>OY856409.1:702513576-703713576 GCA_963693085.1 Alisma plantago-aquatica
GGCATGGCAACGGGTTGGGTTTTTGAAAACCCGACCCGACCCGTTTTCAACAAACCCAAACCCGACCCGGACCCAAAAATATACTGACTCAAAAAACCCGCAAATACCCAACCCAAGAAAACCCGACCCGAAATACGGATTTTAAAAACCCGCAAATACTCAGTTTTTTTCTCCTTCACAAAAGTGCTATTGTTACAGTGCTATTGTTACAACAGGACTTTCAAAAGCTCGCAAACACCCGCAAAAACTGTTGGTGTCTGCAATGATTTAAACAAGGCGGTTCCACTACCTGTTAAACAAAACTCACGTGGAATTCTGCTAATTAATAAGAACCAAAATTCTAATTGCATGACAGAATTATCAACTTGGCTCAATCTTTTAAGCACTAACAGCAAAGCTCAACTTGACTGAGAACAACGTTTATCAATATATAAATCCGAACATGAAGTACATGAGCCCAAATCTTTGAATTTGGTATATATAACCAAGTTCACAAACTACATAACTGTTTTAAAACCAAAATACAACTCAACTGAAGATATACAGAGAATGATTCAGGCACTGCCAATTTTTGAAACTTTCTGTAAAATGCTACATAGTTCATTTGACAGACGCGAGTACTAATCACTGACAAACACCAATCTAATTACAACTCTATACTGAAAGAGCGAAGGACGATCTAGTTCAGAGCAAAGTTAGTTAGCATCTCAAGACTCTAAAAGAAATTCACGCTCCCACAGAAAACTCTGGCACCATCCCCTCCAGCTCGTGCACCTTCAGTTCCATTCATTGGTGTTTAATACAGCCCACATATGAAAGCCCTGCAGCATTTCCCACAGTTAAACATACAATCAATGTTTTAGAAAGCGGGAAGCGGGAGGTGTGCGGAGAGCACCTTGTGGCCGCTTGAGTGCCAGGCGGCCGCTCAGGCGGGCGCTTTTTGAAAAAGCGGATACTGAAATTCTTCTATAATTTGATAAAAAGATATACATATTTGTATACAAGTAATATATATATATATATATATATATATATATATATATATAAAGGAAGTTTTAGACTTATCTATACAGCCTACACAACAAAATAAAGCACCCAGATAGTTTTTAACACAGTTGTAATATGGTATTTGGGTATTACTAATGCCCAAATTGTTTACTTTTACTGTAGTGAATATATTTATAACTATATATACTAAAATGCAGTAAGCAGTAGAAGATATATAATGTATTAATGCAGCTTATGCAGTAAACAAATAGAATATATATAATGTTTTTCATTAATATCCAGTAAACAATAGAATATATATTACACTATAGAATGTATTAGTACATTATAGTTATATAAGGTAGAAAGGTAAAGAAATACAATTTGCAGTAGATAAGTAGATATTTATGTATGTATTATTGTATTATAAAATGTATTATACAGTAATGTTTCATATTGAACAATGTACAACAGCAATGTATTACATTATTACAGACTTATAGTATTGCACATTATATTACATGGTAATACAATCACTCATGCACACAGATAGATACTAGGAAAGTCAATATATAGTAGCAGCAACAACATTTGATTAGAAAAAAATGAAAAAAGAAAGCAATTGTACAAAAATCCAGCGTCTAAAATTTAGGCGGCCAAAAGCGGGCGCCCAAAACAAAGAATCAGGCGGGCAAATAGGCGGGCCAGGCGGGTTTAGGCGGCCGCTTAATGGGCTGCCGCCTAAGTGGCCGCTCAAGGCTATAACCAGGCGGTTGAGCCTCCTGGCCGCTCAGGCGGGTGCCTGGGGCGCTTTTCAAAACACTGCATACAATCAACCAAAGGATACCAACTAAAACTGCATTAACAATGAATTGATGTACTCGTGTACATGGAACTGCGTGTTGTACAACACCTGCAATAAATTTATATACTCGTCTATAGAAAGATCAAGCTTTATAGGAAGAAACATATTTCCAGGTAGGAAATGAAATAGCAATGGAAAATAAGTTAACAGCTTTTAGATCCAGTCCTGTGTAACTGAATAGAGTGGCATTTCAGTGCTTCAAATGTTTTTTCAATGAGTATGGCATAGGATTAATTTACATGAATAAACCATAAAAATATGGTACTTCTTAGTTACTAGGATAAAAATGGTACAGCTACGAGACTACCCCTTCAATCCCGTTGATCCATATGAACTTTGGAATAGAAGAAAGGTTGAAGGCATGGAGGGTGTGCCAGCGGAAAGGGGGCACCAACTAAAAGGGGGAAAAATCAAACATGGACTAATGACAGCCTACTGACTTACTCATTCATTGTAGTAGTTGGGATTATACATCTTGATTGCTGAGAGAACAACCTCAAAGAGAATCTGTAGAAGAAATCATATATCATTAAACATCCACATTAGGCATGCAAACATGACATTAAACACCCATTATACAGGCTAGTTTCATTACCTTGAATATCCTCACAACCTTGAGTTTGTTGTGAGGATATTTCACATGAAACTTCGGCATCTAGGATGTAACAACAGATTGAAATGAGATACAATAACAAAATCATATGAGATATAATAAAAATAACAAATGAGATTAGTGAATGTACCAAGACTAGCATTATCCGTGTCTACAAGTGAGGTGTCAATGTCTCCAGAAAAATAATCTCCTACAGCAAGAAAACAAAGAATTAACTAGTAGAGAATGAAATATCAAAGAAAAAACCAAAGTCTAGATGTTACCCCCAGCAGTAGAAATCCAACTTTGAAGACACATCAAAGATTCCACGGTCTTGGGTGTGAGACGACTGCGATGTGGGTCAAGAAGCCTACCTCCAGTACTGAATGCTGATTCTGACGCTACTGTAGAAGCGGGGATGGCTAAAATATCCCTAGCTATCTCACTTAATATAGGATAATTCGCCTCATTAATTTTCCACCAAGATAAAATATCATAATCATTATCCTTAATCAGCACCACTTCCTCCCCCAAGTACACATCCAACTCAGTCTTCATGGAGTTTCTTGACCTTTTCTGTCTTCTAGCATGTGCCTTGAACACCTGAACTGGTTTTAGTGGGACTACAACAATAGGGGACGGAGAGGAGACTATTTGTTGGCTAGAAGTTGCATGATCAGATATATTTCTTCTTTCCTGGTATTCCTTTAGTAATTGATCACATGCTTTGCGAACTTTATTAACTTCAGCTTTAGCTTTGTCTCCATAGATTGAAGGATAATGAAAATTTATCATATCCATTTTGAAGGATAATGAAAATTTATCATATCCATTTTGAAGCGAGGGTCCAAAACAGCGGCAACTCCCATCAAGACATGAATGTCATCCCAGTACTTCTTGAACTTCTCCATCATTTCACCTGCCATTTTCTTAATGATAGGTGTAAAATAGAACATGATTTGGAGAGCTTAGGGTTGCACAATGTGTGAACCCTTATATTTATATTAACATAACAATTACAGAGAGGTCCAGATATAATGTAAAAATAACATAACATAAATAACAACAGATATATTAACACTCCCCCTCAAGTTGGAGCATAGATGTCAATCATGCCCAACTTGTCCACAAGAGTACAGAAATGCTTCTTAGCTAGCAACTTGGTGAAGATATCCACAACCTGGTCTTCAGAACGAGTAAAAGGTGTGCAGATCTTGCCAGTAAGAATAGACTCCCAAATGAAATGACAGTCAACCTCAATATGCTTGGTGCGCTCATGATAGACATGATTGTTGGCAATAAAAATAACAACTTTATTATCGCAGTGCATGGGTATAGCAGAAGAATCCTCAACACCGAAGTCTTTCAGAAGAGAGCGCACCCATAGAAGCTCATAGGCAGTATGGGCCATGGCCCTATATTCAGCTTCAACACTAGATCTAGCAACCACATTTTGTTTCTTGCTTCTCCATGTGACTAAATTACCTCCAACATAGGTGCAGTAGCTAGAGGTGGATTTCCTGTCAATTTTACTCTCTGCATAGTCAGAATCAGAATAACCCTCTAGAGAATAGTGCCCATTTTTCCTGTAATGAAGTCCCTTGCCAGGAGACTTTTTTAGATATCGCAGAATATGACATAGCGCATCCCAGTGGCACTGTCTGGGTTTATCTAGGTACCTGCTAAGAAGACCCACAACAGTTGATATGTCAGCTCTAGTCACAGTCAGATATATCATTTTACCAATCAATCTCCTGTATTTTTTATTATCAGCAAAGAGTGGAGACGAGTCATCATCCCAATTGACATTGGGGTCTAGAGGAGTGTCAGCAGGTCTACCTCCAAGCATTCCAGTTTCATGTAGAAGATCTAGAACATATTTCCTCTGAGATAACACAAGAGCATTAGAAGTTCTAGATACCTCTATGCCCAGAAAATACCGTAGTTTACCCAAGTCTTTAGTAGCAAAATGCTTGCAGAGATGAGCTTTAGTGGCCTGAATAGCAATAGAGTCACTGCCAGAAAGAATAATATCATCCACATAGACAATTAGAATCACAATGCCAGTAGAGGTCTTCTTAGTAAAGACAAAATGATCCACCTGAGATCTCAGAAAACCAAAATCAATCAGAATTTTGCTCAATTTATCAAACCAAGCACGAGGACTCTGTTCGAGCCCATAAATAGATTTCTTCAGCTTGCAAACTTTATGTGACTCCCCCTGAGCAACAAACCCAGGGGGTTGCTCCATATAGACTTCCTCTTGCAGATCACCATACAAGAAGGCATTTTTAATATCTAATTGCATCAGAGGCCAATCCAGATTAATAGCAACAGAAAGTAGAACTCTGATTGAATTAAGGCGGGCAACATGAGAAAAAGTTTCAAAGTAATCAATACCATAAGTCTGTGTATACCCTTTAGCAATCAAGCGTGCCTTCAGACGTTCCACAATACCATCAGGTTGATATTTCACAGCATATACCCATCTGCAACCTACATGCTTACACTGAGGAGGTGGATCCACCAACTCCCAAATGTGTCTATCAGCAAGAGCAAGCATCTCCTCCTTCATAGCAGAAGTCCAAGCTGTACTTTGCAAGGCATCATGAATATTTTTCGGAATAGTGACAACAGTTAAAGCACAAACAAAATTGCTAGCATGGACACTCAGATGTGTAGTAGATACATGGTTAGCAATATTGTGAGAGGTGCAGGAACGAGAACCCTTTCTAAGAGCAATAGGTACATCAAGATCAGAAATTACCTCAGGTGTGGCAGAACCTTCTGGAGGAGAAGATTGGTGTAGATTGGGGGGTTCTTGTTCAGGTGGAGTTCTGTTCCTGTGCTAATAAACAATAATAGGAGGTGTCGTATGCTTAGGAGTCGATGTATCAGAAGTATCAGAAACACAATTAGTAGTAACAGGCAGTGGAGAAGCAATGATATCATACTGCAAACTATCTCCTTTAGTAGAGTAGGGTGTATCCTCAAAAAAGACAACATCACTGCTGTTAAACCATTTCTTTGCAGTAGGGCTATAACATCTATATCCTTTCTGTGTACGAGAATATCCCAAGAAAATACATTTCTCAGCACGTGGAGATAGTTTATCATAAGTAGGACCAAGCAATCTCACAAAACAAGTACAACCAAAAATCCGAGGAGGTACAGAAAATAAAGGTGCGTGAGGTTGTAGAACTTGTACATGTACTTTATTCCCAGTCACAGAAGAAGGCATCCGATTTATCAAAAAACAAGCAGTCAAGATCGCTTCAGGCCAGAATAGTCTAGGTACATGAGAATGCATCATAATAGTTCTAGTAACCTCTAACAAGTGCCTATTCTTCCTCTCAGCTACTCCATTTTGTTGTGGTGTATATGCACATGAAGTTTGATGTAAAGTGCCAATAGATTTACAATACAATGCGACATCTTTTTGAACAAATTCAAGTGTATTATCAGTACAAAAAACTTTAACATGCATAGCCTATTGTGTTTTCACCTCAGCAAAAAAGAATTTGATAGTGGATAACACTTTAGACCTACTTTTCATCAGAAACAACCAAGTGGCCCGAGAAAAATCATCAATAAACAATATGAAATATTTGTTTCCAGACAGACTCGACACTTGACATGGACCCCATACATCAGCATGAACAAGATCAAAAATACTTTTACTACTAATCTGAGAACGTTTAGGATAAACAACCCTAGTCTGTTTCCCTAACTGACATGACTCACACTGAAACCTATGTCTGCCAACCCCAGATACAATATGTCGCAGTTTCTCAGAGAATGGGTGCCCAAGTCTGTAGTGCCACTGTTATGCTGAAATTGAGGAAGATAAAGCAAAAGCCACAACAACCTTGTCCACTTTTGGCAGATCATCCACATAAAATAAGCCATCAGATCCTTCATGCCCCCCACCAATCTTCATCCTTGTGCGAAGGTCCTGAAAAACACACGGACCAGGTAAAAATGTCAGGCTACAGTTCAGGCTCCGCAGTATTTTGCTAACATATAATAAATTTAGCGGAAAATGAGGCACATATAAAGCAGATTTCAGAAGAAACTCAGAAACAATGTCTCCAACTCCAGAACCAACAGACTTGGAGCCATCAGCAAGCATAACTGATGAATTAGTAACATGTCTAGATAGGTTTCTGAATAAAGATCGATTCCCAGAAATATGAGAAGATGCGCTCGAATCTATAACCCATTTTATATTACCAGTACTAGAGGATGGAGTACTGAGGAAGGCAGTGTCACAACCAGAGTAAGTCGCAACATGGGCTCCACTGGTCGTAGCAGTAGAAGATGAGCCAGTACGCTCAAGCAACAGACGCTCCACCTCAGCGTGAATGTAGTCAGTAGTAGTAGTACCCGAGGTTTCAGACTCAGGGGGCTGGGTAGTTACCTCAGAAGCAACAAGAGTATCAGTGGCTGCATTGGCCCACGCCGGTTTACCATACTTTTCCCAGCATTTTTCCTCTATATGGTTCGACCGATCACAGAAAGTGCAAAAACGCTATCCTGTCTGAGGACGTGCATCAGGAGCCCCACGTCCAGAAGAAGAACGCCCCCATCCTGCACCAAGAGGGGGACGATTGTCAGAAGACCGGCCACGACCACGACCACGACCAGATATGGTAGCAAGAGCAGTGGTCTCCAGAGTCAGTGGGCAGTGCAAATGAGGAAGAAGGCAGGCGCTGAAGTCTCTGATAAGCACTCTGCAACGACGGAAGCAGGTCACTAGCAAGTATCTGGTCAACAACACCAACGTAGGACTGGTAAACCGCAAAGAAACTGGACCACCTGCAGCTCCTGACGCTGACGCTGCATGGTGGCTAGATCCGTGGATAGTGGGTGGTAGGTCTCCAACTCCCCCCACAATCCAGTAAAGGCAGAGAAGTAGTCCGCAATATCCGACCCCGTGAAGTGAAGACGACCAAGCTGCTTAGTGATGTCAAACACCTTCTTGGGGTTCTGGCTATGCGAATAGGTACTGGCGAGCTGATCCCACATCTCCTTTGCCGTAGGCAGATGTAGCAAGGTGACACTAATTCTCGGCTCACTGCTGTTGAGAATCCATGTCATCACTGTTGAGTCATCCTTGACCCAGTCATCGTAGGCCTTCACATCTTTGGAGTCAACATTCGCAGCCGGTTGTGCCGGAGCGGCACGCGTCAGATGTGAGTATTTTCCTTGGGATTTTGCATAAATCACCATGGAACATACCAGTACTGGTAATTGCGCCCATCAAGTTTCACAGTCGTAACTTGACGACACACATCATCACCGGAGGACGCCATGAGGAAACAGAAAACAGAGTCCCAGAAGCACAGGTACACAGAAACGAACAGGCACAGCAGGCACAAATAGGCAGTAGACTGCCTACGTTGTCAGGTAGGCAGCAGCAGGCACAAATAGGCAGTAGACTGCCTACGTCGTCAGGTAGGCAGCAGCAGGCACAGAGCTACCGAAAGATGAAACCTCTCACATCCGGGCTATGCGGGAGTGCAGCAGGGAACCCGGTGGCTCAACGGCCTACACGGGCAGGCATAACGAACAGTGACAAGGCTGCCCCCCAGTCCAAAAAATCAAGCCACAGACCCCCTGAGGAATCAGCGATGCGGCTAACGGCCCCGGCGGCGGCGGTAGGATTGCACGAGTTCTCCCATTCATTCAACTTCAATTTGATAGCACATATATTTGCAAAACAAAGATTTGATGTGGGATATTTAGTCCCCGATAGTTCCTCAGTAGCTAAGTGAAATATTTCAAGTTTGTCACAGATCAAAGAAGCGAAATCCCAATCATCAACAATAGGTAATGTATCAAAAAGTGGCTCTCTCTGACTCAGTCTATAGAAAATGCTCCTGTATAACAATGCCGTCTGGAGCATGAGAAGGGTGAAATTCCACCTCGTAGGACAATCAAGGGACAGACTTTTATCCATAGGAACTTTCAATTGTCTAGCAGTCTCCTCAAATTTTTCTTTCCTCTTTGGAGTAGCTATCCACTATGCCACACTGTCACAAACTCTCTGAAGTCCACTTTCAATGACAGAAAGTCCATCCTTTACAATCAAGTTGAGGATATGAGCACAACATCGCATATGGAGTGGTTTTCCAGACAATAAGAGTGAGGTGCTAGGCAATGTATCCCTTAATCCCTTGATAACATCATCATTTGTAGAGCAGTTGTCAAGAGTTATTGTAGAGAGGTTTGTATTAATATTCCACTTCATCAAGCTCTTTAATAGAAGAGCTCTTAGCACCTCCTTAGTATGTAGGCATGACACATACACAAATCGCAATATCAAACTCCTCAATGTCCATGTGCAGTGCAGTCAATATAGTGGATAGTGATCACCATGTACCCTCTCCTCTGGTGGTTGGATGTCCACATATCAGTAGTAATTGCAAACCTAGACTTATTTCTCTCAATAGTTTTCTTAAGCTTAGCTCTCTCAATTTTATAAGCCGACCAGATATGATTTTTCACTGTATTCCTTGAAGGACACTGGAAACGAGGTTGAAGAGAGGAAGAGTAAGCCCTAAAGCCAACATGGTCCACTATTGAGATAGGATATTCATGCTTCACGATCATTCTCATTAGGTATCTCATTGAAACATCTTGGTTGAAAGTGGGAGCTGAATTGTTTGTTAACTCTTGATTACCCAACCCTTTTCGAATGGGACATGACCTTTCATAGTGGTTGTAGAGGTGATTAGTCCAATTTCTACTGTTGTAGGATAGAGGCTTCCCACAGTGGTTGCAGATTGCCTTCATGACTCCACCTACATCTTTTTTGGTAAACTCAATCCATATATTACCCCTTGACTTCCTTTTTCTTGAAGATGTCCCAACAGTACTTTGTAAATGACTTCCCTCATCACCATTATCAATATCTACATGAGTTTGACCCTCATTACCAAGATCAACAACCATGAGTTTAGGCTTAAGAAGAGTGTTTGCCTAAATAATATAAAAAGAAACACAAAGAGTGAACATATGGTGATTCTGATAACACTCTTGCCAAAACACCTGGGGAGAGCATTCATCATAAAAATCAGCATTTAGAAACAGGACATCACCACTTTCCAAATAGCCCCACATCTATTATTGAAACAAATATAAGAGAAACAAGTAGACAAACCTTCAGAAACTCAGAACTCAGAAACCTATTGATCTTACACATTCAGATCATAGTTTTCAGAACCGAATCGGTGAGTGAACCGGTGAGGCCTCCGGTTCTCGGTTCACTGGTTCAACCGGTGACGTCATCATGATGTCATATTTAATTTAAATAACCAAAACATATATGAACTTTATGGAAAGTATACAAATGAAATAAGAATAATAGCATGTATGCTCATAGTTATATAATTGACTACTTTACTAAATTCCTATATCAAATTATCAATAATACAACTACAACAGCTTAACACTCCGTTAGGCAGCAACAATACACCAAAACAACTAGCAATAGAGGGAGAGATATAGGAGACAATTAGAAGACAGTAGTATAGTATAGCAGTAGATAGAACTTAGTAATTTAGCACTTAGCAATATAAAATTAAGAAGAAAACGTGGAGAGAAGAAGAAGGGAATATGTGAACAACAAGTACCAACAATCCCAAATGAGGGAGGGGATGAGGTACAACAAAACAGGAAGAGAAAATGAGAAATGAAGGTATAGGGGAAACAAATGGGGGAGAAGGAAGAGCAAAAAAGAGAAGGGTTACAGGAAGAAGGCTTGGAGAAGAAAGAGAAAGAGAAAAGGTCATGGACGACCTATAGGAAAGGGAGGAGGAAGAGTACAGTAGAAGAAAGGAGGAGGGATTAGGGGCGGAAAGGAGAGAATAGAAGAGGAGAAGGAGAAACGTACCTTGGTTGTGGTCGTGGTGGCACCAACAAGCAGGGAGGAGCTTTGCGCAGCACCGCCGCACCTTCTCTGGGCGGCAGAAGCTCCAGTAGACGGAGCTCCGATCAGCGGCAACAGGTACGACAGCCGGAGACGGAGACGGAGCAACAGGAGTCGAAACAAGCAACAACGGTGGCTGTGCAGCACCGGAGAAGAACCAACATCGAGCGACAGAGCGGAAGGGGCTCTGGTTTAGGGCTGGTTTGGTAGGACGTTGAATAAAATCATTACAATCATTTGTCTGGAATTTTAACAGCAATTTTGTTTGGTTAGGCATGTGGAAGATAAATTCGTTGCTTTCGAACCCACACTTGGGTTACTCTTTGGCCAGAAAACACGGAATATGTACCGCGCCCTTCATGGGAGCGGTACAATTCTGGAAACACAACTGCACTTTTCTGACACGCAAATGTGGGTCCTGCAACTAAATTTTCCTGTACAGCTGCATGTCGCCGGTGCTCAACCAAACCGTAACAAAGAAAATCATCACGTTTATGCTGCAAGTAACCAAATAAAAGATCAACCGATCAAAATCAATCCTTTTGTATTCTTTCTTTCATAAATCACAGAACTGCACCGGAGGACACCCTACCAAACAGGGCCTTAGGGTCTGGGTTGTGTGGAGTCGGGAGGAGTTAGGGGGTTTTGCTAAAATCTTGCTCGTGCAAGTCATGAGGGGTTAAAGTAGCAGATGGGAGAAAACCAACCGGGTAGCTGGAACCGGGCCAAGTCGCCGGTTCTTCGGTTGGACCGGCTGGTTCACCGGTTTTTGGCCGGTTAAGGGCTTTTTGCGGGTCTGGAGCCTAACCGAACCGGTCAGACCACCGGTTCCCGGTTCAACCGGTTGAACCGGCCGATTCGGTCCGGTTTTGATAACCATGATTCAGATTTAACCTACTGATCTTACACATTCAGATTTTTAACCTACTGACCTTACACATTCAGATTTACCTATGAATCTTACACATTCAGATTTAAGATCACAAGATCTTACACATTCAGATTTAAGATCACAAGATCTTACACATTCAGATTTACCTACTGATCACAAGATAGATACCTACGAATCTTGCACATTCAGATATTAACCTTCTGATCACAAAATATTTACCTATGAATCTTACACATTCAGATTTAAGATCACAAGATCTTACACATTCAGATTTACCTACTGATCACAAGATAGATACCTATGAATCTTACACATTCAGATATGAACCTTCTGATCACAAAATATTTACCTATGAATCTTACACATTCAGATTTAAGATCACAAGATCTTATACATACCAGAAGTTGTAGTAGACGAAATTGGCTGTGTTAGCTTTGAGAATCCTAGCTCAAGCATTAAGCAATCAACTCCCAGATTACCTGGGGAAAGCATTCATCATACAAATCATTATTTGCAATAGAAACATACAAAACTTGGGCGAATAAAATAGAAACATACAAAGTAGAAAAGTAGGATGTGGTAATACTGGTTAGACAAATAAAATAGAAACATAAATAGGAAGTCAATATCTCTAGCGAACAGATGAGAAGTCTGTAGTTTAGTATTGGATGCACTGAGTGGCCAAAACATGGACAAACTATGCCCAATGCATAAAACAGTCAACAGAACAAGAATTTGTAAATATCAGACTGTCATGCATCATGAAGGTCGTGATGCATATATTCATATATATTTAAAAGCATAGGAAAAATGAGCTCCTAAATAAGAGGGAAAATACAAGCAAAGAATCCCAGAGCCCAATTATGTGACTCAAACAGAGAATTGAAAGAAGGCATTGTAGATGATGCATCTTAAAAGTCCAATGCTGGAACTCAAACTGAGAATAGAAAGAAAGCTGTGTAGATGACATGTCTATGTAAAACACTAGCAGATGAATCTACATTGGACACCAGGTCTGAATCCTCAAAAGTATGGTTTGTTAAAAAGATGTATTTCCTATATATTAAAACCCAAAAGGCTTTAGTAATAAAATCAAAGGTGCTTCTGCAGGCAGCATTGTGAATCATAGTTTACAGCTTATGGTCGTGGCTTTGGTAACACTAGTATCCATGCAATAGATTGCCTACCTATCTAATTGCTTGCATATGGACAACAAACAGTAACAGAGACGGTTCATCAGACGAGCCAGTAGAGGGGCAGGAACCTGCACAGGAACCTACTGAGGTACACGAGGCCTTCCTGCTTCTGGTTCAGACGTTGCCGAGCCTTGTGGTTCTGGAACCAATAGAGCACGTTCTTCCCTTCGATGCTGCCGTACTGCCGCAGCTTGGCCGCGATCTGCTGGATCTGCTCCGTCTTCGGAGTTCAGACACCCTGGCTGTACAGAGCCTCCAGCACGCTGATCTTCTCCTTAAACGCCTCACATCCGCAGCAAGCACAAACGGATCTCTACTGTACTGTCGCAACAAGCACGCTGATGCTGCCGTACTGCAAGTCTGCCGCAGCTTGGCTTGGGCTGGCTTTTACCAGATCTCTACTGACATTTCTACGACCGACTGCAGTGATCAGTGATGGCAACGGACGATGGTGGAGGCCGCCATTTGTGCCATCGCGACCTGTGGCAAAAAGCAGGAGACTCAAGGACAGAAAGACGAAAAGGGTTCCGAAGGAGAGAACCGAAGAAGGTGAAGGAGAAGAGGATCGGATGACTGGAGAAGACGAAGGAGAAAACCCACCTGAGATTTGTGAGAAGAGGATTGCCTGATTGTCAGTCGCTGGTCGGTGAGAACGGAAACCCTAGATCGCCACTCCTGTCGCCAGAGCGAGACTGCGAGAGTGAGAAGTGAGATCCGGGTTCGGGCGCCCGCGTGTTTCACCCTACGCACACACGTCCAGCAGAAGACACTCACTGTGTCAACCCGCGAAACCCGCAAGCCCGAAAAAAACCATTATTTGCGGGTCGGGTCGGGTCGGGCAGGGTTTTATTGCCATGCCTAAGGGAACACTCTCAAAGAATGCACATCAACGCAGATACGATTTATGGTTAAGAAACTCAATTACTTGTAGCGCTTCTAGGTTTAGGAGTAGGCAAAAAGGATAGCTTTATTGATTTGAGAAATATCTTATCTTGATTAGGTTGGAGATCTTTAACAAAGCAAACACATCCCAAAAATTCTGGGTTTTAATCAAAATAGAAGGATCATGATGTATAACCACATCATAAAGAATGAGGTTTGTAAAAGACAACAAATATCAAATATCTATGGCCCCAAGCTTGGTATTTATAATAAAAGACTCAAAACCCTAGACCTGAGACAATTACATAAATTGCCTAATAAAATTATAAAATAATAAAACTTGCAGCTAAGTGCATAAAGCTAGATTAGTTGCACTTAGTTCCCTACATATAAATGTAAAAATAAATAAATAGATAATATGTCACATGCATCCTGCATAAGACCATTAACATAGAGAAGCTAGTTGGGTATCTAATTTCTTGAGAATAACATGATGTCTGACAATTAAGAAAATGTGGTTAATGATGTAGTGGGTAATTTGAACAACTTTCAGCTGTAGATTGTCGAGCACATGGGAATAACATGATGTCTGACAACTAAGAAAATGTTGGCTCTTCAGTCTTGCCACACCATTCTGTTGTGGAGTATGGGCACACTAACAACTTTATGAATTACACCATTTTGAGAGTGTCCATACTCCACAACAGAATGGAGTATGAAGAAGAGCTGGGGTTGTGCGGGGGTGGGGGTGTGCGGGGTCAACTAGGTATGTCTAAGCTAGGTAGTGAGAGAAAAGGTGTCCACAACCAGCAATGAAGACACCTAGGGGTGTGCGGGGGCAACTAGGCATGTCTAAGTTCTGTAGCGAGAGGAAATGTGTCAACAACCAGCAATGAAGACACCTACAACAGTAATAGACTACAACACAGATGTCCTTCATGAAAAAGGCATTGATGTCCAATGTGGGGAGGAGTGGAAGATCGAGTGGGTGTATTTACACCGGCACTGCTATTTGATAAAGGAGGGCATTCATCCATCATGCAAGAACAATTTATGGTTCCTTGTTCTGATACCTTGTAAATGTTGGATATCATCTTCCTTCAATCTCAACAAGATGTGACACACTAAATATGTAAGTAGGGTTACCGAAATTTATAAGTAAATCCAGAAAATATACGGGAAAATAAAAAATAAGAAATCTAGTTGAAATAAGTGGATAGATAAAGATATAAGCATTCTACCATATTTATTTTCTTGGTTGCAGGTGTGGTGCAATTTTTAACATGTTGCGGCTCCTGTGGGATGACTTTACAGCTGGATTTGATAATGGTCCGTGGTGGCAGCGACTTCTTAATGGATATACTATTACAACATGGCTTGTCGTATTTAATTTGGGCTCTAGTGGTTTGCTTGTATCCTGGTTAATGAAATATGCAGACAACATCGTGAAGGTAATAACCTTGATCGATTTACTTTGATTCGTATATAGTTCAAAGTATTTAGCATCAAAGTTGATATATTTTTTATTTCTGTCTGAGCATATAGATTATTGTTAACACCGATCCTATCTGTTGGTTCTTTCTTAGGAATCAATTTATAGTACTGCAATGAAAATATATACATGTGATGATGCAATACATATATATTAGTATTGAGTCACATGGTATGGTTTCTTTTGAAGGGAAATAATTGCTCATATGAGGTTTCCACCCTTTTGCAATGAAGTGATACCTATGTATTTGTAGTTTTCTTTTTGATAAGCACTAAACACTTGCATAGTTTACCATGATTGCCAGCTTATACTTTGGTAGGTAATGTAAACATCTATGACAGTGTTTTTAGGGGTAATCTTCTGTATGGATTATATTCCAACTGAAATGCCAGCCAGACTAGTAGGGTCCAATTATCTGCTCCATAGATCCCTAGTTTGGGATCTCATGGACTGAGTGTAATAGTGGATACTTTTTCATAGTTTCACTTTTTGCTTTGGCGAAAGAGGATTTATGTTTTGGTGACACTGTGACAGTGCAACTACCATAAAATGGATCGGATCTGCAATTGTTTCACATTTGGATGAAATATGGACAATATGCTCATTAACACAAACAGAATAATGAAGAATCCTACTTTTTTTAAAATATGTCATAAGTTGCTCAACTGAGTACCTATAGTTAAAAAAGCTGTGGCCAACCATAGAAATAAAGGAAGGTGACAGTGTTTATTTGTGCATATTACTTTCTGTTTTTGTCCATCCGACTTTTGTGTCCGATCAAGGCATACATCTTGCATGTTTCAATAGCTTCTTGTTGTGGTTGCATACAACATGTATACTATGAAATGTAGAAATGATGCTCGATGTCTGGATGGGCGTGGAACATCATTAAGTTGATATCCTGCCTTGGAAAACTTATAAGTCAGTTTGGGCTCCAAACCTTAAGGAAACAAGGAACAAGCGGGCCAGCAACTCTGCAAGACTGACTGGCATTATAACTAGCAATGTTTTACTAGCCATAACTTGCCATTACACTTGTAGCCATGACTATGCTGGTTTACTTGGGTTCTAGCCCTCAGAAGTAGTGACGACTATAGTTTTCGAGCGACTGCTTAAGCGCTTAAGTTTGTCTTATGCGCATAAGCTTTTGAATATGCCAAGACAACTCCTAAATTGGTTAATGACATTATAATATATCAATGTGACCACAAGAGCAAGATGATTTATAATTACCAGATTTGCATGCAATATGCGTGAATTACACATTACTATTGCAAAGAGTTTTTCCCAACTAGTTTATTCAAGTATCTATTAGGGCTTTGGGTATTTAGAATATATCTGCAAATTTTTTAGTTTTGGGTTTCTAATTTAGATTCAATTCTCATTAGGGTTTTGAGGTCAATTTATTGCCAATATTCAGCCTTGGGCTTTGTCCAAGCAATTGAATTAATTATGAAGTATGATTTCCCATTATTTCCCTAATCCTCTTCCTTTTGGCACGCGCCACATCATTTGGTATAAGAGTAAAACCTCAATTATCATCGTTGTCATATTGTCCAATATCCTCCCTTACGTGCGTCATCCTCTCTCTTCCTTGTTACTCTAATGTAGTCATTTGTGCTACTTCCTCATGCAATAATAGTTGTTGGTCATTTCTCTTCGCCACTTGCCTCCTCCATCATCATCATCCTCCCATCTTATAACCAGTAGGGCTCCCTACCTTTATTTCCATGTCTATTTGCCTCAAACTTGCTAGTGTTGGTGCTTACCCAACCGCAATGGTGATCCATGCAAAACAAGATGGTCTGTTGAACCCACCATCATAATCGATAACATCCCACCCACCTAGACACAATCGCTAACTATGTCTCCCCTCCACCCACGACAACCCTTGCATCCACCGCCGCTGTCCCCTTCTTTCCTCGCTGCTCGCCATGCCTCAACCTCGCACACCTTTTGACCCTTCCTATTCTTCAGTGCCGTCTTTCTCCACCATCTCTTCCTTCACAAACACCTTCTCCCCCTCTTGCTAAAACACTGTGCCATCACGTGGTTCTTGTTTTTGCATTGGCAAGAAAATACAATAATGGGCTTGAGTCAATCAAGTTGGATCTTGTATTAGCTTCATATAGAATATCACCGTAGCAACCTTGGTGCCTTGTCACTATGCCCTCTTTCGGCCCCAACCTAATGCGGACTCATCCGGAGAAGAGGGGGGTTAACGGGAAACTAGACAATTCTCATTTAAAATTTAAGTCGCCTGCATGTGACATGCCTCAAGATTGGTATTTGTAGCAAAAAGACCCAAATTCTAGACCCAGGGCAATTGCGCTTGCACCTAAGTCATTGATTATGAATAAACTACAAAATATAGAACTAAGTTTCTTACATGCTGCATCAACTCCCCTTGAGTTTGAAAGACGAGCCACCAATGAGTCGAGTGCCACCCCTAAAAGGCACCCTAATAGGAAAAGTGCATGGACATCACTCATCGACTTGGTGATTGGTGTTGTCAAACCAATGTACACAAACGACACTGCAATACAATATGTCGGCAGCACTAGGGCTTAACAAGCGTTGTAGCCTAGTCATGGAATGAGGTTTCGTCGAAATCATCGAAATTTCGATTTCAATGCTATCTGGTACCGAAACGTGCGACTGTTTCGATTTTGATGATTTCAATGAGTTTCGCCAAATTTCGACGATTTCGATGAATTTCGTCAAATTTCGATGAATTTCGCCAAATTTCGATGAAAATTTCGATAATTGCAATCCTTGTTGTTATTGTTGATTTTTGAAGAGGAGCAAAGGGGGATTGGGGTCATTTCACCATTTAGTACTCATACATAGTATATACTTATAGTATATCATGATTGCATTGCATTTCCCTAACATTTGCTATTCAAATTATTAAATACTTATGTGATGCATGCTATTTTAGTTTCTGCAATGTGGATGACATGTATCCTAGTGGTGATTTATTCGACAATGAGGGTGCTAGGAAGCCAACCACACCAACAAATGATGATTTAGCTTGGAAACATTGCACTAGTATTCTTGGGACCAATGAAATGGTTGACTATTGAGTCAAATATCAGCAACAAACTATAAACCCAAGTAAAATGTGTGGGATGCCCTACATATCCAATATTTGATATTATAACACAAACAAGTACATGCATGTATATAGCTCATACTTACAAAATTGCATAACTTAATTCCTACATTTTGTCATCGAAATCATTCATCGAAATCCTCAAGAAACAGGACAGTTCCCTTACCTCCCACATGAAGGACCCCCTCCCTAACCTACCCCCACATAAAATTTTATTGCATAAAACGATGCATTTAGGTGTAGAGATCACACCTGTAAATTTTTATAAATTAATTCATTCATTTTGACGTCGAAACGGGCACGATTGCATTTGTCGAAATTTCTGTCGAAATTTCCATAAATTTCGATTTCCATGCTGTCGAAACGGTATCGAAATCGGATACCTCATTCCTTGAGCCTAGTGCCCCCTGACAACATCCTTGACAGCGGCAACTGCAACAAGCTGCTCAACCTCCTCCGCTATATATCCAACCGTCTGCAACGAAGGTTGACGCTGCCAACACCTTCCCCCTCAAAGTCAACAAGTACAGGCACGCGTGCTCACACACACATACACACACACACACACACATGTATCTATATGTATAGGCACACATAGACAAACATACACATATAAAGACTTTATTAAAATACATGTTAAATGTCTGTATATATATACATTTATCCAATGAGGCCTATGATGGGGAGAATATGAGAGTCTTTGATAACTCTTTCTCGTGATGTGAATTACTTATGATCTAACCATACAGATTGAAAGTCTATCATTGTATTCACCTACCTACAAAACTTTAACATTGGCTATATACATCAACCAGAACAGTAGAAAACTTTTTAATGTTCCATATCGTGTTTTCTGCTGTCTTTTGGACGCACAAAATTGTACAGATGGACAAACAAATGATGTTTCATCATAGTGCTTTTGTGTGAAGGTAAAGGCAATGTTATTCTCTCTATCTTTATGCTTAGATTTAGGTAACACACTCAAATTTTGGCGTTATTCAAAAGGCTCTCATGCTCTCACCGTTGCAGGGCTCTGATAAGATCATGCCTCTCCCTCTATATTTATACTCTTAAAACCTTTTTAGGCCCCAAATCTTATAACACTAAAATCACCTAAAGCGCCCTAATTTGCTGTAAATCAGACCTATTTCAAAAAAAAATCTGATATTAACCTAATTTGACCCCAAAAAGATTTAGATTAACCAAATTCATACCCAATCAAATCACACCTAGACTAATCTAATTCAGGGCGAAAATGACCGAAATTGTATCCAAAGCAACCTGATTGCCTACTCAAGCCACTCAAGGACCACCCAGGTGTAACCCCTCCCTTCAACTCGTCTATACGAATGCCTTGATAACTATTATTGATCTTTGTCACAATGAAAAAACTTGAGAATGGTGACTTTTGAGATATAAGAGCATGATATAATATTGACCAAATATGGCGATGAAACTTGATGGAAACTTTGTGGGAATTGACGAGTGGAAGCTGAATGAAGTTGTGATGTCAATTATATCAACATATGAGACAGTTGAATAAAAAACATCAAATGTTGTAAAACTTTTGTTTACATATGTTATTTAATGTAAATGGACTTGATTAAAAGAAAAAGCTCTTGATTAGTGCTTGATAAAAAGACGCTCTGACAAAAGCAAGCATATCAAATATTAAGCTACATTTTCATCCAATAACAAAATGTAATTTTGACATAAAACCAAGTATAGGATTACACACTATAGTTTGTTGGATGCCTCCCAAATTATTTTGGGGAATCTAAAAATTGTGTAAATCTTCGCACAGTTTTTTTATCGGCATGCTTACATTATTAAATGAAAAATCATGACCTCATTCATTAGACAACATTCATTTTGATAAGTTGAACGTTGACAACTATTCTTATAAATGAAAGTAAAATACAATATACAAATTTAGTTGTAAGTAGTGTGGGATGTTGTTTGTAAGCGTTTAGGGACATGCTTACCTGCGTGTCCCAATTTGGTTGAGGCGTGTGGCAGCTGGGTGACCACCCCAATGGAGGTTGTTGCTAAAGACACATGATGGTAGCAGTTCCTATTCAGTGGTCAGTTTGGAAGAACGTGTTTTTGTGTGTTCAATTTTTCGTTTAAGTAGGATGGTTTGGGAGAAAGAATCATGGTGGAAGCAAGATCGGAAAAGGTTTGACTAGGTGATAGTTACCATAAAATTGCACCGAAAAGATGAGTAATATGCCGCTTGTGGATAATGGGGAGGAAATAGCAAGATATGCCCTTTCATGATATGGTTTATCTAATTTTAATCATCATAATTTGTGTTTTAAAAAAAGGCCACACGGGCCGCATAAGCGGCCCACATATACTTAGCCGCTTATAAGGGCGATTAGTCGGTCATTTTTAGATGGAAATTTGTTATCTCAGACCAAACTAGATATGCCGTTTCATGATGTAGTTTATCTAATTTTAATCATCATAATTAGTGTTTTAAAAAAAGGCCACACGTGCGGCCCACATATACTTTAGCCGCTTATAAGGGCGATTAGTCAGTGATTTTTAGATGGAAATTTGTTATCTCGGACCAAACTAGATTATAGTTTTATTGATATCATTCTCTTGATATCCTGTTGTGTTGTATGTTTTGTACATGAGTAACATGCTTGTTAATGTTTGCTGTTTTGGACCTCTAGGGCATGCTTACATCTTTTGGTATGATTTGGTTAGTCTTTATTGTTGTGTACTTGTGTGATACTTTTTTGTGTGTGCTTCATTAGAGTTTATGGTTAAATGATTCTAGAATGCATTTTAAATGGTGCTTCACTTTTCATTAAAACTTTATATTTGAATCTATCTCAAATTTTAAGGTTTAAATATGTAAATGTACAAATTAAATATGCAATTGTGTGATTGGTTTATATAGAATAATTAAATTTCTAAAAATCCAAAATCACATATACTTCAATATATACTCCCGCATACCGCATATACTCTATAAGGTGACCTTCCCACATGCATAACACATACCGCTTTTTAGAACATTGATAATCATAATCGTTCACTACATGGACAGAGCCCTAGGTACAACTCAAAGTCAGAAAATCCTAGTTTGACTTTTTCTTTAAAATCAAATGAATTAAAAAATGGGTTGACCCACGATTAAAGTAGTAGCTTATATTTTCTAATTTCCCCACTGGAATAAATTTGGTAAATAGCATCTAAATCAGACATGCCTCTCTTAGTTGGGAGTGTGATTTGAGTTGTTAATGAATTGACAAATGAGTTTGGGTTTTTAAGTATATTTGTTATGTAGTTTAACTGTCAACATATTTCCTCCCAATTGCTAATCATTAGTTAAATAGAGAAAAAGGCAAATAGAAAGACAATTAATTAAGACTAAATAGGGATGTCTTAAATACCAAGGAATCAAATACATGCAATATGAGACAAGAAATAAATAACTTAGATGTGAAAAACCATATTAATAGACTGTATCACAGACAATGGGAGTATAAAAGGAGAGAAACAAGTGAGCACACACTTCTTTGAATCCACACACCCATTAGTTGATAACCTAGTCACGCCATCAATAATGCAAGAAAAAGTTTTTTATTTGCCAACACCACTAGACTTACAAACCCCCTCCTATACATAGTGTATAGCCTAGGAGCAATGTGTGGAAAGCTGCCACTTGCAAAAAGCGCTCCCTATTGTATCTGTGTCGGTTATCTACACAAATAGATAACATTCATAGTAGATGCGACTATTTCCAACAACCACCATGCCTAATACTTCTCGTTGTTTCTTCTTCTCTAGGAGTTGGGTAGCGTGCAAGCACCACTTGATTCCACGTGCTAAAGTCGATAGTTAGCAGCAAATAAGGTTGATGCATGTTATAAATATGAATTTCTATTCTATTTGAGACATCACTTGTTGGATGCTGATATATAGTTTCTAATCCGTAGTTTTCTTTTTCTTTTACTTCGTTTACATCCTTTTTCCATTTAGTAGGATCCAAATTCACAATCTGATGCAAGACAAGCTCCACTTCCGGGTAGTTATGAGCATCGACGTCGTCACGCCGCTGTTTAGGCTATATTTAGGTTCTTTTCATTTTTATTATGTTATTTTTCCTTTATTTTTGGGCTCTTGCAAAGTGCTTTAATCCCACATTGGCCAGTGCCCGTCTCACCTTTCTTTGGGTGCTTATAGAAAGGCTGAATTATGTCAGGATTTAAACAAGTTGATGATTATAAATTACATTGCAAGTTATTTTGTTTGTTAAATATCGAGTCATTAGGCTTTATATTAGTGGGTATCTGTGCAACTCAAACACTAATCCCTATTAGAGTTTAGGTTGTGCCTCTTTTTCTTCCCTGCCTCCTCACGTACAACCGTTGTCCGTATATCCTTTCTCCTACCACGTCAACTGCCATCACCCTTATGGAGACCCTCCGGCAAAAGGAAAAACAACTAGCATGCCCCCCCCCCCCCCCCCCCCCCCCCCTCCTGAAACAATAACAGTAGAGATGGCTTACTGTCTCCAACAACAAGGCCATTAAGGCTGCCTTCAGCACCCCCATGCAAGGTTCACGCCGCCATTGACTGTCACGTACTCACATGCACGAAGCAACCGACAATGATGGTCCATAACAGTGAGCCGTGCTTGTGAAAAATCGACGGAAACGCCAACTGTAAGGCCCATTTCTCTCCTTGCAGCCCACACACGATTTGTTATTGTTGTTGGGGCCCTCCTTCCCCTAGGTCCTCTGTGAGGCTTCCCCATGCCTCCCCCTCCCCGTTCACGTCCTCCCTTGTGGGCCCCGATCAACAACTATGAGTCTGACGAGGACTCACAATAATGGCTGGTCAGCCATAGTTTAGATCTCCAAAACTACCCTTGACCCCTAGATCTGTAACAACTAGGGCTGTAAATATAACGGTCCAGACTGGTGGACCGGACCAAACTGGTCATTCAGTACGGTCTGGTCTTTAGACTAACTTGACTTTCGGTCCGGTCTGTGGTCCGCAATTTTTACAAAATCTGGTCTTGTCCAAAACCGGTAGACGCCTGGTCTGGACCGGTTGGACTGGATAATTTAAACAAAACTTTTTTGTATATTTTAATTAAATCTAATATTTATGAAGGGTTGTGGGGATTTGTACTACATGTTTATGATTCTTGAATTTACCAACATGCATATTAATGTTGTGATCTACACACTGATCTGTCATTACATCAATAAATGCTAATCACATTAGCCATTGCACTTATGCAAGCACCTGAGTAGCCACTAAAAAAATTGAATATTACATGACATTGTGGTGAGGAAAACTTGAAAGGGCGTTGAATATTTAATTGAATTGTTAATAAATTAGTGTATTACGTATGTGAGGAATATATTCTCTACCTATTAACTATCATGTAGTTCAATTTTATACAAAAAGTGTTAATTTTTTGTGTGCTACTAACTAATGACAGTTAGTCGAATGTGTTATTATATTAGTGATGTTCCCAATATTCGTATAATGACAAACTATTACTCTCTGGAGTTGTAAGGATTTAATTGTGTAACTTGGTAAGTGTTACCAAACTCAACTGGCTTATCAAATTATTTATAGTTATTTTATATTTTACAACGTTGCTCTTTTATATTTCATAATCAAGAGTATATGGATATTGGTTATCCGGTCCGGTCCAGGACCAGACCGATTCTTATTCGGTCTGATCCTCCGTCCACGAACTATTTGTTAACCGGGTCCCGGTCAGGTCCGGTCTGGGTTTGGACCGATGTACTTCCCTAACAACAACCCTAAAATTTGAGTAAGATCTTTTCCTTTGTTTGTATAACATTTGCTTAGGAATGAATTCAAAGAGGCGATCAAATCAAGTTCAATTTGAAAGAGCTTTCCTTTGTTTATAATACATTTACTTATCTACTGTAGCTTTAGTGCATTAGTGACATGTCCGTAGGTTGTGAGATCTCAAGCCCTACCGAATATTTGCTACATCCTATTTTGTGTGAGCATTCCCTCTTCAATATGCATATATACTTTCATATCAAATTGCTTCTTTATTTTGTAGAATTTTGCGAGGATGCATCTATAGAAGATAATTTTTATTTTGACTCATACCATTTTTGGGAATCTTTGCGTGCAAATTACATGTCGGGTAATTACCATGCCAATCATGTTTTGGAATCTAACCAGTGTGTCGCTCCAACCCATCAACTTTCTCCGGGTGCTTCTTAAGCACTAGTGCACAACCATTATATATCCTTCACATGATGGGTAAATCTGTCAATTTCATTATGACCGAGCTCCAGTCCATTCACCTGGCATATAATGTTCGAGTCCGTTAGTCATCTCCACCATACCTTGGGTATGGTATGCTCCCAACTTCTTGGGTTGTGCAACAACCCCCCAAACCCTTTTCCCTCTACAAATCTATGAGCTTGCCAAGGTGACATGACAAAGACGATGTGGCATTGAGCTTGCGAGAGATTACGACTGCCGCCTGGATGCGAGGAGGAAGGGGACATGGTAAGCTGGCTCACCAGTTGCCGGATCGCCGAGGGTGGGAATTCTTTTGCGGCTTGGCTGCATAGATCAATCCCGATGGTGGTATGTTGGGTAATTTGGGGTGTGAGGTATAGGGTGAGGTATGACAGAGACATGGGAAGCCTGAAAGGGGTATGGCGTTTGGTGATCTCTACAATGAATGTGATACTTAGGAGGAAATCTTTCAGGGTAATCGAAGGATGGGATGGATACCAGCGGGCAAGGGCTGATGGCTTGGAGGAGCCAAAGAGAGATGGAGGCGTATTAGTTTGGTGAGATGGAAACCACCTGACATGGATAATCTAAAATTGAAACTTGCGGTGGGAAGAAGGCGGGACGCCATGGGTGGTAGACAGGGATGGGCAACAGGCATCATTCGAGACAGAAGAGGTGCAATGAAGACGACTTTTTTTGCGTGACTTCTGGCAGAGGAATGCATGAAAGCCTATGTGTTGACACTTGCCGTGGCCATCAAACTCGGGTAAGAGGAGCACGTTACCTTCTTGGGAGTGGAGATGGATGGAGCATAGGCCTTGTCTGGATATGGTTTGGGGTCATGCGGTGGTGCCGTGGAGGATTGCTCCCATGGTGGAAGATATAAAAAAGACCATGGAGGAGTTGGCCATAATAGGGGACTACACAACCCACGAGGCAGTTGCGGTCGCGACAACGATAGGGAGATGGGGTGAAAGGGGAGTCAACAGTGGTGGTATGGTACCCTATGAACCTCCCTGTTGACATTAGAGGTAGAATTTTGATGGGCAATAGACACAAACCTTATGTTAGAGTAGACGAGACACAGATAGTTGAAGGTTTTCTGTGGAATGTACAGAGCTAGGTTTTCTTTAGCCATGGCTTTGGTTGGCTCCCTCGGCTTGGGATGGGAGGGGGTTTGGGTGGGTGGATACGGGGGAAGGTATACAGGGTGGTTTATTTTTGGATGTATCAACTCCGTTTTGTTTAGCCTACCACCTCCCGCTTATATTAAAAAAAATCTATGAGCTTGCCACCCAAGACAATCATAATTACCACCATACTAGTGCCATTGACCCTTACGCAAAGTTCAATCCCTATTCCCCACACTCATTTGATGAGGAACCTCTCGCATTCCAAACCTCCCCACTAATTATGACTTACAACCACCCTAATCATTATACACCGCCACTCGCTGCTCCTTGCACCCACTATTGATTTCTCCCGCCTCTCGTTAACCGTGTTCTTCCTTTGATAGCCCCTTAAATGCCTCAATATCCACATATTAGCCAACTTCCCCTTCTTGTTCCTATCTTTCCACCTCATGGACCCATACCTTGTTTTCGCTGTCATGTTGATATTTCAGGTCGGCCATGTGACCCCACATTCTCTCCCAACCTACCTCCCAATCGTCGATTTTTCTACTATGTGATTTCACTAAATTATTGGGATTTTTTTAAAAATATGAAAAAAATGAGAATTGTTATCTATTACTTAATTGTATGAAGGCTTTAATATATAACATGCTATCCATAACAATACACACACACACACACACACAAACACACACACACATATGTGTGTGTGTTGTGTGTGTGTGTGTGTATATATATATATATATCGGAATTGGGTAAATTTTATTCCGAAGACCCTACCAAAGTTGGGACAAATTACAGAGTAATCCCTCACTAAACTACTCAACCCCAAACCAAACAAAGCTATCTATACATTGATTCTTCTAGTATAGAATTTACAAATTTTCTTTGAAACACTTTCCATGCCTCTTTGCTTATTGTTGTGCTTCCTGTCATTTCTTTCCTTCTAAGTGTGGAAGAGTAATGCTGAGTACACCATTAGCATCTTCTTATTTAGTTACCGGTGTCTCTTCCCAGATAGGTGATCGTCTCTTTCAGCTCCCTCAGTCAGAGATATTTCAACCCTAAACTGGTACATGTTGACTTCCAAAGTTCTTGGGCGTAGCTGCACTCCTGGAATAGATGCTTATGGTTTTCTGCTCCTTCACTCCACATGTAGCAGGAATTGCTAATACCTGTGTGCCATCTTTGAACTGTGTCCAACATTGGTAAGGATTCAAAAGTGACACGATACATGCATAGGCTCCACTTGGGGACTTTGTATTCAGACCAAATATACTTGGTGCAGCTGTTGCTGTCACCCCTATTGCAGATCAGATCCAAATATTCGGCTCGGGTTGCTTCATTTTCCATCTGCCTGCCTTGAGAGTAAAAACAGTGCTTGTTCCATAAGGTAGTCATTCAATTGATGACCCTGGAGTACCCTTCCCTTGTGTTAGGTTCATGGTCTAACCCTTTCGGATATCTCCTCTTCATCCACCTCGACCAGGTTGAGTCACCCTGTTGGAATTTGATGATCCTTAGGACCGTTGCCCAGTTCGCAATCTCCATGGGTGTTTTAAGTCCCACACCCCCCTCTTCCTTGCTGAGAGCTAGTCTGGCATATTTCATCGGGCGGGTACCACCTGCCCAGATGAAGTTGACCATCGACATTTCCATTCTTTCCAGTACTGCCTTGGGGATTTCCCCTTGCTGAACCCAAAACATAATGAAGCCTTCAATAGCTGATTTCGTTAGTGTTATTCTGCTTGCCTTATATATATATATATATATATATATATATATATATATATATAGTCAGGCTAGAATACACTCGAGTGTATTCGGAGCAGAATACACTCGAGTAGTTTTTCATGATACAATAATTTTTTTTTCAAAAATCTAATCCGTTGATCTTCTTAAACATCTTGTGAACAGCTCATACGCAAAATTTGAGCACATTTGGACATTTATAGGTCATGTTATAAAAACTGCAAAAATTATGCATTTCAAATTAGTTTCGCGCGTTGATTTTGTTGCCCTTGGATGAATGACTTACACTCATCCAAATGGGCTCAAAATGTGTATGTAGCCTAGTTATAGTATGACGGTGAAGATCAATGGTTTACATTTTGCAAAAAATAGTCTTGATATGCAAACACACTTGAATGTTTTCGTGCGATCTGTACACTCGAGTGTATTCTAGCCTGACTCTCTCTCTCTCTCTATATATATATATATAATCAGGCCAGAATACACTCGAGTGTATTTGGAGTAGAATACACTCAAGTAGTTTTTCATGATGTAATATTTTTTTCAAAAATCTAATCCGTTGATCTTCTTAAACATCATGTGAATAACTCATATACAAAATTTGAGCACATTTGGACATTTATAGGTCATGTTATAAAGACCGCAAAAATTATGCATTTCAAATTAGTTTCGCACGTCGATTTTGTTGTCCTTGGATAAGTGACTTAAACTCATCCAAATGGGCTCAAAATTTGTATGTAGACTAGTTATAGTATGACAGTGAAGATCAATGATTTACATTTTGCAAAAAATAGTCTTGATATGCAAACACACTTGAGTGTATTCATGCGATCTGTACACTCGAGTGTATTCTAGCCTGACTCTCTCTCTCTCTCTCTCTACAGGCTAGAATACACTCAAGAAGTTTTTCATGATGCAATATTTGAGCACATTTGGACATTTATAGGTCATGTTATAAAGACCACAAAAATTATGCATTTCAAATTAGTTTCGCACGTCGATTTTGTTGCCCTTGGATGAGTGACTTACACTCATCCAAATGGATGACTTACACTCATCCAAATGGGCTCAAAATTTGTATGTAGCCTAGTTATAGTATGACGGTGAAGATCAATGGTTTACATTTTGCAAAAAATAGTCTTGATATGCAAACACACTTGAGTGTATTCGTGCGATCTGTACACTCGAGCGTATTCTAGCCTGACTCTCTCTCTCTCTCTCTCTCTCTCTCTCTATATATATATATATATATATATATATATATATATATATATATATATATATATATATATATATGCGTGTACATTGCATACTCAAAATCCTGGTCAAAACAATTTTGTATCTTTTCACTCAGATGTAGGAGCCACCCCACCATATACTAACATATGATACTATTGCATAACTAGGTCTATTTATGTATGTAGATCATCCAGGTATTTTATGACTTAACTTCTTTATTTGGTTGTCAAATCGTCGAAGTTTGTGTCCAAATCTTGTGTCAACAAGAGAGGAGTAATAACAAGTTTGACCAAAATTCTTATTATGAACCATAAAAAATAGTGTCAAAATCGACAATTTAAACTATAATCGCGACACTAATATTCTCTCCACCGTGCACCACCTTATGTTGATATAACTCGCAAAGTCAAGGTGAAGGGTCCAACTTTTGATGGCAATCTCGATCCCAAGGCGATCTTGGATTGGATTGCCATATCAAAAAGTACTTAGGCTGATATGCCATGATAGACACCCAAAGGTTTTGTTTTGCAAAAACAAAACTGGAGTATTCAACGAAATGTTAATGGGAAGACGTTCAATGTGGCATGGGGCGTTTGGGTTAACCTCCTCTCCTATTTCTGGATGGGATGAACACCAAGCCCTAAAAATTGAGTACATGGAAAAATTTGAAGGAACACAATCGTTGTGTTCTAAACAATTTGGTCTTCCAACTAAGCCACTCACTTTATGAATCACCTTGATGCAAACTTGAATTGCAACAATATAATTCCCTTGCCAACACATTCCACCATGCCCTAAAAATTGACACGTAGATGTCGACCGCATCTTGTGGTTCCTCCTTTTCTTGTTTTGGCCAACAAAATCTCTCTTATAACCCTTCTATTGCTTCGTCTTTCTCTGCCTATCGTCTACCCCAACCCCCTCACGTTGTTTAAATTTGTCAAAGTCATTGATATTTCGACAAAAAAATTCTTTACATGTGACCATCAAACTCTAAAATGTACTGACCTTTAATTTTTTACCTCTTAGTGTGCTATATACTACCTAGACCATAATATATTTGCTTAATCTTGTGTCTTTAAGTCTATGTGTGTGTGTGCAAACTATCATAACTTCATGATATTCACCATTGAAATTGACATTGAAATTCCCATCAAAATAGTTTAGTTCCTTCACTCACATTTAGGAGATTCTCCCCGTACAACACATCCAAAAAGACGTATTATTTGATAAACAAGTGTATTTACACTATTAGTTCAATCTTATAAAATTTCATGAATTAATTCATTCATTTTTGCATTAAAGCACTACCAATGTTTTCAAGACCAGAGCGGTGACCAAACCGGTGAGGCTAGTTGATGTAGGACGAGCCTAGCTTTTAAATGGTCTTTTAAGTAGTTTTTATAATGTTTTATCCGTTTCATTGTGTTTTAGGAGTTATTTGATATTTTCCCAGTTTGTCTTGTAAAGCCCATGGTTTAGTCCCACATTGTCTAGCTGTCTAGTGAGATGGGTTTAAACACCTATATATAGTCTTTATATTGGTTTCATCAAAAGCAGACTTGATGAATGAATTTTTTTGATATATATTTATTTCTTTTGATTAGTTATTTTAGATTAACTTAATTCTTGATAATTAGACTTAGTTTTTATTCATTAGGATCTCCGTTACTAGGTCCAAATGGTGGTTGGAGTGGTACAGGTTCAACTGGTGACTTCATCAATGAGGTCATGTATATAATATGCTAATATATACAAGATATGAAGATGAGAAGAATATCATCCAATTCAACTATGGTGAAGCTAAAAGTCAAAGTCATATTACCCACAACAAGTCTTAAATCTCATGTCATGCATCCAAAGAAAGAGTATTAGCAAAATACAATTGTATCAATTTCATTTGACAAACTATAATCGTAACGTCCTAAATTTAGTGTAATCATCAAGCACACATCTGACTGTCTGGGCCAAAGCCTTTTCAATGGGCATTGACATTTCTACTCTCTACAAAAGAAAAACACAAGGGCTAATACAAACTGTAATTGGACGTTATGTAAGCAGTAGAGGAACTAATGAACTGATGATGTTTGAGAACAACATGATTAGATGGAGGGGAAGAAAATGAAAAAAAGGAAGAATGATGAAAGCGGTAGAAAGGGAGGAGATGAAGAAACCCAAAAAAACGTACAAGACAGCAACACAGCAGGTGAAGGGGAATAGAAGATGAAGAAAATTAAAAAAGCAAACTTACTGGCTAAAGAGACAGCAACACAGTAGATGAAGGGGGTAGGAAATGGAGAAACAAAAAAAAGTAAAGAAAACTCACCTTCTACATTGGAGGAGAACAGCAGCCCACAGCCGCTATAAGAAAAAAGACAATCTGGAAACCGACTGGTTCTGGCTGACCAGATCAATTCCACTAGTTCACTACTGGACTGGCCGGTTCTGGGGTGCCTACCGGGTTGGGGGCCTGATCGATTTTGGACTGTACGGGTCCAACCGGTCCAAACCGATTTTCATAATCCTGAACGTGAAAAATACATATGCTGAATTTTCCATTGAAATTTCTATAAATTCTATTGTTGTGCCCATCAAAATGGCATCAAAATTAGAAATTTTCTAGCAAGCCCCCTCACCAGTGTCCCCTAGTCCCTTCCTTCGGTGAGGGCAAGGAGGTAGTGACCACCTCATCCTTCCCTCCTCAGCGAGGCTGCAAATTCTTTCATTACCACAACATGAGCCACCCGACTGCCCAATGCCCTTGATATGCTCTACTCGTGTCTTCTCACTCTCTTGACGCCACCACTGAGGATGACAACAGGCATGAGGATGTGTTGTCACTTGCCTTTGAACCTCCATATTATGACATTGACTAGGATTTGTCATAGCCTCAGGTTGCATGTTTTTGTTGTCTCTTTTCATGGGGAGATTGGAAAGTTGGAAACACACCATTCCATTGCATACCATCTTGACGATGACAATTCTCAGATCATCAATGGTCTGAAGCGCATGGGGTCGCGCTCAAAGCCCATCCTCAACCACACAAAATACACTGGCTGAGCCAGATTAGTCTAACCATATCTAACATTGCCTCATGCCCATCGTTTTGGGTGCTTATTCTAGCCACATTTATTGTGAAGTGTTGCCTATGGATGTTTACCACGTCATCCTTGGCGAATCTATGACTTGGATGGCCACAATGAACCATGTTGCAATGTTTTTACACCTTCAAGCGCAAAGACAAATACATCCGGTGCTACCCGTTTCATATCTCCTTTAAGAATAGGTTTGTCACCAAAACCCTAGAATTCAAAATCGTAGCATTCTCTGCACCTTGTCATCCACAAAGAGTTGGAAGAAGCCAGTTGAAAATCCGATTGCATGTATGTATTATACATCAAAGTGTCCACTCCTTACTAGAACTTATTTCCTTTCTCGACGAGTTCAAGGACATGACACCCAATGAGTTCCCTGACGAGGCGCAATATTCAACCCAAGATTTATTTGGGTCCCTGGGTCCTCTCTGACCTCATTACTGCATAAACTCGACTGAGCACACTAAATTGAAACCTCAGGTCAATGTCCTCAAAGGCTTTATTCGTGAGAGAAAGAGTCCTTCCACAACACCTGCTCTCTTCGCCCCCAAGAAAGATGGTAGTTGGAGAATGTGTTTAGATTAGTGACCCATCAACAATATCAGCATCAAGTATCGATTTCCAATCTCACTCCTTGACGACATGCTTGATCTATTGGCATGATCCCATTATTTTCCCCGATCGAGCTCTGTACCGGTTACCACTGTACCCGTGTCAACGAGTCATGAATGGAAGATTGTTTTGATAATCCTAGATGGATTATATGAATAGTTGGTTATGCCTTTGATTTGATCAACATACCCGATACCTTCATAAGAGTCACAAACCTTGTGTTGAGACCATTGGTTGGTAAATATTTTGTGGTCTAGTTTGACGATAGCTTGATTTTCAGTAAGACTATGCGTGAGCATTTGGCTCATCTTCAACTTGTCTTAGAGACATTTCACTCTTAAGTAATTGTATGATAATCTAATAAGTGTTCTTTTCTTTAGGACAAACTCCTCTTCGTTGGCTACTTTGTATCCATTACTGGTATCGAGGATGACCTTGCCAATGCCAAAAACATCACTGACTTGCCCACACTCGCTATGATTTTTGAGACCCATAACTGTCATGGATTGGGCATTTTACCATTGTTTTGTTCAAGGTTTTAGCACCATTATGGCTCACTGACAGAGTTGAAGTGTGATAAGTTGGAGTGAAAACCATCCACCGCACGAGCTTTTGATGCTTCAAGAAGAAATTGTCAGAATCCCCTGTTCTTTGCCTTTCTTTTTTGATTCCATTTGAGGATTCATTCGATGCTTTGGGTGTTGACCTTGGTGGCGTTTTGAGTAAAAAAAGCCACACGTTGCGTTTCTCAGTGAGAAACTCAATGACGTAAAGCGTAAATACTCCACTCACTTATGATAAAGAATTCTACGTTATTGTGCAATCCCTGCATCATTGGCAACACTAATTTCTACATCAGAAGTTTCATCCTCTAGTCTGAGCATAAGGCCCTCGCTTTCTAAAGTGCAATATAATTTATGCTCACCAAGTGGTGTGAGTTTCTCCTCGAGTACATTTTTGTTCTCAAACATCCCTCCGATGTTGGAACAAAGTTGGTAACTCTCTCAACCACTGTTTGACCACTCTACATACGATGATGTTTGAAATTCTGGGATTTGATTGTTTGAAGGATGAATACCCCACATGTTCTAACTTTGGGATTATTCAATCCTACCTCCTTGATAGAATACTCAATCCATTTTCTCATTTTCTGATTTTACTATGTCATGGATTTCTCTTGAGCAACACACAATTATGTGTTCCTTCCACCCCAGTTTGAGCGCTCTCATTTGAAATTCACATTCTAATGGCCTTGTTGGTGATTTTGGTAGGGATAAGACCACTGTTCTTAGTTAATGATAGATTTTATTGGTCTTCCTTACGTTTTGATGTTGCTTGTGTTGTGTCTCAGTGCTTTATTTGTTACCAGGAAAAAACTATAAGGCAAAATACAAGCCTCTACACCCCCTTCCTGGTTACATATGAACCTTGGAGGGCCTGAGTATGGATTTCATTCTTGGCTTACCTTGCAACTCACATGGCCTCGTCTCTATGTTCGTGGTTGTCTATTGTTTTTCTAAGGTGGCCTACTTCAGGCCCTGTAGCAAGGATCTGATGCCTCTCGTATCAATTGTCTTTTCTTTAATGTAGTCAAGCTACACAGACCACCATAGTGTGACGACTCTATCAAATTTGTTAATTATATTTGGAAGACCATAGTCACAAATTCGGAATCTGGGCTCCATTTGACGAGGTTAAAAAATTTGGCATTTGGAAATCATGTGGAAAAATCTAGATAAAATTCGACAAAGATCGATAAAAGCTTGGTCAAACATTTGGGAAATATTACAATATGTGGGTATATATACATACAAAATTACATAAATATACATATATATACAAGCTTAAAACTTTGATATATAACTATATATGCGCACACGACGATTTGCTTATTGATTCTCTGTACCCAAATGCCAAATCATATAATATGTTCTTATTCCATAAACGAACATGAAGTACAAGAAAGATTCATGTAATTCAGGATCATTTGTAAAATTTGTGAATAATTCGTGAAATTCGGGAATAGTGTAGGCTTCTTATGAAGTTTGGACTTAGCATACGCCACATTGAAAAATTGTGAATTATACTTGAGTAACAAAAATTCGGAGAATATTGTGATTATGCGGAAGACTATGGAAAATCTTATGGTGCCCAACTTTGATTCTCTTATGCCAGCCAAATTGAGGTGGCCAATAGGAAATTGGGTAACCTTCTCCGATGCTTTTTAGCAAACGTGTAGGCAACAATCGATCCACATCCACAAGGAAGAGTTCTTTTGTAGTTTTTTATGGTTCCGAACCCCATCAAACGTGTGGGCAATAGTCGATCCACATCCACAAGGAAGAGTTCTTTTGTAGTTTTTTATGGTTCCTCAAGAATAGAAAAATATTGCTTCTTATTGAGTAAATAAAACCAATACAATGCTCTCTCTTTTATAAGACAAGAGAGTAGTACGACATTTAGAGATAAGCAATATGGGATAAAGAAACAAGTGACTAAAAGACAAATAACCAAAATACACTAAGTAAAAATAGCAACAAAGTGTATATACTAATACTCTCCCTCAAGCTGGAGCATAGATGTCAATCATGCCCAACTTGTCAGTCATAGCAGTGAATCTAGACTTCGGAAGTATTTTGGTTAAGATGTTAGCCACTTGATCTGAGGTATGTATGTAGGGCGTAGATATCTGTCCAGATAAGACAACTTCTCGAGCAATGTGACAGTCAACCTCAATATGCTTTGTTCGTTCATGGAAGGTTGGATTACTGGCAATAAAGGTAGCAGCCTTGTTGTCACAGTACATAGGGATAGGAGTAGAATTAGAAATGCCAAAGTCTTTCAGCAGGCTCCGTATCCAGAATAGTTCACATGTAGTATGCGCCATGGCGCGATATTCTGCTTCAGCTCTCGAGCGAGCAACAACTGTTTGTTTCTTACTGCGCCAGGTAACCAGATTTCCACCTACAAAAGTACAGTAGCCAGAGGTGGAGCGCCGATCGATCTTGCTCCCCGCATAGTCAGAATCAGAATACCCAACAAGGTTACAATGACCATGTTTTTTATACAGCAGACCTTTCTCAGGGGATCTCTTTAGATATTTGAGAATGTGACAGACTGCATCCCAATGACATTGTCGGGGTTTGTCAAGATATCTGCTAACAAGTCCAACTGCAGATGTGATATCAGTATGAGTGACAGTAAGATAGATGAGCTTGCCAACCATGCGTCGATACTGATGGTGATCAGGATAAGCAGGAGAATTCTCATCATCCCAGTTGGTGTTTGGATCCAGAGGAGTACTAGCAGGCTTTGCACCAAGAAGACCTGTTTCAGATAGAAGATCCAGAACATATTTACGTTGAGATAGGCACAATCCAGAGGCTGATCGAGAAACTTCAATCCCAAGAAAGTAGCGCAAGGTGCCTAAATCTTTGGTGACAAAATGTTTCTCCAGATAACGTTTAGTCGCCTGAATGCCAGCAAGATCACTCCCTGATAGATTGATGTCATCAACATATACAATCAAAATAACAATGCCAGAAGTAGTCTGTTTAACAAAGACATAATGATCAGATTGGGAACGTCTAAAATGAAATTTCTGAAAAATGGTACTCAATTTATCAAACCAAGCACGGGGACTTTGTTTTAAGCCATAAATTGCTTTCCGCAAACGACAAACTTTGGAGGACTCCCCCTGAAGTACAAATCCGGGAGGTTGTTCCATATAGACTTCCTCATGCAGATCTCCATATAGAAAAACATTTTTCACATCAAGCTGAAATAAGGGCCAATCAGAATTAATTGCAACATAATTAAGTATGCGAACTGAATTCAGCCGGGCCACAGGTGAAAAAGTCTCAAAATAGTCGACGCCGTAAGTCTGTGTGTAGCCCTTGACAACAAGCCTAGCCTTGAGACGCTCAATCGTGCCATCTGGTTGATATTTAATAGTAAACACCCAGCGACATCCAACCGGAGAACAATCAGTGGGAGGATCAACCAACTCCCAAGTGTTATGATCAGTAAGAGCCTGCATCTTAGCTTCCATGGCCTGACACCAAGCTGGATGTTTAAGAGTCTGAGAAGCATTTTTAGGAATAGAAACAACAGAAAGAGCAGCAATAAAATTGGCAAAGTTAGTCCCCAGGTGAGCAGTAGTACAAAAATTCCCAATCGGATGTTTGGTACATGTTCTAGTTCCTTTCCTTAAACTGATAGGAATATCTAAGTCGAAGAATACATGAGGTGATGACTGATCTGGTATTGAGGAAGAAGATTCTGGAGGGGCCATAGAGGGAGTTGTCGTCTTCGGTCTTCTTTGATAAACTTTTAGCTGAGTAGCAGCAACATGAACAGTAACAAGGGAATCAGAATCATCAATCATTGGTAATGGTGTCTCCATTAATAAATCTGACGTAAGGGCAGACCCAACAGAAGAATAGAATGGCATATGCTCGAAGAAAACAACATCAGCCGCGACCATCCATTTTTTTGAAACTGGATCATAACAGCGGTACCCTTTTTGAGTCCTAGAGTACCCTAAGAAGACACACTTGATGGCACGGGGATCAAGTTTGGTTAAACCAGGACGTAGGTTTTTAACAAAGCAAGTGCTCCCAAAAATACGAGGAACAGAAAATAAGGGCGCATCAGGTACACGATTTGATAAGGGATTTGATTCCCAAGAACAGAAGATGGCATGCGGTTAATGAGATAGCACATAGTGGAAATAGCTTCAGGCCAAAAACACTGGTGAACATTATAGTGAAAAAGTAAAGTACGAGCAATGTCAAGAAGGTGGCGATTCTTGCGTTCGACGACTCCATTTTGTTGCGGGGTGTAGGCACAGGAGGTTTGGTGAATAATACCCAGTTTGCGACAAAAACTGCTGACCGAGGATTGCATGAATTTATGAGCATTGTCAGTGCGGAATTTTTTTATAGGTTTGCTAAATTGGGTACGTATTTCAGCAAAATAAGTAGTACTAGTCTCAAGAATATTAGACCTATCCTTTAGCAAGAAAATCCAGGTGGTCCTAGAGAAATCATCAATAAAGCTCAGTAAGTAACAAAATCCAGATATACTCGAGACAGAACAAGGTCCCCAAACATCAACATGTATAATATCAAACGGTTGTTCTGAACCAATACATAATTTCTTTGAAAAAGTTGCTCTAGTTTGCTTGCCCAATTGACAAGTTTCACAATGAAAAACAGAATCTGAAATATGAGGTTGTAAATGCTTTAATTTGGCTGCCGACGGGTGTCCCAACCGATAGTGCCACTGGATGCCAGTCACAGAAGATGTCAGATACGCCGCAGTCTTTGGAACATCCAAGTAATATAAACCATCTTGTCTCTCATGGCCCGAACCAATCTTCGTCCTTGTGCGCAGATCCTGAAAAACAACACCATCCAGGTCAAATGTAATAGAGCAGCGAAGGCTCTTCACAGTTCTATTGATAGATAACAGATTTATAGGGAACTTAGGAACATATAAAGCGGAGCGCAGATGCAGACATCCAGGAGTGCATATATCACCAAAACCAGTAACCGGTGTTTGAGAGCCGTCAGCCAGAGTAACAGGAGGTATAATAATAGTGTTATGTAAATGAGAAAATAATGTAGGATTGCCAGAAATATGGGATGTCACACCCGAATCGATCACCCAAGTGTTTTTACTGGACTGTATCAGAAGAGCAGTGCTACCATCAGTGGAGGCCTCGGTAGAGGAAGCAAGCCGTGCTTGTAGTAGTTTCTCAAACTCCGACCGGATCCAATCAGCAGACGGAGGTGCAGAAGTAGTGGCAGTGTCAGACTGATCTGTGGTGACTTGATTCGCCCAAGCTGGCTTCCCATGCTTTATCCAGCAACGATCTTCATTGTGATTGGTACGCTTACAGAAGGTACAAAAGCGTCGTTCAGTAGTCTCAGCAACAGAAGAGGAGCCACGTCCTGGTCCAGAAGAATGCCCGCGGCCACGTCCCTGACCACGGCCGCGTCCACGGGAGGAGTCACCAGTCCGAACAGCAAGGGCTGTTCCGTCAGAAGAGTCAGGTAGGTTTTGCGAAACGGAAGGAAGGCGTTGAACATGCTTCAGAACGTCTCTCAGGGTAGGAAGGGGATCACTAGAGAGGATCTGATCAACGACTCCTGCAAAAGATGAAGGCATACCAGTGAGGAACTGGACAAGTTGAAGCTCATTCCTTTGACGCTGGATTTTTGTGATATCTGCAGACAGAGGATGGTAGACCTCGAACTCATCCTAGAGAGCACATCAGTTGTTGTAGTAATCCTCCACGAAATCAGTAGCAGAGTACTCCTGTTTGGCCAGTAGCTTGAAGATTTCAAAAACCTTCTTCGGTTTCTGCTGGTGAGAGTATACGTGGGAGAGTTGATCTCACATATCCTTGGCAGTCTTGAGGCGAAGGAGAGACTAGCTGATTTTAGGTTCCGCACTATTGACCATCCAGGTCATAACACCATAATCTTCCTTGGACCAGAGATCGCAGGTCTGTTTGGTCTTGTCTTCAACATAAGCAGGGATGGCCGGACCCTTGGTCGACAGATGAGAGAAACGCCCTTGAGCTTTGACGTACAGTTCAAAGGAGGCTGCCCAGAGATGATAGTTGGGGCCATCCAACTTGACGGTAGTGACCCACAGATTGCGAGGAAGGTCAGAAGTCGCCATCCGAGATGATAGAGATAGTCAGAATCAAGGGCACAGATAGCAGCAGAGGTAGTAGTCACATGGACTAGAAGTAGCATATAGAAAATCCAAGCATGGATGTCAGAAACCCTCGTAGGGGCAGCATGAGAAGATAGAAACCTACGCCAACATGGAGGAACAATCACTCCACCATGAGGCGCAGGCAAACAGAGCGAAATACGCTTTTTACGACGTCAATGTGCCAGAAACTGGAAAGTTACCGAAGCTGTCCGGAGGTTTCGGGGAAGAAGATGGGTAGAGGATTGGGTGTACTTGATGGATTAAGCCATGGTAATGGAGTGGGTTAGGGTGTTGAAAGGTGGTGGAGGGTTGGCGGAGGGGTGGGTGGTGGCAAGAGTGGTGGTGGTGATGGCTGTGGGCGGCGGCAGGGTGGCTGTGGGTGGCGGCAGGGGGGTGGGCAGGTGTGGCGGCGGCGCAAGGGGGCTGGGGAGAGAGAGGAGGGAGAGGGGCGGCTAGGGTTGGGGGGGATGAGAGGCGGCTAGGGTTTATAAAGGATCAGGACGCTTTGATACCATCTAGAATAGTAAAATATTGCTTCTTATTGAGTGAATAAAACCAATACAGTGCTCTCTCTTTTATAAGACAAGAGAGTAGTACAGCGTTTAGAGATAAGCAATATGGGATAAAGTAACAAGTGACTAAAAGACAAATAACCAAAATACACTAAGTAAAAACATCAGTAAAGTGTATATACTAATAGTTCCGAACCCCGTCAGCCTTTTGATCTCATACTCCCACTGATTCCCTCCCTTTCCGCAGTACATCAACCTTCGCCCAACATGTTTGCGATTTGCATTTTAAGATTTGCCTAAAACTTGCCGTCTTATGAAAATTACAAGATTTTTGCAGATGCGCACTGCAAATTTTAAAAATTTAAAGTGGGAGATTGTGTGTTAGTATCTGTGCATCTTATATGCTACTCAAAAAATTCATTCAAGAAGCTTCATGTTGGAGCGTCATGACCACTCCAAATACTTAGTCAACATGGACCCAATGCCTACGTATACAATAACAAGAATCTAGTTTCTTCTTTTATACTGTAGTTAATATTTTAGTCATATATGCTACATTGATAGTTATTATTCTAGAGTCATATATACTACATATACGGTAAATGTGCTTGGGGAATAGACCAATTTTTGGCATATATGTTTTGATGTGTCACATATTCAAATGTTTCTTGTAATACCATGGTATGTAAATGATTGACGAAGGTTGGATTCGACATCATGGGAATTGTGATGCATGGACTGAAGTTGGCAAGATAATCTAGCGCATAATTAACCATACTCCATAACCATGTGTCCCTAATACATGGAATACAAATTTACTTGAGATTGCAAAATTTCGACTATCAGACATCGAAATCAACGTGCCAAATTGTCGAAATTTTTTATATGCAATTCCATCAAAAAAATTGAAAAAATTGAAAAATACTTAAAAATTGCCGGACACCCCCTCAGTTTATTGAATCCAAAATAAGATATGACATGTTATTGCATAAGAATATATGTACTTGTACATTGCATGATTGAAATAGTTTTGTATATTTTCACTCAAAGATGTAGGAACCCTCCACCGTGTGTATTTATGTATGTAGACAGTCATGGTAAAATTTCATGACTTAATTCCTTTATTTGGTCGCCAAAATTGTTGAAATTTGCATCGAAATCTTGTGTCGACAGGAGCGGAAATATCAAATTTTTTGTTTCTGGACCATTGGAAACGGCTCCGAAATTGACATTTTAAACTATATGCCCTAATAAGTCCTGTTGGTTCCTAAACTTGATTCTCTTTTCCTCCACGGGACAACCACGCTTTCTTCACAACTCTGACCACCAGATAAACATGGTCTCTTTTCTTTTGTAAATTCTCCCCCCTCTTACTGTGATGAAGGCATTTGTACATCAATATTTGATGGTCCTTCAAGTTTGTATTTAGCAAACAGTGGAAGTAGGAGAATGAGATACATGTAATTAATGACTGAATTGACCCTGTTTCATTCCCAAATCATCTAAGACACTATAGCAACTTGTTATGCATTGGGTGTTTTGCATTCATTAATGCAGATATATTCTTGGAATCCCGTAATTAAAGTTCCAGAAGCCAAAACATGACATTTTGCTGTATGGAGGTGACCTGATTTCCATGGGTTTGTTACTATCTAGGCTACAATAATTTACTATCTAGGTGGTCAAATTTTATTTTGAGTTGCATTTTAATGAAGCTCCGATGCATGTAATCAATTAAACTGACTCAATCATAAAATGCAGACTTCTAATCATAAATTTGCGGTCTGAATAACCTGTGATGCTCACTATCTTTTAGGTATACTCGACTTCTATGGCAATGCTGCTTACTATGGTGCTATCAGTGTTCCTATTTAGCTTTAAGCCCACCTTGCAGGTACCGTCCCTTTTTCCTCTTAAGAAGAATGATCTCCCAGGCACACCTGTCTTTCAGATATGATACTCGACTGATTTGGGCTTTTGGAATCTGCTAAACAAGTTTAATTATAACTTTCTGTTGCCTGCAACTGCCTAAAATTCTGACGAACTTCATTCTTGCAGCTGTTCCTGGGTATCATTATATGCATGATGTCACTGCACATGTACTTTGCACCGCCTCGCATGCTTATTGATTTACCTCCCACGTCAAAAGCAACCCCCGAGGCTCCACGTGAAATTGACGTTGAAAGAGCAACAAACTCTTGATGCATGCTGCTCTCCGATGGAAGTTCATGCTAGCTTTCAATCTGTTTAGCCGATTGATAGACGGTTTCAATGGTTTCAACGAAAACCACTTCTATCAGCAGTTCAAAACAGGTTTCAGCCAAACCACTCAAATCAGCAGTTTGTGAATAGATGGAAACTGAGGGTGCGTTTGAGGCTTTCATTACTAGCGATTTGTCTTTGATCTGGGTAGCATACTACGAAATGGCAAAGCAACTAGTTTACAGGTCGATTCCTGAGTGGTGGCTTGTTCTATTCCCTTAGATAATTTGTAGAACGTCCTAATGTGGCACCTACCATCACGCTGAAGCTTTAGTTTAGAAACTGAAAGACATCTTTTCGCAGCTCTTATCCAGAAAGCACATCTCTTGGAATAGTCCAACTCGGTATTCGATGTTTTTGAGTTTCAGATCTGACTACTGAAAGCCATTCATTATTCTTGATCATATTTATGTTTTTTTTCTTCATTCGGTATCAGGGTAGTAAGAAAACAGATCATCAGTTTTCTGCCTTAAAACTAAGAATACAAATATAGATACAAATACAACGTAAAAGAAAATGTGGCGCACATAGATACATAAAGATGGACGTGGGCACAAGTGAGCATGAGTAATATATTTTGTTAAGAACCCAAATATTAATATATTTTGTTAACAACCTCTATACCTTTTGTATGCTTATACCAATTCGTGGATAAGAATGAAATGTCCACAAGAAGTCACATTTTTGTTTTGATGAGTTAGACTACGGTGATGCTTATATCCATGTATTTTTGAAGAAATTCTTCTGCACTCTTCATTGCTTGTGGGGTGTATGTTTTTTTGGTGGTAGATGTTTTTTTTTAATTTCCAAGTAATTGCCATTATTGTCAATTCATGGCAATATGTATTATAAAGCTTAAACTTTTGATTTGTTCATATTTTTCTTGTATGGTATGCTTTTTGATACTTGACCTTGGCTGTGTTTGGCCCATAATTTTTACATGCTTTCACTATTGCCACAATTCGTATTGTTTTTAGATAATATGATCCCATGTATTATGAAAAGATAAACCTACTCAGTATAGCCTTTGTACATTTGATTTTGACCTTTAAATTTTGTAAAAATTTTGTAGACCATGTCATGAAATCATGTTTTAAAAAGAGTCAAACTGGCATAATTTATGTTGTTTGGAAACTTAGTACCATGTAATATTAATGTTACTTTTGGTTTTGTGTGCTATTGCTTGAGGATTTCTTTTCTTATTTCGTCTTAAAGCTCTTATGTTTTACATATTGAATTTTCTTTTCTTTTCAGGTGTGTTTCTAAAACGTTTGAAAAAAACCCTTTTGGATTCATGTCACGTTAGGATGGTTTCTTTTGGCATGTGCAAAAAGAATTAACATTTACTATATGCCATATTATTTTATTATTTGTTTGATCATGATGAGCTTGATATGCATAGTTGTTGTGAAATAATGCTTTGTGTGAGAGTTCAAGATAGTAAGAGATTTTATGTTGTAGTAGGAGGCAATATTTCCAATTTAATGTTTGGATACCTTTATTTGGTGTGGTGAGGGTCATGAGTATGAAAAAACATAAATATGTGCAAAAAAACCTAAAATTTAAAAAGGCATTGTTGAAGTTATGTTTTATAGAAAGTCATTTAAAGTTCTTATTGTTTCTAGTTGGCAATTTAGTTTCATGTTTTGAAATCTCTTTTGCAAAAGTCTTTAGAAATGTTATGAAAATAGTCATTTTAGTTTTGAAGCACTAGAAATTGTGTTTAGGACATTGAGGTGATTTTCTTAAGTTGTGGCATAACCCTCTTTTGGCATGACTTTTATTTAGTAAGGTACTTGAGCTATAATGAACCTTGTCAATACTCTTCTATACTTTGGGAAATTTGGTTTTCTAGCTATAATTGATTTCTCTTGCTCATGTGATACACCACATTAACCTTGATTTGTCAAACCTACAAAAGGCCCTGGTATCATAATTTTGTAGCATGTAGAATCTAGAATCATTTTGTTGAAAATGTCATGTATAACTTGCAAGACTTCATAACATATTTCTTTTTAAGGTGAAAGATGAATGTCCTGTAATACCTTACAATGTTTATGCTTGTTAGTCTCAATATATCATCACCTTTGTCTTATGAGTAGTTTCAATATTTTTTGATTTATTATAAACAATTTTATTTCTATTTATTAACTCATATTATGTAAATGACTACATTTTGTAATATTTTATTATTATATATTCAACATAGATCATAAGTGCAATTATTTATCTATCAATAACATGTAGCTATTCCCTTTTTCTACAACTATTCCTTTCACTTACAATATAATTAAAGTGTTTGAGCGCATTAGCATGTGAAGATTTGCTCAAGAGTAGTGCCAATCCCTCCTAAGGTTTAGCCTAGTCTAAGCCTAACATAATGTTCTTCAAATATCAAAAGATGAGCTCTTTTGCTGACAACACACTCATAATCTTTGTGGTGCTTTAACCCATGATATCCATTTTCGTGACATGATAAAAAATCATATTCTCGAGTGCCATATGGGAAAGAACTCATATTGGCTCCTTCAACTATAAATGGCTATAAGGTTACACATACTATTATAAAAATGGGTGTTTTTGTATGTGGTACAAATAGTGAACGTTGAAAATTGCTTTACTAGAAACTATTGTTTGTATCCCATGACTCATGCAATTTGCTGCTAACATAGAGTTCATATTACATCAAATGAAATTCAGAAACTCTTTACTTATGAGAAAAACATCTTCTCCAATCAACTTTGGAACTATTGCTTATAATACCATACAAGAATCAACCAATTGGATGCAATTAAAGGAGTGAGATTGATGCTATTTAATGCAATAGAGAGCTCACACAACGTATAAAGGGAGTAACTAGTTTGATCTCCGATGCTCTTCTATGTGTTTAATCACTTATATAGCATAGGTATGTAATGCCTAGTAGTAAAGATGGAGGCATTGTATTTCGTAGAAGTGCCAACAGTAGCCCAGGCTAAACTTACTTGGGGTATGCACATTTAAAGATGGACCACCTTGTTGTGGGCTGTTCAATATTCGCTAAGATGAAGGCACGAACTTGTGTGCCTCACTATCTCCTTGAAGGCACGACCCACCATGCTTGGTACATCTAATGTGTGCATGTTCTTTAGCTTTAATTGTAGATACTCACTATCTCCTTGAAGGCACGACCCACCATGCTTGGTACATCTAATGTGTGCATGTTCTTTAGCTTTAATTGTAGATACACAATATTGATTTATGTTTATTCAGACTTGATTATTTAGGTCATTTGAATTACTACAACCAAATAGGTTATTAACTTGACTTATTTGTCTCATGTCACAAAATAGACTCTAGATTTAGTCTAAAGGAGAAGACCATGATGGACACAAAACTTGAAGGGAACTTGTGTTCTGGATATTTCAATCAATTTTCTACCGCAGCAAGGATTAGTTCTCTTTGTAAGGGGTCATATCCCACCTTATTTATACGCTGAAGATTGAATACAAGAGTCCAAGATAGTATTATCCATCCACAACGTTATCCCATGTATGCTTTTGTGCTTTGTACATTTCTAATTCTTGTTTAAACATCCATCATTATTTCCTGTTGATACAATTAAGTAAACATAATTTCATTTTAGAAGACCCCAACCAATTATGTGCAGTAATTTGTTGTTGTCAAAAACCATTTCTTTTTGGTGCTAAACCCATGAAATAGAATATTCTCGAGTGCGAAAGGAGAGAGAACTCATTGATTTCAAACACATGTATTTGTCAACTTTACTACAACTTTTTATACTATTAGGAATAAGTCATTGATTTCAAACACATGTTTCCGTCAACTGTAGGACAACCTTTTCATATTGTTAGGAATCAATCACTTTTATGAACTACACGTCTTAAAATTATATGCAATGTTGATAAATTGGCTACTTTTAGATGTGATCGCTAGTAATGAAATTTCATTTATTGCATTGCTACATGAATTCACATTTCGTAACCTATAACCCATGGAATGTTATTACCTATCTTTGATTGTGGATTATATCATTTTGAAACTACATATGTGAAAAAAATTCTACCCAATTAGCTAAAAAAAGTATTAGTTAGGGTATCATGGCTCATGAGATAACTTTTTTGTCACCAAATCATTTGTTTACTTTCTTAATCTTAAAACATGAAAACCAATTTCAAAATGTAAAAAAAAGTGTGTTTCTGGGTAACTAAATCAATCATACCTTATGGGAAGGCTCAACCCCTCAAAGCCACAATTATATGGAATCATGCTTCTATTATCTAATGTAAAGATAGATCTCACATTGGTATCAAAGGACGAACTAATTATATATCCTATTCTCTTCCGTGCATATGTACATTTATTTAACCTTTGAAACCATAATGCTCACTAGATAAAAGGATGTAATTTATTAAGTATGAGTACAACATAAGCCCATGCAACTGAATTGGGGCACAAGACTTAAAGATTGATTGACTAGATGTGATTTTTTTAGTTTTGTAGAATAGACCGCTTTTAATAAATTTTACAAGAATATTGGGTCTTCTATATATAGGAGTCAGGGAGTACATGGTCTAAATAGAAATAAAGAAACAATGCGCTTAAGTCCAACTAATCAAATATACCAACACGCCTACTCAAGTTGGAGTGTAAACATTGTGAAGTCCCAACTTGACGCCCATATACTTGAATAAAGCGGGAGGAAGAGGTTTTGTAAGGATGTCCACAACTTTATCACCTGTACTATACTGAGGAGTGATGATCTGCTTAGTTTTGACCATGCCTCACACAAAATGGCAATCAACTTCATTGTGTTCAGTCTGCTCGTGAAAGATTGAATTGTTAGCTATGTGTGTAGCCACCTGGTTGTCAGATTATAAAGTAGCTGGAGTTTAAAAAGGAATTTCAAAACCAGTCAAGATAGTCTAGACCCACTATAGATCACAACACGCATGAGCCATAGCCCAATATTTTACTCCGATGATGGAGGGAGATACCACTACCTATTTTTTTACTCCTCTAAGAAACTGGGTGAGTGTCGATCATGACACGACAATCGTAAGTAGACTGTCAGTCTTTAGAATTACTAGCCCAATCTACATATGCATATCCAGAGGTAGAGATTACCTTGGACTTAGGATGTTGGTAGAGAAATCCTCGTCCCACAATGCTCTTAGATAGTGAATAATGTGTTGAATGCTAACCAGTGGGCTTGGAGTGGTGCATTCATGTATTAGTTGACTACCCCAACAACATAGGTAATAGTCGGTCGAGTTATATTGATCAAGTAAATCAACTTTCTAACTAGACAACAATACTTCTGTTGATCAACAAAGAGTTCTCCTTCATACATACGCTTCATGTGATAGTCCCATTGGCGTACAGATTGATTTGGCTTCTGCCATGTTGACCTCTAAAAGCAGGTCCAAGACATAACATCCTTGCGATAGGCTGATCCCCGAGGCTAAGCAGAGGACTTCGATCCCGAGGAAGTATCACATGGTTTCCATCTCTTTTGTGTAAAAATGTTTCTATAGAGACTGCTTGAGCTGGGATATCCCCATCATATCATTGCTGGTGATGACGATGTCATCAACATAGACATCAACAAGAACATGACCTTTGGAGGACTTGAAGAAGAACAAAGAGTGGTCTATGGATGATCTCGAAAAGTTAAGCTGTGTAAGGACATCACTTAACTTGTTGAACTAGGCGCGTAGAAATCACTTTAGGTCATAGAGAGGTCATCAGAGATGACACACTTTGTGAGAAGATGCCCCCTCAACAACAAACCTGGGCGTTTACTTCATGTAGACTTCATCCAGGAGATCTTTGTGAAGAAATGCATTCTTGATGTCTAGCTGATAAAGAGGCCAATCAAAGTGAGATGCAAGGGAGATAAGGATTCGAACGGAGGCAATCCTTGTCACTATAGGGAAGGTAATCCTTGTCTCAAAGTAACCTACGCCAAAGGTTTAGGTGTATCCTTTGGCAATCAGGTGCACCCTGACTCATTCAACAAAGCCATCCAACTTATGCTTTACAGAGAAAACCCACCGACAACCTACAATATTTTTACTTATTAGAGGGGTTAGAAAATCCCATGTCTTGATGTTGTGGAGAGCCCACATTTCTTTCATCATGGCAGATTTCCATCCAGGATGACACAGAGCATCTGCTGGACACTTAGAGACATATGTTGTGTCCAGGATAGTAGCAAAGGATGAGACATAAAAAGAAAGACGTACTAGACAAAAAGTGTTAGAAATAGGATGCTTGATATTGTAAGAGCGTATACCTTTGCATAGTGCCACTGATAGTTGGATTAGTCCCAAACTGAGACGATGATGCAGAGGCAATCAATGACTCATCCTCCATATGCTGGTTTGGTGTTGTTCATGATGGAGATGGTGGTGGTGTTGGTCAGATGAATGGATCGACCAATTAGACCATAGTATCAATATGACCTATGTGGGGTGAGGATGATGAAATGAACATTTCATCCTTATGAAAAGTGACATCCGCAAAGATATAGATTAAGTTAGAGCTAGGTTCAAGACACTTGTACCCTTTTTGAGAAAATGGATGACCGAGAAACACTGTTTGAATAGCTCTGGAGGAAATCTTGCCAACCATGGTATCAAAATTATAAACAAAGGCAACACAACTAAAAACCCAAGACGGTAGAGGGAACAATATGGATTGAGGGTAAACAATGGAAAAAGGAGTGTGCTACCTAAGAACAAAGAAAAGTTGGCGATTGATAACAAAGCAACTGGTAAGGACCACATCAGACTAAAAAATCTTAGGCGAGTTGGCATGAATGAGAAGAGAGCGTGTAATGTCAAGTAAATGACAATTTTTATGCTTGGTGACACCATTTTATCGTGGAAAGTATGCACACGAGCGTTGATTAATCATCTCTATGTCACGACAGAAAGAGGCGACAACTCTTCAATACATTTGAGGGCATTTTTGGTTTGAAGAATCTTAATAGACGTTGAAAATTGAATCGAAACCAACTTGTAAAACTTGTTGATTAATATAAAAGCTTCATCACAAGTTCGAAGCAAGTAAAACATGTCATTCTAGAAAAATTATCCACACATGTAAGAAAATATCTATAACCATTGTAACTAATAGTCCTGTATGGACCACACACATCACTTTTAAATAAATCAAATATATGAGATGATTGTATACAAATACGAGCTAGGAAGGACACATGGTGGTTTTCTATCTGATATGCAGTACAACGAATAGAAAAATAGAAAGATAGAGAATTATCTAAAAGTTTGAGCTTGACTAACGGTAAATGACCATGACGTAGATACAACTGAAGTGGCATGGAGGCAAGAAGGGATTGTGGTAGGTTGAAGGGTGGAGCAGAGAAGTAGTAGAGTACCAGAGCACACTCCCTATCCAATCATCGTCAAATTCCTTCAATCTTATACAATAAAACCAAATGGACCAAAAGTTACATAACATGGAAGATAATCAACAATTTTTGCTATAGAACATTAAATAGTATGAAAGTTTAGAACAAAGTGGATATCAGTCAACTTGGTTTTAGAAGAGATAGGAATAATGCCACACTGAGCTACTCATTTGACTGACCCATCCGACATTGTGACTGAGGAGTGAGGGATAAGCAGATCCTATGTGGCTAGAAGATGGGGCATCTCGATCATATGTTGTGACACACTCAAATCCATAATCCAGTTACACTTGGAAGCAAGCATGGACGCCTTGAAGTTACCTTGAGAAGTTGTGGCTAGGTGGGTAGAAAAATTGGTAGTAGGTAAATTCCCCACTTGTCAATAAGAAGAGGCAGATATGGTCATTGCTATTATGGAGGAAGAATCCCCATAATATTGGGTAGTTTGGCGAAGATGTTCATACTATTGTGGAGGGAGAATCCCCATAATATTGGGTAGTTTTCCAAAGACGTTCATACTCTTAGTGGAATAATGAGACATGAGAAGTTTGAGAAGATGCCTGTGGTGAAGGAGGTGCATGATCGACTCTCAGGGTAAATGCTTGACTAATGTAGGCAGGTGCTTTAGCAACATGGGCAGAACCCCTGTCATGTCCTTTCCCATTGTATGCTAGATATCCATGTTTTGAGTGGAAGAGGTCTTCAGTGTGACCCAACTTACCACCAATAAGTGTTGGTATGTATGCCCTGAGAGCCAATCATGGGATGATTGGTGGGATACATTAAGATTGATTTGATAAACATCAAAGGCAAGCTTCCAATTCTTTCTGGTTCAGTCATATGAGATAGTGATAGAACAGATTGAATGTCTAGAGAATGACAGTACTCAATGACGTATGCTTTCAGGTTAAGGACCTGAACGATGAGATCATACGGATGCTAAGAGTTTGTACATTCTTGTTATGTCCCTAGTCGGATGTCATTGTGGAAGGTAGATAGACAGCAATGACACACAAGACTAGATTGTGGTGTTGGTTGATGACAGAATCTCATTAGTCATGATATAGAGATATTAAACCAAACACATAGGTACTTTTTAGAGAACAAGGTACCGGACAGACCCACCGTGAGTTTGACACATGGAACCATAAGATGGTAGTCACAGTCAGTACTCACAGTGATGGTGGTGAGTGTGATTCTTAGACCTGAAATCACTGCACTCAACACATGTCGTTGGGCACACTTTGACATCATCAAACGCAGTCCTGAAACATGGGTTGTTATAAAGGTGATGATTGGGTGGCTTTGACACATGGGGCTTTTGAGGGGTGAGTGATAGATATGGGATTTGTCCCTCCTGAGGGAGTTTGATATCCAAGGCCACTTGATGAGTAGGATTGAGATAGGCGTGCGCACGCATGTGTGAATCAATATGTGATATTGATGTCATACATATCTCCTTCAATCTACTCTGAGATCAAGAAAGTGAATGAACGTTGACAGGATGACTGTTCCATGCCTCGAGTTCATTCGGGATATCAGTGACAAAGGAATTATACATCCACTGTAACACCATTCACGGATTGTAGGATGAAAGCTGTTCTCCAACTTTCTACTTTCACTTGGGTAGCACTGATGTGTGACTAGACACCGCTCTTTGCTTGTGAAGTCATTAGTGTTATGGACTTTCACTGCCAACGTGAAATGGACCTGCAGGGTCACACACATAGGATTTAACCTGGAAGAGGAGTTTTGTCCACAAAGCAATGTTTAGATTGATTACTAAAGGAGTTTAGTAGTTCAATTAAACACTCAATCAGTCGATGGCTCAATATCGTATGGTTCAAGGTGTTGGACGCATTGATTGGAGTATCGGATTGATTGAAATCACATTTGACTGATTCTGCACAACCTGTACTCCCAACCGATCGGTTCAAGTGTTGAACCGGTCGGCTGAGGTTGCTGAACCGGTCGGCTCAAGTGTTGAGCCGATCGGCTCATGCCCAGGGTGAAACGAGCGGTTCAAGTGTTGAACCGATCGGTTCAACTGGTGCAACCGAGCAAGTTGGGAAAGTCAGGTCGGTGAGAATTTTCCTTGCGTTTCACTTGCCCAATTTGATTGGGAATAGGATTGGTATTCGATACCAATTAGAAACGAAAGTTGGAAAGTCAATCGGGAACTGATCAGGACCACGAACCGACCGGTTCAGAAGTGAACCAATCGGCTCATGGGTCCCAATCGATCGGTTGGTGCTCCAACCGACCGGTTCATGTCCCCAACCGACCGGTTCACTTGTGAACCGATCGGTTCAGGTTGCGAGTTGGTTGCTTTTTGTGGAAAATTCTCAAACCCTTCTACTCCTGCTTTAGTCCCGTATTGCCGGGCACAGAGAACCCTGTCCCATGACCCGCCTATATATATAGGGGTATTGGGGGCTTCTCAAAGTACAACTCAATGCAAGTCGGTTGCTTTGCGAAGTTGTCGTTCTCTCTGGTTTTGGTAACCGAGAGAGAGCCCGAGCAAGTGCTTCCCGCAAAGGGAGGTGTAGCAAGGGAATGACAACTGCAGTTGCAACTGGTAGCAGGAGAGTGTGTTGGCGACTAGTACGTCAACAGGAGGGTGCGACTCCTTCCACTTCCTTGTGGGACAAGGAGAGTGGAGTTCCAGGTGGTCCGTGTGGACTACTACAGAGGCGGGAGGACACTGCCGCTCAGGAGGACAACTGTCATCCGACAGTCCGGTAGGAGGAGTCGTCAGTCCCGGTGCGACCAGGAGCTGCACAGACGCCGTCCAAGACCGGAGTTGAAGACCGCGCATTGCGCGAGGTATTGTCGCCGAGAAAGCCTCGGGACAAGGTATGATTCCACAAACCATCCTTTTCTATTATATAGACGTTGACGCGTTTCCTCGGTATGGGTTGGGGGAGAAATTTTTGTTTCCGCTGCCTTCTCTGTCTCCCCTAAAACCCTACAGTGGTATCAGAGCCACGTCAACTGCTCTATATTTTAGGAATATCGATATGATCGATTTTGGTTTGTCGCCTTTATTTATTGCATGCGATGCGAATAATATCGGCTTTATGCATGTCCAATCCTAAATCCACAAATCCCTAATTACATATATGATATGTATTATTAATGCACTTGATACACGTCACCCTTAAACGAGTTTTGTGGTGGATGTGTGTAGCATGATTATGGCCTATAAACCCCTATCTGTGTGTGGTTGTTTGTGGTTTCTTGCATCTCGGTCTGCGCACCGATCTTCCCTCTCTTATTCCTGATGTAACTCGAAATAATTCGAGATTCTTTCCTACCTTTGCTCCCCCCGTATGTAACTCGGGGTTTCCCTTTTTAAAGCAATGTAATTATTAGGATAGATTTTATTTCCTGTTATGTCGAAGATCGGCGGACATCAAGACGACAGCTGAAACGATCGGTTCAAGGTGTGAACCGATCGGTTGACGTTCCAGACGGTCGGTTCAAGGAGTGAACCGATCGGTTGATGACCAGTTCGAGGAGCGAGACGAGCGGGTGGCGGACATGACGAGATGCACGACGACCAGGCGAACCGATCAGTTGGAGGAGCCAACCGATCGGCTGGTGGCACCCAGACGACCGGCTGGAGAGTACAGATCATTCATGTGATGAGTTGATCAACTCAGATGGCAAGGCACAGAGTTCATCTTGTACAGGTTGCATGTGATGTAGACCTAGATGACCGTGATTCCTCTTGGCTCGAGGAATCATATTAGGATGGCCATAATCATCGCTTTTTATCGTTTGTGCATGTTTTCTGTGGGATATAGCATGTATATGATACGTACTATGTATTGTGGTGATTGGATATGTATATGTATATAAAACCAAATCCCTCATTAAAATATTAAGTTTTAGATGCCTTCCAAATGCGACACACGTGAAAAGCTTGTTCGACCAAGTGTGGGCACGCCCAAGCGTGGTGCACCGTCTACCTCGTGGAAGCGTGAAGGATGAATATGTGGGTCTGCCCAAGCAGGGTGCATATTCATCGTGTTTGCTTTGGGTCGGACTTAACAAGGTGACCTAGATAGGATCTAGCGCCTTGAGGCATGGAGATGATCATTGCAAGGAGTTGTATATGACATCTTATCAAGAGTTGCATATGATGCAATTGGCAAAAGTTGCCTACCTGAGAGATCTATGTTGTGGGTGACAGCCCAAGCTGGTCCATGACTTAGAGGATTTCAGGATCTTGCCCACTAGAAGGTTGTACGCTGCAATCTTCCGAATTGATGGTGAGGGCTATCAATTTGAACTAAAATAGTGGGAGCGATAATTAATTAAAGGCCTAATTTTATCGTCAACTTTTCAAATCAATCAAATAAGTCAAAAGAGTTTTGGACTGAAATTGCATATATTTCCTTTTGTTAAAATAAATGGTTAATCAACAAATCACTTTATTTGCGATCGGTCTTTGAGACCAACAAATTTAATGGGAATAATTCCACGATTGGTTAGGACGATGAGAAGTGTTCTCAATCAAAGAGCAAAAGCTCTAAGTCCTAGTATACCAGAACCAGATGAACTCGATCCCACCACATCAATGGCTGAAAATATGCTTGTGGAAGCATACTGAGGATGACATTGATGAGGAGTGCTTGATGTTGTGTTCTCTGAACTATGAGTTGCAGAGACAACATGAGACATATGATGTCTCCAAGACACTGTCCTAGTATGTCATGACAGAAGGAGATCCAGTAAGGTATTCACACACTCAATGTGATTGGGTATGTGAAAAACCTGATTAAGAAGGATTCCCTCTGAGCCAAGAGTTGACTATTGGTGTGATACTGCAAATATTGTGAGAATCATACAATTCATGATAAGATACAACATGAACAACTTTGACAAGCGTTGACAGAGTTGTTAGACATGTTGAGGATAGTAGAGGAAAAGATGAAGAAAGACAAACCATAGTCTTTGATATGATCAAAGAAAAGGTAATCTTAAGGGCAAGGACAAGGGCAAAGCTAAGAAGTGTTCTGATGCTAGCCAGAAATCCAAGCCGTCTTCAGCCTCAAGGCACATAGGGAAAGGGTGTATGAGGGATTGCCCTCTATATCTGGAAGAACAAAAGAAGATGAAGGAGGGGATGGAGACCTCCACCTAAGGTATCAGGAAATGAACCGCTTCTTTATATGAGGTATATGATACCTAGATATGGATATGTCATATATGATATGCAATATCCACAAAGAAGTGATGGCCTTTGTGAAAGGACCAAGAAAGAAATACCCATCATTGGAGCAAGTGTTGCTGCCATAGATAGGAGTATCTTTCAGTTTATTTCAGCCTAAAGGGCACGAAATAGAGTTGAGAACTGCTATTTCATATATTGCCAATAGATAGAAACACTTTATTATTGCATATTGTATGACAATGATGGCAATTAATAAAGTTGATGTTTCGATCTTAAAGATATGATCTTTGTGGCAATGCCTTGCTTATCTTGTGGTATTTGATATGCATAAGATAAAATGATACCTAAAAGTTATAGATAACTCAAACAATCAAATTAGCATCAATCATGAGAAATTCATTTCTAGTTTCCATATGATGGATAAATCTAGACTCTTTTGGTTAGAGAACCAGTAAGAGACATGAATCTCTTGTACATGATTAATCAATCTTCACTAATGGTAGTGGGAGAATGATTGTCCTATTAGGTATATTACATGTGATGTATTTACACACCTATTGGAACAAATGCTAATACTTCAAATGGTGTTTAGAGAAATACCAATATGAATATCTTGAAGTGTTCAAGATTATCATAGATGAAGTACAAATTTGGTAAAGTGTTAATTCTTGATGAGATCAATGAATGAAATACTTGAACCAAATGTTTGAGATCCTTATGAGTGATTATGGTAGTGTATCATAGTGAACTCATGATTAAGGCATGGTGATGTCTGAATCAAGAAGGAATCATACTCTAAGGAGTTAGAGAATGATTATCAAATAACTGAATTCTTCTTAATAAAAGAATACCCCACACTAATAAAGGAAATTAAGAATCACAAGGGTTGTGAGTTCTTATATCCTTAACAGACACACCTCAATTATCTATGTGATGAGTTGTTCATATGATGAGTCAACTATCTAGATGAATATGAGGAATCAGATTTTGAGTTATGGTATAAGACCATTACATCCTAAATGACATCCATGTGAACCATAAGGTATGACCTTGATGGTAGCACTCATTGGATCATATCCATAAGTGTAAATGAGTCTTAAGTGTTAAGACACATAGATAACATTTTGAGAAGGATGATGCTTGTTGATTGCAACTTAATGACTGAGACATTTGGCATATGGATACTAAAACCGCATTCCTATGAGGAATAAAACAAGGATGTGTACGTGACACAACCTATAAGGTTTATGAATCCACTAATGCAAATGAAGTCTATAAGTTACAATGGACTAATCAATGTGATTGATTGAGTACAAGCAACTCAGAATTGGATCTTTACTTTGATGATATAGTCAAAGGGTTTGACTGACATGTCAAAGATAAAGAAGGGATCTGTGATTTAGTGGGAGTGTGTTCACATTCCACATGTTGATGTGAAATGGAAATGTTCTTGAATGGAAATCCAAAAGTGGAAATTATCTTTAAGGAAGATAGAGATGTTTCCTATGTGATAGGAATAGAGATCTATAGAGATAGTTCTCAAAAACCTCTTGACCTGAAAAGAGAAAGCATACATTGGCAATCTGTACTGAAGGGTTCAGTGTACACAGATTCAGTGGGAGAAAACTTGTCCATGTTACATGGAGTTAGTATCCCAAGGCCAACTGTTCAATTCTTATGAAGAATGGGAACACTAAGAATAGATATGGATCTATCATGTATGTAATCATCCCATTATCTTGCATGTATCGACATGGCAAGAACAAAATGCATTCATCATGTTGTATGTAGGACATGATAATATGATGTGCTCATCCTGATAACTCGTATGTGGGACATGACGAGTGGATGTATGTCTGATTCCAGTAAGGGTTACTGGAATACCATAAGAACTTGATAAGTACTTGGGAAGTACTAGTTCTATGGAGATAAGGAAGAGTTCGATGTAAAGAGTTACATTGATGCGAACTTCCGAAAGGACAGAAGATTAATCGCAAAATATACATAGGATGTATAAAAGTGAAAGTTTGTTGATAATTGGAAGTGTTCCAATAAAACCATTTAAAAGGAAATGCCGAGTATCTGTGTGTTAGTGAACAACAGTGGATACTATATGGATCTAAAGGTTCATGAGATGAACTTATATTCCACTCATTGATGACAAGTCTGGAATCCTTGATCATGCAATGTGGCTAAAGGTTAGCAAAGGAATACTAGATCGCATATTATGACAACTCCATCTCATACGTGCGACGTACAACGAAGAGATGAGAGACATGCAATTTATACTGACTTTGGCAAGGTGTTGCCATTACTCACTATGTTGGCACTAGAGCACGATAACATGTGGGACATGTTTAAAGATCACTATGAATATGATTCATGGGTGATTGGCTCGCAGTGCAAGTGGGAGTCTGTTGGTATGTATGCCCTGAGAGCCAATCATGGGATGATTGGTGGGATACATTAAGATTGATTTGATAAACATCAAAGGCAAGCTTCCAATTCTTTCTGGTTCAGTCATATGAGATAGTGATAGAACAGATTGAATGTCTAGAGAATGACAGTACTCAATGACGTATGCTTTCAGGTTAAGGACCTGAACGATGAGATCATACAGATGCTAAGAGTTTGTACATTCTTGTTATGTCCCTAGTCGGATGTCATTGTGGAAGGTAGATAGACAGCAATGACACACAAGACTAGATTGTGGTGTTGGTTGATGACAGAATCTCATTAGTCATGATATAGAGATATCAAACCAAACACATAGGTACTTATTAGAGAACAAGGTACCGGACAGACCCACCGTGAGTTTGACACATGGAACCATAAGATAGTAGTCACAGTCAGTACTCACAGTGATGGTGGTGAGTGTGATTCTTAGACCTGAAATCACTGCACTCAACACATGTCGTTGGGCACACTTTGACATCATCAAACGTAGTCATGAAACATGGGTTGTTATAAAGGTGATGATTGGGTGGCTTTGACACATGGGGCTTTTGAGGGGTGAGTGATAGATATGGGATTTGTCCCTCCTGAGGGAGTTTGATATCCAAGGCCACTTGATGAGTAGGATTGAGATAGGCGTGTGCACGCATGTGTGAATCAATATGTGATATTGATGTCATACATATCTCCTTCAATCTACTCTGAGATCAAGAAAGTGAATGAACGTTGACAGGATGACTATTCCATGCCTCGAGTTCATTCGGGATATCAGTGACAAAGGAATTATACATTCACTGTAACACCATTCACGGATTGTAGGATGAAAGCTGTTCTCCAACTTTCTACTTTCACTTGGGTAGCACTGATGTGTGACTAGGCACCGCTCTTTGCTTGTGAAGTCATTAGTGTTATGGACTTTCACTGCCAACGTGAAATGGACCTGCAGGGTCACACACATAGGATTTAACCTGGAAGAGGAGTTTTGTCCACAAAGCAATGTTTAGATTGATTACTAAAGGAGTTTAGTAGTTCAATTAAACACTCAATCAGTCGATGGCTCAATATCGTATGGTTCAAGGTGTTGGACGCATTGATTGGAGTATCGGATTGATTGAAATCGCATTTGACTGATTCTGCACAACCTGTACTCCCAACCGATCGGTTCAAGTGTTGAACCGGTCAGCTGAGGTTGCTGAACCGGTCGGCTCAAGTGTTGAGCCGATCGGCTCATGCCCAGGGTGAAACGAGCGGTTCAAGTGTTGAACCGATCGGTTCAACTGGTGCAACCGAGCAAGTTGGGAAAGTCAGGTCGGTGAGAATTTTCCTTGCGTTTCACTTGCCCAATTTGATTGGGAATAGGATTGGTATTCGATACCAATTAGAAACGAAAGTTGGAAAGTCAATCGGGAACTAATCAGGACCACGAACCGACCGGTTTAGAAGTGAACCGATCGGCTCATGGGTCCCAATCGATCGGTTGGTGCTCCAACCGACCGGTTCATGTCCCCAACCGACCGGTTCACTTATGAACCGATCGATTCAGGTTGCGAGTTGGTTGCTTTTTGTGGAAAATTCTCGAACCCTTCTACTCCTGCTTTAGTCCCGTATTGCCGGGCACAGAGAACCCTGTCCCATGACCCGCCTATATATATAGGGGTATTGGGGGCTTCTCAAAGTACAACTCAATGCAAGCCGGTTGCTTTGCGAAGTTGTCGTTCTCTCTGGTTTTGGTAACCGAGAGAGAGCCCGAGCAAGTGCTTCCCGCAAAGGGAGGTGCAGCAAGGGAAGGACAACTGCAGTTGCAACTGGTAGCAGGAGAGTGTGTTGGCGACTAGTACGTCAACAGGAGGGTGCGACTCCTTCCACTTCCTTGTGGGACAAGGAGAGTGGAGTTCCAGGTGGTCCGTGTGGACTACTACAGAGGCGGGAGGACACTGCCGCTCAGGAGGACAACTGTCATCCGACAGTCCGGTAGGAGGAGGAGTCGTCAGTCCCGGTGCGACCAGGAGCTGCACAGACGCCGTCCAAGACCAGAGTTGAAGACCGCGCATTGCGTGAGGTATTGTCGCCGAGCAAGCCTCGGGACAAGGTATGATTCCACAAACCATCCTTTCCTATTATATAGACGTTGACGCATTTCCTCGGTATGGGTTGGGGGAGAAATTTTTGTTTCCGCTGCCTTCTTTGTCTCCCCTAAAACCCTACAATAAGTGCATTTTTAGTGTTGGCCTTGCCCACGACCATGACCTTTAGCCGCAACAGCCATTGCCGGTAGAGGTTCAGATGCAACAGTGGGAGAGATGCAAGGAGCAAGCATATCAGACTAGGGAAAAGCAAGCATATGCTTGATCTACAGATGAAAGGGTTGCACCAACCAGGAGTAGTTGTAAGACTACAACAAATTTGAGGATAAAGACCATTGAGGAAGCGTCTAGTGAGGAGAGTTACTCTCTCTTCAGTGATCTCAATAGAGGTCATTGGAAAGAAGAAATTTAGTTGGTTCACATGGCCTTCATTGCAATATAGTACTTTATTAGAGAACAATCCCCTTGCTACTTAGACAAGATTTTGTCCATGGTGTTGTAGATGCACAATCAATTGTCCTATTGAGTGAAGAAATGTTTCATTTCATCCTACATTATTGTGGTGCACCTATGACACATATGTACTTGACTACAACTTTAGGCTCCATGCACCCCCAAGGAAAGAGAGAACCTGAATGTTGCATGTAGTCTAGGAGGTGTCGGGCACTTCAAGAGCATCTTAAGTGATAGACTTGAGTGTACCCTATGATTCCATGAATGTTTAAACATCATTCATCCAAACTAGAAATTTGTCATCACTGAGTATGATATTAGTAATATGCGACATATCATTATAGATAATAGTATATGTTGGCTTGACAAGGTCACCCATGATATGACCATAGAAGTATTCAAATATGAAGCATGGAATGATAAATATACTAGAATGTAGAAATGCACAAATAGAAAATAAAAGTACTAAAATGTAGCATGGTACAAAAATATAAAACAAAAATATTATCAGAATGAAAACTCAGTAGAAGGAAGAGTAGCACTATAAAATGAAATGTGATAGGAAGAAAGCAATACTACCAGAATGAAACTCGTTGGAAAGATGAGTGACACTATCAAAATAGATTTTGACAGGAAAACAGAAAGCAATATCAGACTAATGGAATGAAATGATAAATAATATAAAATCCCAAAATTTTAAGAAATGTACTCAACCATGTGGATTAGGAAAATCACATGGAGAGGAAGAAGAATAAGAGTTGCATCTCTTATTCTTTTTTTTGGTCGGCTAAAAACTCTGTTGCTATTGATTCCAAAACTTTAGGTACAAACATAAGCGCACCCCTTAACCCTCAAAGAGGGTTACCAAGACAAACAAAAGAAACAAAGGTCAAGTATAGAAGACCCAAAGGAAAGAGGGATGCAGAGAGATAAACAACAAAAGAGGCAAAATACAGAAAAAACCTGATGATACTCCACCCAAATAGTAAAGGAGCTCCACTCTCGATATGCACACCCACAAACTGTAAAGACTTTACGATTTGGAGAGGAGAGCATCAACTGACTTCAATATATGAACTCCCTTGTTGACATCAATCCAAATCACTCAAACTGCTAATGCTAAAGAAGAAATTTATCTTCAGCACCGTCCTACTGTATCAAACTGGATCATACAAGTGACTTCAGCAGTTGTGCATCAACATTGATAGCTAGAAATAGGGATCTGACTCCCCTTCTCCTTGGCATTAAGATCACTAACTGAATGTAGAAGAAGGAGGAAACCAGTTTCAAACCTCCACACCATCAAACGTCAGCACAGAGACATGGGAACTCATACAACCAGAAAGAAACGATAGGAGCACAGATTCCACCGGCACATAAACTCTGTCACCCATCCAGTTCGATGAGAAGATCCAACCACCAAACCATGATGACCAAGCAGGTGAAACAGCCCCAATATACTCCTTCTCACATTGCATTATGTTTACCTTCAGAGTAGCAATCAGGAGGAAAAGGGGAATGGTGCACACCACCAGCCAGCACAGACCAGAGCCTAGATGAACTCACCAAACAGAATAGGAAAGAGACGAAGCAAAGAGACCAGACTGGATGAGAACAGAGCTCACCCAGTCGCTTCCTAGCTGAAGAGAGACCACCCCAAGAGAGGACCTCGGCACCAGATCAACAAAGAAGCTGATCCAGCCGAAACAGAATCAAACAACCAACACATTTAAGCCACAGAGCTAGGGGGGAATAAGAAGCTCCAAGTCACTCCTTCAATCTTTAGAGAGATCCTTGTAGCTAACATCTCGCCCAACAGCCAAGTAGCTGACCTGCGAGGTCCTTGATCTTCAGCGGTTGCTGTTAACAGAGCACCAATCCATCAATGCCGGGGAAAGTGCCCAGGCTGCAATTCGCACATAGGCATTCCTACAAACACCATAAGTGCATACCGCAACACCAGCAGAGTGACTACTATTGGCGTCAACCCAAGCATCAACCTGAGAAGCAAACCACCCGCAGCAGCAGAGGTGTCAAGGAGGACAACTTCCTGGACAGAATCGTCAACCACTGGAGCGATCAGAACTCGAGAGGAAGGTAGCGCAGAGACCACAATCACCACCTCTGTGAACACCAGATCCTTGGAAGCCGAAGATCGCCATTATCCTGGGCCACCAGATGAGCGGTTGCTAGGAAGAGAGGTAGCGTGGAGACCACATGACTTCACTAGCTTGGAGCAGCAACACAAGGCCGATCTGTAGATCCCGTCGGGAACCTGGCGGCACAACCTTCAGCTGCGAACCAGGGCACAAGGCAAATGTGGATCGACTGAAGACGATGCAACCAGAGACTCGCCTCCGCCACAGCAGAGACCTCAGAGCATATATCAAGCCATCGAGTCAAGGGCATACAACTCTGATAAGCAGAACCCGACATAGAAGCTGGCAACGGGAAGAGGCAGGAAGGGTTTGCATCTCTTATTCTTTTTAGTGCTTTATAGTTCAACATATGGTTTTTTAATCTCTCTCCCTTTTTAATATAATAATAACATAAAATGAAGAACTAGTACATAAGGGGGGAGCGAGAAACTCCTACAGAGGGCCTTTATGGTGTTGTGGCCACAGAGATGGTGGCCGACCGCCGCTAGCACACTGGCTATGGCGCATTGCCCACATGTGGCTCCTACCGTGACAGGCAAGGAGGGGTGGAGGGGTGGATGGGGGAGGAGAGGGGTGGGCGGGGTGGGCTGCAGTGGTATTTTGAGTATAAAGTACGCATTTTCATAACAAAATGTTGACGAATTTGGCATGTGAAACAATAACAAAATTTTAAAATGCACTTTCCTCAATGAACCGAATTTATATCCTATTACTAGCTAATCTTTTGGGCTATCTTCAAGGTTGACTTATTCAACGAAGTTAAAAACCTGCATACTCATGAGAGAAAAGTATTTCCATTATTAGCTTCAAAGCTACTAGCTAAAAAGTGTAGAGTATTTCTAGTATCGTGGACCATGTAATTTCTTTGTAGTCAGTTTTTTTAATTATAACAAAGAAATCCAAAATCATATCTGGGAAATCAGATACATAGAGAGGATAGATAGAGTGGATTGTCTATGCTGGTTACCAGAAGTAAGACAACACTCCTACAAACTAGTGATGCTTAAAATGCAAAGTACTACTTGGGGGAGGCACCCCATAATGAGTTTCTAGCATCAAATAAAGGGTGTGTGTCAACCCAGTGCCGATATGAGCTCTATCATCTTCATACATTGTCTTGGTGTTCATCTAGAATGTGCTCCATGGAGTAGTTCCCTTGGAAAATGTCCACATCTTTATATTGTAGCATATGTGTGGCTTTAGCCTCCCGAATGATGGCTCCAAATCCTACATCAACGGTTAGAATGCAAGATATCATTATATGAGTCCGTGATTCATTTCTTAATAAAGGAAAAATCATGTTCTTTATTCTCAAAGATTTTGTAATTTCTTTCCATCCATATTGACCACATGATCATTGTTGTTATATATTTGGATGTATGATTTAGGTGGATTTAAGTTTGACTTTATAAATTTAATTAATAGCGCCCCAACCAATACTATTTTTTTTAGTTTCGTGTTGTAGGTGATTTGCCATATGCTCCTAGTGTACGAGCAGTTGGAAAATACATGCTCAGTGTTCTCAACATCCGCTCTACATAATATACAAATGGTAGGTCCTTAGAATCCTCTTATACACCATTTTTTCCAGTAAGAATTTTGTTATGTCTTATTGACCATATGGGAATGATATACTTGGTGGGGCACTTGATTTATCATATCTTGTCAAAGATGCTTTTAGTATCAGGATTGCTGAAGAATATGTACAAGCATTTCAACGTATATTTTTTTCTCCATTTCAATTCTATATTATTTTGTGCATGGAATTCCAACATATGGTTATTGTCTCCTATATCTTCTCTAGAGAAAAACTCATCCAAAAATCCATTGAATTGGTTTCTCTATTTGATTTCAGGATCAAAGTTTATTTTATGGAAATATGTTGTAGTCAGTTGGAGATTTTTAGACCGATATCATATTGATGACACCTCTATACCATGGATCAAAATAGAAGGATATGTTTTTTAAAAATGGTGGAACCTTGATGTTGTCATTTATGATGTATAGTGTTTGTGATATGTTTCCATAGAGAAGGGATTTTCTTGGATATGTTTTGCCATGGTTTATTGTATTTATAGTATTTGTTATAGGCATGTTCACTCCATACAATTGGTTTTTATTGCATAGGTTGCCCATGATTTCGTGAATGAGACATAGTCCATGTAGTTTCATATTCATGATATTCCATATTCCTTGTTTTCAAGTTTACAAATGTGTTCACATCTAACAAGATATATTTCCTTCAACCCTCTATGCTCCCCGTAGGAGTCTCCTTCTAACGTTGTCAATTTTTTGAAACATATTATTTTCTTACTTCTCAAGCTTTAAACATGGAATCTAAAATGTAATAGATAAAGGATGCATTGCTTGGATGAAAGGAACAATTAATACTTGTGGGAGGGCCTAATCATTTTTGACACCTAGCTAGATGAGAGCCTTAGTGTCATGGTTCATGAGGAGAATGGTTTATAATTAAATAATGCAATATGAAACTCAACATCCAACCTTTACACCTATAATGCTCACTTTTCAACAAGAGGTATTCTATTATGTAGGAGCACCAATGAAATTTTATGTGAGGCATACTTACTGCTTGGGAATTTTAGATTGTTTGCTTTGTTGTGAACTATTCAAATTCACCTAAAGGGTTTACGAGACTTTACAATGTCTTCAAAGGCATATTAATCATGCTTGTATGATCTAGTGCATGTGCTCTTGATTTGCACTTCCAATGAAAAACTATGTTTTTTCATGTTGGTTAGGACTTGATTATTTAGTTATTTGGAATTTATAGGATGTAAAATTACATAATTTATTAAGTTGGATAATTATCACCTTCCCATTGGTCATATACACACATAAATCTCTTGATGCACTCCAATGGAGAAAATATTGAAAATTGCGAGTATTGAGGGAATCTGTTAGTCATTTACACCAATTTTCTTGCATGATAAGCATTGGTCCTCTTTACCTCTCTGTCACACATCTCGAGTTAGTGTGGTTTTTGAGGGTAGTAGGGAATCACCTCCATACCGTTGTTCCAAAATCAATGATCCTTTTCTATAACAGTTTAAATCCTCCCTTCAGCATATGCATACATAATAAAAAAGACTAAAGATAAGTCTTCTTCTATATTGAGGGACCCGATTTCAACTCTCTAGGGACACAAGTATGGAATTATTGGGCATATTGTGCCATCGATAAATAAAGCATAACACAAATGGTCCCTATATGCATCCTATGTGGGTGGGTCCGTTAGTGGCTCTGATTGGGAGGAGTTACTCAATTACCAATAAGATATGTTTTCACCCTCCAACTCTAGGTTCAAATGCTATAGTTCTTTGAAATGTTGAGAATCATGATTCTACAAAATTATTATTTTCAATTTGGTACAACAATTAAGTGAATCATTTTGCCTCTGAGAGAAATAAACTATATATGGGCATTGACATGTCAATATATATATTTTGGAAAGTCATCCATATGTTTTTGATACTAATGATATCAATTTTTTTATTAATGGTGAATTCAATATACTTGTGTAGAATAGGAGAAAGAAATCACATGGCCACTCTCTCATCACCTATATCCATCTGATATAAACAAACGTTTTTGTAGTGTTGAAAAAAATCACCTTGATGTAATATAACTCCTAAAACACATATTTTTATATAAAAACTGACTACTTTTGTGTGTGGTACAATTATGACTTATTTTTAATATAAACCCATTTTTTGTATCCTACACAACATGAAACTAATTCAAATGGATTAGGGTTTTATTCTATCAAATGTAGTTCAAAAAAGTACTTACTGGTGAGAAAAAGTCCCTGCCTAGTTAACTTACAAACAATTATTTAGAAAACCACAATAGTTGTAGTATTGAAGCTAATCAAATGTCTTTCTCATCACCAACAATAGTTTTTCTCCTAGAATACACACAAACTAGGATTAAAATCAATAGACAATGCGTCTCTTTGGTAAGGAGAACAATCAACCCTTGCAAGGGGGCCAACTCCCTCAAATATGCAACCATGTGGAAGCTTACGGTTCATGGTTCATGAGGAGAGAAGTCTCTATTATCTAATGCAAATTGGAGCTAAAATTTATGTTTTTTTTAATCAAGGGATTGAAATATTGGATGTAATTCTCTTCAAAGTATTCAAACACTTATCTAGAACATATGTATGTAATGCTCACTAGCTACGAGGGGGGATTATGTTAAGTAGGAGTGCTGTCATAAACAAATGAGGACCTACAAGCTACAACCTGATGAGTTATTTTAGATGTATTAGACTTTTACTTATATCCAACTAATTTAGATAACTATTTACTTGTGAGAAATAGTTACTACCTATCTAACGTTTCAATTATTACTTAAAACCATAAAATTTCTAGCACTGAAGCTCATGGAAGGTCTTTGTGTTCCTCATAAATATTTTTTTCTTTAAAACATATGAAAACATGGAGCTAGGATCATAAACATAAAAATGTTAATTTGGGTAACTAAAATAATAAACCGTTACAGGAGTGCCTACCCCCCCTCAAATAACTATATGTAAGATTGGTTATCACGAGTTTAGAGGAGCGGGTTTTTGTAATGTAATGCAACATGGAGCTAAATCTCATGTTGTGTATCAAGTGAAGGACCAATCAGATTGTGTGATGCCCTTTAAGTGTTCAAAATCTTCTCCAACCTTTAGGGAAATAATGCTTACTAGCTAAGAAAGGGCATTCTTTTAGGTAGGAGTATTACCTTAAGCGCATGTAAGACTTCAACCATGGTAATTAAAGATGGACATCCTTTATGTAATATGCTTGGATAAAATGGAGGCCTTCAATTATGTAAGAGAAGTATACGTGCATGCAAGATTTAATTGGGGCTTGACATTTGATTCTGATCACCTCATTCTGACGTGTTCAATGTCGCATAAAACATACACAAATTTATGTGCATTTCCTTGTCCTTGAAGATACATCCACAATTGGGATGTCTATGGTCTATGCATTCAATTTAGTCTCTAGATGAAAAAATATGACATTTACATACTTCTGTGTAGACCACATTATTTAGGTCATCTCGAATTTCCAAAGCACAATCAAATCAGTAATCTACCTTAATGATTAATTTTCACATTCTGATTTGATTATATAAAAAAATCAATTATCAATATAGTATTGAGGGAAATACTATGATGGTTATGAATTTTTGGGAACATATTTCTGGAAATAACTTGGTTTCTAATTACAAGTTAAAGAATACTTTTCAATATATGGCAGCAAATTAAATTCGATCAATAATAAATAACAAAGAAATAATAGAGTTTAGATGAGCCTGTGGATGAAGGTGCTTTGTGAAGATCACTATCGTGAAGACAAAATCCACTGATCCTATGCACGAGGTTTACCGGTGGCTTGCCTCCCATGTTCAATCACCTCACAACTCAGGTACAATCTCCCGATACCAACAAGAGGACAATGCAGAATAGTTCTTTGGCCCTCAAATGTTGCTAAAAATAAGTTGCAGGAAATACTCTCGGATGCACAATATTGGGTGGAGAAGAAAGAGAAGATCAAGCTAGGAGAAGGTGGAGAGGTAGGCAAGAACAAAATTGCACACAACAACAATGGGCAGAATACAACAAAAGTAATGATCACACAACAAATTCTTATTATGTTGTTTCCAATTTTGGCATATTCAGTGTATTCCTTATGTTTTAGTGTGTTAGAAATGACTTAGACTTATCCCTTTTATAGATGGACGTAGCCACTCAAATTTGTAAACAAACAACTAAGTCTCTTTCAACGATTATTGGGACCAAGTTCCCAAACAAATTTATTCGTTGGGTGCACCCAAAACGGAACCGAAGAGACATAGAGGCTAAAAAATTTAGTAAATTTAATTCAAGAGATTTTTTGGTTTGAATGGCTTAACACAATTTATTTTTTAAGACAATTAAAGAATGAGAAATTTGCATCTTCAGATTTTCAGTGTCGTCAAACAAAATAATATAAAGAAATTTACATTTAATAAAATGTTAAATCACATGTATGTACTGAACCATACGAGAGGTTTTGAAATATAGATGAAAATGTGAACTGGAATACAACATTCCCCCACATATTTTATAAACCTTGAAAAATTATAAATGGCAAAAGAAGAAAAAAGAAGGGTGACTAAAAACTATGTCTTTCAGCATAGGTAGCTTGTGGCTTTGAACCTTGCCTAACAATGATTCATCTACATCTAGAGAGACATGGTGAACTATGTCTTGAACCAGAGTTTCTGATTCAAATTTCAATAAACCATGCAGAACGTAGTGAGGGCACAAGGACTTGTTCATATCAATGTGTGCATTACAACCTTTGCATGAATCTATTTCATGAGAGCTTTAGTGAGTATGCCCAAATCAAAACCTTGACCTAGGGTTACACTCAAATAGTAGGGATCTCCCAAGGGCGTACTGTCCAATACTACACCCTTCCAAACATATGGTCTTGACCCCATTCAGAGCAAAAGATCTTCCTCTACTAAGAAAATTCCAAAGCACAAACACCATAGGGAAGGGTCCAGAGTAAAACTCCAAGAAATGTGCTTCTACCGAACACATGTACAACTTAGTTGTCCCTTTCAAACATTCCTCATGGGATCTCCAATTTTGGGACGGTAGGGTTACCAATGTAGTGTTTAACTCATGGACAGAAGACCCATCCCCCTCGACACACTAAGTACTAGCTTTCTTGCTAGACCTTTTGTGAGAGGATCAACAATATTCTCTATTGATATACAAACTACAAATATATGACACCATGAGTAATGAAGTCTCTCACCTCTTCATACCTCAAACTCATAAAATGCTTACCCATCTTACTCTTAGATTGTTTAGCCTTGTCTATGGATGGCCTACTATCACAATGTATTGGGATAGGAGGAAAAAGCTTTGAAACTATAGGTAAATCGAGTAAAAGGTTTATAAGACAATCAACCTGACAACAAGATAAGTCTAAGGCCACAGAATCAGCATCCACAGTGGATCTTTCCCTCATAGTTTCTCAGATGATTTCCAAGAGACTGCAACACCACCTAGGCAAAACACATAAACACAGGCAAACTCAGTTTCATCAGAGTCAAAAGTCCAATTTTCATCCGTATAACCCTCTAACACTGCTGAGAAACCAGTGTAATGAAAACCACCACTCATGGTACCTTTGAGATACCTAAAAACTCTAACCAAAGCCTTTCAATGATCCATGTTAAGACAACTAGTGTACCTACTTAGCCTGCTGACAACATAAGCAATATTTGGTCTAGAACAATTGGCTAAGTACACCAAGATTCCTACAACTTGAGCATATCTAGTTTGATCCATAAGGTTACCTTTGTGTTCCTTAAGATGCAACAAAGGATCATAAGGAGTACTAACGAGCACACACGAGTACATATCAAATTGATGTAAGATTTTTTCCACATAGTGAGACTGATTTAAGGAATAATCGGAAGTAGATCTACTTAAGTTAATGCCAAGAATAACATCAACAATTCCAAAATATTTCATATGAAAATGCTTGGAAAGAAAGGATTTTGTTACAGAAACATATTATTATTTGATCCAAAAATTAATATATCGTATACATACAAGCACATTATCACATTTTTATCATCAATAATTTTAGAATAAATGCATACATCAAATTTATTTGTAGTAAAGCCATAAGATAAAACAATTCTATCAAATTTATCATTCCACTACTTAGGTGCTTGTTTTAGACGTTACAAAGATATTACAAGTCAAAAAACTTTACATTCTTGTCCTTGGACCACAAAACCTTCGGGTTGATCGATATAGATTTCTTCCTCAAAATCCCCATTGAGGAAAGTAGCCTTTACATCCATCTGGTGGATTTCTTGATTATAGATTGAGGCTAAAGCAACAAGGATGCAGATAGAGGTGGTCTTTGTTATAGGAGAATAGGTGTCAAAGTAATCGAATCCTTCTTGCTACTTGTAACCTTTGGCTACTATCCTGATCTTAAACTTATCTATGCTACCACCTGCCATTAAATTCTTTCTAAAGACCCATTTGCATCCAATGGTTTTACAACTTGGAGGAAGATCGGTTAGAATCCATGTATGATTGTTCATTATAAATTCTATTTCACTTTTAACAAAATCCTTCTAGAAACAATCATCTATGGATTTTATGGCATATTCATAGGTCTTAGGGTCTTATTATACTAAGAAGGTGTAGAAGTCAGACCCAAAGTTCTTTGTTACTTTAGCCCCTTTACCCCAACCAAAGTTACTAGGTGACTCAACCACTTCAAGGTTCAATGGTTCATGTTCAAGTATGGGTATGTCGGTAAGAGGAGTTGATTCTTGATTGGTTTTTGAAGGTTTTGAAGTTTCATTATTTGAAGAACCTTCACCAACTTGTTTGGGAAAACTAGGTTTGAAGGGAAATATGTTTTCATAGTAAACAACATCTACATATCTTATTTCTAGTATGGAGTTTCTTTTAATGTCAGGGATGTCTGACTTTTATCACTAGAAATCCTTGCATTTCTATTTTCAACATAACCTATGAAAATGGTATCAACAACTTTGGGATCAAGCTTTCTCTTCTTAGTTTTAGGGATTTTAACTTTGGCCAAGCATCCCCACACTTTAAGGTACTTTAAAATAGGTTTCTTGTTAAACCAAAGTTCATAAGGTGTTTTCTCTATGTGTTTGAAAGGGATACAATTCAACATATAGTTGGCGATTAAAAGAGCCTACCCCCATATTCTTTTATGTAGACCATATTCGGCCAACATGATATTGATGATGTTGATCAAGGTTTTGTTCTTTCTTTTGGCTACACCATTAGATTACAGTGGTTTCATGAATAAGGCCACGATCTTCATAGATTTGTTTAAGTTCATTAGAAGTATATTCACCTCCTCGATCATATCTAATCCTCTTAAGGTTCTTGTTGGTTTGGTTTTCTACTTGTGACTTATAAATTCTAAGTTTTCCATTTGTTCATTCTTGGATTTCAACAAGTAAATGCAACAATATTTGGAAAAATCATCAATGAATGTCACAAAGTAGTACATGCCATCATGAGTAAGAATACTATTTAAATAACATCTATCAATATGAATAAGATCAAGTAGTGACATATTCCTTTCTACTGACCTAAAAGGTTTCTAAGTTAATTTGGCTTGAACACATATTTGGCATCGAACATCATTAGATATTGGAGTCTTGGGAATTAAGTCCATGTGAACCATTCATTTCATAGTGTTCTTGTTCACATGTCCTAAATGAGCATGTCAAATATCACAAGATATTGAAGTAAAAAGAGTACTCAAATAATTATCATTAATATGAGAAGTACCACTACAAGAAGAGCACATATCTTAATTAAACCCCCATAGGTGTACCCAACAACGATGTTTAGAACCAAATCTAGAAATTACAATTTTGTTCCCTTGACATAAAAGAGTGTAACCAGAGTACATGATCAAGACTTCACTAGCTAGGTTTTTCTTAAAACTAGAAACATGTAAAACACTTTGTACTCTAAGGACTTTCCTAGATGCGAGCTTCAGATCCACACTTCTATAACCTACAATCTTCTTCACGGAAACATCATCACCTTAAGAGATCACATGACTTTTGTCTTCCTGATAGGTAGAAAAAGCAGAACGATCATAACAGATGTGACAAACCACACCAGAGTCCATCCACCAATTTTCACTAGAAGAAAAATTAACACTAAGAACAAGAAAATTGGTGGCATCTAACCTTTCAGAAGAGGATGTGTCAGCCCCCACATTGTTCATGTTCACTTCTGAATTCTTAGGGGCCTGGTAAGTTTGCTTCCTTTAACCTTTATGGTCCATGCAAACATTTTCAAGATGACCAGATTTGCCACATGCATAACAAATGTGTTGGCCCCTAGAATCAATATTCATATTATGACCGGGCTACTTTCCTTTCTTGAAAGATTTCTTAGACTTAGGATTGAACTAGTCTGGTTTCCTTTTGGGTCTGACATTATATACTAGTTGGATAAGAGTATTGATCTTGAGATCCTTTTCTCTATGATTGAATTCAATTTGAAGAGATTTCACTAAGGAAGACATGGTTAACCTATCATGTCTATGACGAGGAGACTTGGAAAAGTCCTTCCAAGATGGAGTTAGCTTTTCAATAAGGGCTTTCACTTGCACATTTTTCTCAAGCTTGTAACCACTATCAATAGACTTTGAGACTAGGTTTTGGCACTCAAGTACTTGGGCTAGAATATGCTTATCATCCACCACATTGTATTCATACCATCTCATGAAGGCATATTGTTCTAGCCCAACATCTTGCATTCTAAACTTTTCATCTAAAGCTTGCCAAACCTCATGGATAAAAGGTTGCTTGTGGTAGATGTCATAAAGCTCATTGGAAAGAGCAGACATGATCCTACCATGACAAAGGTATATAATGTTTTAGGTATTTTGGTAGGATAAGAGTATATGGGTGAAAATAGATAGATGTCTGTATGAATCAAGGTATAAATAACATTAAAGTATTATTCACGTTCCTCGGGTAGTGTGATAGCAGAAAGTATACCTAAGTAAGTGAGGCAAAACTTCATCTTTTGTTGGAAACAACAAAAGTATAAACCCATGAATTTTGTGGGCCTAACACTAGCTATGCCTTCCATGGTCCTCATGGTTATAGGGCCCATATTTGGTAATATTTGGATTAACAATAAATGACTAGTAACTAGAAAGGGGTTTTATATTCACTAATTTTGGAAATAATTTAGTTTTTAGTTGTTGTTTAAACAATATTTTTCAATATATGACAGCAATTTGATGCAATCAATAATAAAGAAAAAAGAAATATAACAAAGTTTATATGATCTTATGGGTGAAGACACGTCACGAAGATCACTATCGTGAAGAAAAAATCCACTGCTCCTATAAACATGCTTTACCGGTGTCTTGCCTTCCAGATTCAATCACCCCACAACTCAGGTACTGCCTCCCAGTGCTAGCAAGAGGATAGTACAAAACACTCCTTTGGCCCTCAAACGACACCAAAAATAAGTCACATGAAATACTCTTGGATGTACAATATTGGGTGGAGAAGAAAAATAAGAATAGGCTGGGAGAAGGTGGAGAAGTAGGCAAGAAAAAGACCGCACACAATAGCAACAAGCACACAACAAACTCTTGTTATGTTTTTTCTAATTTTGGTAGATTCAATGTATGAATTATGTTTCAGTGTATTAGAAATAGATTAGACTTGTCCCTTTTATAGCTGGACGTAGCCATCCAAATTGGTAAAGAAACAACCAAGTCTCTTTCAACAATTTTGGGCACCAAGTCCCCAAACAAATTGGTTCGTTGGGTGCACCCAAAATGGAACCGAAGAGACATAACAACTAGAAAATTTAGTGGATTTAATTCAAGGGAATTTATGGTTTGAATGGCTTAATACAATTACTTTTCCAAGGCAATTAAAGAATGAGAAATTGTGCATCATCGAATTTTCAAACGACACAATTAAAACACTCAAACAAAACAACATATAGAAATTTACATTAAGTAAAATGTTAAATCACATGTATTTACTGAACCAAATGAGAGGTTTTGAAATACAATTGAAAATGTGAACTAGAATACAACACATATTTCATGAACATTTACATCGATTTTACTTTTTTGATAACCACAAATCCTCTTGATGTCCTCATTGCATACTCTATGGTTTGTGTGGTTGTTTAGGCATCTTGGTTTTGGTCATCCCCTACTACTATTCCAAAAGGATTGATCCTCCTTATAAGGGACCATATATTTCATTTTATATATGCATAAAAATTGAAAAGGAAGACCTTGATAGAGTCTTCCCCCCAAGAAAACTTATTCTTAACTACTTTTTCAATCAAAAAAATCTCTTATTCCCTTTTTATATGACCGTTATGTGAAATATTTTCTTCTCTAAGAAGTAACAGTTACATATCCACATTAACATCTAAAAAATGAACCTTTTTTTGTCAAAACACATATAGTGATCATAATGCTATTTACCATGAAAAGTTATATTATTGAGTACCATGGAAGAAGAACTCATATTTAGTTATCTTTCCGAAGTATGAATACATCAAACATGAAAAACCTTTTCATGTTACTAGAAACTAATAACTTCTCATGCTACAACTTTTAAAATATGCTATTTATTATTAAAGAATCTACTACTTTTTTATGTGGCAACGTTCATATACTACTTTATTATGTGTCAACATATTGAAAATTTAAGATTCTTTTTTCTCCATGAATCCACTTTTTGTATCCTTAATCCCATGAAATATCTAAGACTTTATTATATCCTATTTATTTTTGAAAAAAATTCACTTGTAAGGAAAAATTCGTAGCCAGTTAACTTTATTATTAATTGAAGTCATAATATTTCTAGTATTATATCTCATAGAGCATCTTTAAGTCACCGGTAAATTGGTTTTCTTTTATCATATTTAAAACATAGAAACTAAAATTTAGAATAATAAAAAAGTTGCTTTTTTGAGTAGCATGAACAATCACCCTTATCGAAAGGCACACCGCCATAAGTCTAACAACCAAGTGGAATATTGAAAGTCATGGGTCCTGAGGAGTAGAGTTTATGTAATTAAATGTAATAAAGATCTAATTGTAAAGCTGCCTTTGAAGGGATGAACCTATTGTATTCGATACTACTCCTCAATGTCTTAAAAAAAATTCACTTGCAAGTATCCCGCTGTTCTCACTCATCAAGAGGGAAACATTATACAAAGTAGGAGTGCCATAATAATCCCATTAAGGACTTACTAGAGGCATGCAAGTTTATGATTGATTTCTCTATTCTAATTTGTAAAATTCCAAGTACAAAAAATACACACATATATATGCTCATATTTTTGTCTCCTCAAAGATGCATTACACATGCTTGGTTGATGTAGAGCATGTGTTTTATTTTATCTATAAATTAATAAATATCATGTCTGCTTATTTACTTAATGTTTAACTATTTAGCCTATTTAGAACTTTTAAGACTTATCATTAATAGATTGAAGATATATATACAATTAAAAATGATGCGGTCTAAAAAAGAAGACCATTATGTTTACAAGTTTCCAGGGAACATGTGCTTTAGGTGTCTATAATTATTTTCTTGCTTGATAAGAATTGGCCCTATATGAAACAATCATATTCTCAATTTGGTTTATGCATACAAACTAAATGGAAGAGTTGGATTAGTTATATACCTCTATGAAAATATGCACACATGATTTCATACTTCATCATAGTAAGAATATATATTGACACCATATTGTTGAATGTAACACCTCTCCAATGTGCATATTGACATTCTCATAGTATAACTATAAGTATTACTAAAGGGGTTTCCCATCACATATTTTCCCAAAGGTTTACCACCATGCTTTAGTATTTATAGACACTTTTGGTTGAACACCAATCAAGTGTTTTATGTTTTATTGAAGCCATTGCAGACAAATAATTCATCCAATATTGTGCTTAATTTGTTTGTATTCATTTAATGAGGTTTTTGATTGATTATAACAACTTTTAGATAGATGAAGTGTCTTAATTGAAAAATAAGAGTTATGGAATGTTATGGTTTTAGTTTAAACTAGTACAATGGTTTAATCAATTTCTCTAAATCTTAAGGTCTAGCAATCAGGGTGATACTACTTTCTCCCCTTGGGAGAAAACTAAACTAGAGGAGGGGGCTCGATGGGTAACTTCCAATCTCTCATTGTCCCCTGGGTCCTTCTACTTTGTGCCTTTGGATAGTAAGAAACCTTACTTGGCATGATGAAAATACACACTTTATCCTCTTTGCAGGTGGCATTGTTTTCTACTTCAACTAATGTTGATCTTAGTTGTTCCATTCGAGGTTCAATGCGTGGATGAGACATATAGGTTGGGGTATGCCTTGATGGATCCTGGTGGTAGTGGTGCCTTGACACCTACTGTAGTTTCATTCATCACCTATTTCCTGGTCAATGAAAGGTGGCTTCCCCGACTTTTCTATTTTTTCCTTTCCGATATGTCATTAACCCATATTTAATTTTCTTTATATTTTGGTTCGTGGAAAGCCTAATCCCCGAGTCACTATTTATTAATGTTGTTAACACTTCTTTTAGGGTCCTGGTTTACCCTCCTTTGTGAGAGAGTTGAACACTTTATGTATTTTATTTTTGCTAGATTGATTCATTGTTTGCTAGTTGAATTTAAAGTTGTATTTGATATGCTCTTGCAAAATCAATCATGTGATGAATGTATATCATATAAAAGTGCTTATGTTGAATGTGTCTTTATGGAAAAACTATTTTAATCATCATCAACATAAAGGGGTCTATGAAGAAATAATTAATTCCAATTCAGATATGAGTTGTATATTATATTGACTTTGATGGTTATCCATCTTCATATAGATTTTGTATGGATTTTCACTAATGCTAACAATGTTCTTGCTCTTAAAAGTAAATATTGGTTATTTAGATAATTGTAAGCTTATTCTCATTATGTCAGCGAAGGCTGATAGGTTAATTTCATATTTTGGACTTCTTGGGATGTGTTAAACATACATTAAATAAAACTAGTCAAGGTTTGCTGAGCTATAAACCAATTAGGGTAATATTGAGAATTTGGGGGTGAATTGTGTTTAGTCAGTAATATCAATGTTTCATTATGGTTAAGACATACAAAAAGTTAAATATGATGATGTTAATATTACTTTACATAAAATATCTTATATAAACCATACTATTTTGATTCTATGTCAATGGAGGATTATGTAAACCTTGAATTCTGGATTAGCATTTTGGAGATCTTTAAGGGTTTTTTAATGTAGTTTGAAGTGTGAAACAATAATGTATCTCAAAATAATCTAATAGCCTATAATAAAATCAAGTTTTTAATTAATAATAATAAAAAACAAAGTTCACTCCATGCTAGGAATTTTGAGTGGAAGGGACTCACTAGAAACAAGTCTAGATGTCTCCAATCATCACCTAGGTTTTTCTCAGATAAAACTTTTTTAGGAGGAAAACCAGTCAATCAAAAATATATCTGGAAGATACTTATGGTTAGATGATACTTATCCAAAAAAGACCGGAAAATGGTTTGGTTGACAAAAGGCTGAATGGACGACTGACTTTTTATAAAGAAAACTAGTGGATCAATGTTGTTAGAAAAAAAAAGATGACAAATTCAAGTCGAATTCTATGATAGTTTTAGAACATATAACAAAATTAAGAACCATGATCAATCTCAATGCCCTCGATGATGAATTTCAAGGAAAAAACCTATTACATGCGCACTAGTCTAGGTCTAATTGTGCAATGTCACTCACACATTTAGCATGTGCGGGGGTGAGTTGCCACCACGTGCAAGGTCCTATGGTTTATTATGTTGGTGTGGGCCTAAATTGAACCTATCTGGAAGGGGTTCCTCAACACTAAAATAACACTCGATATCATAAACATAATGCCTTGTTACATCTTTAGAGCTCATGTTTGCAAGGAAAATAGGTGAAATTAGTGTTTATTGAAAAAGTATAACAAGATTGTTCTTTTGATCAGAAATATAACATGATCGGTGAAATTGATATGTTGTTTAATTTGAAATTGATTCAAGTGAAAGTATATGGTATTGGTTTAGTTATTTGGTTCATTCAATATTGTATCCAAAATATAGATTGTTGAGTAGTCTATTGGATTAAGTGAAGTTATCTAGGTTTCTTCCACTTGAGGATGCAAGTTCAACTTCCACCTATAATAATATTCTATCCATAATGTATACCTTTCTTATTTCATCTTCCCCACGTTAGAACCTTAATTTATTCTCTGCCGTTGGTTTTCTACAAGGTTTACCATTAATGAAGTGGAAGAGGGAAGAAACTTGATGTTCTGTGGAGTTTTATGAGGTTGCACCCCCTCCAACTAAGATAAAGGGGATATCATGTCTAGGATCCAAAAGGAAGCACTTAGAAGGAATAAAAAAATGAGGAAAATGAGGAATGAGAAGATATATATTCACACATATATATGACTCTACAATTGGAATAAGTAGTAATCAAGATATTCCCTCCCTATTGTCTCTTGGTCATATCTATACCAAGATTATACATGTTTTTCAGTGTAATAATTTCTAATTATGAGTATTTATATAGTTAGGAATGGGGCATAATCTGATTAGAACATATTTCATATTTATTTTGATTATCTTTGTATATACCTTTTTAGCTTAATAAATCTCATTTCAATGTTATACATGGCAATATACATGTTTGGCCATAATATTCTTGATTCGAGTAGTCCAAGCAACAATAAAAGGTGTGACTTTAAGTTAGGCTGAGAAAATGAGCAATTATCTCAAGTAAGAAAGTAAAAGAGAGAATCATAAAATAAATGTATTGATAATGGATGATTGAGAGACTTATCACAACTATTGAATGACAATTATTCAATACGAAAATCTTATTTCTTACTTGTAAGAGGAGTAAAAATGATTTAATATGATCTTAATATATTGATAATCAAGGCTTTGGTAGAGTTGGTGTGCTATAACTTACAAATACCATGGTTATTGAACCCTAGGACTAATCTTATATGATTTATTTAATTCCTAAATATACTTCCATCATTTATTTTAGTTTGATTATATATATAATAATTGATCTTTCAATAGATGGCAAGGTAATCAAATAATAATTTAATACAACTTTCCCATTCTCCATGGTGTTGAACCTAAAGTACTACATTTACACATTTTCTTGAAAAAGATTGAAGTTATCTAATCAATTTTAGTTTTGTATCATATCTAATTAAGATCCACCATATTAGTATCATAAAAGTTTTGACACCATTACCATAAGAATGGAAACCTATAGAAAACCAATTCAATATAGAGTAGCCAACTCCTTTACATTAGTTATATGCATTAGTTATCTAATTTCCTTTTTGTAATATCCATATTTTCTCTGTGCAAGTTATTCATTGCATGAAATAATCATCAAGCAAGGGAATCCTTTTGAATCTTGATCCAAATATTTAATGCACTTTGACACACCTAAATCATGTGTGAAGAATGCATGTGTACACATCGAGTAGTATAGGTCTGAGGCCCCAAATGTCGAGCTCAGGAAAACATTCTCCAGAGACTACTACTAACTACAACCTAATTAGCTAGGCCTATAGAAAGTATTCAGTTGGTTATATTATAACTAAGGACAAGAATGAAATCTAAATTAAATTGTAATGATAAGGAATTGATGGATTCTCTAGAATTACAATTTCACCATATTATGCATTTCATTTAGTTCCACTATATCAACAATCATTTACCCTTAACCCTAGATAAGGACACGTATCAAGTATTACCCACTCCTGCAACATTATACACTACCTACACTAAGACAAACCCCACTTCCTTAGTGGTTTAGGAATTAGTTAGGTGCATTAATAATAACTCTAGGTTCTTCCTTCACGACTGTAAGCTATCTCTTGAGGTATGATATTGGATGTGTAAATATACAAGCTTTCTAAACCCTAATCCCTCTCAAAATGCAATTAGCTGCCCAAAACATTGACTATGGTGATCAAGCACAACCAGTTCAATATGCAATTATAGATTTACATCTAGAATTAAAAGAAATATATAGTATTGATTCATGAAAGTCAAATACAACACAAACTGAGCTATTCTCGAGTCCTAAGGAATAGGAGATTAGCCCCGTAGGATTTATACCATCGAATACAAAAAAATAGAGGAAGAAAATGACCTAAATATCAGAAAAACCAATGAAAACTCTTGGAGAAGCGGTATGACAATCCCTCTAGTTGGCACCTCTATCTACATTGTTCTGTTGACAAACTTGCCTCTTGAAAGTGCCTCAAAGTTTCCGGTACGTGACTATATCGTTTGTCTCCTTCTCTCTCGACTCTGTGCTATGCTGTAATGAGATAGAATGTGATATCTTTTCTAGCTCAAACTCCCCTTAGGTCATAAGTGAGGCTCTGACCGTCATTAAGTCACAACCATCAGATCTGTCGTAATTTTTAATTTGCACTAATCACAAAAATTTGTTACTAGTAACATGATGTCAGTGGCATCCAATTGTCGCCGGACTCGAAGCACATGATAAGTATCGGTACAACCGACATGTATGTCGATACCAACAAGTTTCTTTTTGTGATTTATGATTTGTTCTGTGTGCAAAAATTGATACCATGAACTAGTGTGTCAATGGCACTGAAGCATTTAGTTCTTCTACTGATGCTTTGTGGGCATAAATTCCGTAGCTCTAGCTCCTCTCTTTGGCATCATCCAATGTAATCTCAATTTCTAGAGTTTGCTACTAGATTTCATGAAATGTCAGTTCCACCGACTGGCATGTCGGTGACACCAAGCTGTCATGTAAGTGCTTGAATTGCCTAAAAGAAAAAAGAAAAAACTAGCATAAGTCTATTTTTTTTTGATAATTTAACATAATTCAGTACAAATACTTAATAATTAACGCAATAGTTTTTCACAAGATAAGAATGATAAACAAGGCATAACTAGCATAAAAATAAACAATTATGTAGTAAATACATTGAGAAATGGAATGTGAAAAGTAACTAAAAATCAATGCATCAGAATACATTGTGAGCAACACTACCTTTGGATCCATTTGAGATAAGTCAGCATGAGGACAAATATTATGAACTACATTTTTGTATTTCCCCCACCTGATGGTCCTAAATTCACCCTTACTAACCAGTCAAAAAATAACTACTATGAAGTGACCAAAAATGTTCATTAAAGATGTCCACCCTTAGATTAATGAAACACATTTAATAGAGCAGATAACATCATAGCCAATAGGGCATCTTCTTGTTGCACCAGGTGATTACCTATCTACATTGCTCTGGTCTATCTTTTAAACTATGTTGGAAGTAGTTCCCCATGTAAAAATGAATGAGGGGATCAATCATACATTTGGCCTACCATACATAGCAATGGGTGGTATGAAATAGGTGGCTACAAATAAGAATTAAAAGTAACATCCAAATCATTTATGCAAAAATAAAATATGATGAACCTACAAAATAAAGGGAATTAAAGATGCATGAATCCTAATGCCTAAAATCATGATGGAATGATGATTGCACTAAATGTCTCATATAAAAGATGAGTGTGGGTGAAAGAACGAATATATGTAAATTAAGAACCTATTAAATAAATGGAACTAAAAATGTACGAATCCTAATGCCTAAAAATCATGATGGAATGATGAGTGCACTACATGTCTCATCTAAAAGATGAGTGTGAGTGGAAGAATCATAGATGGAAACTATTTTCACCTTCTCCATGAAGACGAATTCAAATTTAGTTCAAGGCATTCTTTTCTCCCTCTTGATTTGACATTTCCTCTTTTTTTTCTTTTTCCCCACTTATTTTAGCATGAATTATGAGTTTATGCTCGGGCCTTTTTCAACATATATCATTTTTTTCATTGGGAGGGATATGTATGTAGATCCTTCCTTTTTATTATATGGATCCAACTACATATATACATGTTTCAAATAATGATGCAAAATAAAAATGCAATCTACGTGAAATTTAATGTGCAATGAAATGATATGCACCTCTCTATATTTTTTCTTTTTCTAACTAGTGCACTATAAAGAACCTAGATACCATGCTACCTATCGTGATGTGTAATGTAGTCAAAAGGAAACTATTCGAGTTACTTGCTCATCTTAAGATGGTAGATGAAATGTCATGAAAGGTGGATGGAATCACATGATTAAGAGATAATGCCTATTTTAACTATGATATTGTCCCTCTCCTATTAAACCATGTATACAGTAACCTTAGGGTTTCTTCCTAAAAATCCCATTTAAGGTTTTGTTACTTGTTTGGTTGGTTTGGGCTTAAGCTTCATCATCATACACAAGTCCTTGATACATTAAGATTTTGATTCATATTAGGTGTCCTCAAGGTGACTAACCTAAACACTTCCTCCAGTTGGTGTTTCCTTAGACTTCACAAAACAAGGTTACAAAGTTGTGATCCTTTTTAATTTTCAAAATTCATTGCAAAGGCACAGAAAACATTCTTTTTGATGTTGAAAGAAATCACGATAACTAAGTTCCATGATTGTATTAGATAGAATGTGGATCCTACTACTTGCAAATAAGAAAAATGAAAACAAAATAGAGAAAAAAAAACAAGATAGAGCTGTTCCAGCACCCCGTAAACTTGAACTTGACTATGTCCTCATAGTTAGAATTCAAACAAAGAGGTGGAATGGGGGTACTGTAACATCCCTGACCTGGGTTATAAGTTAACCCTAGGTGTTTTTACTTAAATCATGTAATTAAGATACTTGTGATTAACTTTTGGCATGTAATTAAGTTCCTGAGGAACATACAATTTCATTTATGTCCTTTTAAAACAATGAATGTAGTATTGTTTTGTTATGCAGGGACCTATGTGCAAATTACCCAATTAGAGGGGTTAACTTGCAAATTACACAGGTTAAGATGTTACTCTAATAAAGAGACATCATATGAAGGAATATGATGAGGTATGATGGATTTCCCAAGTTTGGGCACCAAGGTGCAGCTTGTGGAGCAATTCTTGTGCTTAAACCCTAATTTTGGTGTAAAGTGCAATTTACCCAAAATGTGGGGGTGCAACTTGTGATATATACCTTCTAGTATATCTTTTATGACTCTTTACATCATTTAGAGAAGAAATGATGAGAGGGGCGCTTCAATTAAATAATTGGATAAGAAGGATGACCTTTGTAGTGAAAACACCTAGTAAGAGTAAAGAGACCCTTCATATATGTACCTTAGTATGCATGTTGGTTTTCTCTACCCTTAGATCTTGAGTTTTGATGAGCTTTGCATACGATTATCATGCTTGGACGTGCCTTAGAAAGAAGAAGGGACTTAGATGAGAAATCTATGTTTTAGAGGTCCTTATGGTGGAAAACATCCTAAGGTATATAAGCCTAGTTCCTTGTAAAACAACCAAACATATTCCCTTCACTTCCTCACATCTCATCTTTCTCAACCGACCAAGGAAAAGCTCTGGAGCTCAGGGAAATGACCAACCTATTATAAGGTAAGAGAGCACCATCTTCTAGCTTGGATTCATGGAGGAAATCCTTGTATAAGGTTGGTTTCATGGTTAATTCACTTAGCTTTTTCTTCCTAGCCGATCCTTCCCAACTTTTCCTTGAAGAAACAACCTTGGATGACCTGTGGAGCTCAAGCCACCATTAAAGTTTCGAAGCTTGGAAGCTTGGAGTTCTAGGAACAACGTTTGAGGTGGGTTTTATAACTCTAAACCTTGCTTTGTTATGCATACTTTTATTCTTGCAAATAATAGTTAGTTCTTCTTCTTCCCCATCTTTCTTTGCACTCTTGCAAGCTTTTTCGTGAAGAACAGACCTTGGTTTCAAGGTTGAAGACGAAGGCTGTTAATACCTATGTTGGTCCTTATCCAACTTTATTAAACGATCTTGGACCAATAGGTCTAAACGGTTTGCAACCGTTTGAAATTAAAAAGGGGCTCAACCCGTTTGATCTCAAACGATCTTGCAAGATCATTTAGTTTTAAACGGTCTTCAAGACCATTTGATAGGGTTGACCAAGGGAATACCATTTAAGGAACTGTTGTAAACATATTGAATTTAATTCCTACAAAGAATCATAACCCAATTCCAAACCAATCACAAGTTGAAGGCACTTCAACTCCTTAAACCCTAATCGGGTTGAATTGAGCTTTTCAATGATAGATTTTGGTGAATTTTGGGTTGAAGGACCCAAACGGTCTCAAGACCATTTGGGGGTTCACTCAAACGGTCTTAAGACGGTTTGGTGACAACCCAATACCGTTTGGAGGTCTAGGGTTAAGGAAATGTGATGGTTTGAGGGTCCAATCTCAATAGGTTGATGAATTGATAAAAATGCTGATTTTGGACCTAGTTAGGGTTCAATCCTTATCAAATTGAATTAGTTTTTGATAAAACTTTGGGAAAATGGTCTCAAGACCGTTTGGAGGATATCCAAACGATCCCAAGACCGTTTGGGCCAAGTTTGGGCCCAATTGGAGCTCAATTGATGGGTTCAACTACAGTTTGTTTCACATTGTTGAAAATTGATGATTAGCCGATTGAAAACCCTAATTGAGTGGGATTTAACCCCAATTAGCTTTCAATTGAGAATCAATTTGGTGTCCAATTGATTAAGGCTAATCCTAATTGACTCAATTTGTAAATGGTTAACAAGGGCATGGCCAATTGAAGGCTTCAACATAGGAAATCCTATTCAAACATAACCTTTGTTTCACCTTTTATGTCCATGCGGTTTGAACCCATTTGGATCCAAACTACCTCAAGGTCATTTATGCTCAAGTGGGTTCACACTCCTTTAAGCTCAAGTGGGTTCACACTCGTTTAAGCTCAAGTGGGTTCACACTCGTTTAAGCTCAAACGGGTTCACACTCGTTTAAGCTCAAGTGGGTTCACACTCGTTTAAGCTCAAGTGGGTTCACACTCGTTTAAGCTCAAGTGGGTTCACACTCGTTTAAGCTCAAGTGGGTTCACACTCGTTTAAGCTCAAACAGGTTCACACTCATTTAAGCTCAAGTGGGTTCACACTCGTTTAAGCTCAAGTGGGTTCACACTCGTTTAAGCTCAAGTGGGTTCACACTCATTTAAGCTCAAGTGGGTTCACACTCGTTTAAGCTCAAACGGGTTCACACTCGTTTAAGCTCAAATGGGTTCACACTCGTTTAAAGCTTAAATGGGTTCAATTAAAAGATACCTTGTTTTATTCAAACCCTAATGACATGATAGTGGTGATTTGGTTTATGTTAATCAATGAGGACTTAACCCAACCCTATCTAGAGTGATATAATCACCATCTATTAGTAAGGAGAGAGAGAAAGTACCATTTATGGTTAAAACTCAAATAAAGTACCTTCAATGTATATGAATATGCAGGATTAGGGTATGATCCACTTATGAGAGATCATGAAAACCCTAATTAAGATAATTGATGAGTCTTAACTTAATTTGAAAGCATCAATGATGATGTTTCTCATTCATGATGATGCTATGAGCTCATTTCACTATGATGTGAATAGTAAACCCTAGTTCTAGGGTAATCATGAGTAATGTGAATAGTAAACCCTAGTTCTAGGGTAATCATGAGTAATGTGAATAGTAAACCCTAGTTCATGGTAATATGTTGAAATGAACAATAAACTCTAAACTCGTGATTTTCCTTTAAGCATGAATTGTATGATCAAAATATGAGATGAGGAATCATTATTCCTAATCATAATGAAAGGGTTGAATAACCCTAAATGATATAAATAAGGGAATCTTACCCTTTGTAAGGACATAAAAGTATAACCATTGAATTGAAAGGTTAATTCTGTCTTATTGACTGCTGATCTGACTATATATTGTTGATTATTATTAATTGATTTAATCATGCATGTTCTTATAAGAGAATAATCAGATCCAAGTAAGGATCATGACATCATATCCATTGAAAGTATGTCAATAGCTTATGAACAGAAATAACTATGTTGCCTAGATGCAAGTGGCATCACATGAAACTGATATACCTTAAGGGCCATGAATGACATCAAGGTCATGCTAATAGATGACTTGATGCTGACATGTCACTTGATAGCAAGTGTTATGATGATATAAGGGTGTAAGCACCCATGTTCCTGAATCATAGTGATAAGATGATTAAGAATTGATATCCATCTGATAACTGATATGAGTAATACATGTTACATTTAGTATTCTTCTGTTATAGTCATGTTTAGTACTTGAATGTTTGGAAACTTGTATGATGCTAAAAGAATACTGAAATGTACCTAATAACCAAGTATAATCATATCATGAAGAGCCCTGATCATAGATCCATCATTGTCAGAGTTTAAATGATGGTGAAACAGGTTTTCCTAAGGGAACTCCTGGATCACATACTTTCGAGTATGTGGGGGAATATGGATGTGTATATCCTTACATCCTAGTGTAGGAGTTGATGTGGATATATCTTAATCCATCAACCCATCACTATATGTTTATACCGGGATGATGTAACACTATTCTCCCAAAGGAATCTTTTATACCGCATCGATGAGAGATAAACATGAAATCTTTCGATAGCGAAGAGAGTGCAGAATGCCACTGTGACTCTAATAGCAAAGTACCAGAATACCCTGGTGAGCTATAATAGCAGAGACACTAGATGTCCTGCATGTTTATCCTCATTCTGACTGAGGTAGTTGAAGGTCATGAGAATCCGGCTCTTTCGATGACCTAGTATGATACCGATGCGACTTACTAGTGATCGGTTGGAGCATGAGCGGTATACCTCATCTCCGCAGGGAATAATGATGTTTGTAAAACATAATCAACCGCGTAGCATAACTTCTTAGGTTGAACTACGAAGAACATTGGTTGATATTACATTGCTTGCATTTAATATCCTGTTCAAGTATTAGTATACATGTTCTTCATATTCCTTAATAAAGGTGAGTAATTGTTATCAAGCCTGCTGTGAGTAATCTAAGTTACCTGCTCATGATATTCCTTTGATTGCTTTTAACAAAGTTTCTGGCGGAGAGTTATAACTCTCGCTGGGACAATTATTTGAAATTTTCTCACCCCGTAGATTTCTACTTTTAGGTGGACGTCGAGGTCGAAGGAACCGATCTGCAGGTGGACAGCAACAGTAGCAGCAAAACCAGGAGCAGCAGTGATTTCAGGTGGAAACACTGTGCTGTCAAGTCTTATAGTTAGAATACTCTTATGTCATCTCTGTACACTCAGGTCCTAGGAGTTTGTTGATCTGAGAATTTTGAAGTCTTGAGATTTTGTATCATGATGTATATAATCACTCGAGAAGTGATTTAACAGAGATGTAAATAGTTCATCTTGCTTTTATGAAAGGAGTTTCAAGTTTTCGAGATCTCGTTTTCGAAAGGTTTTAATTTCTCATGATTTTTCGTATTCCGCTGTTAATCAAACCGCTTCCTCTACGTGTATCTTGTGTTTTAGAGATCAGAGCCCACAATTAATGATATCAGAGCTCTAGGTTTGCTGAGTCTACAGAGACATAGGACTTAGAATGTCGAGTCTATCCTTAGTACTTCTTTCTTATCTAATAGAGTCTTCTACTCCTCAGAAGAAGAAGATAATTAAGAATGTCTGGACCACAGGAGGAGTACGAGGAAGAAAGTAGTATTGCTGCACCTCGAGAAGGTGCAAGGAACATAGAAATAGAGCAACCTGTACCTGAGCCACCTATGGAGCCACCTCAGTTTGACCCAGCTGACATGGGAAACCCAGCTGTTCAAACTATGTTCGGGCAGTTTATGACTGCCATGACACACATCACCGACAAGATGCCCATGCCTGCACCTAGGGCACCTGTCCAGTCTGAGGGTCAAGGTATCGGTAAGACGTTTGAGCGACTTCGTCGGGTCGGAGCAACCGAATACTTTGGAACAGCTGACCCTGCTGATGCTGATCTGTGGTTAACTGAGTTGGAGAAAGCTTTCAGAATCCTTAACATCCCCGAAGGTGAGAAGGTTAGACATGCGGTCTATCTTCTCAAAGGTAGTGCTGGTCACTGGTGGACCATGGAAGAGCAGAAGAGGCCTAGAATAGAGATCTCGTGGGAAGACTTTCGTCGGGAATTTGTCCACAAATATTTTCCTAAGACCTTCCTGGACGAGAAGATCTCTCAGTTTGAGAGACTGAGGCAAGGTATGATGAACATTAGCGAGTATGAGGCTAAGTTCATGGAGTTGTTGTGATTCTGTCCGCATATGGCTACCACAGATGAAGAAAGGATTAGGAGGTTTGAGAAGGGTTTGAATGCCGACATGACTACTCCCGTGTCTGCTCTAGAAAACCGGGAGAGATTCTCTACCTTCGTTGAGTCAGTCCGAAGGATAGAGAGATCCGTAGTCGAGAAAAGGCAAACCCAAAAGAGATATCCACAGTTCCAGGGATCTTCATCTAGAGACTTTAAGAAGCCTAGATTCTCTGCACCTACACCTCCACCACCCAGATCTAGTTCTCAGACTCAGTGGTCCCCAAGTAGAGGTAGAGGACGAGGTTTACCGCCACAAGTGACTCGCAGTTCAGCATCAATGTCAGTCATGAAAACTACTAGAGGGGGGTGAATAGAGTTTTAAACAATTTTAAACAATTATTTAACTCAAACAACCAATCACAAAAATATTGGACAAGGGGACAAGGATTTAGAGTGGTTCCTACCTTAGCAAATACTAAGGCAGTCAGTCCACTACCCGCTTGCTTACCCAACCGGGATTTGGAAAGAATTTAATTTTATTACCTCACAAGGACCTTACATAAAATTACAATTCTCTCCCTAAACCCTTCAAGAAGCCTTCACCTCGAAGTAATCGCACCAACCTTGAAGCAACCTTCACCTAGAAGCAATTGCACCAACCTTGAAGCAGCCTTCCTCCTGAAGTAGCTTCCCGTTGCAATAACCTTCTTGAAGTAGCTTCCCGTTGCGATAGCCTTCTTGAAGTAGCTTGAAGTCCACCTTCTCCTCCGAGAAGAACCTTCTCCAATCCGCAGCCTCCAACCCTAGGAGTAGCAAGGAGAATACAAAAGATACAAAGGAACAAGAAAGAAAACAGAAATTACAATACCACTTGTAGCTCAAGGCTTGATTTCCTATATCAAGCGTTTTGATCTCCTAACCAATGTATGTAGAAGTGTAAGTGTTGTGGATAGGAGATACTAGCCTATAGGACACGAAGTTGGAGCAATGGGAATGAATAGCCAATGTAGGAATTGCTCTATTGCTCAAAACAGATTGCCAATGAGTATTCAATCTCAAGTGTAGCACACGTGTAGCTTAGGTGAGTTTAGGTGTCCTAAGGCATGTCCTATTTATAGGAATGACCTACAAGTGCTTAAGGACATTCTAGACACTTTCTAGGGGGTTCTTAGTGCTCAGCTATCCGTTATGTGTCCACTAATTGCATTTGCAACGGCTAGTTAATTGACCCTGAAAAGTGCAGACAGAACTTTTCTCGATCGACAATTTGTCGACCGAGAGTCCTTCTCGGTCAAAGATTTGTCGACCGAGGGACCTCCTGGAGCAAGTGTTTACAACGTTCATTTCCAACTCCCAACCACTTTGTCTGCTGGGTCTAACGGCTAGTAGGGTCTATTCTCGATCGAAGATTTTGTCGACCGAGAGTTTCTCGGTCGAAGATTTGTCGACCGATATTTTCTCGATCGACGATTTGTCGACCGAGAATATTACTGACTCAATGTATTCATTTACTAAGTGTGTGTATCAATGTGCAATTGTGATACTATCTTGGGGAATGGCCTATCTAAGTGTTGTGAGTGGATAGGGAAGATCTAAACGCTTGATTTACATGATATCTAATTACTTGTACATTATATACTTGTACACGCATTTACATTTGCTTACAATCATGAAAATAAAGCGATTTTATCAAATTGTTTCTTCCAAGTCTTTGTTATCCACCACCTTATATGCTTGTTCCTGAAATACTCAAATAGCACGTTAAAACCACAAGAATGAAATGTTTGTCATTATCAAAACAAAAGGGATTATGCTAATGTCAATTTATCCAACAATCTCCCCCTTTTTGAAGATGACAAACATTTCCTAAATATAAAATAAGGAAATATAAATCATGTGAGTTTCATACCTGAAGATTACCTTTTGTAGCCATTCTTGTTTTGCAAGTGGATGTTGGCCGAGATATTATGAAACTCATATTTTTATTTTATGTTTTTGATTTTATATTATTTCTCCCCCTTTGTCATTTCAAAAAGATATCCAATATAATAGATTTTATTTCTCCCCCTTAATTTTATGCTATGCTCCCCTTAAAGAGATATTCAATTAGAAAACAAGGGATTAAAGCAAAGCAATGATTGTTAAATTTAGCCATAATTTATTTCTCACTCATTTGCAATGTATGTTAAGCCTTGAAATGATATGAGTTCCTTTTAGGTTCATGGCATTTGTGTATTGATTTCTCATCCATTTTACAAGGGATGTTAAGCCCTAAAAATGAAATGAGAATTCTTTAATCTTAGAGTACACAAAAATTTCTCTAGCCAAATGCACGGGATGTTAACCCCTAATTTGTCTAGAGAATTCCTTTAAGAACAAGATATATCATTTTATGAAATTTGTTGATTTCTTCATAACCAAGAGTAAAAATACTAAGGTCATAATAGGCTTCAAATGATGTTTACAATATTTTTGTACACTTCTTAATCAAATAATCAAATTTGTTTTTATGAGCTCCCCCTTAATCTTACAATTTAAGGCTTCTAAGGTCACAAATGATTTTAAATTTTGATTTTGACCTTTATCAAACGTATACTAAGATTAAGTACAATAAAATGATGTCAATATAAGCATTTTGTCAAAGCTTATTTTAGGTCGCCCTTGACTACGACCATAGCGCCCCTTGGTCAATTTTAATTTCAACCAAGAGGCAAATTCTGCAGATTTCCAATTTAAACATTCATATGTGAAGTATAATTTCTGCAGATAGCTTTAAATAAATATCTATTTGAAGCATATTAAGATATACCTATTATGAAGACTTAATATGGGCATCATAGTGAAGTCTTTGTCCTTGATTTTTCTAGAACGCATGTTTTATATTCATTGTGAATGATGTTTTCATAAGCTTTGCTATGGGTACATATTAAATCACATTTCTTCTTATACCCTTATTTTCATATTAATCATAAGATTCTTTAGAGACATATATTTTGAAAGCAAGATTAATATCTTAAAGTCAAGATTTTTGCTTTTGATTTCTTAGAACAAACAAATAGATAAAAACATTAATATTTTTGTTCTAAGAGGCACCGTTTGGCTTGTCATAGCAACATCATTATTTTATCACAAGCTATGTCCACAATCATTGTTTATTATGTCAAGATGCTTTTATGCTAATGGCATTTTCAATTTATCTGAATCACAATGATCAAGAATAATATCCATTCATGGTTTGTATATATGAATCAAAAATTATTTTAGACAAACCAATGAAACATAATGATCATGATGAGGCATATCCATGGTGTAATGATAGAACAATTGAAGCATATACAATGATCAGCATATAAATGCAATAATTATGATCATTTAAAACAAATTTCAATACACACATGGTTCATGTATAGATATTCCAAGGGTTACCATGAAAACAGTAATTTTCCCTTAACTTAAATCAAATATGATTCATAGATAAAAATGATCTCATATAAGTGTTCCAAAGATGATTTCCATAATTTGTGCATGTAAAATAGTTATTAACAGCAAATAGATAGCACATTGATCCTTTGTAGAATTATTCAGCAGACTTATTTCAGACTAACATCAGTAACCTGCTCGGTCGATGATTTCTCAACCGACTGACTGCTCGGTCGAAGATTTCTCGACCGATCAGGTTTCTGTATTGTTTTCAGAACCATTTTCAGTAATTGTTTATAAGTAAATCATGAATGGTTATTTACTCAATTAAACAATTTGAAGACTCAGTTTAGTTGAGATAGACTTTATGAACATCAAAGGAACTTTTAGATCAAATCCCAACTAATTGTATCCAAATCTTTATTAACAATTTAGCTATGAGTAAGGCAAAATTTTATTTTTGCAATTTGAAAGATTTTGTATATATCCAAGTTAGATGTTTAAAAACTTGAATTAATTTATTATCCCATTATGTTGAGTTGAGATAGACATAGAAATATGCAACTAAGGTCCTTGGTCATATCTCAACTTAATTCCGTTCATTTAGTTTGGAGGTTTTGGAACCCATACCAACTCAACATCCTTTTTCTTGTATGGGCATGAAAAGGAGTAATGTCCAAGACGTAAGCAATAATGGCAACATATAGAATCAACCTCAAGTCTCTTTCTATGTTTTTGTTCTAGGTTGTTCTTTGGTACATATGTATATTTGCCTCTAGGTACATACATGGATTGACTCTCTAGTGCTTGTGTCCTTCTCCAACTAGGTTTTTGATGAGATTTTCCTTTAGGATTATAACCTAGTCCTCTCCTTCCAATTTGACGATAATGATCACTTAAGATTTTATCGAGAATATCATTGTTACTCAAGCTACTGATTTCTTGTTGTAACTTAACAATTTCATCCATTCTCTTCTTGATATCCATCTTCGCTTGATCTAGATTAGATAATAAAGAATCTCTTTCTTTCACAATAATATCATAATCTAGATGTGTACACAAAATAGGTTGTTTTTGAAGATCATTTACTTGAGTTTGCAAATTTAACTTTTCTAGGGAAAGAAGATTGCAATTTGCTTCTACAGATTTTAGCTCATGATCTTCAATAACCTTTTTGAGATCTTCATTTTCATATGTAAGAGCAAGAAGTCTAGCATTCAACTCATCATTTGTTTTATTAGATTTCTTTAATTTCTTCTTGCACTCAATATACTTATTATGTGTTTCTTCAAGACTAGAAATTAGCTCTTCTTTTGATAAATCAAGAAGGCTTACCTCTTCTTCTTCTTCATTGGTTGTAGCAATGAGACAATTTTTGTGGACCTCTTTCTTCTTTTCTCTCCAAGGACAACCGATTGTTGTGTGGCTTGTTCCTAAACACCAATTGCAACTTGTTGAAGGTTGGTCCAAGTTGCTCCTTTGCTTGCGGTTGTAGTCACCACCCTTCATTCTTCAAGACCTGGTTAAGGTTCCTTGAAGCCTGCTCTACCAATTGAAAACTACTAGAGGGGGGGTGAATAGAGTTTTAAACAATTTTAAACAATTATTTAACTCAAACAACCAATCACAAAAATATTGGACAAGGGGACAAGGATTTAGAGTGGTTCCTACCTTAGCAAATACTAAGGCAGTCAGTCCACTACCCGGTTGCTTACCCAACCGGGATTTGGAAAGAATTTAATTTTATTACCTCGCAAGGACTTTACATAAAATTACAATTCTCTCCCTAAACCCTTCAAGCAGCCTTCACCTCGAAGTAATCGCACCAACCTTGAAGCAGCCTTCACCTAGAAGCAATTGCACCAACCTTGAAGCAGCCTTCCTCCTGAAGTAGCTTCCCGTTGCAATAACCTTCTTGAAGTAGCTTCCCGTTGCGATAGCCTTCTTGAAGTAGCTTGAAGTCCACCTTCTCCTCTGAGAAGAACCTTCTCCAATCCGCAGCCTCCAACCCTAGGAGTAGCAAGGAGAATATAAAAGATACAAAGGAACAAGAAAAAAACAGAAATTACAATACCACTTGTAGCTCAAGGCTTGATTTCCTATATCAAGCGTTTTGATCTCCTAACCAATGTATGTAGAAGTGTAAGTGTTGTGGATAGGAGATACTAGCCTATAGGACACGAAGTTGGAGCAATGGGAATGAATAGCCAATGTAGGAATTGCTCTATTGCTCAAAACAGATTGCCAATGAGTATTCAATCTCAAGTGTAGCACACGTGTAGATTAGGTGAGTTTAGGTGTCCTAAGGCATGTCCTATTTATAGGAATGACCTACAAGTGCTTAAGGACATTCTAGACACTTTCTAGGAGGTTCTTAGTGCTCAACTAGCCGTTATGTGTCCACTAATTACATTTGCAACGGCTAGTTAATTGACCCTGAAAAGTGCAGACAGAACTTTTCTCGATCGACAATTTGTTGACCGAGAGTCCTTCTCGGTCGAAGATTTGTCGACCGAGGGACCTCCTGGAGCAAGTGTTTACAACGTTCATTTCCAACTCCCAACCACTTTGTCTGCTGGGTCTAACGGCTAGTAGGGTCTATTCTCGATCGAAGATTTTGTCGACCGAGAGTTTCTCGGTCGAAGATTTGTCGACCGATATTTTCTCGATCGACGATTTGTCGACCGAGAATATTACTGACTCAATGTATTCATTTACTAAGTGTGTGTATCAATGTGCAATTGTGATACTATCTTGGGGAATGGCCTATCTAAGTGTTGTGAGTGGATAGGGAAGATCTAAACACTTGATTTACATGATATCTAATTACTTGTACATTATATACTTGTACAAGCATTTACATTTGCTTACAATCATGAAAATAAAGTGATTTTATCAAATTGTTTCTTCCAAGTCTTTGTTATCCACCACCTTATATGCTTGTTCCTGAAATACTCAAATAGCACGTTAAAACCACAAGAATGAAATGTTTGTCATTATCAAAACAAAAGGGATTATGCTAATGTCAATTTAGCCAACAAGTCACAGGACCACCAAGACCACAACAACTGGAAAGAAGCTGTTATAACTGTGGGAAGGTGGGACATCTGATGAAGGACTGTAGGTCTAGGCCTGTCAGTGTGACACAGCCTCAGAGGCAGAATCAACAGGGATCACAGAGAAGGCAGTCTCAAGGAGCAATTAGAGGACGTGGGCAAGCGTCTCAGGCTGGATCGTCAGCACCAACTCAACACCAGGCAATAGCGAGGGTATATGCTATGAACCCACCAGAAGTAGTGGTCAATCCACGGGTTGTGGCAGGTCAGATGGAACTTTTATATTCTGATATGTCTAAATACTGTGTTGTATCTGTTTTGATTGACCCGGGTGCTACGCACTCTTTTATCACTCGAAGAGTGATTCGTAACTACAATATGACGGTTAGTCATAGGGCATATAGCTTGTTGCTCGAGACTCCGTTGAGAGGTTCTGCTGTTTTACAAGAGGTATGCTCTCCCTGCATCCTCTTCTTTTCTGATTATCGCATTCAAGTGGATCGTATACCACTTGATATGCAAGGATTTGACATAATCCTTGGGATGGATACCTTGGAAAGGTATAGAGTTGTCTTGGATTGTGAATCCAAGCAAGTTGTGTTTTCTGATGAGAGCAACACATGGATCTTTCAAGGAGAGAGAAAGATTCTACCCACCTGTCTTGTGTCTGCTATGGTTGCTGATAAGCTGATGAGGCAAGGATGTTATGCATTCTTGGCCCATGTGATAGATACCACCAAGGCGAGTCCCAACCCTGCTGAGGATCCTGTAGTCAGGGAATTTGAAGATGTATTTCCTAAAGAATTTCCAGGTATGCCACCACCTCGGGAAATTGATTTTGAAATCAATTTGATCCCAGATACCCAACCCATAGCACAAACACCGTATAGGATGGCGCCTGCTGAGATGGCAGAACTCAAGAAACAGCTTCAAGAGTTGCTTGAGAAGGGTTTTATTCGACCAAGCACTTCACCTTGGGGTGCTCCGGTCTTGTTTGTTAAAAAGAAGGATGGATCAATGCGGCTGTGCATTGATTACAGACAACTAAATAAAGTAACGATAAAGAATAAGTACCCTCTGCCGAGGATTGATGATCTCTTTGACCAGTTGCGTGGTGCAACCATCTTCTCGAAGATAGACTTGAGGTCTGGATATCATCAACTTCGTATTAAGGACAGTGACATACCCAAGTCTATTTTCAGGACAAGGTATGGTCACTATGAGTTCATAGTTATGTCGTTCAGACTAACTAATGCACCAGATGCATTTATGGAGCTTATGAATAGAATATTCCGACCTTTCCTCGATCAGAATGTTGTTGTCTTTATAGATGACATCCTGATCTATAGTAGAGATGCTTAGCAACATGAACATCATCTTCGTCAGGCTCTAACTTTGCTAAGACAACATGAGTTATACGCTAAGTTTAGCAAGTGTGAGTTATGGTTGCCGGAGGTATCTTTTCTTGGACATGTGGTATCTACCTCGGGAATTCGTGTTGACCCTAAAAAGGTAGAGTCTGTTCTACAGTGGGAACAACCGAAGACACTGACGGAGATTTGTAGTTTCTTAGGGTTGGATGGCTATTATCGAAGGTTCATTAAGAACTTCAGTTCTATAGCCCTACCCTTGACGAAGTGACCCGGAAAGATGTTTCTTTTACTTGGAGTGACAAGTGTCAGCAGTCCTTTCAGTTGTTGAATGAGAGGTTGACAAGTGCACCTGTACTTATGATACCTGAGCAAGGCAAAGGATACATAGTTTTCTGTGATGCCTCCAAGAATGGACTCGGATGTGTGCTGATGCAGGATAAGCATGTGATTTCTTTTGCTTCTCGACAGCTTAAGAAACACGAGGAGAATTATCCAACACACGATTTAGAGTTAGCTGCTGTGGTTCATGCCTTGAAAATCTGGAGACACTATCTATATGGAGAAACATTCCAGGTTTTCACCGATCATAAGAGTCTTAAGTATATCTTCTCTCAGCATGACCTTAACATGAGGCAACGTCGCTGGATGGAGTTAATCAAGGATTATGATTGTACGATAGATTACCATCCAGGGAAGGCCAATGTAGTTGCAGATGCCTTGAGTAGGAAATCAGCAACATCATCCTCTGATAGGGCACAATTAAACTCTTTAGTATGCCCTAGGAGAGATATGCTTATCTCCTTAAGGCAAGACAATGTACAGATGAAGGTGTCATGGATTTTCGGGTTGTTGGCTGAGATGCATATCAAACCCACCCTAAGAAAGCAGATTAAGGAGGCACAGCAAGTTGATGCTGCAGTTCAGCAGATCAAATCTGAGTATGGTGATGAGAAGTGAGAGGGTTTTCATGAATCATATGATCAAGTGGCATGCTATCATGGGAGGATGATAGTGCCAGATGTGGATAACCTGAGGAAGTTAGTCCTGGAGAAAGCTCATTATTCTATGTATGCTATGCATCCAGGGAGCACCAAGATGTATCAAAACTTGAAAGATATGTATTGGTGGCCTGCGATGAAGAAGGATGTAGCTGAGTTTGTTCTGAGGTGTCCGGTCTGTCACCAAGTTAAAGCTGAACACCAGAAGCCTACAGGAACAATGCAACCTTTACCCATACCACAGTGGAAGTGGGATCATGTAACCATGAACTTTGTTGTTGGCCTACCTAGGACAAACAAAGGACATGATTCCATTTGGGTAATCGTTGATAGGTTGACTAAGACAGCACATTTCTTACCTGTCAAAACAACCTATTCTGCTGAAAGGTTATCCCAGTTATATGTTCAAGAGATAGTGCATTTGCACGAAGTTCCTGTCACCATAGTTTCTGACAGAGGTCCTCAGTTCACAAGTCATTTTTGGGAACACCTACATAGGGCACTAGGCACCCAGTTAAGGTTTAGTACAACCTTTCATCCACAGACTGATGGACAGTCGGAAAGGACTATACATACCTTGGAAGACTTGTTGAGAGCATGTGTTCTCCAGTTCACAGGAAGTTGGGATCTGCACCTAAGCTTGATAGAGTTTGCCTATAACAATAGCTATCAACATAGTATTGATATGGCACCTTATGAAGCCTTGTATGGTAGACGTTGTAGATCACCCTTATGCTGGTATGAGACTGGTGAGCATCAGTTGTTAGGTCCTGATCTTGTACAGCAGACCACAGAAAAGATTAAGGTAATCCAACAGCAGCTTAAGACTGTACAGGATAGACAGAAGTCTTACGCTGACAGACGTCGTAGACCTTTAGAGTTCCAGGTTGGAGACATAGTGTACCTTAAGGTCTCACCTTGGAAAGGAGTCCTTCGTTTTGGAAGGAAAGGAAAGTTAGCTCCTAGATTTATGGGGCCTTATCCAATCATTGAACGAGTTGGAAAGGTAGCCTATAAACTAGAATTGCCACCAGAATTGTAGAAGTTACACCCTGTGTTTCACATTTCTGTGTTAAGGAAATGTCACCCTGATATCGAGTCAGTTCTACAACCTATGGAAGTAGAAGTGAATGAAGATATAACTTATGAGGAGGGACCAATGTCAATCCTTGATAACAGAATTAAAAAGTTAAAGAAGAAAGATATAAGTCTTGTGAAAGTCCTCTGGAATCATCGTGGTATTGAAGAAGACACTTGGGAGCTGGAGGAAGAGATGAGGAGGAAATACCCTGCTCTTTTCTCCTAATATGCTAAATCGATTTCGGGGACGAAATCCTTTTGAGGGGTGGATAATTTGTAACATCCCTGACCTGGGTTATAAGTTAACCCTAGGTGTTTTTACTTAAATCATGTAATTAAGATACTTGTGATTAACTTCTGGCATGTAATTAAGTTCCTGAGGAACATACAATTTCATTTCTGTCCTTTTAAAACAATGAATGTAGTATTGTTTTGTTATGCAGGGACCTATGTGCAAATTACCCAATTAGAGGGGTTAACTTGCAAACTACATAGGTTAAGATGTTACTCTAATAAAGAGACATCATATGAAGGAATATGATGAGGTATGATGGATTTCCCAAGTTTGGGCACCAAGGTGCAGCTTGTGGAGCAATTCTTGTGCTTAAACCCTAATTTTGGTGTAAAGTGCAATTTACCCAAAATATGGGGGTGCAACTTGTGATATATACCTTCTAGTATATCTTTTATGACTCTTTACATCATTTAGAGAAGAAATGATGAGAGGGGCGCTTCAATTAAATAATTGGATAAGAAGGATGACCTTTGTAGTGAAAACACTTAGTAAGAGTAAGGAGACCCTTCATATATGTACCTTAGTATGCATGTTGGTTTTCTATACCCTTAGATCTTGTGTTTTGATGAGCTTTGCATAAGATTATCATGCTTGGACGTGCCTTAGAAAGAAGAAGGGACTTATATGAGAAATCTATGTTTTAGAGGTCCTTATGGTGGAAAACAACCTAAGGTATATAAGCCTAGTTCCTTGTAAAACAACCAAACATATTCCCTTCACTTCCTCACTTCTCATCTTTCTAAACCGACCAAGGCAAAGCTCTGGAGCTCAGGGAAATGACCAACCTGTTCTAAGGTAAGAGAGCACCATATTCTAGCTTGGATTCATGGAGGAAATCCTTGAATAAGGTTGGTTTCATGGTTAATTCACTTAGCTTTTTCTTCCTAGCCGATCCTTCCCAACTTTTCCTTGAAGAAACAACCTTGGATGACCTGTGGAGCTCAAGCCACCATTAAAGTTTCGAAGCTTGGAATCTTGGAGTTCTAGGAACAACGTTTGAGGCGGGTTTTATAACTCTAAACCTTGCTTTGTTATGCATACTTTTATTCTTGCAAATAATAGTTAGTTCTTCTTCTTCCCCATCTTTCTTTGCACTCTTGCAAGCTTTTTCGTGAAGAACATACCTTGGTTTCAAGGTTGAAGACGAAGGGCATTAATACCTATGTTGGTCCTTATCCAACTTTATTAAACAATCTTGGACCAATAGGTCTAAACGGTTTGCAACCGTTTGAAATTAAAAAGGGGCTCAACCCGTTTGATCTCAAACGATCTTGCAAGATCGTTTAGTATTAAATGGTCTTCAAGACCGTTTGATAGGGTTGACCAAGGGAAGACCATTTAAGGAACTGTTTTAAACATATTGAATTTAATTCCTATAAAGAATCATAACCCAATTCCAAACCAATCACAAGTTGAAGGCACTTCAACTCCTTAAACCCTAATCGGGTTGAATTGTGCTTTTCAATGATAGATTTTGGTGAATTTTGGGTTGAAGGACCCAAACGGTCTCAAGACCTTTTGGGGGTTCACTCAAACGGTATTAAGACCGTTTGGTGACAACCCAAGACCGTTTGGAGGTCTAGGGTTAAGGAAATTTGATGGTTTGAGGGTCCAATTTCAATAGGTTGATGAATTGATAAAAATGCTGATTTTGGACCTAGTTAGGGTTCAATCCTTATCAAATTGAATTAGTTTTTGATAAAACTTTGGGCAAACGGTCTCAAGACCGTTTGGAGGATATCCAAACGATCCCAAGACCGTTTGGGCCAAGTTTGGGCCCAATTGGATCTCAATTGATGGGTTCAACTACAATTTGTTTCACATTGTTGAAAATTGATGATTAGCCGATTGAAAACCCTAATTGAGTGGGATTTAACCCCAATTAGATTTCAATTGAGAATCAATTTGGTGTCCAATTGATTAAGGATAATCCTAATTGACTCAATTTGTAAATGGTTAACAAGGGCATGGCCAATTGAAGGCTTCAACATAGGAAATCCTATTCAAACATAACCTTTGTTTCACCTTTTATGTCCATGCGGTTTGAATCCATTTGGATCCAAACTACCTCAAGGTCGTTTAAGCTCAAGTGGGTTCACACGCATTTAAGCTCAAGGGGGTTCACACTCGTTTAAGCTCAAGTGGGTTCACACTCGTTTAAGCTCAAACGGGTTCACACTCATTTAAGCTCAAGTGGGTTCACACTCGTTTAAGCTCAAGTGGGTTCACACTCGTTTAAGCTCAAGTGGATTCACATTCGTTTAAGCTCAAGTGGGTTCACACTCGTTTAAGCTCAAGTGGGTTCACTCTCGTTTAAGCTCAAATGGGTTCACACTCGTTTAAGCTCAAGTGGGTTCACACTCGTTTAAGCTCAAGTGGGTTCACACTCGTTTAAGCTCAAGTGGGTTCACACTCGTTTAAGCTCAAGTGGGTTCACACTCGTTTAAGCTCAAACGGGTTCACACTCGTTTAAGCTCAAATGGGTTCACACTCGTTTAAAGCTTAAATGGGTTCAATTAAAAGATACCTTGTTTTATTCAAACCCTAATGACATGATAGTGGTGATTTGGTTTATGTTAATCAATGAAGACTTAACCCAACCCTATCTAGAGTGATATAATCACCATCTATTAGTAAGGAGAGAGAGAAAGTACCATTTCTGGTTAAAACTCAAATAAAGTACCTTTAATGTATATGAATATGCAGGATTAGGGTATGATCCACTTATGAGAGATCATGAAAACCCTAATTAAGATAATTGATGAGTCTTAACCTAATTTGAAAGCATCAATGATGATGTTTCTCATTCATGATGATGCTATGAGCTCATTTCACTATGATGTGAATAGTAAACCCTAGTTCTAGGGTAATCATGAGTAATGTGAATAGTAAACCCTAGTTCTAGGGTAATCATGAGTAATGTGAATAGTAAACCCTAGTTCATGGTAATATGTTGAAATGAACAATAAACTCTAAACTCATGATTTTCCTTTAAGCATGAATTGTATGATCAAAATATGAGATGAGGAATCATTATTCCTAATCATAATGAAAGGGTTGAATAACCCTAATTGATATAAACAAGGGAATCTTACCCTTTGTAAGGACATAAAAGTATAACCTTTGAATTGAAAGGTTAATTCTGTCTTATTGACTGCTGATCTGACTATGAATTGTTGATTATTATTAATTGATTTAATCATGCAGGTTCTTATAAGAGAATAATCATATCCAGGTAAGGATCATGACATCATATCCATTGAAAGTATGTCAATAGCTTATGAACAGAAATAACTATGTTGCCTAGATGCAAGTGGCATCACATGAAACTGATATGCCTTAAGGGACATGAATGACATCAAGGTCATGCTAATAGATGACTTGATGCTGACATGTCACTTGATAGCAAGTTTTATGATGATATAAGGGTGTAAGCACCCATGTTCCTGAATCATAGTGATAAGATGATTAAGAATTGATATCCATCTGATAACTGATATGAGTAATACCTGTTACATTTAGTATTCTTTTGTTATAGCCATGTTTAGTACTTGAATGTTTGGAAACTTGTATGATGCTAAAAGAATACTGAAATGTACCTAATAACCAAGTATAATCATATCATGTAGAGCCCTGATCATAGATCCATCATTGTCAGAGTTTAAATGATGGTGAAATAGGTTTTCCTAAGGGAAATCCTGGATCACATACTTTAGAGTATGTGGGGGAATATGGATGTGTATATCCTTACATCCTAGTGTAGGAGTTGATGTGGATATATCTTAATCCATCAACCCATCACTATATGTTTATACCGGGATGATGTAACACTATTCTCCCAAAGGAATCTTTTATACCGCATCGATGAGAGATAAACATGAAATCTTTCGATAGCGAAGAGAGTGCAGAATGCCACTGTGACTCTAATAGCAAAGTACCAGAATACCCTGGTGAGCTATAATAGCAGAGACACTAGATGTCCTGCATGTTTATCCTCATTCTGACTGAGGTAGTTGAAGGTCATGAGAATCTGGCTCTTTCGATGACCTAGTATGATACCGATGTGACTTACTAGTGATCGGTTGGAGCATGAGCGGTATACCTCATCTCCGTAGGGAATAATGATGTTTGTAAAACATAATCAACCACGTAGAATAACTGCTTAGGTTGAACTACGAAGAACATTGGTTGATATTACATTGCTTGCATTTAATATCCTGTTCAAGTATTAGTATACATGTTCTTCATATTCCTTAATAAAGGTGAGTAATTGTTATCAAGCCTACTGTGAGTAATCTAAGTTACCTACTCATGATATTCCTTTGATTGCTTTTAACAAAGTTTCTGGCGGAGAGTTATAACTCTCGCTGGGACAATTATTTGAAATTGTCTCACCCCGTAGATTTCTACCTTTAGGTGGACGTCGAGGTCAAAGGAACCGATCTGCAGGTGGACAGCAGCAGCAGCAGCAAAACTAGGAGCAGCAGTGATTTCAGGTGGAAACACTATGCTGTCAAGTCTTGTAGTTAGAATAGTCTTATGTCGTCTCTGTACACTCAGGTCCTAGGAGTTTGTTGATCTGAGAATTTTGAAGTCTTGAGATTTTGTATCATGATGTATATAATCACTCGAGAAGTGATTTAACAGAGATGTAAACAGTTCATCTTGCTTTTATGAAAGGAGTTTCAAGTTTTCGAGATCTCGTTTTCGAAAGGTTTTAATTTCTCATGATTTTTCGTATTCCACTGTTAATCAAACTGCTTCCGCTACGTTTATCTTGTGTTATAGAGATAAGAGCCCACAGGTACCATGTGCTCATAAGGAAGGTAGTGGTGGCTGAACTATTCCTAGTGGCATCTATGTATCTAGAGGGAAGAAAGTTCTAGAGAATCTGGGTGGGTTGGCTGACATCTTTGGTGGCTGCGGGTAGCCAGAAAAATTTCCTTGACTCCAATAGCGGTCATAGAGTGGCTGTTGGCGAAACTCAATGCACTGCAAGCGAGTGTGCATGTTCTCCTAGATGACTATGAGAAGGTGCTCATTGGTGTAGATCACTTACTATTGCTAAAGGAGCTTCTCTTGGACACCATGAATCTGCATCAAAGTCGCAGACGGTTGCAACTACCCCTATTGAATGGACTGCAACATCACATACATATTCTCCTTGGAGAATGAGTCTGCAGGCGGAGGAGGTGGTGAAGATGTAGAGTTGGATGTTGCATAGTAGTGTGGAATGCTATGTAAATGCCTCCTCTGAGTAAAATGAATGACAACCTCCTCTTTTTCACCATCCTCTAATTATTATTATTATTGTTCTCCTCCTCTTTGACATTATCTCCTTCCTCTACAAGATCAACATCATCTTCCAGCCATCAAAGGTGGCACACAGGTGGAAGTTGGGGTCGGGAAGGGCCCTTTCCTTCATATGCCCATCTACTGTGCACCAGGCATACACCCTACCCTATTACTTGCTATAAGGTGTGCCCTCTTAAAGTTCTTAAAGTCAAGTTATGATGAAGTCTTTAAAGCATTAGCCTTGGAGAGGTCGAGGTGGAGGTGTACGGCGAGTGACGTAAGCAGTCCCCCAAAGTGGATTTCGGGTTTCCTCTGAGCTTTCCTCTTTACTGCCAACATGTGTTGAATGAAGAACGACCCAAGATTGATTGTCTCCTTCCCCAAAGCCAGGAATACCTACAGAACAAACATGTCTGCCTTCTAGACCTTCCCCTACCCCTGAGTGGACTAGGAAGATATGGTCTTCGCCAAGTAGCGATATAGTATTAGGGCAAAGGCATGTTCGATATCCATCACTAAGGATTGGTGCTATTTGACAATGAACCCTTGAGGAAGGGCTATTATCTACCACCAAACCATGGTGTAGTGGAAGTCTCCTGGCATGAAGCGTGATCCACCTATTGACCAACCATATATCAAGGAAAACTCTGGAAAAGTGAGATGGTGGTCAATGTTGTAGAGACAAAACTTGACCTGACCTTCCTCCCAACCTTCCCCGTGCTCAGGGATGAAATAGATCTCCATAGTTGTAAGAAACTAGCAAGCTATCTCTAGGTAGGTGGGCCAATCACCAAAGAATAGGTGATCTCCCCATACCCTACTCGGTGCAGACTTGATGGAGGTTGTCGATGAATCTTGTGTCCTTGAGAAACATGTGGTTGACATATCACATGGGTATGATCTTCCTCTTCATCATGGAAACATAAAACTTCTTCTGATCATGTTGAAGCTTGCCTCCTTGAAGCCATTAGTGTAGAAACTAGAAAGGAGGTCAAGAAAGGGAGCTTGATGTAGACTTGGAGATGTTGGGGAGCTTTGGAAGTCTTTGACAACATCTAGGACCTTCTTAAGTGCAAAGGGGAATGCTTTGGATGTGAACAGATAGCATCCATTGCCTCCCCTTATGTAGCCAAAGAGTTTCCCTATGGAGCAATGTTGGTGCCACTGAATCAAAGTGTTGGTGGTACTGACTTCTATTATATCCATGGGTGTCAGTGTCATCGTCCCTCAGATGTCGATGTACCAACCCACAAATCCTTCCATGTGGGTTGGTGGTACCGAGTTCTGGCATCCGCACGCAGATTGGTGCCACTGACCGTTAGATGCTGAAGATCTCGATCATTGCCGTTAGTGGCATGAATTACGGTCTTTTGAGTCAGTGCCATCTACATGGTGTTGGAGGTATCGAGCTATAATTTTGCACGCTTATGACATCTCATGTCGGTTCCACTGAATTTTTGTTTCGATGGTACTGAGCTGTGTCAATTCTACCAAATTTGAGTTGAGTGAGTTGATACCACTGAGCAACTGCTTAGTATTATCAATTAATATTTTCTAGGATACTGTTATTTCTTGAAAAAGATTGGTGTTACTGACTTCTGTATCAGTATTACTGACTTCTTGTAGGAGTCCACATACTAAGGATTTGGTGCCACCAAACATATGGTCGGTGGTACCAAAAAATTTCACTTTCCTTATTGAAAATTAATCACCAGTTGGTGCCACTGACCGTTTTGTCGTTGGTACCAAATATTTTTCTGCCCACACAACACACAAAAGCATCAAGACACCTTTGTTTATACCTACAAAAATTCTAACAAGAGATACAAAAATCTACTAGAAAATGATAACAAAAAATAAAAGACAAAATTTTAAAACAAGTGGGTTGCCTACTGTAAGGGCCATTGTTTAATGTCTTAGGCTTGAAAATCATTGTCACTCAAAAGTTCAATAAAGCTCATAGACATTTTCTTAGTCATATCCTTGTAGATTCTAGAAATCTCATAAGCATCTAGCCTAATCTCATCTAGTTCATTTAGTTCTAGTCTACACTTATTTCCTACACTAGAAAGATCAAAATTTAATTTTCTTAAGGCCCATTTGGCTTTTGTGATCTAATTCCACGAGAAGATGACTTTCCTAACCATAAACTAGCCTGTAGGGAGTCGTTCCTATAGGTGTATTAAAATCCATCATGTAAGCCATAAACCATCATTTAGTTGCATACTCCAATTAGTCCTATTGGTTGAGACAACCTTTTCTAAAATCATCTTAATTTCCCTATTTGACACATTGACCTGGCCTTGGGTCTGAGGATGATATGGGGTTCCTACCCTATGTTTCATCCATATTTTCTCAATAAATCCCCAAACTTTCCATTAGTGACGTGAGAACCCCCATCACACAAATTAGAATTATAGAAACGAAAGGAGTCAGTATGTATGCCCAAAGAGCCAATTATATGATGATTGAATGATTTGATTAATATATAAGGCAAGCTTCCAATTCATTTTGTAGGTATGAGATAATGATGTAACATAATAAATGTCTAGAGAATGATATTACTCAATGACATATGTCTTCAAGTAGGTGACCTGAATAATGAGATCATATGGATGTTAAGAGTGTATACATTCTCATTATGTCCCTAGTCAGATGTTATTATGGAAGGTAGATAGACAACAATAACACATACGACTAGAGTGTGTATTATTTGATGACATAATCTTATTAGTCATGATATGTGATATCAAACCAAGTACACAGATACATGTTAGAGAATAATGTATCAGACAAACCCACCATGAGTCTAACACATGGAAACCATTACCATGGTAGTCATAGCCAGCTCTCTAGTGTTAGTGGTCATTGTGGTTCTTAGACTTGAAGTCACTACACTCATCACATGTCGTTCAATGTGCTTTAACATCATCCACCATAATTCTGAATATGGATTATCACGAAGGTGATGATTAAGTAAACTGCAACACATGTGGACGATTGTGAGTGATGTACATGGGATTTGTCCCTCCGATGGGAGTATGATATCCTAGGCCTCTTGATAAGCGAGACTGAGAAATGCATGGCCATGCAATTGTGAGTCAATATGTGATATTAAGCTTACATATATCCCAGATAGTCTGCTCTGGTTCAAGGAACATAGATTGAATGTTGAAGAGGATGACTACTCCATGCCTCGAGTTCAATTTGGATGTCAATGATAACGACACTATACAAACACTAAAACACTATACACATATTGTAGGTTGAAGTTGCTCTTCAAATTTCTATTTATCTGGGTAGCATTGATGTGTGACTAGGCACCGCTCCTTATTTGTGATATCCTAACTGGTTATGGACATTCATTGCCAACACAATACGAGACCTATAGGGTCACACACATAGAAACTGAACTAGAAGAGGAGTTTGGATCATTAATGATAATTGGATTGATTACCAAAGTTCTTAGATATTCAACTCAAGTAACAAATCAACTGACTAGACTCCCCATCAATCGGCTCATGTGATGAAATGACCGGTTGGAGTGTCAAGTTGATTGGATATTGAATTGACTGACATTTGAATGAACTGGGGCTCCAATTGACCAATACACTGGGTGAACCGATCGACTAGTAGTCATGAGACAACCGGTTCATGAGATGAACCCCCCAGTTTATGGTGCAATTCTATTGCATCAATGACTAGTGTTGATGTCTTCTCGTGCATTAACTGGATTAGAATTGTCAATTCATATGTGATTGGGAAACATGACAAGATGAGCGGTTCACTGGGTGAACCAATCGGCTCACATGCCAATCAATGAGTTCGCTCAGTGAACTGACTGTTTCACCATTTGTAGGTCATGAAAATTTGAAATTTTGGTCCCTTCAACTCCCACACAAACTGGGAACCCTAACCTAAACCCCTCCTATAAATAGAGGAGTACTGGGGGCTTCTTAAACACATCAATTGACTCTAAAAATTATTATTTTTCTATGATTGTGGTAACCAAGAGAACCAGAGCTAGTCCTACCCAATAAAGGGATGGATAGCAAGGGAGTACGATTGCGGGAGAGCAAGTTGGTGACGAATACACCATCTGGAGGAAAAACTCATTTCTGTCTGTTTTAGTAGGATGACATGAGTTCTAGGTAGTTTGTGTGGACTTCTGTAGAATCATGGAAGCTTTTTTGCTAGGAGGATAACACCAACCTGCTGTCCGTGGTGAAGACAAGGAGGCACAATAGATGAGTCCCAATGCAACTAGAATACAGTTGCACGACTACAATGATGAGGAGATGTCACTGGACTTGCTCCAGGACTAGTTATATACTCAAAATCATCCTTTCCATTACATAGTTGTTGACATGATCTGCTAGTTTAATGAGGAATATAGAAGTATTTTTTTTGTTTTCACTGCCAGTTCTGTAGCCATATTTCCCTATAGTGGTATCAGATCCACGTCAATATACTATATTTTAGGATAACTGATATGATTAGATTTTTGGTTTTATCATTTATTTATTGCATGCGACGTGAATAAATATTTCCAATCAAATACAACACATGATCCCCAATTAGTGTGTGTGTGTATATATATATATATGTGTGTGTGTATATATATGGGTCATATTTAATACTCGAGTGGGTAGCTACCCACACACACTTTCTGATATTTTTTTTAATTTTTTCCACAATTGTAGAGGATCATTTTATCTAGCTCCCCAAAAAATTTGATCCAAAAATAATATCATTTGCACCCCAAAATCAAAAAACCCGTCCATATATTTACTGGTTGTATATTTTCTGCACAGTTACTCTTTTGCTCTCAGAGTTACTCTATATATCAATACAGTTACTCTTTTGATTCAGAAGAGTTACTCTAGTGTACCATATAGTTACTCTTTTAACCCCAAGTTACTCCAGCGGGTAGCGAAAATCTGGCTACTAATTCATCTGTATTTTAGGGCTTTATCTTGTGTCATTTTGCATTTCAGGCACATCTATACTTGTTAGATTACATGTTATTTCCCCCAATATGCTTATTTCTATCAAATGCACTTATGGAGGCTTTTTGCATGTTTTATAGGTACTTTGTCCACTACTTGATGTCATGGAAAGAGGATGGTCCAATCTAGGGTTTCCTCAGGCTTGGAGGAGCCCAAAATGAGGCCAAAACCACTCCCAACCTACCCCAAGTGGTTAAAGAATATTTTGAAGCAATACCTTCTATGGATGATCAAGTTCAAAGCTTAAATGCATGGGAGAGACACAAAAACGACTGTGGTATCCCACCACGGTCGTGGTGGACATGCCCTAAGAACAAAAAATCACTAAAACTCCCAGAAATTGATGAAAATGGCCAAAACGACTGTGGTGATCAACATGCCCGTGGACATAGGTCCCCACCACGACTGTGGTGAGCCCCCACGGCCGTGGCTATCTATGTACATATCCTTGTGATCTCAACATTTTAATTCCCACTACCGTGCCCATCCACCACGGCCGTGGTGTACCCTACCCACCACGACCGTGGTGACTCACCACGGCCCTGCTACTCACAAAACCCACCTTGTTTTCACTGCTTTACCCATTTTACCCCTAACGTAACCCTAGACCCTCTAGACACCTATATATACCTAGGTGGCGGCTGGGTCATGAAGCCATCTACCTTCTACCCGTTCCTAGCTCCCCAAATCACCACCCACTCCATTCCACTCCATATCCACCTCAAATCCACTCCATTTCACCATTTCCACCACATAACCCCCCATACCTAAGCCTTCCATCCACTTCCTTTCATCATTCCACATCATTTCATCCTTGGAGGAGGGATGAGGATGTCCTGCAGCTGCTGGAGAGGAGGACTGCTTGATCTACACCGAGCTCCATGGCTTCTTCTACCTCTTTCTTCTCTCTTTTTGTATTTTCCATTTCTATGAGCAGCTAGGCCCCTGTGGGTGGGCTGTTTGGGGGGAAATTATGTTACTTTGATACCATGTTGGGGGAAAATGACATGTAAATGTTGTAATTCCATTTGTTAATGATTATATTCTATTTTCATCTCATTCTCCATGGATTTCTTGTTGGTTTGTATGTGGAATCACCTAGGAATTTAGGCAAATTGCTTATATGTGTGAATTTTGGGATTTGCCCCTAGGTCCAATTCTTGGATCCCTAGGTTGCCTCCCACCTTCCTACATCCTAATCAATCTCCCTAAACCTAAGTGAGAGATCTAAGTAGCTAGATTAGGTAATTCTAGTGCAATTAGCATGGAGCCTTCTCAAGGCTAAAATGTGGGGGAATTGGGGTCCAAAACCCTAATCTCACCTCCCCATGACTACCCTCGGCCCCTAATTGCCCTAGGAAAGCCTAATCTAGAAACCTAGACTTGATTAGACTCTAATTGAATTGTACCTAATCCCTAACCCAATTGAGCCTCGTAAGGGTAGTAGGGGGTGTTAGGGACTAGTTCCCCTATGCACAACCTAGCATATCCATGACCAGTTAGTAGCTTAGGTTAATCCATTAGACTCTAAATTGTTGTTTGGTTTGGATAATCTAAATGGAATCATAATGTTCATATGTCACCCCAACTTAAGTGATAAGTTCATACCCCTAAATAGCCCACACATATCTTTACTGCTTGAAACCCTAGTTTTGTGCTTGCTTAGCTTAATTAGTTATTTCCTTTCTTAGTTAGCTTCTTGCGTTGCTCCTGTCTTGTTCATGCTAGCTTAGCTCTTTAATTTCTCTTTTGCTTCTCTCTTTCTTGTCGTAGTGTAACTTGCCTTTTCATACCTAGCTCAATCTTTCCTTGCTTGCTTAGTCTTAATCTAACCTAGGGTTAACATAAATTTCATTCTTGCCTTTGATTGCTTGCTTGTTCATAATAGATTAACAATCAAAATTACCTTTAAACCCTTAACCCTAGTCTCCACAGTAGGAACCCATCAAAACTAACCTAGCTCTAGAACCCCCTCTTTTCCCTGTGGATCGACCCTATACTTGCCACCTTCCTATACTACGACACGACCCCGTGCACTTGCAGGTGTAGTGTTTTAGTGTGAGTAGGTGTTAAGTTAGGTTTATAAATTTTGAAAGCAAATCCCCATCACGTGTGTTCCAACCTCGTGGGGCGCATCTAGTCGGGTCAAATCGGCTAGTGTGTTGCACCTCTAGCGGAAGCACACCAAGCCTTCTGGCCCTTTGCCGGGGATTAGAGGTGTTCGGCCTAGCTAGTTAGTTTTGCTTTGACTTTTCCTACTGCCCTCATCATTGCTATTCTTTATTCATTACTCTTTGCATTCTTTGTGTATATTGGTTTGCTAACTTGCTTTCTTTTATTTGGTTGTGCCTTGTGCATGTGATAAGCCACTCAGAGAAGACAAGATGGAAGGCCAGAATGCACAAACCCATCCATGTCCTCCACCACCCTACCTCCAAGGCTATCCTAAGCCTTACACACCTCCACCACCTCCATTGCTACAACCTTCCCACCACTTCACTTTCCAACCTCAATTCCCTCCACCACTACCCTACCTCCAAGGTTATCCTAAGCCTTACACACTACCACCACCTCCATTGCCACAACCCTCCTACCAGTTCACCTTCCAACCTCAATGCCCTCCTCCACATAATGTCCAACAGCCATCAACACCGATGCCACCACCACAACTATCACATGCTCCCCCAACTTCCCATGAGAAAATGGATATGATTGAGACCCCTCTCTTTGGTGCCTATGAAGACCCGTTCATCAAGAGAGAGAAAACCTATGGCATGAGATTTCTGAGGTTCTTAAGGCTGATTAAGATCTATGATGATGATCCCCAAGGAGAGAGAATTGTTGAAAAAGACTTACGAAGCACGCATGACCCTTGGGAGGAAGATCAATCAAGGAAAGCATTTGAGAGGATTGCTTATGATGGGGGTGAAAACATTTTGTTTTTGGACCATGGTTGATGGTGAAAGAACAACAAGACCAGCTGAAGGCATGAAACTTAGCGCTTGTGGGAGACAACCCACCTAGGTTTGGGATTTTTTCACCCAAACTTAAATTTTTGATACTTTTGCTTTGCTTTTACACTTTCCAAGGAAACACAAACACACACGTACGCTGTGCTTGATAGTTTTCTTTTGAGTTTTGATGATGATACAGGTGCTAGACACTAAAGAGAGAGGGTACAGAAGTGAATCATGGTCTTTAAATCAAAGTTGTGGCCGAATAACAAATAAGAATGACGTTCACATTTTTGAAGTGAGAAAACTGAAGGATCACCCTCACCACGGCCGTGGAGTTTGACCACGATTGTGGCACATGTGGCTAAGCACGACCGTGGCACCCAGACATGACCATGGGAATTATTGCATCAAGTTGGCTGAAGTTACAGTCTTTTTAGAAGATTGGCCACAGCCGTGTTGAAGAGGAGTGGCCACGACCATGGTGATCGACCACGAATGTGGCGAGGGTCGACCGCCAGCCACAACAGGGTGACCTACATTCTGACGCTCCGCACTAGCCATGATCTTCACCCTACTATCCCTAAGCTCTAGTTTCATGCTGAGGACAACATGATTCAAAAGTTTGGGGTGGTAGGGCGGTATGCACCACATATCTCATTCTCTCATTTTGATTACCTATATGAAATGATTTTTGTTTTCTTTTGATCTATCTAGTGTGGATTTTCTTTACTGCTTTGCATCCTTGCATGCCATGTAGTTTATATTCCTGCCATTTTGCATAATTTTCAAAAAAAACATTGCTCTTCTTTCCATGCATTGCATATCATGTAGATTTTTGGTAATTCTTGCATGTTATAGCTAGTATTTGCTTGTTTAATTCTTTAAGTTCAATAATATAGGTTTAGATGTGATTGGAGGCAACTTGGCACCATTTTGGCCAATTTTGCCCAAATTTTAGATTTCTTGTCTAAAAGTGTGTTTCAACCCAATCTCTACTTTTTGGATTAAAAATGATGACCTTTGACAAATGCAAGTGACTTGTCATTGTTTATTGCTAATTGGTATCAATGTTTGACTTTTTACATGTGCATCACCTCTCTTATGCTTGTGATTGATTTGGATGAATTGTGAAGTTGAGCAAGCTTTGAACGCTTAGTGTTTGTAGAATCACTTGATTGATATATCAATTTCATCTTGTTCATTCATGTGGTGTGATATCTAGGATGAAGTATTGGATTAATTTTCATGCATGATGTCTTATGTGGAGAATCATACCTATGACCCCTCTTTGACTCGACTTTTCACTCACCATCTTCTTACCCCTCCGCCTCATGAAAGGATGCCAAAGTGCACATATCATCTGTGGCCACCTCTAAAAGTTTGGGGTGGCCACATCTCCATCTCTCTGCATCACTCTATCCACCATATTCCCTATCTACACCAAGGGCAAGAAAAAAAAGAAAAAAGAAAAAGAAAAGCAAAAACAAAATAAAAGGATGCTCCTGTTTAAGAGCATTCAAATAAAGAAAAGATGAGTGTGTAAAAACACTCCAAAAATCTTACCACAACCGTTTCTTCCATTTTCATACCCATTGAGCTAAGAAGCATCAAACTTAGCTCATTTTACCCTTTTCCACAGCCACGTGGGTCATTTGGTGTGATTTAAAATATAAGATTGAATGCATGAATGTGAAACAACACTCCTAGTCATTCTTGATTAACGCCACCATGAAACGGTTTACTCAGAACTTTATGGAAGAAATATGGATAACTTGTGTATTCTATATGCTATATTTGAAGTTCATATGCTTTGTGCTCTTTTCATGTTTGGTTTGTGAAAGTAGGAGAGGAGAGAGGTGAAATGCATGCACTTAGTCATCTTTGATCCCATTCAGCGATAATCATCTTTTACATTGCATTTTTCATGTCTTGACTGTGAAAAGTTTGTAGAGAGATTGAGTAGGAGCATACTTGAGGACAAGTATGTTTCAAGTTTGGGGTGGTGATTCAGCCCTATTTTAGGGCTTTATCTTGTGTCATTTTGCATTTCAGCGACATCTATACTTGTTAGATTACATGTTATTTCCCCCAATATGCTTATTTCTATCAAATGCACTTATGGAGGATTTTTGCATGTTTTATAGGTACTTTTTCACTACTTGATGGCATGGAAAGAGGATGGTCCAATCTAGGGTTTCCTCAGGCTTGGAGGAGCCCAAAATGAGGCCAAAACCACTCCCAACCTACCCCAAGTGGTTAAAGAATGTTTTGAAGCAATACCTTCCATGGATGATCAAGTTCAAATCTTAAATGCATGGGAGAGACACCAAAACGACCGTGGTATACCCCCACGGTCGTGGTGGACATGCCCTAAGCACAAAAAATCACTAAAACTCCCAAAAATTGATGAAAATGGCCAAAACGACCGTGGTGATCAACATGCCCGTGGCCATAGGTCCCCACCACGACCGTGGTGAGCCCCTACAACCATGGCCATCCATGTACATATCCTTGTGATCTCCACATTTTAATTCCCATGACCATTCCAATCCACCACGGCTGTGGTCTACCCTACCCACCACGAACGTGGTAACCCACCACGGCCGTGCTACTCACAAAATCCACCAATTTTCCACTACTTTTCCCATTTTGCCCCTACTTAACCTAGTACTTCCCCCACACCTATATATACCTAGGTGGCAGCTGGGGCACGAGGTCAGCTACCTTCTACCCCTTCCTAGCTCCCCAAATCACCACCCACTCTATTCCACTCCATATCCACCTCAAATCCACTCCATTTCACCATTTCCACCACATACCCCCCATATCTAAGCCTTCCATCCACTTCCTTTCATCATTCCACATCATTTCATCCTTGGAGGAGGGAGGAGGACATCCTACAGCTGTTGGAGAGGAGGATTGGTTCATCTACATCGAGTTCCATGGCTTCTTCTACCTCTTTCTTCTCTCTTTTTGTATTTTCCATTTCTATGAGTAGCTAGGCCCCTGTGGGTGGGATGTTTGGGGGGAAATTATGTTACTTTGATACCATGTTGGGGGAAAATGACATGTAAATGTTGTAATTCTATTTGTTAATGATTATATTCTATTTTCATCTCATTCTCCATGGATTGCTTGTTGGTTTGTGTGTGGAATCACCTAGGAATTTAGGCAAATTGCTTATATGTGTGAATTTCGAGATTTGCCCCTGGGTCTAATTCTTGGATCCCTAGGTTGCCTCCCACCTTCCTACATCCTAATAAATCTCCCTAAACCTAAGCGAGAGATCTAAGTAGCTATATTAGGTAATTCTAGTGCAATTAGCATGGAGCCTTCTCAAGGCTAGAATGTGGGGGAATTGGGGTCCAAAACCCTAATCTCACCTCACCATTACTACCCTCGACCCCTAATTGCCCAAGGAATGCCTTATCTAGAAACCTAGAATTGATTAGACTCTAATTGAATTGTACCTAATCCCTAACCCAATTGAGCCTCGTAAGGGTAGTAGGGGGTGTTAGGGACTAGTTCCCCTATGCGCAACCTAGCATATCCACGACCAGTTAGTAGCTTAGGTTAATTCATTAGACTCTAACTTGTTGTTTGGTTCGGATAATCTAAATGGAATCATAATGTTCATATGTCACCCCCCAACTTAAGTGATAAGTTCATACCCCTAAACAACCCACACATCTCTTTAATGCTTGAAACCCTAGTTTTGTGCTTGCTTAGCTTAATTAGTTCTTTCCTTGCTTAGTTAGCATCTTGCTTTACTCTTGCCTTGTTCATGCTAGTGTAGCTCCTTAATTGCTCGTTTGCTTCTCTCTTGCTTGCCTTAGTGTAATTTTCCTTTTTATACCTAGCTTAATCCTTTCTTTCCTGTTTAGCCTTAATCTAACCTAGGGTTAATGTAGATTTCATTCTCACCTTTGATTGCTTGCTTGTTCATCCTTAGTTAACAATCAAAACAACCTTTAAACCCTTAACCCTAGTCTCCGCAGTAGGAACCTAGCAAAACTAAATTGAGCTCTAGTGCCCCCTCTTTTCCCTGTGGATCGATCCTATACTTGCCGCTTACCTTTACTACGACACGACCCCGTGTGCTTGCAGGTGTAGTGTTTTAGTGTGAGTAGGTGTTAAGTTAGGTTTATAAATTTCGAAAGCAAAAACCCATCATGTGTGTTCCGACCTCGTGTGGGCGCATCTAGTCGATTCAAATCGGCTAGTGTGTTGCACCTCTAGCGGAATCACACCAAGCTTTCTGGCATCGTTGCCGGGGAATTATTGCATCAAAGTGGCCAAAGTTACAAGTTTTTTTGAAGTTTGGCCACTACCGTGGAAAACTGCCACGACCGTTTTGAAGAAGCTTGGCCACGACCGTGGTCACTCACCATGGTCGTGGGAATTATCGCATCAAATTCCATCAGTTATAGGTTGTTTGCAAGAAATGGCCACGACTGTGGCGATGTCATCTTGAGGAGTTCTCCATCGACAACACGACTATGGCACCCACCACGACCGTGATACCCAACCCTGGCCACGACTGTGGACACCTACCACGACTATGGCCGAGCCCGGTTCATCCAAAAAAATATATGTTTTAAACGTCCAAAACCGACCCCCACCCTCATTTCTTCATCTTCCACCTTGAGAAAATGACTGTAGCGGAGGTGTGCGACCATGAGCTTCCACAATCTCCACCTCTAACCCCCAAAAACACCCTCTTTTGGCCTCCAATCAATACCAAAATGATCCCCAACCATCCCTCTACCATTTCCACCGCTTATTCTTCCCCAATCGCTCCTCATCTCCACATCCATCTGCACATCCGCCCAACAGCCACCTCCACCAAAACTCCACAAAAACCCTTCACTTTTCACACAAATCCACAACAAATCATATTTACACCATCTATACATCACCATCCTTCTATTCTATACCCAAAACCACATCCATATCACCTTCTCCACCAAAATTCGAAAATCACCTCCACCTCCGCAATCTATCATGAAAAAGATTGGAAAAGCCATAACCAAGGGGACCAACATCCTCACTGGACGGAAACAACATTCCAAAAATGCCTCCTCCGAGGTGTCCATGCCCTCCCATACCCCTATGCCAACCCAGGAAACGACGTTCCAAAAACGCCTCCTCCGAGGTGTCCATGCCCTCCCGTACCCCTACGCCAACCCATTCCACCTCCCAATCCCTCTGTCGTTCATAATCGGTGAGCGGATCACACTCCTGCTCATCTGATAGCCACCACATCACTGACACCACCTACGAGGGTGAAGATGATGAAGATGAGGAATCTATGGGAGTCGATTTGGATAACCTTATTGATGAGATCGAGCTAGTGGTCATGAAAAGAAATAAAAAATCTAAAGCGGCACCATCCTCATGCCGACTACCACCGAATCCTACACCAACCCGCCACTCGACGTCCCAGGTGACGTCGAGGCATGGTGTGCAGCCGCAACCCTCTCAGAAACTACAACAAGATGAGGAGTAGTCGGCCCACTGGTATAACTTGGATACTAGCTCGGGGTCTCAGTTCTACATGATGGAGGAAGAAGATGGTGACAATGAGGAAGATGAGGTAGAGCTTGATCCTGAAGGAGATGATGTTCTGGTACAGATGGAGGCAGACAAAGCAAAGACCCTGGGCAAAGCACCGACAAGGGTGTCCTATGGTAGAGGACACAGGCAAAAGAAGGTTGATCTTATCTACCCTGAGTGCATGACAAGGCGAGTCGTCACCACCAAGTACATGTCTAAGAAAGTGATTGATGATCTAGGGATCAAGGAGGCAGTGGAAGAAAACTTGAAGAGAATAGGGCTGTGGGATATTCTTTTCACACCCCAACCAGCCTATGTCGCATTGACCCAGGAATTCTTCGCCACTCTTGAAAGGACAAAAGTGAGAGGTTGTGACGCAATCAAGTTTGCCATAATGGGCAATGTGCACACCCTCACATCCACTGAGCTGAATGGGATATTCACTGCAAGTCCTGAAGAAGCTGTGAAAATGGATGATGGCTTGTTAGAGTGGGAGAAAGATCTTGATTATGCCTATTTCTGGGAGACAATCACAGGCAGCGGTGTGTATGATGCAGGAAGATAAAAAACAGCTGCCATAAGAAACCCGATGATCCGCTATGTGCAGAAGGTCTTGGCAAACACAATTGTGGGGAGGTATGATAATCAAGGCTCCATTTCACAAAAAGATATGTTTGTATTGATAATGATGCACCTCAAGAAGTACCTAGACCTTGGCATTCTATTGATTGACCATATGAAGTCCATACCCTACAAGAGCTCAAAACCCTTTGTTATGGGGGGGGGGGGTTGTGACTTCAATTGCACTAGCGTTAGGGTATGATCTCTTTGGGTTACAAGATGGAATTGAGGCGGAATTTGTTGACCTCAATTACTTGGTGCGCTAGCACACTATTAAGGTGAAGGACAAAAAGTTGATATATCTTACTACTAGCGTGCCTGACTTTGAGCTTGAGATGCCATACCATGCGGCACCTCTTCTTTCCGCGTTGGGAGTTCTATTTAAATTGAAAGAAAAACTTTTGAAATGGCAGAAAGAACACCCAAGAGAGACATATACCAGGGGAGCCACTGCCATACATGAAGACATTGCTGAATCTAATGTGCAAGGGCAAGAGTAAGAAGATGCAGAACAAAGGCAGCCCCGCAGGACAAGGAGGGATGAGGGGACATCCCAGCTGCAACCACCCTCAGGGAACGCCTATGACATGGCAACCATCCAGGCACACCTTGAGAGTATTCAGAAGACACAAGGTGACATGCAACTTATCCAGCAGTACATGTGGCAAGATCAACAACAGATGCACCATCAGATCAACCACCTGTATCACTACAACCACGCCCAAGCAGCACGAAACCCCGAATGGGGTGGAGATTTCAGGGGTGGTTTGGCTGGATATCCAGAGACGTACCCTCTACCCCAGGACGACTAATGGGGGCATTATTACTAGAATCCCTCATTAGTCTCAGTCCCATCCTCAGCTCCTCCTCCAGATCCTCCGCAGATGCCAGACCAGCCACTGCAGCCATGACACTTCCCCTATCTCCCCTAAGCTATAGTTTCATGCTGAGGACAACATGATTCTAAAGTTTGGGGTGGGTAGGGTGGTATGCACCACCCTATCTCTCTCTTTTTGTCATTTTGTTATCACCTCTGCCATCGAGTTTAGTTTTATTATTATTGTTCTTTTCATTGCATCTTTGCATGGCATGTAGTTGACTTCTTGCATTTTTGTGTAATTTTTCAAATTTTTTACTTTTCCATACCATGCAGTGCATCTTCATGTAGTTTTTGTAGTTTCTTGTGCATGTTAAGTAGGATTTGCTGCTTTATGCTTTAAATTCCCCTAAAGTAGGTTTAGATGTGATTTAGTGCAAATTGGCACCATTTTGGCCAATTTTGCCCAAATTTGAGATTTCTTGTCTAAAATATATGTTTTGACCCAATCTCTACTGTTTTGAGTAAAAATGACGACCTTTGACTAGTGCAAGTGAAATGTCATGCTTTATTGCTAAGTGGTATCAATGTTTGACTTTTTACATGTGCATCACCTCTCTTATGATTGTGATTAATTTGGTTGAATTGTGAACTTGAGCAAGCTTTGAACGCTTAGTGTTTGTGGAATCACTTATTTGATTTATCAATTTCATCTTGTTCATTCATGTGGTGTGATATCTAGGATGAAGTATTGGATTAACTTTCATGCAGGATGTCTTATGTGGAAAACCATACCAATGACCCCTCTTTGACCTGATTCTTCTTCCACCATCTTCATACCCCTCTGCCGCATAAAAAGATGCCCTAGTGCACATAATCAGCCTTAGCCACCTCCAAAAGTTTGGGGTAGCCACATCTCTACCTCCCCGCTTCACTCTATCCACCATACACCCCATCTACACTAAGGACAAGAAAGAAAAGAAAAGAAAAAGAAAAGCAAAAACAAAATAAAAGGATGCTCCTGTTTAAGAGCATTCAAATAAAGAAAAGATGAGTGTGTAAAAACACTCCAAAAATCTTACCGCAACCCTTTCTTCCATTTTCATACCCATTGAGCTAAGAAGCATCAAAATTAGCTCATTTTGCCCTTTTCCGCAGCCACGTGGGTCATTTGGTGTGATTTGAAATATAAGATTGAATGCATGAATGTGAAACAACACTCCTAGTCATTCTTGATTAACGCCACCATGAAACGGTTTACCTGGAACTTTATGGAAGAAATATGGATAACTTGTGTATTCTATGCGCTATATTTGAAGTTCATATGCTTTGTGCTTTTTTCATGATTGGTTTGTGAAAGTAGGAGAGGAGAGAGGTGAAATGCATGCACTTAGTCATCTTTGATCCCATTAAGCGATAATCATCTTTTACATTGCATTTGTCATGTCTTGACTGTGAAAAGTTTATAGAGAGATTGAGTTGTATCATACTTGAGGACAAGTATGTTTCAAGTTTGGGGTGGTGATTCAGCCTTATTTTAGGGCTTTATCTTATGTCATTTTGCATTTCAACGACATCTATACTTGTTAGATTACATGTTATTTCCCCCAATATGCTTATTTCTATCAAATGCACTTGTGGAGGCTTTTACATGTTTTATAGGTACTTTTTCCACTACTTGATGGCATGGAAAGAGGATGGTCCAATCTAGGGTTTCCTCAGGCTTGGAGGAGCCCAAAATGAGGCCAAAACCACTTCCAACCTACCCCAAGTGGTCAAAGAATGTTTTGAAGCAATAACCTCCATGGATGATCAATTTCAAAGCTCAAATGCATGGGAGAGACACCACCATGACCGTGGTATCCCACCACGGTCGGGGTGGACATGACCTAAGCACAAAAAAACACTAAAACTCTCAGAAATTGATGAAAATGGCCAAAACGACCGTGGTGATCAACATGCCCGTGGCCATAGGTCCCCACCATGACCGTGGTGAGCCCCCACAGCCGTGGCCATCCATGTACATATCCCTATGATCTCCACATTTTAATTCCCACGACCATGTCCATCTACCACGACCGTGGTCTACCCTACCCACCATGACCGTGGTGACCCACCATGGCTGTGCTACTCACAAAACCCACCTAGTTTTCACCACTTTACCCATTTTACCCCTAACTTAACCCTAGACCCCCCTAGACACCTATATATACCTAGGTGGCGGCTGGGGCACGAAGACAACTACCTTCTACCCCTTTCTAGCTCCCCAAATCGCCATCCACTCCATATCCACCTCAAATCCACTCCATTTCACCATTTCCACCACATAACCCCCCATATCTAAGCCTTCCATCCACTTCCTTTCATCATTCCACATCATTTCATCCTTGGAGGAGGGAGGAGGATGTCTTGCAGCTACCAAAGAGGAGGATTGCTTCATCTATACCGAGCACTATGATTTCTTCTACCTCTTTCTTCTCTCTTTTTGTATTTTCCATTTCTATGAGTAGCTAGGCCCCTGTGGGTGGGCTGTTTGGGGGGGAAATTATGTTACTTTGATACCATGTTGGGGGAAAATGACATGTAAACGTTGTAATTCCATTTTTTAATGATTATATTCTATTTGCATCTCATTCTCCATGTATTGATTGTTGGTTTGTGTGTGGAATCACCTAGGAATTTAGGCAAATTGCTTATATGTGTGAATTTCGGGATTTGCCCCTAGGTCCAATTCTTGGATCCCTAGGTTCCCTCCCACCTTCCTACATCCTAATCAATATCCCTAAACCTAAGTGAGAGATCTAAGTAGCTAGATTAGATAATTCTAGTGCAATTAGCATGGAGCCTTCTCAAGGCTAGAATGTGGGGGAATTGGGGTCCAAAACCCTAATCTCACCTCCCCATTACTACCCTCGGCCCCTAATTGCCCTAGGAATGCCTAATATAGAAACCTAGACTTGATTAGACTCTAATTGAATTGTACCTAATCCCTAACCCAATTGAGCCTCGTAAGGATAGTAGGGGGTGTTAGGGACTAGTTCCCCTATGCAAAACCTAGCATATCCATGGCCAGTTAGTAGCTTAGGTTAATCCATTAGACTCTCACTTGTTGTTTAGTTTGGATAATATAAATGTAATCATAATGTTCATATGTCACCCCCAACTTAAGTGATAAGTTCATACCCCTAAACAGCCCACACATCTCTTTACTGCTTGAAACCCTAGTTTTGTGCTTGCTTAGCTTAATTAGTTCTTTCCTTGCTTAGTTAGTTTCTTGCTTTTCTCATGTCTTATTCATGCTAGCTTAGCTCTTTAATTTCTCTTTTGCTTTTCTCTTGCTTGCCTTAGTGTAACTTTCCTTTTCATACCTAGCTCAGTCTTTCCTTGCTTGCTTAGTCTTAATCTAACCTAGGGTTAACATAAATTTCATTCTCGCCTTTGATTGCTTGCTTGTTCATAATATTTTAACAATCAAAATCACCTTTAAACCCTTAACCCTAGTCTCCACAGTAGGAACCCAACAAAACTAACCTAGCTCTAGAGCTCCCTGTTTTCCCTGTGGATCGACCCTATACTTGCCACCTTCCTATACTACGACACGACCCCGTGCGCTTGCGGGTGTAGTGTTTTAGTGTGAGTAGGTGTTAAGTTAGGTTTATAAATTTTAAAAGCAAATCCCCATCACGTGTGTTCAGACCTCATGGGGAGCATCTAGTCGGGTCAAATTGGCTAGTGTGTTGCACCTCTAGCGGAAGCGCACCAGCTACCCGCGTGGGTAATGAATGAACATCATATATATATATATATATATATATATATATATATATATATATATATATATGAAATTTACACACATCACCCTAAAACTGAGTTTTGATGGTAGATGTGTAGCGTGGTTATGGCCAATAATCCTAATTATCTATGCATGGTTGTGTGTGGTTGAGTATTTCTACTTTATCTCGATTTGCATACTGGGCCTCTACCTTATCTTCTAATTGTAAGAGTATTATTATTTCCTATATTTTCTCCCCTCGAATGTAACTCGAGTTTTCTCTATAATCATATAACAGTAGGATAGTTTACTTTCTTATTACGAAGAAGAAGAAGACGTTCAGACCAGGACAATCGACCGTCTTGAATGCGAGCCAACCTACTGGAGGTCCGAGGAGGACCAAGGAGGATGAGCTGAACTGATCATCTGGTGGATCCAATTGATCGACTAGAGGAGTCATAAGATGGTGGACCATTGACCAGGTGACCGATGAGACGAACAACTGACCGACCAGGAGGCGAGCTGATCGGTCCAAGAGTTGAACCGATCAACCCAGATTGGCAAGCATATATCTTCATCAACAATAGGTTTTTGCATATGATGTAGACCCTAGGTTGTGGTAATTCCTTGTGGCTCCAAAGAATTACATAAAGATGTCCATAACTATCGCTTGTTGTTTATTGCATGTTTTGTTGTAGGATATAGTATGTATATGATATGTACTATATATATGGTGATTCGATAAAGTATATGTATTTATTAATACAAACCCCCTCAATCAAATATTATGTCTTACATGCTTTCTATTAGCAGCACACATGAAAATCTTGATCAACTAAGTGTGGGCATCCCAAGGGTGGTGTACTTTCTATCTCATGGAAGTGTGATGGTAATGATGTGGGCCCTCCAAGCGGGGTGCATTGTTATTGTGCTGGCATTTAGGTCAAGCTTAAATGTGTGACCTTAATGACATTAAGCACCAAAAGCGTACAGATGATATGGAAAAGTTTTTAACATATCATTTATCCAATAATTGCATAAGACACAATTGACAAACGTTGCCTACCTTGATAGTTGACTATGTATGCTAGCGTTGGATGGGTAATAGTTGAATTATTTTGGATCTTGGCCCACTAGAAGGTTGTATGCTGCAATCTTTTAAATTGACATGTGAGGCCTATCAATTTGAAAATAATAGTGGGAGTGATAATTAATTAAAAACCTAATTGAATATCATCAAATTTTCAAATCAAATCAAATCAGAAAAGGTGTTTGACAAAATGCAAATTTTCTCTTATAGAATCAAATGATAAACAAATATGTATTGCCATTATCCTTAAGAAGGACAAACTTGACAGAAAAAATTTCCATGACTGGTTTTGGACTTTGAGAAGGGTTCTCAATGTAGAGTGCAAGATCTATGTCCTTTATAAACTAGTGCCAGAAATATCTACTCCTGACACGCCTAGGGCAAAAGTGGATACTTACTGGAAGCATGCCAATGATGCCTTGGGCATAAAGTACCTTATGCTAAGATGCATGAACTATGAGTTGCATGAGCAATGCGAGGACATGGGGATTCTTAAGATGGTAACACATCTTAGGAAACTGAACCATAATCTCACAAAGTATGAAAGGGATGATGTGTAAAAGGGACTTTTTGAGTGTAAATTGATAGAAGAAAACTCAATAGAAGATTATATGCTCAATATGATTAGACATGTGTATCATCTTGAGGAACTGGGATTCTATTTGAGACAAGAGTTGTCCACTGATATGATTCTAAAATCATTTCCTGAATATTATAGCCACTTTATTGCGTGTTCACTTGAATGAAATGACCAGACCGATGTCCGATTTGCTTGGTATGCTGATTCATGCCGAAGCAAGAATGAAGAATGACAAATCTATGATGGTGATCAGTGGAGTTGAGTCCAAGGATGAAAGAAAATCCATGAAGAGTTATGAGGCTAAGATCAAATCTAGATCTTCAACACTCAAGATGAGGAGAAAGAAAAGTACAAGATGAACATATCCTTTGTACTTGAAGGCATTCAGGGAGAAGAAGATGGGGATACAAATCTCCACTTTTGGCATATATGTTATTGGGATAAACCTATCAACTTCATCATGGGTACTAGATACCATATGTGGATCTCCAATATACTTGAATATGCATGATCTGAAAAGAAGTAGGCCTTTGGGAAAGGGTGAGGCTGAAGTGTGAGTCACAAATGGAGCAAGAGTTGCCACCACTATAGTTGGAACCTATAGTTTATCTGACCACTAGATACCATATGTTTCTGACTTATCCTTTATATATCATGGGTACTAGATACCCATGGCATCTAGATATAAAGTTCATCTAGTATCCATGGTATCTACCACTATAGTTGGAACCTATAGTTTATCTAGTACCCATGATAACTCCTAGAGGTGGGAATCCATGTATGCCAACAAGGTATGGACCTTAGTGGATCCACCTAAAGGGGTAAAACCCACAGGGTGCAAGTGGGTTTTCAAGAAGAAGATCGACATGGACGGTAAAGTACAAACCTATAAGGGCAGATTGGTTGCAATGGGTTTCAGACAAGTTCAAGGTGTTGAATATGACAAAACCTTTTCTCTAGTGGCCATGGTTAAGTCCATCAGGTCATGCACACTATTGCATCTTATCATGACTATGAGATTTGGAAGATGGATGTTAAACTGCATTCCTTAATGAGAATCTTCTTGAGATGTGTATATGATACAACCTGAGGGTTTTATAAATCCATAGGATGCAAATAAGGCCTATAAACTACAAAGGTCAATCTATGGATTAAAGGAAGCATCTCAGAGCTGGAATCTTCATTTTAATGAGATAGTCAAAGAGTTTGAATTTTCTCAAAATAAAGATGAACCTTGTGTGTACAAGAAGGTTAGTGGGAGCATAGTGACATTCCTCATATTGTATGTAAATGCCACACTATTGATGGGGAATGACATCCCTACTTTATAAAAGGTAAAGACATGGATGGGGAATACACTTTCTATGAAAGACTTGGGAGAAACATCCAACATCTTGGGGATCAAGATCCATGGAGATAGATCTAGAAGGCTTCTTAGACTAAGTCAAAGCACATACATTGATAAAATGTTGAAGAGATTTAACATGGAGAGCTCAAAGAGAGGAAACCTGCCCATGATAGATGGACTTACCATCTACAAAGCTCAAAGTCCCAATTCTTGTGAAGAAAGGGAACACAAGAGTATGACTCCATATGCATCAACAATTGGATCAATTATGTATGCAATGTTATGTACCCGTCCCGATGTCTTATACGCCATGATCATAATGAGAAAATATTAGTCAGATCCAGGTGATGCTCACTGGAGAGCCATCAAGAATATACTGAAGTAATTGAGAAGAACGAAGGATCAATTTCCTCTACTATGGAGAGGAAGAGTCAGTGGTAAAGGGTTACACCGATGAAAGCTTCCAAACTGGCAAAGACGATTACAGTTCATAATCAAGATTTGTGTTTTTCCTAAACAACAGAGTTGTAAGTTGGAAGATTCCATGAAAGAGACAGTTGCTGATTCTACAACAAAGGCTAAGCATATTGCTACATCTAATGAAGCAAAGGAGGTTGTACGGATCTAGAAGTTCATCTCAGACCATGGCATCATTCCAAGCATCAACAACACAATTGAGCTATATTGTGGAAATAATGAAGCTATTGCACAAGCTAAGGAACCCAGATCACATCAATGTTCCAAGCATATACAAAGGCAGTTCTATATCATATGAGAGATCTTGTAGTGAGGAGATGTGAAGATTTTTAGAGTACCAACTGAGAACAATGTTGCTGACCCCTTAACAAAGGCACTTTCATAGCAAAAGCATGATGGAGAAATCAGAGCACTTAGAATAAGATTCATGGGTGATTGGATCTAAATGCAAGTAGGGTCTGTTGGTATGTATGCCCCCAGATCTAATTATATGATGATTGTAATGGCATAATATGTAAATGATTTTATTAAAAAATAATGGCAATCTTCTAACTTATTCTGTTTTATTTAGTTATGAGATAATGATGTAACATAATAAATGTCTACAGAACGATATTACTCAATGACGTATGTCTTCATATACATGACTTTAACAATGAGATCATACAGATGTTAAGAGTGTATACATTCTCATTATGTCCCTAGTAAGATGTTATTGTGGAAGGAAGATAAACAACAATAACTCATACTACTAGAGTGTGTGTTGGTTGATGACATAATCTCATTAGTCATGAGATGTGATATGAAACCAAGCACATAGATACACTTTAGACAATAGTGTATCAGACAAACCCACCATGATATTGACATATGGAAACTATTACCATGATAGTCATAGTCATCTATCATAGTTTTGGTTTTTGATTATGGTTCTTAGACCTAAAGTCACTATACCTATCACATGTCATTCAGTGTGCTTTAACATCATCCACCATAAATCTGAATATGGATTATCATGAAGGTGACGATTAAGTATACTATAACACATGTGGATGATTGTGAGTGATGTACATGGGATTTATACCTCCTATAGGAGTATGATATCCTAGGCCTCTTGATAAGCGAGACTGAGAAATGCATGGCCATATAAATGTGAGTCAATATCTGATATTGAGCTTACATATATCTCAGACAGTCTGCTTTGGTTCAAGGAACATAGATTGCATGTTGTAGAGGATGACCACTCCATGCATCGAGTTGAATCTAGATATCAATGATAAAGGAACTATACAAATATTGAAACACCAAACACAAATTGTAGGTTGAAGTTTCTCTCTAACTTTCCATTTACTTGGGTAGCATTGATGTGTGACTAGGCGCTGCTCATTGCTTGTGATGTCATAGCTGGTTATGGACATTCACTGCCAACATCATATGGGACCTATAGGGTCACACACACATAGGAACTGACATAGAAGAGGAGTTTTGATCATGAATGATAATTGGATTGATTACTAAAGTGTTTAGGTAATTAAATTCAAGTACCAAATCAACTAGATGGACTCCCACTGATAAGCTCATGTAATGAAATGACTAGTTGGAGTGTCAAATTGATTGGATATTGAATTGACTGAGTTTTGAATGAACATGGGCTTAAATCTACCAGTTCACCAGGTGAACTGATCGGCTAGTGGTCATGATATGACCGGTTCATGAGATGAACCACTCGATTCATGGTTCAATTTGATTGCATGCTGATGTCATGCCGTGTATTAATTGGATTAGAATTGTCAATTTATATGCGATTGGGAAACATGACTAGACGACCTTTTCACTGGGTGAACCAACTGGCTCACATGCCAACCGATCAGTTCGCTAGTCAAACCGACCGGTTCATGATTCAGGGGTACCAGGGGCTTCTCAAACACATCAATTGCCTATGACAATTGTTTATTTTTTTGTTGTCGTAACCAAGAGAACCCTAAGCAAGTCCTGCTTAATAAAGGGAGAGATAGCAAGGGATAACAATTTTGGGAGAGAAAGTTGGTGACTAGTACACCAATGAGAGGGTCAACTCCTTCCTATCCATTCTAGTAGGACGATAGGAGTTTTAGGCGATCTGTGTGGAATTTTGTATAGGCATAGATGCTTTTCTTGCTAGGAGGACAATGTCAGCATGCTGTCTGTGGTGAAGACAAGGAGGCACACCAAACAAGTTTTGGTTAAACTAGAAGACAGTTGCACGACTACAACGACGAGGAGATGTCACTAGACTTTCTCTAGGACCATGTATATCCTCGTAACCATCCTTTCCATTATATAGTTGTTGATGCAATCTACTGGTTTAATGGGGAATATGGTAGTAAATTGTTTGTTTCCACTACCTATTATGTAGCCATATTTCCCTACAAAAGGTCCAAAAAATCAAATTCCCATAAATTAAAAAACTCTACCTCCTTATATGTATCAAGAGCCATTTCATGTCTCCTAGATATGTTCCTTGACCGTTGACATGCCTCATACCTCCACACATAATCATAAGCATATATAAGTAATGACGACCAATCAAATCCACTCTCTAAAACCTTATCCACCGTCCATGAGCTAGCATGGTTTCCCCCCAGTGGGTAATGAATAAAGTGATCAAGTATGCTCTCAAACTCACACTCCAAAACACACTTCCTCAAAATGCCTTCCCTACATTATTTAAGAAAAAATGGGCCATCCCATACTCAGAATCTTAAGTAATGAAAGAAAATATTTCTTCTTCATTTGAAATCCCCAATCTTTAGGTATTTTCCCACATGCCAAATAATTCACTATGTAGAAAACTAGGGATCCTTGTCTTTCATGATAAGAAATTTACTCATTGGGAACTCCTCAATAATAGGTACTTCCACCCCAACTCATTCACCATCTCTACAAGAAAAAGGACCTGCTACTACATTCTCCACTCCAACCTTATCTTTAATTTTAATATCAAATTCCTATAGAAGCAAATTCCATTAATCAACCTTGGTTTGGCATCCTTCTTATACAAAAGATATTTAATAGAGGCATGATCAGTCCACACTATCACTTTTGCCCCTATCAAATATTGTCTAAATTTAGCAAAGGCAAAGACTACAAATAGAAGTTCTTTTTCTGTAGTAGTATAATTAATCTTTGTGCTTCGTTAAGGGTTCTAAACACATAATAAATGACCAAAAGAGAACGATCCTTATGTTGGATGAGAACAACCCCTGCTGCAAACTTGATGTGTCACACAATAACTTGAGTGGTTGACTCCATTTTGGAGTCGCCACCACAGGAGATCAACTTCTCCTTCAAAATCTTAAAGGCTTTCAAAATGTGGTCATTTTCAACACCCTTCTCTAAAAGCCCAAAAAGTGATTTTACAATCTTTAAAAAAATCTTTGATGAAGCCTCAATAAGATACATTGCATACTAAAAATCTCCTGACTCCCTTCACTGATGGTGGTGGAGGTAGCTTAGATATCACTTCTTTTTTTTACTAGGTCGAATTCCATCAAACAACATCTTCTTTTTTGAATAAAAGGGTAGAATTAGGTTTCGAGTTGGGAACATGCATCTCTAGATTGACTAATCCACTCAATTCACTCTTAAACAAGTATATTCAATTTTAAGGGTACAATGAAACCACGAATTCAATTGGATATGAGCATTTTGCTTCTACATCCACTTTTACACTAGATGGATGCCGACTAGCAAAATGAAAGTTGAATTGACAGAACACACAAACTAACTAAGGTAAAAACAATGTTAAAACAAAAAGTAACACAAAAAGATGCAAGATAAGATGGATGCAAGATAAATACCATCCCGTACTCCAAAATCTTACATTTGACAATGCCTACATTATAAATAATCAAACCTAGAGGTGTCCGAGTCTAAAAGATACTCAGGATCCATGTGTGAAGAATGTTCCTAGTGGAAAATATAGACCAAGTGATAGAATGTGCCAGTGGACTGGGGTGGATCATATGTAAATGGTGGTGGATGCCGGTATCTTTAGAAATGGACTTGGTTCCAGTAGTGGTTGTAGAGAGGCCACGGTGTACACTCCACTCATTGTAGGAGTTGGTGGAAGTTCTCGTAGATGCTCAAGAAAAGGCATTTGTTGGCCAACATCGCCTGCTAATGCATGAAGATATGATCCTGGTTGTATAATATCCTCTCTCGATGTGATGCATTCTGACTCATTGTCTGCTAATGATGGTGCTAGACTGTAAGAATGGAATTGAGCACGTTGTACATGCTCTCAAAGGAGTGTCATCCCTCCTAAGTCTGAGTCAGGGTAAATGGGGAAGAGTCATAGACGTGTGGGGAATGTTGTGGCCTCTTGTGAGTCCTCACTGGTGTAGCCATTATCTTCATGACATTGTCATAGTCATCCTGACTAGCTTCCTCATTGACATCCTCTTACTCCTAATTAGTGTCTCTCACATCATCGTTTAACCAAATTAGGCGTTCTAGATTAGTGATGTTGAAGATGGGGCCTGGAAACTCGTGTTCTCCCATTTTGGAGATGGCATGGATGTTGTCTCCATATTTAGTAAAGAGCTTGGTATTATGGATATGTCTAAAATCCAAGTCCCCCTTCAACACCACATGCTAGAGACATGAGAGATCAAGGTTGAAATAGATGGTGATCCTTGTGAGGAGACCACCAAAGTTGATAAACAACTTCCTTCTATGTCTTATCCACCAAGTACACATGTCCAAGGACCAACATGCCTAGGTTGACCTTCTCTCTCCCTAGAGAGAGGAATGTCTATAGAACAAATAGGTCCATCTAATAGACCTTCCCGAGCCCTTGTGTAGCCCTAGAAAATAGAGTGCTTATTAGGAGCTAGTGAGTAAGGTGGAAAATGGGCTGCTCGATGTTTGTGACGCTGGAGTGATGCTAACTGGTCTTGGCATGGGCCAACATCCCTTTCTCTTACACCATGCGACATAATAGTTGAAATCATTGGGAAAAATCTCATTCTATAGTTTACCCACCCAAAGATAGTGTGGGAAGCCTCCAATTTGAGATGGTGGGTGGTATTGTAGAGCTAGAATTTCACCAAACTGGCCTCCCACTCACTGATCCTAGTCTTGTTTGAAAGGAAACACACCTCCCATGATGCCATGAACTCCAACATAATCTCTGTGTACATCAACCACACCCAAGAAGGGGTCAATTGTAGCCATCCCTTGGCCTGTGCACACCCTTGTGGACTCTAGGTCAATGCTGACTCAAGGTCTAAATTAACTAAACCCTTGTTTTGATGATGACTAAACCATTCCAATTAATTGTGTCTAATGTCTCTACTTGAGTGATTTCAGATTATGTATGGACACACTCCAAATGCCCTAACTTGCACATCTCAACTTGGAGAAAAGACAAGTCAAAGTCAATACAAGTGCACATTTTTGGAATATGATGTAAATCCATTAGAATCATGTTGTAAATCACGTGTAATGATTGTATGACTTGTAATTAAGATTAGAAAAAAATTAGGAGCACTTAGATCGAATGTTTAAGCACTCAAAATCCATTTTCCAAAATTCACATCAGGCTGTTCATCAGTCGAGTTGCAAACTCGATCAATCCTAATTGGGTCTTAAAAATGACTTTTGATCGGTCGAGCTTACATTTCACAGAACTCGACCAATCGATATGCAGACCAAAACTGATTTAAGTGAATCAGTCAAGTTATCTCAAAGCAAACTCGACCGATGGCCTAAATTAGTCTTGTCTCTTAGTGGGATCGGTGTGGTTACCTTTATAGAAACTCGACCGATAACAATTTATGAAAAAGTGTAGAAAAGTGTTTCTAGCCATTATGGAGTTGCAACAAGTGAAAATATATCAGTTACAAGCCACAAAATGGCTAGTCTTCATTCTTAAGTGTTCCCAAAGGCTAAGAGGCATCCCCATCTATAAATAGGACCCCTTGGGCTTCATTCCAAGGTTGAGCATTCAATGCAAAACTCTAGATGAGGTTCCTAGTCTATAGTTGAGTGCCTCCTATAGCCTCCTCTCTCTTTCTAAGCTTAATCACTTGCTACATTCATTAGAGTGAGTAGGAAATCTATAAGAGAGCTAGTTCTACATGTATATCTTGTGAGGCTCTCACTTCTACCACCTCCCTATCTCTAATTTCAACCATGAAGATGAAGGTTCTCTCTCTTGGCTAAGAGAGGGGAAGAAGAACAAGGGAAGGAGTCCCTTAGTGAAGATCAAGGCTAAAGACTTGGAGAAAAAGTGGGTAAGACCTTGGTGAAGGCATATTACTCCTTGCTCAAGTGGGTAAGTCCTTGGTGGAAGCTTCTTCGAGTGAAGGTGAAGTCAAAGGATGAAGATCCAAGAAGAGTGGGTAATTCTTAGAAGGCCGAAGACTTGTACAAGAGTGGGAAAGTCCTTGGAAGAAGGCCGAAGACTCTATACAAAGTGGGTAAGTCCTTGGTAAGGTTGAAGACTCTTTGTATTGGATAGGTAAGTCCTTTGGTTGGTCATATATTGTAAGTCTTATGAATGAATATAAGGGTGCAATGGTTAAGAAATCCTATAGGTTGACCTATCTAGGTAGTGGGCTGACATACTCCTAGTTTGGAGTCTGGAACCACTCTACATAACTTGTCACTTGGTATATGTTCAATCTCTCTCTCCCTTGTTACGCATGTCTTAGTTGCACTCAAACTTCCTATTTAATAACCTTATATTGTGATATATCTTAAAGGTTGTTTAAGTGCTTTTAGCTCTATTCACCCCCCCTCTAGATCATACAATCACCCATCTAGGATCTAACAACCCTATGTAGATTATCGATAATCAGGTGATACTCTATGATATCCTCATCCTCATAACATGTGGCCTCAAAATCATTCTTTGCTATTTTGACACATCTTTTATTTTGCTCATGGTGTTTCTTGTTTTAAGTTAGCTGGTTAGCAGGAATTGGAAATGTTCAGACCAAGTGTCATAGAATCCCTTGTTTCGAACCTCCCTCCCCTTCCAAAGCGCAAGACATGACTTGGGAATGAGCTGAGATGAAACTACTATGGAAGAAGGATGTTCTTTTCGGGGCCTATTGCTCACCATCTAGGGATGCATATGAAGAAGCCATGAGCTTTATGTAGTAGTTGTTTGGTGAAGAAGTGCTCGGGGAAGCTTGTAGAAGAGTTATCAAGGAAGGAGTGCATGAGTTGAAAAAAAGCCAAATAAATCCTCCTCCTTATATAGGAGGAGAGGCACCCCATCAGTGGAAAGTCGATTCCACCAACTTGGAAGTCAATGGTACTACCATGAACCCTTATATGTGTTCTCTTGATATTTTCTATTGGTACCAACATCCTTGATTGGATGATGTACTGACTCGTAGATTCTTCCATGTTAGTGTTACCAACATTGGCTGGTGGTACATACCTTGGAAACACCATGGATTTTAGTCATGCCGTCATCGGTCCATTTGCACACTTGTGGTTGTTTATTAGAGGCCACAAATTGCTTCTCATATTGGTCTTGGTAGTAATAATTGGCATGTATGGTACCAAGATTTTATTCTATGTCATGCACAAACTTATCAGTTAACATAAAATACTTTTGGTGGTATTAATTATTTGGTCAGTGCTACCAAATTTTCCAACAACCCTATGTAGATTATCGATAATCAGGTGCTACTCAATGATATCCTCATCCTCATAACATGTGGCCTCAAAATCATTCTTTGCCATTTCAACACATATTTTCTTTTGCTCATGGTGTTGCTTGCTTTAAGTTAGCTGGTTAGCAGGAATTGGAAATGTTCAGACCAAGTGTCATAGAATCCCCTGTTCCGAACCTCCCTCCCCTTCTAAAGCGCAAGACATGACTTGGGAATGAGCTGAGATGAAGCTTCTATGGAAGAAGGATGTTCTTTTCGGGGCCTATTACTCACCATCTAGGGAGGCATATGAAGAAGACAAGAGCTTGATGTAGTAGTTGTTCGGTGAAGAAGTGCTCAAGGAAGCTTGTAGAAGAGTTATCAAGGAAGGAGTGCATGAGTTGAAGAAAAGCCATATAAATCCTCCTCCTTATATAGGAGGAGAGGCACCCCATCAGTGGAAAGTTGATTACACTGACTTGGAATCCAATGGTACTGACATGCACCCTTATATGTATTCTCTTGATATTTTCTGTTACCAACATCCTTGATTGGATGATGTACTAACTCGTAGATTCTTCTATGTTAGTGTTACCAACGTTGGTTGGTGGTACATACCTTGGAAACACCATGGATTTTAGTCATGCCGTCATCGTTCCATTTGCACACTTGTGGTTGTTGATTAGAGGACACAAATTGCTTCTCATATCGGTCTTGGTAGTACTGATTGGCATGTATGGTACCACGATTTTATTCCGTGTCATGCATAAACTTATCAGTTAACATAAAATACTTTTGGTGGTACTAGATATTTGGTCAGTGCTACCAAATTTTCCTATAGAATCATGCTAAAATTAATCTTAGTCTCTGTAGTTCCATCTGGCATGTCATTGCCACTAAGATTTTACTGTGAGTTCCTGCAAAAAAGGATTCATATTATCAAAAATGTATATCGGTGGTACCGACGTCTAGTTGGTGCCACTTAATTTCCAATATCACTTAGCCAAATTGCATTAGTAAGGCTATTACCACTGATTGGAAGTCAGTGGTACTAAATCTCTAAAGATTATGCTACTTATGTCAATACTTAACTGGTATAATAATTGGTGGTATCAAAGATCAATTCAATGCCCCCGTTCTTTAATTGAAGAATCATCAAATTACAAACGTGACATGAATCAATCCCTGGGAAAGTATCATGTGTGTTCTATAATATCTAAAAATGTCAAGAAAGCATGTGGGGTCTTGGAACCCAAGATATAGGTCAGTCAGTTGGCAAAGCAACTGTAGAAGAAGAATGCCCCATCTTCTAGAGGAGAGGAACAACAGTGCATATATATGCAATAATCTCACATTAGAGAAACACCTACTCATGGAAGAATAATCCTAAATTCTCAAGGAAGGGCCCATACAACTTTTACTAGGATCCATCACAGGTACAATAGAAACAAAGGCACCAACTGGACATTTCACAACAAAATACGCATGAATGGGGTCCACACAAAGTGGATAGGTTGGAAGACATTCTTGGAAAGTTCATAAACAAAACATATTTATACTTTTGATCAATCCAAGAGGGGTCAAAAAAACCATGGGGCTCAAATTAGGAGTCAAAAAACCCAAATATCACATATGGTAGCAGACTTAGCACAATTGAAGAAACCATCTCAGCATGGGTTTTCAGGGAACACAAACATGCCACAAAATGATCAATAGGAAAAAGCAGTGACATTGCATAGTGGGAAGGTGATGGACACGTGTAGAAAATAAGATGTAATATTTGTTATTGAGAGATGACAAACTCCCTTCCTATATATAGGAGAGAAGGTAAGTACAAAGAAACAAACTTAACCCTAATATGCCAAGACAATTAGGCCCATGTACATAATAAATAAATTATTCTAACACCCCCTCAAGTAGGAACATGGGTGACAAGCATGTCCAACTTGTCAATACACAAAATATGGTAAAATAGCCCATACAAAAATGATCTCCCCTTACAAGAAACAAAAATGAAGCACTATAACACTTCCCCAGAGAAAGATAAAAATTTACAGGTAGTAAAATGTCTTCTCCCCCTCATGAAGGTAACATTGATGCATAAGCAATAACATCAGAATAGCCCCCCCCCCCTGAAATTGATAATTGCCAAGCTGGTAGAAGCAATCATAAGTAAATTTCTAAAACTTTAGCGGACATCCAAACAATAGATGGTGTAGAATTTGTATAGAAGTCATCTGAGACGTCATTATTTTTAAAGTACTTCCACATAAAAAATGCCAACATTGGAATAATGTGCGGTAGTTAGGATCAAAGCATTGCCATAGGAATACTGAGCCATAACAGGTGTGCACATACTTGAGATGCACTACTATAGAAATATGCACTATAGTGAATGTCAACAACATGGGTGGATATGCATGATCTATGCAACATGGTCAAATGAATGACTTTTTCTCTCCTCCATCTCATCTCTTCCCTGTACTCATCTTCCTCTGTTCTCCCCCTTACATCGACCACAAAAAGGATCATGAGAGTGGTTGGGGTGGAGAGTTCTATAAATATTGGTAGAAGAATAGTGTCACATATATAAAACACTATCAGTATAAAGCCACAGTAGGAAAATCAAAGCATTACCAGAATAATCACAATATAAATAACATAACAGAAATACTATCAGCTTGAAAACTCAGTATAACAAGGAGTACCACTACTACAATGAAATTTGATAGGAAGAAATTAGTACTACCGGAATGAAACTTGGTAAAAAATGAGTGATACTACCAAAATGAATCTCGGTAGGAAAACAAAAGGTGCTAACAGATTAATGAAACGGTAGGATAAAGAACATAAATTCTGAAACTTTAAGAAAAGTAACCAACTATGTGAATTAGGAGAACTACATGGAGAAAGAAAAAATGATGCTTTGTCATTTTTATTTTTGTTTTGGTGCTTTATAAATTAGTCCATGGTGTTTGATTTTTCTTTGTCGTAATCAAGTCTTTTCCGGTCAAAAGCTGGTTAGGCTATTTATTCCTTTGGCCTCCAATAACGCTAGGGAGTGCTTGATTATGTTGATCAAAGACTGGTCAAATAGATTAATTTATTCTCTAGGGAATATTTTATTACGCTAGTCAAAATGGGTCAAATGCTAATAATTAATGTGGAATTTTTGTTGACGGGATGACCAACATTTTTTTAAAATTTACGCCACACTTGGTCTTCACTAAAACCAAGTCGTTGACCATCAAATCACTACAGTAGCTTTTGTAGTCATGATGACCATGAATTGCATGGATGCAGCACCACCAAAGAGAGCAATGACGTGCATAGAAGCACCATGAATAGCTTTTGTATGGGGAGTTTAGCTCCTCCTTAATGTCGGGATCTAAGGCAGATCATAGGACATTGCCTAAGTTGAGGCGCGGACTTGATCTCAAAACAGCAGATATAAAATATCAGGGAACATATATTTCGACGAGTATGCTTCGATGAGTATGCAGGCGGGATCACAATGAGCAGCTCGGTGCCATCTGCCCCTCCCGGCGTGCTTCCACCTGCCCTCCGCCTCAAGTTATCTGCTCGACTCATTGTCGGAGATGACCTCCCACGCTGTGTCAACCGGCGTCCGACTCTCCTCATCCCGGAGTCAAAAAACCTTTTTCAGGTTTTTCTTCCGTCGACCATCTCTCTGCATGTCGGTGGTGGTCACCATCATACAACCCTACGATCTGATTTCCCTCTCTTGAGTGATTCCACTTTGCCTGACTTCTGTGCTATCCAGCAAGCACAAAGGATTCTCAGGTACGAAAACAAAAATCATTTCAGCATTTACTTGATTTGCTTTCCTGTGATCCCAAATCGAGTGTTTCATCTCCTACATCCACCAAGTACCGCCTTATCTCCGCCTTCGGAAACCTGTCAAAGCGGTGCCTCAATACAAGTAAAGGCTTTCCCCCTTTTCTTCTCCTTGTTCCACTACAGTCTACAATAAATTCTGAGCATAACAACTCCCCTTGCGACACACCTTGGGTATCACAAAGGGCTTACAGAAACATGCAGATGTTAATTCATTGATTACGCCTTCCACATCTTCAGAGATCGAGCATATCCTCTTGCTTCATACCAGTTAAGCAACAATCCTTACCTTCATACAACAATCTAGCTTCAAAAGTCCAAATTTTTATTCTCTTTGCCGGCTATAGCTCTCCTTCCCAAGAATAACTTGGCTGTTAGATCAAATCAGAACAAAATTTTGGCTCAGAGAACAACATTTAAGACCCATCAAACGATCCGAAAACACCATGCGTACAGGAGGCGTGCTCACCCTCGCCTCATGCACAAATACACCTTGCATGCATAGAAACGGTAAGACTTCAGCTTTCCGCCGTGCTTTAAGGAAAAAAAAACCCTTGGTGATAAACAACAACACAAAAACTCCAACATCTCTTGTCGACATGAACTCCCGTTTCTCCTTCATGGAAATCCCTCTCTCAGGCCCCTCCTTTTCAGAGAGTATCCCATTACCACGAGCTTGGATCTATCTCAAGTTTGACATCTCGCCGGGCACCTGCATGATAAACATTGATCATCGCTCCTTCCAAGTGAAGGTCTCATGGTCCCTCCCCACCAATCCAACCTGGGGCAAAAAAACTCCCATCCTCCTCATATCTAAAGGCTGGAGCGACATGCGTGCTGAGCTGAAGCTCAAGCCCGAGTGGTCAATCTTCATTCAACCGATGGAAAATCATACATTTCGAGCCTGGGTGCGAGACTTCATCAATGATACTCCTCGAGGGTTATCCTATCTTTACAAAAGACATGATCAAGCTAGCTCTTCATCATCAAACTCGGCGGACCAACTCTTCGTCAGGGATGAGTACCAACCCCCCATGGGTGCAAAATCATGGCCTATCTCCATCTCCTCAGGCTCTGAGGACGACGACGATGATGACAAATCCACTATGGAACAACAACAAAGTTCAATCTCTGAAAGGTACAAACTTTTCCCCTCCCCATCGTTTAAGGAAAAAAATAAGCCCAATTTGTCATCTTTACATAAAACCCTAAAACCCCGACCCTCCCTAGTCGAGGAGGTGATAATCCCCAAAGACTTGTATCGCCTAAACGTAGCCTTTCCAGTTCTAGGACATGCAAAATCGTCCCTCCTTATAAACAATCTCCTAGATAAAACCCCCACCGCCCAAATATGGACATCAGTCCCCCCAAAAAACCTTTTCGAGCTCCGCACTGTTCTCTTTGCCTCCGTAGCAACCACACGACATCCAGATGCTTTTCTCGCCGCACATGCTTTGGATGTCACCAGATAGGTCACATAAAAAGATTCTGCAAAGCTCGCCTCCCCCCAAACCAGGACAAAACCCATGCAGATCCCACTTCCTCCTCCATGCACTACCACTCGGTTAGATACCCGCCTTTTCATAAAACATCCACAGTCCCAAAAAAGTCCATTACATATCTCTGGCACAATACACCCCCAACATCATTACCTTTCAAAAAACTCCTTTGCATGCCTCACAAATCTCCCGCCTGAACATGCAGACGCTACCCCTTCACGCCATCTGATCACAAACCCTAGTTCTCCTCCTATATCTAAACCCTATCACAAGCCAAAGAACCACACAGTCACAACGTCCAAACCACAATCCAAAAACCCTCCCCCTCCAACCCCATCACAAACACATAACACAAACTATCCATCTGCCTCATCAAACATGAAAGTTCCAGACCACCTGGAATATGCGATCTCTCTTGACCTTCCTGCCAACTCAATGCGTCTTCTCAAGGTCCTCACCCTTAGAAGCATTCTTGTTTCAGTTGAAAACAACCTTGACAACAACCCATTAATGTCCTAGATATTACCCGTTCCTTAGCCCTACTCATTCCCGGTCAAACCATCCTTAAACCAAAAATTTTCTCTCCTACCCAGCTCATCTATACTGTCCCAGAAGGTACTAAGATAAACCACCTCTTCAATCAAGTTATCACCATTCCCTGTGGATCGAGCTTCATCATGGCCAGACTATCAAAATGGTCTGCCGACTTAGGTTCTTTTCCTGCCCCCGCTGGTGGCTCTGACTGGGTCGCCATTTCAAATCTTCCTCCTCATCTTTGGGAAATTGAGATCTTCAGAGGCATTGCACATTCAATCAGGGCAACTCTACAATACATCAGTCCTGAAACCTTACATCCTTCACAATACATCAAAGCATATTGTCTCTTTTCTGTCAAAGCTGCTATCTCCCTTCCTCCAACTATCAATATTAGAATTGGTGAATCCATCTACAATTTAAAACTTTTTGCTGAACATCCTACCGAGAACAGCTCTGCCTTCTTAGACCTCACAACACATCCACCATCTTGGTTTAGCCCAAACAAAGATAAAATTTCTTCCATGCATTCCAGGGCATCAAATGATCGAAATCATGTTTGGATCCAGAAAAACTCTAACCACTCTGAAAACTCATACCTCCAGCCAAGCAAGAAAAGAACCAGATCACCCGAACCTTCATTCCATGATAACAAATACTTACCAAGAGGCTCCACTTTCCCATCTCCTTCCTCTACAAAGGAAAGCTACCCATCACAAAACCAAAAACATCAAGCTACAAAGAACCAAACATCTTCTCAGCATAAGAACGAAAATTCTTTGCAGAGTTCAGAGCAGGAGAGCCCACAACAAAGGCATACTTCCAGCTACCTCCAGAAGATCATGAAGCCAAATCACAAAGACTCAAAAAGTACTATCATCGTCAATAGAGCAATGACAGGTACTTCTCCAAATATCTCTCCCCGTTCATTTAGTGACATAACTTCTGCTTATCCTTTATCATCAACTCCCCCTTTTAAAGACAAAAATAAAGATTTAGATTCTATTGATGATTTAGCATCTTGGTCAAACATAAACAACTTCACTTCCTTTACAAACAAGATTGCCATTCATCTATATGATGAAGAAAATGCTCATATAGTCCTAGATAACCTAGAAACCTTTATGGGTTGGACAAAAAAAAGACTCCCGACTGCTGTGAAAAAATCCTCGACCTTCTAAAAATCTTATTAAGCGTAAATCATCCCAAGCATTAAAAATGAAAATCACTTCTTGGAACATATGTGGAGCTGCAAACCTCCAAAGAAGAAAAAAAATACGCACTCACATATACAAAAACAAAATCGACCTGATTACTATTCAAGAAACAAAAACCTTTCTAACCCCTTTTGCTGTCAAAACAATAGGGGGAAATAGAATCACCAACTGGATCCAATTACCTCCTGAGGGATTCAAAGGAGGCCTCTTAGTCGGTTTTAACAACCAATCTCTAGCTTCACAAAACACATCAATCCTTAACTTCTCAATAACCATTGAATTCAAAAACCTTTCTGATGGATATCTTTGGTCATTCTCTGGAATCTATGGGGAACCAGGACACAACAAATTCATCTATCTAGCCGAACTAAATCATCTCATTACAAAATTCCACTTGACTCCTTGGATTTTGGGTGGTGATTTCAACCTGATCACCCAAGTCTCAGATAGGCTCAACACCAACCACTCCCCACAAACTATGTCTGCAGTAGATAAAAATTTCAGTAAGATGCTTACAAACCACTCTTTGATCGACATCAAACCATCAAACGCTTTATACACCTGGTCTAGAAACCAGACATATGCCAGACTCGACCACTTCATTTTCTCAAGCCTCTGGGAAGATAAACACCCTCTCTCATCTGTTCATATCTCCCACCAAACCATATCTGATCACTTCCCTCTAATCCTTGACACATCTTCTACCTCTTGGGGCAGGCGACCTTTCAAATTTGAAAACTGTTGGCTCTCCATAAACAACTTCTCCAGATCTTGTCTAGAACCATGGAAACTTGCTGACTCACAAACTGTTAACATAGGACTACATATCCAAAATAACACAAAAAATATTAAAACTCATATCAAAAAATGGAAACTCCAAAACCCAAAAAACTTATTCGAAATACAAAAAATCTTGAAGAATAGTTCCTTTTTGTGGATAAGGACCCATATGCTGACCCTGCTCTTGTCCTTACCATCAAAGCTGATCTGGACCACATAAACAATTGTATTGACACCAAATGGAGACAAAGGGCAGAAATCACTTGGGCTAAAGAAGGTGACAAAAACACTAAATTTTATCACAAAATTTGTAACCAAAATTTCCGACATAATGCCATAACCCATCTAACAATAAATGGTAGACTCACATCACACAAACAAACCATCATAACTCATATAAATAACCATTTTAAAAATATCTTCAATAACAACCACAATCCCACATGCCTAAATAACTTATCATGGGACACCATTTGTCAAAAAAACATAAAAAACCCACAAGAACTCATCAAATCCTTCTCCCTTGAAGAATTGCTTTCTTCCATCTCTGACCTAGGTAAAAATAAATCTCCCAGTCCAGATGGACTCAACACTGAATTCTACCTGGCAAATTGGGACCACTATAAAAAAGATTTCATAGCCTTTCTGTCTTCTTTCCATGCTAGTACAAACCCACATAACATCATAAAATTCATAAATAAAACTTTTGTCACTCTAATTAAAAAAATAGTCAACCTGACCACATTTCCCACTTCCGACCCATCAGCCTTATAAATACCTCATATAAAATCATTGCTAAAACACTAGAAAACAGGATTAAACCTCACTTGGAGGACATCATCCCGCTAAACCAAACTGCCTTCCTCAAAAATAGAAGTATACAAGATGCCTTCCTGATGGTCAATGAAACAATTCATCTTTGCCACAAAAACAAAACCCCCCTTCTAGCAATCAAACTAGATTTTGATAAAGCTTTTGACTTTGTTAATTGGCAATGTCTAATTAAAACTCTAAAGGGTTTTGGTTTTCCTGACATATGGGTAAATTGGATCCATGCTTGCATATCTACAAATCACTTCTCAAGTATCATAAATGGTGTTCCATTTGGTTATTTTCATAACTCAAATGGACTTAGACAAGGAGACCCTCTCTCTCCTTACATGTTCATCATCATTACAACGATCCTTTCCCGTATGATCCAATTGGGCAAACAAAATGGTCTTATATGTTCCCCTGGGGATGGCAAGGAGAACATCATTCAATTTGCGGATGATACCATTATCTTCTCCTCCCCGGATGAATCCTCTCTTCTTAATATCTTCAGAATCATTGGCATCTTCTCATATATCTCATGACTCAAAATAAATATGCAAAAATCTTCCATCTTTGGGGTAAACATAAATCAACCTTCATTGGAGCACTTTAGAGATCTCTTAAAATGCAAGACAGAAGAATTTCCAATCAAGTATCTAGGTCTTCCCATTACTCCATACAACATAATAAATGCTATCTGGACCCCTATCATATCAAAAATAAACACAAAACTCACAAATTGGACAAATAACTTCCTTAACCTCTCTGGAAGACTTACCCTACTAAACAGTGCCATCACTCCTATCACTACTCACTTCCTAAGCTGCGTTCCCCTGCCCTCAAAAACAAAATCCTTTCTAGACAAAATCAGAAGAAATTTTCTTTGGAACAACTTTCACAAATTAGATAAATAAGGGAAATATTATCATCTTGTTAACTGGAAAACTATATCATCTCCTATTGATCAAGGTGGTTGGGGCATCATCAACATTGAAACACACTCACTCTGTCTTATAACTAAAATCATCGATAGTCTGCTCCAAAACAAACCAAAAATCTGGACCCAACTCATCCAATACAAATACTACCAATGCTCACCCCCTGGCATCATATCCCAAAAAAAAGCTTCCCCTCTTTAGAAATATATCAACAAAAACATCCAAACGATCACTCAAATCATTAACACTCCCCCTCACTCTCACCAAAATATCTCCTTCTGGTTCGATCCTTGGTTCGAAAACAACTCAATCATCAATCTTCGACCAAATTGGACCATTCCAAATAGACTACTCAACATGAAGATAGACAAAGCTCTACCTCTTATCACTAGAAACAGATCAAATTCCCTTAAAAGATGCATTCAAACACAGATTAGCCAAAACGACTTCAGAAATCTAGCTCTCTCCTTGGAAAACAACACCTCAAATTCCATTACCTGGAAATGGGGCAGCAAATACTCGGTTAAACAAGCCTACACCCACCTTTCCTACAGAGGTCTATCCCCATCAACAACAAAAATCTAGAAACAGAATTGGCCGCAAAAATATAAAACATTCCTTTGGCTTTTACTACAAAACAAACTTCGCACAGGCGAAAACATTACAAAAAGGGATTTGTTGGCCCATTCAGATGCTCTCTTTGCGAAAAAAACACTGACTCAGTTGATCACATCTTCTTCAAGTGTATCTTCTCACAAAATATCTTCACACATTTTTCACAAAACTGCCTTCCTGACCTCAAGGAAGCTACTTTCCCCTTACAAATCACACCGAATAGACATTACAAAAAATTCAAAAGCAGTGATATCTTCACCACAATCAGTTGGAATCTCTGGAAAGAAAGAAACAACAAAATTTTCAACAACAAAAAGAATATGGAACAAAATATTATATCACAAATAGATACATATCTTTACATTCTAACAAAATGCAGGTAACCTAGTTGAAGGTGGACATGATGAATTTGACGAAGGAGAGTCTGAAGCAAAATTTATGTGTGACCTCAAAGCTATGGTGGATGATGAAACATGCGTCAGTATAGTTCAGCAACAACTGTGATTCCATTCTCAGGCAGAAGCGTTTTTAACAAACTTGGGTTTATCTCCATTATATCATCCAGAGGCTTGTTAAGGGGTGCCTCCCCCACTTTATCAAAACATTGCTTTATCCTTTCTAGGCTTGCATGTTTTCAGTTTTTTTTCTAGTCTATGATATTTTCAACATCCTGTAAGGTACTCACATAAGCAGGTGTTTGCTTGCTTGATGTGCTTTCAATATATGACATAACCTTTCCTAAAAAAAAACAATGCAGGCAGTAAGCATGCGGTGTGGGTAGAATCTTCCTCCTGATCTTTTTTGTTCTTTCACGAAAATGCTTTTCAAGGAAACACCGTGGTAACGCCTGCTGTTGGCAATCAACTAGAGAGGCTGGAGATGGGGAGAATTGAGGAAGATTAGACAAGGCTTGATTTGGGCGGGATGGAGAGGGTAAAAGAAAGAGCTATGCTACACATCCTCGCTCACCTACCCCATCATCTACCCAGTGGTTGAGATGTGTGATCAATACTGATGTGGCAGAAAAAGTAAATACACCATGAAAGAGAAAAAAATTGGAGAGAGAAAAATATTTTGCACATAACTCTTAAATCGTAAGAAATTTTAGGTCGAAATAGACAACATTAGGTTCGTTATAAAAATATTTTTTATCAAGACAAATATTGACATACTTTGAAAAAAATAATATTAGAAGTATATTAAGAGAGATGAGAAATATACAAAAGTATATTATGTTTTCAGCTAATGTACTCAGATTGACCATTCATGTACAATACTTATTGCCTCTTTATTTCTTCATATTCCATATTATGTCATAAATCCATTAATAGTGTACATTTTATCATTTATATTGATTTTTACATACATTTAGAATGTAGCGTTTGAAAAAATCATATACAAGGATATCCACATATTTTACAAGAAGTACAGTACTAACAACCAAATTGTGTAATAAAAATACATTACTAGAAGTACAGTACTAACATCCACATTCTATTTTTTAAAGTATTCACATTCGTAATATGTACAGACGTACAATACTAATTGCCTCATTCTTTTCACACTCAATATTTTGTCACAAATTTGTAAGTACAGTACATTTTATCATTTATATTAATTTTTGCATACTTTCAGAATGTAACGTTTGAAAAAAATTGTATACAAGGATACACACACATTCTATAAAAGTATAGTACTAACAACCACATTTTGTTATACAAAGTATAGTACTAGACGTACATTACTAGAGGTACCGTACAAGACATAACAATACATGATTTGATGATCTTGTTAGTACACTATGAGACATGTCATGTATAAAAGAATATCGATAACCACATGCCATACTTATATCAACTAATTCACATTTCACTAAAAAAATACACATTTTACTAAAGTATAATACTTTCAATTATTGTTTAAGAACAACTAATCTTTGATCCATTTTAGTCAAAAGTACAATACTAAACTCATTGCTACTGTTAGCTCAATCGAATCCATAGATGAACAAGTAGCTATTGTACATACTTTGGGGGAAACACGAAGGTGATGTACTGTACTCACGAATACTGAACGTCTGTATCCAAAATATGTGTATGATATCCTTTTTTTTTGAAAATAGCTCAATATCATTAAAAGTAAGCCATACGACATCTAAAAGATAGACATATCTCAACAAGTAACAAAGCAACATCTCCTTTTGCGAAAAGACATAACACAAAGCTCAGACTGGGATGCGATAGGTACGCTTCTGCACCACCCACCTCTTGTAGTGGCTGTCTCAAACAGCTATCTGGGATGTAATTCATCAATATACAAGATCCTGTGAGTACATCTTGAGAGGAGTTAGCATAGCCACTTACTAAGATTACCATCATGAAGACAACGCAAGATCACCAGACAAAGAGCTCGACCACAAAGCAACAACACTAACCAAACAACACAAACAACACAAACACAACACCTACCCAATACTAGACAGAAACCCAACTACCAGTGACGAGCACAAAGGTTGCACCAAACAGGAGACCCGAAAAGGAGGCCAAACCCCAGCGATGCAGATACAGAGGAAGGATGGCTCATGCGGATACAAAGGCGGGGAGTAGAGAGTTCCAGGAACTCCACCACCACTCCTGACCACCACTACTGTTATGACCCCACCTCCCGATAACCCCCAATTAAGGGAGACCGAGAGGTCGAAGCCGCACCCATGACTTCCGGATCAAAGGTTCGGCAATTAACCAAGAATAATTATCAAATTTTAACATACTATATTGAAAGCTGTAAGAAAATAATTTTTTGCATACCTTTTTGAAAACTTGGATCTCTAAACTTCTATCCACATAGATACTAATTTATCTAATCCTCCTTTGCACTTTAATTCACATTTAGTACTACATGTGCCACTTTACTGTTTGTTCTTTTCATTGTACCTAAAACACCGACAAACAAAACGTCGGTCAGCCGGAGCTGGTATGTGGAGGAAACAAATAATGTTCAACTATGTTAACAATATAATCACTCAATTAATCATTTAACAATCAAGATTACATTTTAAGCCAAACTACTCAATCCATACCTATCCACAACTCTGTGTTGTCCCTGTAAGGACTTATATGGTACCTCTATAAAGGTGACTTGATGGACCTACCCTCTAGGCAGCCATTTACTAAGTCATTCATGACCTGATTGACCTACCCTCTAGGTAGCCATATACCAGGTCAGCCATTACGACACAGAGGGGACCAGGATCTGAGCTAGAAGGCATCTACATTATGTAATAGTCATAATCACTTTAAAATTGCAGTATGAACATCTAAACAGTTTAGTTGCATTCAATGCGATTAAACATTCAAGAATCCATCGGGAAACTAAATCGGTTATTCATAATTAACCACATACCTGATTTGATGAGTCATGTAGTTTATTCAACACATACTTCATGTATATATCATCAAACCATTCAACAGATCCAAGCAAGTAATTCAATCATCACATAGTTCCTGAAATTAATATGTACTCTATTTATTACACACTTTATCAAGAATCTACTTTATTAACTTGGATTCACTTTCTAGGGTTTCTAATCCGCATTAAGGTTTCATTAATATTTATTAGGGTTTCTTAGATCAATTTCTCAAACTTTATCCCTTTTTGGTTAACAAACCCTAAAATACTCTTTTCCATTTATGTAAACCCTAATTGCTCAAACTATTCATTTAATAGTCTTTTATATCCAGATTGACTTAGGATCATCACATCCCTATTTATTCATGGATTTGAACAATTAAACCAATTAAAAGATGTATTCTCTTAAAGTAGGGTTTTCAAGCTCATTAATGCATAATTATGCACGAAACCCTAAATTAAACCAATTATATAAAAAGATCATCTTTTTAGATCATATTTCCTCGTTTATCAACAACAAGTTAATATTGTCTTAAATTATCCATTAAACAACATTAAATCCATCCATCATCAAATCTAACGATTTTTCATTAATTAAATCATTAAAGATGATAGCTTTATGTACTTTTCAAATTTTAAGCATATTTATGTACATAATCTTCAAATTAAACTAATTACGTACAAAGATCATCCTTTTCGATCTTAATGTACCTTTTTACATTTAACAACTTAACATCAACTCTAATGATCCATTAAACCCTATTAAACACATTAATCATATCAAAATAGGGTTTCTTAATCTTTAATTCATTAAAGATGATGATTTACACTACATTTCGAACTATGATCAGATTCAGGCTATAAAACTATTTTTATTGGATTCCTCTCAGTTTCCTGATCAAAATTCATATATAAACTTTTATCATCCGAGCTACGAATATTTAACTACGATTTTTGCAATAAAAACTTACTTGGACGAATCTGGAGCTGCCACGTAGCCATCTCCATTCATCGTTGGCTCACTTTTGGAAATATTTCGAAAAGTCTGAAATACCCCCGGGTTAAGTGGACTGCTCTTTAGCCCGCAAAAGGGCATATTTGTCCATCGTGCTCCTCCTTTCTTCAACCTTGGGCAGATCGCGGGTTGCCGCCCTAGCGGCCATGGCCGCGCGTCTCAGGCCGCCCCCCATCTCCTCAGCGCTCAGAACTAGCCGGAAACCCATCCTCTACCTCCACCCTCCCCTCTCGCAGGCAGGAAAGCTCTTTGTCACGTGACTGGTCGGCCAGGGTCGCACCCAGCAGAGCTGCAAATGCAGCCGTGCTGTAGCCCTGGATGCGGCCGGAGAGCGTCAGGAACTGGTCGAGCCGGGCGGGGTGAAGCAGCACTGCTGCTGCGGTCGCTCATCCGCACAGGTCGGGGTGAGTCCGTAGTCGTTGGAGATAGGGAGGGAGATCTTTCTCGCTAGCAAACCGTAACCAAGACAAGGCTTGGGGTCACAAGCTGCACTCAAGTAGGTGCCTCCCCATACATATAACAGAACGGGTAGGAGAGGTAGATCTTGAAGGGATTGACGCCCAGGGTGTTGCAGACGTAGTGACTCCATGACACACTCGGGGAGGTGTCCGTGGTGGTTTGAACAACGGGACCATGAGGGAGAGATGAGGGAGACGGCTAGGTCCACCAGGTGTGCGTGAACTATAGAAATATATGTATAGATCATTTCCTTCTCTCGTCTCTCTCGTATCTTCTTTCTGGAGGTTCAAGGGTCGTATCAATATGGAAAGATACTTAAGACATTTTCATCTTTCAATGGGTACAAATTACACCCTTTTTGTTCACTAACTAATAGTATGAAAAAGGCACGACCTAAAACCTAGAACCATATTATCCTTTCCTTTATAAAACTCTTGCCTTTTCATTCATTGGTCATGAAATTCTATTTTCATTTAATAGAAAAATACTCCCTTTTTAGTAATACTACATAATTCATTAATAAAGCAACACAATATCCTCTTATTTTGTCTTTTTAGTATTTTCTCTTTCTTTCCTCTTTATTGGGACTCCTTGGATCCCAAGGAACTCTATTATTTTGAAATCCTTTTTATTGGATACTTATTACCCTTCTAGATGCATCTAAATGCATTATTCTTCATTATCATGTGTATTTCTTATTAAAATATTTTCTTTTTGAGGATTTCTCTTTATTTCTCTTTTATTTTCCTCATTGGTATTCCTTTTATCATTAGGAATCCTTGGAACACGAAATTCCACAAAGGATCTCCCAATTACACCTTTTCCCACTTATTTCCAACATTTTAACATTATTTTCAATCTCTTTCTTATTAAAGAAATACTTAATTAAACTTTTCTTTTCTTATTGCCTTTTCTTTGAAACTTTGGACTCCTTGGTACCCAAGGAACCCAAGATGCACAAAATTCTCTTTGGATTTGCCTTCTAGAGGTTTCCACATTATTCTTTTCTCAAATATTCAATTATTCATTTACTAATTGAATTTCCTTATTATTTGGGCCCAATAGCCAATAAAGCCCACAAAACATCCATCAAGGCTATTGTAAATGAAATTTATTTATTCAAAACAAATTATATCATTATTTGTTCAATTATCTTTAATATGAGAAATTACATTTCTCACCAATGAACCCAAAAATTGGGGTTATAACAACTGCGAACAGGGGGCGGAAGACCCGCACAAAGCCCAAACCCAGCTTACTCCTCCTCAGCACCAAGGGGCGTCCGAGCTCCCTGTCCGCCCAGGAAGGAACCCGAGGCACGACACGATCCACAAACGAAAACCACATAAATCGATAGGCGGAGACAAAAACAAAAGACACCTACCACTGATAAACAACCAAACAGAACAAACCTAAACCTACCGCGCCAAAAAAGGGAAAGAGGAAGGAGAGGCTAAGAAGCTCCGCCCGGACGGGGACCCCTGCTTGTCACCTACCCTCTGCACACACAGAGGCACATGAGCCCACCGCCCGACCAAGGAGACACCAACCCAGACCGAGACTGGAAAGAAACAAGAAGGAAAAAGGCAGACCAACCTGCCCAAACCAAGATCGACCAAAGCAAAACAAGAAAAGAGAAGAGAACAAGACGGAGGAGAGGGCGCCGCCTCAGCCAGCACCAGAAGCAGGAGCCCGGCTCGCCAGCCTCCCAGCTCGCCACTCCGAACAACCGCCGCGGGAAAACCAGATCAGAGATCTGGACCTGCCACAGCCACCGCCAAACGGAGGAGAGACCAGAGTAAGCCCAGAGAAAGGCTTGCGCCTAAAGACGGGGAAGAAGCGAACCGAGGAAGAGGCCTGGGGGGAGAAGGTGGCAAGCAAAGGCTGCCGGACCCCTCCCCCAAGCCGGGACGCCGCGCGGGGGCACCTAGGTCGCGATCGCAATCGCAATCGCCAGAGCCAGAGCCCTCTAGGTCAAAGGAGCAGCTTTCTTAAGTTTTTCTTGTGTATGATATCCTAAAATATGAATATTATATTTCTCGTGTATTATCATTATTTCAAAGTATATCAACACTAGTCTTGTTGAAAAATATTTTTTATATGAATTCTAATACAATTTATTTCATCAAAAAATACACTCCGTATTGAAAATTATAGATAAAAATATTTTCTCTCTCTTCTACTTCTTTCATCCTTTATTACTTTAATTGCCGATGACAACATGACATCATGTGTCGGTTTTCATTCCCCAAAATCAATGGGCGAGCGGGTGGAAAAGTTACTATGTTTAGTTTTTTTTTTTCAAAAAAAAAGATTCAATTTTTATTAAAGAAGAAGATAGAGACAGAAATAGTATCGGGCGGACAGCCAAACCGAGAAGATGGCGGTCGCCAGTAGACGGTCGTAAAGCCACTTGACGGCACGGGTGGCACATGCCCCAACCGGTGCCTACAAAAACTGATGAAAAGTATCACATCCGGGGCGTATCCCAAGGCATGGCAAGATTCTTAATTAGTATTTATCAATAGATAAAAAAAAAACCAATCTAACTCGTAACTGCGGAGAACGTGGGCTGACTAATTGCTTCCGAAACGCAAGCGAACGTTCCTTATTCCTCGCGTCTACATTTCACGTTCCACCTCCAATAGAAATCCTAGAAACCCAGATCTGTGAAGCAGTCAGTGAGGTCCCAATTACTCCCTGTTCGAAGAGGCTCGTGCAAGTCCTTGTGGTCACGGTCCTATTCTTGCTCCTCCTTAGGGCTGCCATTAACAACAACTTTACAGACCGGCAGAAAATATCTAATTTACGGCACACAACAGCAATAGCCGAAAGAAATTCTTTTCCATTGTCTCGTCAATGGAGTATAGATACTGTTGTGTATTGTGTCGCGGTGTTCGCAGTGCAACACTATTGTGGATCTTCGTCACGTTGCACACTTAGACTGCGTTTGTTACGTGGTGAATCATGGTGATAGGGAATGATAGTGAAACAAAAATGTTGTTTGTTTGCCATGGGGATAGGGAATCATGGTGAATCCGTGGTGAATTTTGATCTATTTTTGTTCCCACGAAAAAGTATATATAGTGAATCGTGGTAAATCACGGTGAAAGAAGTTTTCTTTCAAGACTCCACTACCTAAGGTGTATTTCATAAAAGAAAATCTCTTCCCTATCACTATAACCATGTAACAAACAACATTTTTAAATTTTTTTACCATCACCATCCCTATCACCATGCACCATGTTACCAAACAACATATTTTAATAATTTTTCTATCACCATCACAGTCAAGGGCGGAACCAAGGGGGGGCGGGCAGGGGCCATGGCCCCCCCAAAAAAAATAAAAAAATAAACATACATATACATATATATATACATATATTTATAACTTATAATTATAATATATATCATGTATGACGAATAAAAGACATGAATGTGAAAGTAGTGTATTGGTTTGCAGTTGCACTCATGTACCAAAGGTCATGAGTTCGATTCTTGATGTGGGAATTATACGTTTTTTTGACAATAAATGTAGAATACAATTACTATTAATACAATGTTTCACATATAAAGGCACAAAACTGAACATGTTGTAGCGGTTGATATGTTATTTGATGTATTAAAGGTCATGGGTTCAAACCTTACAATGAACATTTAATTTTGCCCCCCCCAACATATGAGTCTTGGTTCCGCCACTGATCACAGTCCCTATCACTATCACCGTCACCATCACCATCACCATCAATTTTATCACTATGTACCAAACACATCGTTACTCGACTCTTAGGAAGCAGTGCTCCAATCCATAGGTATATGTTAATATATTTTTTAATAACATAGATGTGTTACTCGCCTGTTTTTTTATTACGCTAGTATATCATGTTAATTTTATCCTCCGGTACGTGACTGGATGCTCTTGTAATTGCAGGGAAGGTCTCTTTTAGAAAATTGATAGCATAGTTGTTACAATCTGACTTTCAAATTTATATTTTGCATGAGACTCTTGCTTATGGATATCCATTTCATTATCTGTCTGCCATCTTTCTGTAATCTCCCTACTGCTACTCTTGCCGAAGATGCATTATTAGAAATTCAACATTGATTTAAAGTACACACTCCTGTTCCAGAGGACACACTCTCCTTTTAATTAATCATAGGTTTTATATGTATTGCTAATTTAAAGACATTTTAGTTATTGATTTGACATACTAGTTGTGATTCTTATTGTGTTCTTAATGTTTTTTAATTTAATGTGAAGAATTGTCTAAGTCATCATGTACTTGTCTTTTTTATTTAAGTTAGCCCCCCTACTATGATTTTCTGGATTCAGCGGAAACTATTAAAAAGTGCCCTACTTACTTCCCCGGTAAACATTACACGGGTTTCCACCGCTTACTGCGTTGTATAATTCAGTTTGAAGCACTCGCACGATCTATCCATGTCTCTCCTCAATTAAATGCGAAAACCTCAATGCTTATATGTGTATTCAACAATTTATGTTTGCCTAAGTGATACCCGTATGTCTCTGTGAATACTATCTCAAAAGACCATTTTGTGTTGATTGCTAATGCGTTCTGCAACGTGCATAATGCAAGGTAATGAAGCAATAGGTCGATTACACAAAGCTGATCATTTAATCCTTTACAGATCGTGTTGTTTCTATGTATTAAGTGCTTCCTGCAGCGGTGAGTAATATGAAGCACTAATTTTGCACGATAACAAATTACGGTGATTTAATTGAGCATTGAGCAGATATAGTGGCTGGTTCAACCACATTTCCCAACGCCAGTGATTCGTATTTGTGTTTTACACAAAACAATAATGTCCAATCTAGAAATTCCATACGATTAATCGGAGTGTAATCCAGGAAGAATGGTAACAAATCGAGTTATCCGATCATATAAAATGTGTCATTTTGAACATTAAATTATGGTAGTAAGTACCAACCCCTCTACTAACGATCTCATGGTAGCATGCTACGGTGCACAAAGTTCTTCTGTCCATTGTTAACTTGGTCAACACGACTACAATTTTGTCGCACATACATTAGTCTATAACAAGTATTTACCAAAATAGTTTATAGAATCATATATCTTAATCTATTCCATGCTTCTTTATACTCTACTATCATTCATAATACATATTCTTTGTTACTATATATGGTATTTCATATGTCGAATGATGCTTTCAATTAGAAATCTTTAAGCATTCTAGCCTATCAAGCTATCAATACGTAGTGCCCCCTTTCCAAAAAATCCTGGCTTTGCCCTGCCCGTAGGCAGATGCTCTCTCTTTTTCTCCCTAGGTTAGGATCGACGTCTGATACCATGTAGAAAATAAGATGTGAAATTTATTATTGAGAGATGAAAAACTTCCCTCCTATATATGGGAGAGGAGGCAAGTACAAGGAAACAAGCTTAACCCCAATGGGCCAAGACAATTAGGCTCATATACATAATGAACTAGTTATTGTAACAAGAGAGAACATGACATAGGATAGAATTAATTGCAAATTGGAAAAACAACAGTCATTCCTAATGCACCGGTTGAAGGGGAGAAGGTAGTTTCATATAAAATAAATGAGAAAATGGAGAATGAAGATTATATTGAGTCCAACTTAAGTGAAGAAAAATATTCTAAGAAGCGTCATGTTCTGTAACACTGAATATTGTGGTACATCTGCCTTTCCCTGACAACCTTAAGAAGACTAAGGAAGACTAACAATTTAAGAAATTTCTTCATATTTTTTCCAAACTTCATGTAAATCTTCCCTTAGTTGAGGCTCTTGAGCAAATACCCTCCTATGGTAAATTTATGAAGGACATCATTACCAAGAAGAGGGGGATTCGAGATTCTAATGCAGTGGTGTTGCATGAGAAAGTTAGTATGTTGATTCAAAGAAAGGTACCCATGAAGAGAGAAGACCCAACATGCTTCAACGTACCATGCTCTATAGGCTAGTTTCACTTTGGAGATGCCTTATGCAAATCAAGAGCCAACATCAATTTGGTTCCATTGAATGCCTTCAAGAAGATGGGTTTTCCGCTCAACAAGCAGACCAACATGATAATTCAACATGAAGATAAATCTATTGTATTGTTGTATTGAATTCGTGAAGATGTTTTGGTCAAGGTGGACATATTCATATTTCCTGCAAACTTTGTAGTTATGGAGATGCAAGATGACTATGGGTCCGACTAATTCCTTGGAAGACCATCATAAACCCCATTAGATGTTACATTAGAGATGGGGAGAGGATGAATGACACTCGACATTGAAGATGATAGTATGGAGTTTAAGCTTCCAAAATAGTCTAAAAAGCCAGAAAAACTGAGAGCAACAACCACATGAATTGCAAACCAGAAAGTAGAGTCATATATCTCCCTACTCTTGGGAAAGCCTTTATAGTCAGTGAAAATGCAATACGGCAAGTTGGTAATGGGTGTCTTCTGGTAGAGATGATGGAGGAAGTTTATACATAATCATGATTTGCAGATTTGCTATAGAAAATTCAGGTTTTAACATGATCTAGAGGAGGAAAAACAAAGAGATCCAAAGATGTAACCACAAGAAGGAGGAATTCCGGCTTGGGGATGAAATTCTCCTCCTTTAGCTGCTCCAAAATGAACTGGCTCCTCTCCCGAGAAGCTACACGAAGTTGGGGAAGCTTGGATGCACCTTGGAGAAGACAATGGAGAAGAAGAGAAGAAGAGAATGGGCTCCTTTGGCAAGAAACCACCTCCTTTCTCCTTAAAATTTCCCTCCTCAGCTCTAGACTTGCTCTGGGATGAGAGAAATTTCAATTATGACCAGCGGTAACCGCCCATTAAGTTCCCTCTACATTTTAAATAAAAACTCATATTTTTTGAAATGCTAAAACTTCCAGAGACACGACGTGCGTCCAGAGTGCACACCATGCAAAAGCTTCGACAGTTACTCCAGAATGTACTACGCACGTCGTGCGCTGAAGTAATGCACGCCGTGTGACTTTCCAGTAGATTTTGATTTGTTTGACGCTCCAGGGGCACGCCATGCAATTGCGTGCATGCCATGCATTTTCTTTTCTGCACTTTTCTGGAAACTCGCACGCCGTGCTCAAGGCCCGAACACGCCGTGCGATTTGCTGTCTGGGTGAATTGAAACTCTTCTAAAATATTGCACGTCATGCATTTAGCATGCACGCCATGCATTCTGCTGTTTCAACAGAGTTAAACTCTGCAATTCAGTCTTTCTTGGAACATATCTGCAATGCAAGTTATGTGATAAGTAAAGTAACGGAAAGATGGTAAAAGTAATATGAAAAGAGGCTAAGTGATATCAAAATTAATTAAATTTGTGTGTGATAACATGTGAAAAGATGATGTGGAAAACACACAACAAATCCCCCTAAGCTTGAATGGTTTCTTGCCTTAAGCAAATAGAACATGGCTACATTCAAGGTGAAAGAATAATCAAGCTCATGTATGGATTAAATGAAAAGAAGATATGCAATCAGCTCAACCAACCATGTACATTGTGTTTGTGTTCATTGTTATCTTCTCAGTTTAGAGATCTAAGATAGAGAATTTAAGTTCAGCAATGGTGGTGGTTCCAAATTCAAAGAAGATAATCAACTAGACAACACTAAATAGAATTTGGACAATCAAGCCAAACAATCAGTGCATGTACATTACAAAATTTTCATCTAGTATGGATGTAAGATGATGAAATCAGTGCTAACATTAACAAACTTAGTTGTACTCTTTTTCTCAAGGATATGATGATGGAAATTTTTGGGTTTCCGGCATTCGACTGCTAATTTAGGCTTATGCTCATGTGGAATGCCGGTTGGGGTGTTGTTTTTACCTTCTTTTGAATTTCATATCACCTAACCGTCGTTTCCAGATCGGACTCACACTAGGCTAGCATAATATGTGGGTCATTTGCCATCTTTTATTGGGTAAAGGTAAAAAATTGATAGCACAAGTATGGTGCAACACCAAAGAGTCAATAAGAGTGTTAAGGATAGTAAGATTTCAATCATTCTTTTGAAAAACTTTCACTGAAAAAAATGATTACAAAAGCACTAAGGGTTTGGAAAAATTATCCTGTATTCTAGTAAGTGTTGCAAAGTTGATTAATTCGCAAAAATGTGGAACTGTTACATGTATTGAGAAATTAAAAGATGTAAAAATTTAATATTTCAAACCACAAACACAAAACAAGATCATGTACATGGGGACTTTCCTTTTTCATATGATTCATGCATGCTCTTGAAATTCTTTTCATATAGCCACAAGAAATACAAGGGACAAAATAGATCAAGCATGGAGTTCATTCTAACATGGTAGCCTCAAATCATAATAATATTGCCATCAAAGAAAATTGAACATGGAATAAAATAGAAAACAAACTGACACAACTATCACAAATGAAAAGAATGCAAACTGAAAACTAAAATTACGGCCCGGTTGTGCTCCCCCTAAGCTTGAAATCAGTAGTGTCCTCACTGCATCAATCGAACTTATGGAGTTCACAACCGGGTACCTATCATGGATCAAATATCAAAATGGAGGGGTACCGCCCTCCTGATCAGGGAAAAACTGGCTGACGAGATCTAGAATGTCCATCGGCTGGTCTGTAGAGTCATACTTCTGGGGAAACTAGGGCTGTTGCGGAAACTCGGGCTGCTGTGGTGATGGTGACTGATACAACGGTGGGACGGAGTAATGGACCTGAGAGATATGCCAAGAGTCCATACGGTGGACTATGTCTTGCAACGTAGTTTACACCATACTTATATGGTCCAAATGGCTGTCGATATGGTCAAACTGCTGCTGAACATATCCATAAAGATGTCAGACATCGAGCATCGCCCAAGCGTACTCTGTCTGAGTACTAGTAGAGGGTGGAGGTGGTGATGTGGTTGTAGCAGTATCTACTATTGCTGTAGAACTGCTGGCACCATGGGTGGGTGCCTCCTCTTCGTCCTCAGGCTATAACTTAACCTTCTAATTTGCTTTGTTGCTGAGGTCATTGCGGGCTGCATCGGGGACGACAATGAACTGTTTCTTTGTAAGAAAAACCTTGAACTTGCTAGAGCTATCACCATGCCTTGATATTAGGCCTCAAGAAATAAGATAATTGATGTCTACAAGGTTTTTCCCCGATGCAGGTTCTGGAGTAGCTATATCTACCCCTAGCTACATAGCAAGTATAGTGAGCATCCGTTCCACACATGATATCACCCGCCTCTCTCTGCCTCTTCTTCTTGGCTTCTAGAAGTTTATTGACAATGTAGTAACTAGAACTGATTTGCTCATTTTTTACCATGCATCACAAGAAGAAAAGGTCAGTTTTTCCCACGGCCCCTTGAGTTTCATTTTTGGCAAAAGGACTGATTCTTAGAAGGCAATGCACAACTCTGAAAATTGGGTTATGGAGCGAAGAAGCTCGTGCCTGCCTAGATTTATGCACTTTTCACTAGTAATTTCAGACCAAAAAGTATCACTATGGAAGGCGAGCAGATAGTCAGTATAGCCTCCATAGTTGCACCCAAGCAAAGTACAAAACTGCCAAAAATCCATAGCAAAATATTTATTTTGAAGGCAAAAACTAATCTTTAGATACATCTCATGGCGGTTTTGTGTGTCGTCTTCTGCCTTAAAGGTGGTCAAAAATTCATAAATGAGGCGAGGGTAGGTCTTTGTAACTCTAGTGTAGAGTTGATGGAGACCTAAGAACTGAAGATACCCCATTACCTCATTCTTGAAGCCCAACGTGTCTAGAGCTTCTTCAGAAATGTAGCGGGAAGGTAATACCCACCTAGTGATGAGAAATTGGTAGTCTGCATCCTCCTCCGGGGTAACTCGAAACTTGGTGGAGGGCACAAAAGCTACCGCCTCAGAAGGTGTCGTGGAAGATGAAGCTCCACCATGGCGTCTGCCCGAGCCTCTCTTGATTGGTGCCATTATTTCTGTAGTAGTGCACAATATGCAGATCTTGATCACGGCGTGCACTTAGAATGTATTACTTCTATCCTGAACCTGGAACACATGACATGTATAATGGATGCACGACGTGCACATGTAGATTTTCTACAGTATGAAATCGGCGCCACGAGTGGAGAAGAAGGTGGGGAAAAATGATGATGTTGGCAGTGCTATTGAGGTGCGAGTTGCCGAAAGCAGGGAGCTAGACACTAGGGACGTCGAGGGTTGATGGTCGCGGCACTATCGGCACGCTGGCGGCTGGATGATGGAGGTCGTGCCATCGGTGTTGTTGTTGGCACCACTGCTGAAGCTGGGGGTGGAGAAGAAGCTGCTTTGGCGGCATTTCCGGTGCCGGTGGCATCGCCGATGCTGGCTCTAGGTCGAGCATGGAGGTGGGAGTATCTTCAGTGGACTCGATCAGCTTCCACGGTGATGGCATAGGTTAGTGGAGGTTTGGCAACACATGACATGAGCGGGTGGCACACGGCTGGAAGAAAGAGGAATTGGCGTGCGTGAGTGCACAATTGAGTTGGGGAAGAAGGAGGAGGCGCACGACTGCTAGGGTTTGTCTTTTTTTTCTTCTTTCTCTTGCATGACTAGTGGAGTGAGAAGTTAGGTCATGCAGTCCCCTTTTGACCAATCTTTACGAAAAAAGACATGACATGCATGTGATACACACGACGTGTTCCTCTTCAATTTCTTCTTTTCAAACTACATTTTATGCTTAGATGCACAATGTGTATTAGTTATGCATGGCATGTTCTACTTTGAGTTCACTTTGTAGACCTGACTTTGCACCCAGACGCATGGCATGCACGAATTTATGCACGTCATGCGAGTCTATGGAAACTCTTTCTGTTCAGTGAAAGATAGACGCACAACGTGCATAGAATAAATGCCCACCGTGTATGATTCCAGTAACTTTTTGCACATTGCAGTTCCCAGGTGCACGACGTGTGTCGATGCATGCACACCGTGTGACTTTCTAGAAAGTGTCTGTGTTCTACAACTCTTCCAGGTGCATGATGTGCATCGAGTAAATGCACACCACGTTAGTTTCTAGAAACATATTCTTGAACGGAACACAACGTGTTGGCAAAAAAACACGCTGTGTACCTTGAGATGTATCCCGATTATAGTATATTTTCTGCTAAGGTACATGCCGTGTCAAATAAAGACACGCCGTACATTATGGAGTTTCTGCAGAAAATAGCAGTCAGTCAGCATGAAATAAAGATAGATATGGCAGCAATAAAGTCTAAATTATTACATTCATCCATGACAGGCTTATTGATGAAATTAAAGAGTGTTTTTGACTCGAAGAACTTTAAAAGAAATCTATCCTAATGTGGGGTCAACTCCGACAAGGTCCTCCATTTAGAGTCCAAAGTAAGACTCTTCAATTCCTTCAAGCATCTTGGAGGGAGCAAGAGGCTCCCTTGTCCACTTCATCTCCACAAGAATAAAGCTTGCAATGCTGTCCATTCACTTTGAAGTTGCCGTCTTTGCCTTGGAGTTCCACAACTCCTATGGGAAAATCTTTAGCATAAGAAACGGGCCGGACCACTTTGATTTCAGCTTCCCTGGAAATAGCTTTAATCTAGAGTTGAATAGCAAGATTTTATCTCCTTCTTGGAAGTCCTTCCTATGAATTCTTTTGTCATGCAAGCTTTTGTCCTCTCTTTGTACAACCTTCCATTATCATAAGCATCAAGGAAAAGTTCCTCAAGTTCCTACAGCTGCTAAAGGCGCTTCTCCCCTGCCTTCTTCATATCAAAGTTCAAGACTTTAATGGCCCACAAAGCACGATGCTCCAACTCTAGCGGAAGGTGACATGATTTGCCATAGATCAGCTTGAATGGAGTAGTCCCTATGATAGTCTTATAGGTTGTACGATATTCCCATAATGCATCATCAATCTTTAAAGCCCAATCTTTTCTTGAACTAAAAACAGTCTTTTCAAGGATGTTTTTCAGCTGTCGGTTTGAGACCTCTACTTGCCCGGAAGTTTGAGGATGATATGGTGTAGAGATCTTATGAGTTACACCATACTTAGAGAGAAGGTTGTTGAATTGTTTTTTAGTGAAATGAGTGCCTCCATCTGAAATTATGGCTCGAGGAACTCCAAACTGAGGAAAGATGATCTTTTGAAAAAGTTTTACTACTAATTTGGCATTAGGCGCTTGGGTTGGAATGTCTTCAACCCATTTGGACACATATTCAAAAGCAACAAGAATGTATTGGTACCCGCAAGAGGATGAGAATGGTCCCATGTAATCCACTCCCCATACATCAAACACCTCAACCTCTAAGATAACGTTGAGGGGCATGTCATCACGGTGGGATATACCTCCTGTTCTTTGACATTTATCACAATATTTTACAAAAAGATTGACGTCTTTGAATAATGTGGGCCAATAGAAGCCATCTTGTAGTATCTTAACAGCAGTCTTCTCTCCTCCGAAGTGTCCTCATAAGGAGAGGCATGGCATTCAACAATAATTTTTGGGATTTCCTCTTTAACAACACATCGGCGGATCAGCCCATCACTTCCATGCTTGAATAACAATGGACCATCCCAATAATAGAATTTCACATTATGAAAGAATTTCTTCTTTTGTTGATACGTCAAATCAGGTGAGAGTTTTCCAGTAGCAAGAAAGTTGGCAATTCCCGCAAACCATGGTGCTTGAGTAGATGACAACACATAGAGCTTTTCAATGGGTAAATGATCTTCAATGGGCAATGGATCTCCAACCTCTGTGGTTAATCTAGAAAGATGATCAACAACATTGTTTCCTGGACCTTTCTTAGCCCGGATCTCAAGATCAAATTTTGTAGAAGCAAAATCCAACAAATAAGACATGGTTTGGCATCTTTCTTGTTCAGTAAATACTTTATGGCAGCATGATCAGTATATACAATCACCTTAGATCCCACCAAATATTGTCGGAACTTGTCAAAAGCATATACAATGGCTAGCATTTCCTTCTCTATGGTTGTATAGTTGATCTGTGCTTCATCAAGGGTTTTACTTGCATAATAAATGGCATGGAGTTTCTTGTCCTTCCACTGTCCTAGAACATCTCCCACTGCATAATCACTTGCATCACACATTAACTCAAAAGGAGAATCCTAATCCGGAGGTTGAATAATTGGGGCTGAAATGAGGACCTCCTTGAGCTTAGAAAAGGTTGTGTGGCAATCATCATCAAATACAAACTCGGCGTCTTTTGCAAGTAGGGAATACATCAACTTTGTAATTTTAGAGAAATCTTTAATGAATCTTCTATAAAAATCTACATGGCCAAGAAAGCTGCAGATGTCTTTGATTGAAGATGGGGTGGACATCTTTTCTATGGCTTCAACCTTTGCCATGTTCACTTCAATACCATTGTTAGAAATGACATGTCATAGTACTACACTGGATTGTACCATGAAATGGCACTTCTCCCAGTTTAGCACTAGGTAAACCTTTTTACAGTGGGCTAAGACTAAAGACATGTTCAATAAGCTTTGATCAAAGGAATCACCGCATACACTAAAATCATCCATGAAAATCTCCATTATATTTTCAATAAAATCAGAGAATATGGCCATCATACACCGCTGGAATGTCGTGCGAGTGTTGCAAAGACTGAACGACATACATCGATAGGCATATGTTCCATAAGTACAAGTGAATGTGGTTTTCTCTTGATCGGGTAGATAAATAGGAATCTGAAAAATCCAGAATACCCATCCAAGTAAAAAAAGTAAGAATGCTTAGCGAGGCATTCAAGCATCAAATCAATGAAAGGCAACGGAAAATGATCCTTGCAGGTTGCCTTAATCAAGCACCGGTAGTCAATACACATACACCAGCCGGTGACCATGCATGTTTGTATTAACTCATCATTGTCTCCTTTAATGACAGTTGCACCCCCCTTCTTAGGAACCACATGAATGACACTAACCTAGGGGTTGCCACTAATTGGATAAATGATTCCAGCATCAATTAATTTGAAAATTTCTTTCTGTACCACTTCAAGCATATTTTGATTTAGGCACCTAGGTGGTTCAACTGTTGGTTTGGCATCATCTTCCATATTTATTCTATACATACAGATTGAAGGATGAATGCCTTTTAAATCATCTATGGAATAACCAATAACGTCTTTATACAAACGTAGTTCGGCAAGTAATTTATTTTCTTGGTCATTGGTTAGTTCATCATTTATTATAACAGGGGATGTAGAATTTGGGTCAAGAAATGCATACCTCAGCCCGGGTGGAAGGGCTTTTAGTTCTACCTTTTTCCTTACTGTACCTTCATCAAATTTGTCATCAACAAGTGGAGCATCTTCATTAATAGCTTGTGCTTTAGAAATAGGAAGTGCTCCAGAAATTTCAGATTTGTTGATTTCAGCCACATCATCATCACAAAGATTAATCATCAAATCAACAATATCATCATTATCCTCCTCAATTGGATCAATAGTATCTAACAAACATATTTCTTCAACACGCGCGAGTGCTTTCATGGCATCATAAATAGAGAATTCCATTGCTTCTTCACCAACATGTAGAGTGAGCTTTCCTTCCCGAACATTGAAAAGACATCCAACAGTCCTCAAGAATGGTCTTCCAAAAAGAACAAGATTGGAAGGGATCTCCATCATATCAAGAATGACAAAATCACATGGTATATAGAACTTTCCGATATGCACTAGTACATCCTCCACTATACCTTTTGGGTATTTAATAGAATGATCAGCTAACTCAATAGCCATCTTTGTCAGCTTCAAATCTCCAAGATCCAGTTCTTGCCATAAGGTAGAAGGAATGAGACTAATACTAGCACCAAGGTCTACTAGACCTTTGTCAAAAGTGGTATTGTTGATCTTACATGGCAGTGTAAAAGCTCCCAAATCATCAAGCTTTTGTGGAAGGCAGTTTTCAATAATAGAACTCACTCTCTCTGAAAGCATTACTGTTTCAACTTGATCAACCTTTCTTCTTTTAGTCAAGATATCCTTTAGGAACTTAGCATAAGAAGGCATCTCGGCAATAACTTTATCTAAAAAGGAAGATTGACATGTAGTTTATTGAGAATGTCCATAAATTTCCTAAACTTGAGATCCTCCTTCTTGTTGGCCAGCCTTTGAGGAAAAGGTGTTGTAGCCTTGAAAGAAGGTGGTGTTTCAGCCATACCTTTCTCCTTGCTGCAATTAGGAGTGTTGGATTCCTCTTCGCTGTCTACCTCCATGTTCCTCTCCTTGGGTGGGGAAGGTCTCTCAATTTCAGCTCCACTTCTTAGAGTAATTATATTAGCTTGTTGCCTTGGGTTCACTTCCAGTTGGCTTGGAAGAGAACCGGACTGCAGATTCCTTTGTTGTGCTAGAGCTTGTTGTGCTATTTGTTTCACCAACATCTTGGTATGAGTGGAAATGCCATCCAATTTTGTGGAAAGTTGAGCAACATCATCTTTCAACAGCTTGTCATTTCCCCGGAGTTCTTCATTCTGCTGCATTTGTGTAGACATAAAATTTCCATCATGGCTTCTAGAGAAGAACTTTGGGGTTGTTGTGGTTTTTGGTAAACCCTATTATTAAAACCCAGTGGATTCCCTTGTCGGTTGAAATGTTGTTGTTGTTGCGGCTGCTGCTGTCCTTACTAGAAGTTTTGAGCATTGCTTGTGTTCTGGTATGAGAAATTAGGATGATCTCTCCATCCCAGATTGTATGTGTTGGAATAGGGATTGTATTGCTTGTTCCCTTGCATTCCAACGACATTGACCTGTTCAAAACTCCCTTCATTTGTATTAGGAGCAAAGCATGAAGAAGAAGTATGCCCTGCATTCCCACAAGCTTCACATATAACTTCAGCTGATTGGATTTGCAAAGTGGTCATCTTCTTGAAATTTTGTGTAAGAACATCGAGTTTGGCAACAATAAGATCAAGGACATCAACTGTGTGTTTCCCTCCTTGCTTCCCGGTTGAAGAACTAGTTGTAGAGGCCGATTTTACTCCCCTATCTACTCCCCATTGACAGTGATTAAGAGATATGTCTTCAATAATGTCATAAGCCTCCCGATAAGACTTAGTCATCAATGCGCCATTGGCTGCAACATCTAGTGTCAACCGGGTGTTGTAAAACAGTCAATTATAGAAAGTTTGAAGTAGCGGTCAGTTGCTCAAACCAGGGTGTGGGCAAAGGCGTTGAAGATCCTTAAACCGTTCCCATGCGTCATATAGAGTTTCTCCATCATTTTGAGAAAAATTGGTGAGCTGATTTCTTAATTGGGTTGTCTTGCTAGGTGGGAAATACTTTGTGAGAAAAGCATTTAAGAATTAGTCCCAAATTTTGATTGACTTCTTTGGAAGAGACAAAAGCCACGACTTGGCTCTATCTCTTAGGGTGAAAGGGAATAACATAAGTCTTAATCCTTCGGCAGATACCCCGTTGATTCGGAAAGTATTCAGATATACCCCGTGGAAGACCCCTTTGTGAGCGACGCATACAACTTGAAAAAATAGCAAGAGGAATTAAGAACACAACTAAAAGGTACAAGGAAATTTGAAAATGGAAATGATGATCTAGTCTCAAATACTAATTAGCACTCATTATTCCAATTAAATTACCGTAGATCCCCGACAACGATGCCAAAAACTTGTTGGCTATTTAGGCTAACGAGTTTCAATCCTAACAAGGAAAGTTTACCCAACTTAACCAATCTCCACAAGAATACAGAGGAAGTGTATTCAAGGTCAAACACAAGGAGCTTAAGTAATTAATTGAGCGCAACAACACTAAAGTTCAACAATCTAGATCGATTTTTAAAAGGATGGTAATTGATTGAACTTGTTGCAGAAATTTAGACTTAAATAAACAACAAAAAGATTTACTAAAAGAGGTTTAGATTTAGAGATCATGGATCTTGGATATTATAATTTCACTCACGTATCATAGCACATCATAGGAACATGAAAATTTAAACATACATAAGCACTTGTTTTAAAGGAAAGATTGTGTTGCACTTCACATCTCGGTGCAAGTGCAACGATCTCAACTCAAAGTCACATTCTCATGCATAAATTTCATTTTTGATCACAACCTATTCCTCAACTCATTTATCTCCACTCACATGGTAGAAAAAGAGTTGCCAAGAAGAGCACCTCCATACCTTCCTACCTATCTTCTCAGATCAAGCAAGAAAGCATAACACATGCACATAAAGTGGCCAGCAATACATGTATGAAAAGATAGAACTGATACTTCCATGATAGAAAAACAAGAAACAAAGTATTTAGTACGAAATTAACTTGTTCCATACATTCTATGACATGGGAGGTACTCTCCCATGCCCAAGAAAAGGGGATCACTCATCCATAATCATGCTTTGCAGTTTTGCTATAGAAAATTCAGATTTTAACATGATCTAGAGGAGGAAAAACAAAGAGATCCAAAAATGTAACCACAAGAAGGAGAAATTCTGGCTTGGGGAGGAAATTGTCCTCCTTTAGCTGCTCCAAAACGAACTGGCTCCTCTCTCGAGAAGTTGCACAAAGTTGGGGAAGCTTGGCTGCACGTTGGAGAAGACAATGGAGAAGAACAGAAGAAGAGAATGGGCTCCTTTGGCAAGAAACCACCTCCTTTCTCCTCAAAATCACCCTCCTCAACTCTAGACTTGCTTTGGGATGAGAGAACTTTCAATTATGACCAACAGTACTCGCCCATTAAGTTCCCTCTTCATTTTAAACAAAAATTCATATTTTTTAAAATGCTGAAACTACCAGAGACACTGCGTGCGTCCAGAGTGCACGTCGTGCAAAAGCTTTGACAGTTGCTCTAGAATGTACCACACATGGCATGTGTTGAAGTAATGCACACTGTGTGACTTTCCAGTAGATTTTGATTTGCTTGACGCTCCAGGTGCACGCCGTGCATTTTCTTTTTTGCACTTTTTTCGAAACTCGCACGCCGTGCTCAAGGCCCGAACACGCCGTGTGTTTTGCTGTCTGGGTGAATTGAAACTCTTCTAAAATATTGCATGTCATGCATTTAACATGCATGCCATCCATTCTGCTGTTTCAGTAGAATTAAACTTTGTAATTCTGTCTTTCTTGGAACATATCTGCAATGCAAGTTATGCGGTAAGTAAAGTAACGAAAAGATGCAAAAGTAATATGAAAAGAGGCTAAGTGATATCAAAATGAATCAAATTTGTGTGTGATAACATGTGAAAAGATGATGTGGAAAACACAGAACACTTACTCATATCGGGTTACCCAAAATTAGGGTTTCATATCGACTTACAAGTGTACCCTTGTTTCTATATCGTGCATGGAGTCTATTCTTGACTTTCTATCGTGCAAGAGATTTATGGATAATACCATATCATGTTCCAAGGTATGAGGTTCACCTTCATATCGTTCAAGAAGATAAAATCTTCTATCCATATCATGTAAGAGTTGTTTGCACATTCCCATATCGGGTTGAAGCTACTAGCGTGTATGCTTGAACCCGATATCACTTATAAAGTGATACCATCTTCTTCAAGCTCTAGAACTTCGTTATAATTGTTATAATTCATGGAAACAGGTATAAGCAACTACTAGAACTCATAAATTCATCAATTATTTTAGAATATTTTTGGAATTAAAAGTACTTCATTAAGTATAGCAATTTAGGTGATGAATAATAACATGATAGAGTTCAAGTTATATAACCCGCCTTGAGAACAACTTCAAAGCTCCAAGATCCAAAGATCCACATCCTAAGGTTGAAGAATAACTTCTCCAAGGTCCAAGGCTCATTAAAAACTCCTCCATGGACAAGATATCACCATAGTTAAGCACTTGGTGAAGAAGGAAAGAAAAGAATATCCATAACCTGATATCCTACTTCAACCAAGGTTGAAAGTGACCAAGGCCTTACCTAAAGCTTGGTGCTCAAGCTCTCCTAGCTCCTTGAGCTGGTTTTCATGATACCTAAGGGTCTTTGCATGATATCTCCAAGGGGAATGGTTATGAAGATCATAAACATTCATAAGTTGGTGAAAGGTGAAGTATATATACTTGATTTCATGAGATAAAGCATATATGAGGTGTCTTCCCCTCATGCTACTAGATGACACGTGGCCATGCATGGTTGACGTGTGTCCGTGCATGCACACATGTATATCTTTCCATGAAAGAGTCTTGAGGATAACCTAGAGACAATATCTCGGCCCTTACTTATCTTGTTGGGCAATTTATCTCGTCTTTATCTCATTAAATAAGCAACCCGATATACTTTTTGTAAGGAACTTTGCAACTCATCATGGGCCACCTCCTTGAGGTGCTATGCCCATCATGGACTTTTATAAAGCTCAAAAAATATATAGGAGGCTCTTACTATGGCTCCTAGGCCGATAGGGCTCCTTATATCAAGTCTACAACTCGATACAACACATATAAGGCTCTTGCCTTCAACTCATTCTTGGTCTTTCCATTACCAAGAGTATCATCACTCAAAGGTGATTCAAACATAGTGTCGGCTTCATTCTCTTTCCTCTAGAAGATACATAGAGGGAATAGGGACACAATAGAGATGGTAATTTGCATTTCAACTCTATACATTGGGTAAATTACAAATTGTACCAAAATTGATGCACAAAATACTATCTTTATTCAAACGAGTTATAACTTGGGATTTAGGCTTTCCACAAGCCTTCACTTAGCATAATTCTCTTTCTTGTGATACTTAAACACTTAGAACACATCCCACATGTGACATTTTACAATGTAACCCCTCATCTTGAGTAAATTGCACTTTTTACTCAGACTTTCATATAATGCATAATTAGTTTGCAATTAAGCTCAAACTTTGAAAACAACTTCACAAGAATCCTTAATTTTTTTTCAAAAGATTAGAACCAGTTGGTAAGTAACTTATTTAAGAAAAACTTATAGGTGTAATCCATAACCCCGGTCAGGGGTATTTACAATTATAAACCCCTAACAAGGATTTCATCCTCGAAATCCCAGATGAAGGAAGACAATTTTCATTCATGCCTCATGTCATCAAATATCCACATAACATCTTGATGTCATGGAGATGTCAATGGACTTTGACCAGAACAAAGCCTTATCATAAAAGATCATCATAAGATCTATCCTACATGATACATACTCAACTGTTCTATTCATCACTAAATGTGAAGTCAACTCTGTGTCATGTAACACTTTCTAAATCAGAGAAGTACTATGAATAATTCAGGTGTCAAACCTTATTGATTCACATCTTTATATGCGACAAGATTCTAGGAAGTCTTCCGTACTCATCACTTAGTTTAGCATTTCACTTTCAAGGAGAGATCAGAATTTCATTTTGTCACCCATTTGGGATTATAGGTCTTATCATACATCTTTAGTGCCACTCCAATCTATTATCTCTATACTAAACTTCCCTATGACTTTGTAATAACTATCTTCCCAATTATTCATTCTATTGTCATAAGGAAAAGTCACTTACTAAAGAAGAACTTATCTTAGGGATATCTCTAGATATTATGAATAATCTGCTTCAACAGATCTAGATAGGGACACATTAAGGAATTATCTTTAGCTTGATAAGCTTTTTCTCAAAACAATTCTACAATTGTTTCTTCAATTAATTTATCTTTATCAAGGTTATGTTTATGCAGAGCATAAACCCCTAACATATGATTTTCCTACTAGAGTTATCTCCAGGTTGACCCAAACATTATTCCTCTTATCAGGAGTCAAATTCTCACTTTCCCATACCCTTTTGGCACATCTTAAATATCAGAATTTCTTATCTTGGTATCCTTCACATGTGTCAAAAACACATCATATCTTTATCATATCCATTTTTCTATTATTAATACTAGAGTCAAACATACAAAAGGATCTTTCTTTTATCTTGGGACATTATATATTACACATATCTTTATCTTGGAACCAAAGTCCAAGACAAATTGATACTTTTCTAAGTATCCATCAACAGATCACCTCTAACTCATGCACATCAAGTGTCCTCAGAATCACTTGATTGCCATGTTCCTAAAAGGAAAGAACACAAAGAAACATATTCCTTTTATCACCCCATCATTATATAGGGTTGTTCATAAATGAGGAGACCTCATCATCTCCTAGAATTATTACATGAACTTTCACCGTTCATGAGTCATTTATACTTGTTGCATCTCAGGTTCCTTGCCATCTGCATAGGAATTATATGGATGTTTACATATCATCATCCCTTTATTTATTATTGGCTAACATGTTCATGAACATTTCATTGTTTTATCACATTCCCCATTTCCATATTATGGGAAAAGTTCTTTACTATTCACATAGACTTTATCAAATAGGGATCATTTCCCTTATTCTCATTCTCATTTCATGAGGATTATACTCTTTACTTCCTCATACACACAGATTGATATGAGATAATCTCAAATTCCACTTTATCGCACTTAGGTTGTGATATGAATGTCCATACCATATTTCTAGTTTCATTATACTCACTAGATTGTCTCAGAATGACTACTTGATCAGAGTAATCAGAAAGATAACAATCTAAGAGTTCCATACTCACCTTATCTTCAATAGTTGAATACCTGGATAGGGTATACATGTATTAAGATTAGGTAGTATGCACTTTGTATCATATTCCTTACTTTTCATACAATCAAGAACATAGGACTTAGCATCCTTGGACTTTCTCTAGGCATCACATATATACCTTATCCTCTTTCACACAAATAAGAGCAATTATAAAGCATTTAAAAGTTTACTGAGCAAAATGTAAGTCCTTATCTTCCTTGCGTCCTCATAGGACTAGTCAAAGGAATCTCAATAGCAACAAATTTTCATATATTTATCCCATAGGATTATGAAACAACATATCCGAATGACACTATTTATCTGACCTGTCTCAACTCATGACTTGTTTACTGCCTCAGGTTGATTCTTTTCATAGAACCTTGTCATTGCCTGATTCCAACGTCATTCTCTATTGCTTGGTGCTGATGGACCTGCTCGGGACGTCTGTCTACATCCTTGGAAGCCACGACTAGAACATTGATTTTGAGAGTCTTGTTGACTCTGCCTTGACAATTGGGTCATTTCCTCCTTCCTTTTTGGACAAGAGGATCTAATATGCCCAAACTATTTACACTTATAACACATCTTATAAGCATTCCCCAGCCTTATTGGCCTTATAACCGATGTAGAGGCCAAACCAAGAGTTCTAACTGGTGGAACATCATGTCCTTTACCCTTTCTTGGAAACCACTGACCTTGTGCATTAGACATTGGTTTCACTGGTGGTACCAAAAACTTTCCCTTTTTGGAACTACTAGGCCTCTGTTCTTGAGTCTGGATAGGTCTTTTCTTAATTCCTACCTCATTATCCTCTTGTGGATAGTCTTTTATGATATTTCCTGGTTGTCTACACCTATCGCAAACCCTCATTTTTTGTTGTAATCTAATTCTTTCAACATTTTCAACTGCCCCAACATAACTATGTTGATTTGAAACTCTGTCATAGCCCAAAACTTCATCATTAGGGGCTGGTAATCTAGGTTGTGTTGCTAATACCCAGTCCACTGTACGCATCACTGTTGTCCTAACCTACCCAACATTGGTATCAAAAGAAGGATTCCTTATCATAGTTGGATCATCTTGGGGATTCTCAGGCAGTTGTTCTTCTCTCGCCTACTCCCTTGCACCTTCTCTTGGTGCAACAACATTGCTTTCAACAATGTACTCCTTATGTTCTCCATACATCTTTAAGCTTTACTCTATCTTCTGCATAAGCAGAAGTCACTATAAGATATATTGGAGGACATTAGAACAGACTCAACACCTTAGTCCCATGTCTCTGTAGACTCAGCAAACCTTAATCTCTGATACCAAACTTGTAATGACCATCATCAAACCGACAAACAAATCGTTACTAATTAAGCGGAATAAACATAATCAACATATTAACAAAAAATCACTAAATTTAAAACCATTTTGCAAGGAGATCCTTGATCAGAATTTTTTTAATAAATGAACCAAAGCCCATACATAACTTGATTTACATTGTACAACATTGTCTCATCTCTTCTTGAGGACAACATATAATAGTTGCTCTGTCAAAATACATACTGGAGCAACATAAAACCTTGAGGCATACAAGCCAAAATATTAGATTGTTCATGAAACCATTACGAACCAACTCCAAGGACCTGAGAGTACAGAGACGACACATAGGACTTCTATCTACAAAACATGACAGACAGTACACTCAACCTGAGCTGTCAATGCTGCCACAACTATTGTTCCTCCTCTGCAGAAAGATCTCCACCGCTTCGTGCTTGTCCACCTAAAAATTGTGGATCCCATGGGGTGAGACAATTGTCCTAGTGAGAGATATAACTCTCCTCCAACCATAATATTATTGATGATAAACATTATAAAAACTATGTATGTTTCTTTTATATTAATAGGCAAGATTTATCATTATATGAACAAAATAAGATAATCTCCTTTATCAAGGAGAACACCACATCTACCCATGGTAGAGTCATAATTCATCTATCTGCTTTACAAGGAATGTAAAGAAACATAAATAACATCTATCAACTAAGATGTATAACTGAATTGTGCATCAAACAATGTTTTCCGTATTCGATCCTTAAGCAGATATGCTACATGGCTGAACATATTTTACAATCACACTTATGCCCTGAGGAGATGAAGCATACCCTATTCATCTCCAACCGACCACAAACTTCTCACTAGTCGGTACCATACAAGGTTAATGGAAGAGCTAGTTTCCATGACCTCCCTTGTCTCGGTCAGTACGAGACCACTTAGGCTTAGTAGGACATCTTGTATCAGTTGTAATATAGCTATGCCAGGGTACGTAGGCAACCTCACTTAGAGCTACAACATCAACTGTGCTCTCTTAGGGGAACATCTACCACAACCGTCCCCAGTTATTGAGTTATGGTCACTTAGGCACCATACTTTGAGCCATGGTCACATAGACACCACGCCCAGAGCCACAAGTCGGTTCACCATTCTCTATTGAGACATTCTTATTGAATTACTAAGTCATGGACACTTAGGATCCATGCCCCCCACACATTCAAAAATATGCATTCCAGGTTATGCTGTGGGAAACCTATTTCACCATTCAGCAAGTTCTGACACTGATGGATCTATGGTCAGGGCAACATTTTATAGTTCCTAATGATGTTATGCATGTATTACATCATTCTTTTAGCATCAAACAAGTCATCATTATTAATCACAACAAATTCTACAAAGAAAGGTGTAATACATCTATTCAAGTCTTTAAAACACATTCAAATAATATTTCTTTCTTCAAAACATACGTGTTAAACATTGTTTCTTTAAGAAGATAGGTACTTTTGAAACCTTCTTAATGTTTCAGAGCTTCTTCTTCTAAAGAAAGCCTATAGGTAAACAAAGTAAACATTATATAACATCACTTTTTATATGCTTGTAACATTACAACTAACAATTTTGAAGGAGTGTGAGTGTATATGGACATTCTAACTGATCTATATTTTACATTATTACACATATACTCAGATTGTCTTGATGTCTTCTTCATTTTAAACTTAAACAATCTAAAATAATCCCTTCAGACTCATATAAAGCCCGAATGAGTGGAAAACACCCACTCAAGAAAAATAACATATATCAATAACAATTTTGTAGTATTAAAAGCAAACACTTAAAAAGTTTTCTTATATTTTGACTAACTTACACCTTGTGAGACTAGTTTAGTTGTTTACTTATCTAACATATCTTATAGCATAGAAAATTACAAACCTATTATGTTACTTACTAGATTACTTACAGAGAGGTGATGTAAAATGACCTCTTAGATGAATGTTCCATATACTTCCATGTGTATCCTTCTAAAATATGATCCTAGATGCCACCTTATGGAAATATAGAACTCCAAAAGATATTTAGTTTCACTTCTAATATTCAAGACTCAATTGAAGATCTCTAGTTCATAGAACATACTGATCTATGAGACATATAACTTCACTTCAAAATTGATCAACTTTATTCATCTTACAAAATTAGTTTTTTACGCCAATTATAGAATTAGAATTTATTTAAGGAACATTATCATTTTAGGTTGACTAAGCTAGGGAAGTTTTAGAATTAAAAATATACAAATGATACCTATTGGTCACTACTAAGGTTTCACATTTAGTGAACATACTTGAATCTTTATTATGTGTAAGCATATAACAAGGAAAACTCAAATATTTACAATAGAATTATTAAGGGTATCCTTGAATGTTAGAATGATTGACAAGGTCCTTAATGATTTAACTCAAGAGTAAGATGAAAATTTAAGGAATGTATCCTGAAAGAGTAGGATTTACTAGTTAAGTCATAATGCTTTTATAAGAATCTATCTTTATAAAAATATGAAGTCTAAGTATAAATGAATGGAAGGGTTTTTTTTATAAGTATTCTTCTTCCCATGATACAACTTTACCTTGATAAGAAAGAAAGATAAGTACAACATGAATGTGTTGCATAAATATGTTGATTGGTTAACAATACAAAGTACGAAAAGTATCGTTAAACCAATATGTTTAATCCCAACAACCAAAATGATAGGTTATGCATCAAGATTCGTATAGGAAGAGAAAGTTGTTAAGCCTTTTTTTAATAAAAATAAAGGTAACATGATTGTGTATAGTAAACATTTTGCTATGAGTTTTTGAACTGTTCCTCAAGGTCCAAATTAGTGAATAGTAATAAAAGTAAGGTCATGTGTAGGAAAACATAAAGAAGACATGTAAAGTATTATTTAGGACAAAACTTATGTAAGTAACAATCCATTTAAGGATAGAGATCTAATAAGCGTATGATTAAACTGGCATAAGGTTGTAATGATTGGAAACTTATGTTTAAATTTCCTTGTATATTTAGTTTGTCTTTTGTGTTGATTTTGAAAATTTGTTACTTGGTACTTGGGATCTCAGCCTATTATCACATTACTGGGGATCCTCATCCCTTCATATTATTATCATCATGATTACAAGATCTGGGTATTCAAACCCCTAGATCATCACATAGCATTGTTACCTCTGTAACAGGTAACTATTACCTCTAGGTCCTTAGACCAAGGTATTCATTTTACTTGTTGTACAAGTATTTCACATAGTTCACATGGTTTGATTTAGTATATTTTCACCTCTCATTAGGCAACAAATATACACATGGCTCACAAGGCCCATTAAACATCTTGTCACCTCTCACTAGGAAACAACTATACTCATGGCTCACCATGGTCATTAAACATCTTGTCACCTCTCACTAGGCAACAACTATACACATGGCTCACAAGGCCATTAAACATTATACTTATCATATAAGTATTTAACATGCCTCACAAGGCTTATGCAATAAGAGAAATACGACCTTCCCATTATTAGGGTTAGGGTTTCCCTTTATAGACGAATAGGGTTTCAAGTTCATATTATCAGTGCAACCCTAATTCATTGCTCCACACATCTAGGAACATATATTGATATCATAAGTATACAATCATACTTATCTATTTTCATTATTTATCATTAAATGATTATCAACACAAAGTATGAGTTTCTCTCTCATCTTCACTAGGATATTGATTACATCATAGTTTTGGTTCAATCCTCCTCTTGAGGAATATTAGTCCATCATTAACAATTCACATCATATTTTGATTAAAACCACATTCAACATATGTCACTCAGTCAATTACTCATGATTGGAGTGTCTCTATCGTATTGAGTATCAAGATGTGTGTATTATCATATTATACTTTAAACCGCATTCTTTACTTCATGTCATGTATCCATATCACACATGTGGTATAACCACATCACCATGTCATGTTTTAGGGTGTATCCCCTAATTAACATATCATGTACCCATATCAGATGGACTATCACTTAGATCTTATCATTTCAAATTATCTTTGTATCGGGAATGAGCTAGGTGCTTGACCCCATATTGGGTATAAGCTATATTCTTGGTGCCGTGTCATGCACATGATGTGCCCCATATCAGGCATAGAGTATATGCCTCATCATATATCCTTTGAGTGGTATACACAAGATACCATATCGGTTTCCCTTTAGGATTGTCATATCAGGTAACATATCGGGTAACCTTGTTAGGTAGATCCTTAGGCTCATAAGCCCTTCATTCCTTCAAGGATCAACCTTTTCATATAGTTACTTGACAAACTAGGTACCTTATCAAATTCTCATACCACAATCCATTACACAAAGGGTAAGGCATATCGGGTTTCAAACCCTCATCTAGGGTCTTCCACTAGATTCGGTACTTTATACCAAATTGTATATGAAGTATGAATTGAACCTCATATCATTCACAAGATAGGAGTAAGTGCTATTCCTATCAACCAAGAGATATCATCCATATCATTCATGTGGTATCATTCACCACTTATATCGGCTTACCCATCACCTAGGGTTACTCATCTCTATACTGTTTAGAGTGTTCTCTATCTCTTTATTATGCAAGAGATATAGTCTTGAACTTGTTTCATGCATAAAGGGTAAGTAGGTATCTACCATATAGTGCAAGGGCATAACCCATATTGTGTATGTGCTATCATCTATATGCATATCAGTTTAACCCCATCTCAGGTTTCATATCGGGTTGAGGTGTTCCAACCATATCGGGTTACACCTTATATTTTAATCCAAATCTTTTATTGTGCATAAATGTATACTCAACCCATCCTATCATGCATCATATGTATGTTTCAAGATATCATGTACAAGTGTATATTACATGATCATATCGGGCAAGGAATACTTGGTAACTTACTCATATCGAGTTACCCAAATTAGGGTATCATATCGACTTACAAGTGTACCCTTGTTTCTATATCGTGCATGGAGTCTATTCTTGTTTTCCTATCGTGCAAGAGATTTATGGATAATACCATATCATGTTCCAAGGTATGAGCTTCATCTCCATATTATGCAAGAAGATAAAATCTTCTATCCATATCGTGTAAGAGTTATTTGCACATTCCCATATCAGGTTGAAGCTACTAGTGTGTATGCTTGAACCTGATATCACTTATAAAGTGATACCATCTCCTTCAAGCTCTAGAACTCCGTTCTAATTGATATAGTTTATGGAAATAGGTCTAAGACACTACTAGAACTCATAAATTCATCAATTATTTCAGAATATTTTCATAATTAAAAGTAGTTCATTAAGTATAGCAATTTAGGTGATGAATAATAACATGATAGAGTTCAAGTTATATAACCCGCCTTGTGAACAACTCCAAGCTCCAAAGCTCCACATCCTACGGTTGAAGAAGAACTTCTCCAAGGTCCAGGGCTCGTTCACAACTCCTCCATGGACAAGAGGTCACCATAGTTAAGCGCTTGGTGAAGAAGGAAAGAAAAGAATATCCATAACCCAATATCCTACTTCAACCAAGGTTGAAAGTGACCAAAGCCTTACCTAAAGCTTGGTGCTCAAGCTCTCCTAGATCCTTGATCTAGTTTGCACGATACCTAAGAGTATTTGCATGATATATCCAAGGGTAATGGTTATGAGGATCGTAAACTTTCATAAGTTGGTGAAAGGTGAAGTATATATACTTGATTTCATGAGATAAAGCATATATGAGGTGTCTTCCCCTCATGCTACTAGATGACACGTGGACATGCATGGTTGAAATGTGGACATGCATGCACACATGTATATCTTGCCATGCAAGAGTCTTGAGGATAACCTAGAGACAATATCTCAGTCCTTACTTATCTTGTTGGGCAAGTTATCTCGTCTTTATCTCATTAAATAAGCAACCCGATATACTTTTTGTAAGGAACTTTGCCACTCGTCATGGGCCACCTCCTTGAGGTGCTCTACCCGTCATGGCCTTTGAAAGCTCAAAAAACCAATAGGAGGCTCTTACTATGGCTCCTAGGCCGATAGGGCTCCTTATATCAAGTCTACAACTCGATACAACACATATAAGGTTCTTGCCTTCAACTCATTCTTGGTCTTTCCATTACCAAGAGTATCATCACTCAAAGGTGATTCAAACATAGTGTATGATTCATTCTATTTCCTATAAAATATACATAGAGGGAATAGGGACACACTAGAGATGGTAATTTGCATTTCAACCCTATACATTGGGTAAATTACAAATTGTACCAAAATTGATGCACAAAATACTAGCTTTATTCAAACGAGTTATAACTTGGGATTTAGGCTTTCCATAAGCTTTTACTTAGCATGATTCTCTTTCTTGTGATACTAAAACACTTAGAACACATCCCACATGAGTCATTTTGTAATGTAACCCCTCATCTTGGGTAAATTGCACTTTTCACTCAGACTTTCTTATAATGCAAAATTAGTTTGCAATTAAGCTCAAACTTTGAAAACAACTTCATAAGAAGCCTTAATTATTTTTTTCAAAAGATTAGAACCAGTTGGTAAGTAACTTATTTAAGCAAAACTTCTAGGGTTAAGCCATAACCCAGGTCAGGGGTATTACATCGTTCATCTCCAACTGACCAAAAACTTCTCACAAGTCGGTACCATACATGGTCAATGGGATTGCCGGTTGCCATGACCTCAGCTGTCTCAGTCAGTACGAGACCACACATGATTCAGAAGGACATCTCATGTCATCTTCTGGTAGGACATCTTGTGTCACTACAAAAAGATCTTGCTAGGGTACTAGGCATCTTCGCTCAGAGTTACAACGTCAACATGTACTCTCTTAGGGGAGCATCTACTAACAACCATCCCCAGTTATGAAATTACTGAGTCATGGCATATAGCCATACTCTGAGCCATGGTCCAGTTCACCGTGCTCAACATAGAGTCTATGAACAAAGTCACACTCGAGCCAGGATATGGTTTCATACAGCCAAATCCCCATTTATTTTGAGTTTGTAAGGGGATCGACTCACACATGACCGTCCAAGCTTACGCCCCCCACATATTAAAAAATATGCATTCTGGGTTATGCCGCGAGGAACCCATTTCACCATTCAACAAATTCTAAAGCTGATGGATCTATGGTCAGGGCAACATTTTATGGCTTCTAATGATATATTACGTGCATTACAACATTCTTTTAGCATCAAACAAGTTATCATTATTAATCACAACAAATGCTACAAAGAAAAGTGCAATACATCTATCACGTACTTTTTGACTCTTTAAGACACATTTAGATATTGAGCACTTGGGATCTCAGTCCCTTATCACATTACTGGGAATCCTCATCCCTTCACATCATTATCATCATGATTACTGGATCTGGGTATTCAAACCCTTAGATCACCACACAACATTGTTACCTCTGTAACAGGTAACCATTACCTCTAGGTCCTCAGACCAAGGTATTCATTTCACTTGTTGTACAAGTATTTCACATAGTTCACATGGTTTGATTAAGTATTGTGTCACCTCTCACTAGGCAGCAACTATAAACATGGCTCACAAGGCCCATTTAAACATCTTGTCACCTCTCACTAGGCAACAACTATTTTACATGGCTCACAAGGCCATTGAAAATCTTGTCACCTCTCACTAGGAAACAACTATACACATGGCTCACAAGGCCATTGAACATATTGTCACCTCTCACTAGGCAAAAACTATACACATGGCTCACAAGGTCATTGAACATCTTGTCACCTCTCACTAGGCAACGACTATTTTACATGGCGCACAAGGCCATTATTAGGGTTAGGGTTTCCCTTTGTAGTCGAATGGGGGTTTCATGTTCATATTATTAATCCAAACCCTAATTCATTGCTCCACACATCTAGGAGCATACATTGAAATCATAAGTATTCAATCATACTTATTTATTATTGTCATTTATCATTAAATGATTCTCAACACAAAGTATGAGTTTCTCTCTCATCCTCACTAGGATGTTGATTACATCATACTTTATTAACTTGGCTTAACCCTTTCTCAAGGTATATTAGCCTACACTTATCAAAGTGCATTAAGCTCATTACATATTAATGTAACAATTGACATGACACACTTCATGTGTTACTCATCCAAAAATATCAAGGTATATCATCCTCGAGGTGCTAGATTTGATATTTATCATGCCTTGGTGTATCACTTCCCTCATCACTTTTAACTTCCTTAAGTTCATCAACTTATCTTGTACTAGGGTATTTCCCATCCTAATACTTTATGCACTAACTTATCACATTTATCCTATATTTGAATAATCCAACTATCATCAAGTGATATGGACTCATCTCCAGTTAAGGCATTGTTGATATAGGGTTGACCATTATCAACCACTTTAGGTGTTTTACCAATCAAAGTATTATGCACACCCTTACTTGGTGTTACACTCATCACTCCTAAGAGTGTTTTACCCTCACCTTTACAAGGTGTATCAGGTTGAATCATGCTTGTGCAACAAGTATCATGTATACCTTGGTCTGATGGTCTAGTGATAATAGTTACCTAATAAGTAGAAACAATGTTCAGTAATGTACTAAGGGTTTGAATACCCAGATCTAGTAATCATGATGATGATAATGTTAAGGGATGAGTGTTTTAGAGATGTGTTCTCAACACGATATCATCCAAGAGGTGTATTCTCAACCCAATATCGGTTTAGAGGTGTATTCTTTCTACCCATATCACTTTAGAGGTGTATGTGTGCTTACCATATCAAGCAAGAGGTGTATGCTTGCTTACCGTATCACTTTAGAGGTGTATGTGTGGTTACCAAATCGGGCAAGAGGTGTATTCTTGCTTACCATATCACTTTAGAGGTGTATGTGTGCTTACCATATCACTTTAGAGGTGTATGTGTGCTTTACACCATATCGAGAAAAGAGGTGTGTCTGTTCTTCACATCATATCGGGCAAAGAGGTGTGTGTGCGCTTCACACCATATCGGGCAAAGAGGTGTGTCTTTCAACCTGATATCACTTTACCCTTGATGATGTCATCACCATAAACCTCTAGACTCTTGTTCTTACTATTCTAAGTCATGGACAACAATCCCATGAATCTTTTAGAACTCAAAGGGTCATCAATTATTCAAGAGAAATCGAAATTGCAAGTAGTTCAACAAGTATGACAAAATTGAAAGTGCATAATAATATAATTGGGTTCAAGTTATATAACCCGCCTCAAGAACAACTTCACAGCTCCAAGCTCCAAAGCTTCACATTCCTAAGGTTGAAGATGACTTATCAAAAGTCTAAGGCTTGTTCATAACTCCTTCATATATAAGGAATCACCATAGTTAAGAACTTGGTGAAGAAGAAAAGAAAGGAAGATCATAACCCTAGATCCATGCTTCAATCCAAGGTTGAAGATGATCATGGCCTTACCTTAGGGTTAAGATTTTAGATCCTTCTTGATCCTTAACACCTTGCAAGATAGCTCACTAATCATGCACAATATGCCCTCACTTGTGGCCGACATCCCTTTCACTTGTGGCCAATATCACTTCACTTGGCCGATATCAACATGCTATGGTCGATACTGTTAAGTTTTAGGGGAGGCAGAGAAGGCAGCGGAAACAAATATTTTCTTCTCCCCGAACCCAGTATGAAGGAATCGTGTCAACGTCTATACAATAGGAAGTATGTTTGTAGAGACATACCTTGTCCCAAGGCTTGCTCGGTGACATTACCTCGTGGCTTGCACGGTCTTCACCTCTGGTCTTGGACGGTGTCTATGCAGCTCCTAGTCTCACCAGGATTGTCGAGATTGACAACTGTCCTCCGAGCGGCATAAGTCTCCTGCCTCTGTAGTAGTCCACATGGACCACCTAGAACTCTGATCGCCTTGTCGCACAAGGCACCAGAAGAAGTCGTACCCTCATGTCGACGTACTAGTCACCGACACACTCTCCTGCCACAATCACCTTTCTACAGTTGTCTTTCCCTTGTTGTGCCTCCCTTATCGGGTAGCACTTGCTCGGGCTCACTCGGTTACCACAACCAGAGAGAACGACAACTTTGCAGAGCAACTAGTGTTCTGAGTTGTTGTACCTGAGAAGCCCCCAATACCCCTATATATATAGGAGGGTCATGGGACATGGTTCTCTTCCCCGGACAATGCGGGATTAAAGCAGGAGTAGAAGGGTTTGAGATTTTCCACAAAATTTGACAAACTGTGCCAGCTGAACCGATCGTTTCAAGCATGAACCGATCGGTTGGGGACCTGAGCCGATCGATTCATACATGAACCGGTCAGTTGGGACTCCTGAGCCGATTGGTTCACTTCTAAACCAGTCAGTTCACTGCCCTAGTTAGTTCCCGATTGACTTTTCCTCTTTGGTTTCGAATTGATCCAAATACCAATCCTTGTTCCAATCAAATTGGGCAGGTGCAACGAAAAGAAATTTTTCACCAACCTGACTTTCCCAACTCACTCGTTTGGACCAGTTGAGCCAATCAGTTCAACCCTTATACCGGTCAGTTTAGCCTATCCTGAGTCGATCGATTCATCACATGATCCGATCGGTTCACCAACCTGAGCCGATCAGTTCATCACATGAGCCAATCAGTTGGGAGTGCAGATTGCGTAGAATCAGTCAATTACAGTTTCAATCAATCTGATACTCTAACCAATCGGTCCAACACCTTGAACACTATGATACTGTGCTATCAATTGATTGAGTGTTTAATTTAACTACTAAACTCCTTTAGCAATCAATCTAAACATTGTTTGTGGATGAACTCCTCTTCCAGGTTAAATCCTATGTGTGTGATAAACTCCTTTAGCAATCAATCAACACCACAATCTAGTCTTGTGTGTCATTGTTGTCTATGTACCTTCCACAATGACATTCGACTAGGGACATAATAAGAATGTACAAACTCTTAGCATCCATATGATCTCATCGTTGATGTCCTCAACCTGAAAGCATACGTCATTGAGTACTGTCATTCTCTAGACATTCAATATGTTCTATCATTATCTCATATGATTGAACCAGAAAGAATTGGAAGCTTGCCTTTGATGTTTATCAAATCAATCTTAATGTATCCCACCAATCATCCCATGATTGGCTCTCAGGGCATACATACCAACAGACTCCCACTTGCACTGTGAGCCAATCACCCTTGAATCATATTCATAGTGATCTTCAAACATGTCCCACATGTTACTATGCTCTAGTGCTTACGCAGTGAGTTATGGCAACACCTTGCCAAAGTCAGTATTAACTACATGTTTCTCATCTCTTCGCTGTACGTCACACATATGAGATGGAGTTGCCGTAATATGCAATCTAGTATTCCTTTGCTAACCTTTAGCCACATTGCATGACCAAGCACTCCTTACTTGTCATCAATGATCGGAATATCTATAAGTTCATCTCATGAACTTCCAGATCCATATAGTATCCACTAATGTTCTCTAACACACGAATACTCGGCTTTTCCTTTTAAACGGCTTTATTGGAATGTTTCCATTTATCAACAAACATTCACTTTTATATATCTCATATATATATTTTGTGATTAACTTTCAGTCAAAAGTTTGCATCAGTGTAACTCTTTACAGTGAACCCTTCCTTATTTCCATAGAACTAGTACTTCTTAAGTACTTATCAAGTTCTTATGTTATTCCAATAACCCTTACTGGAACTAGACAAACATCCACTCGTCATGTCCCACATACGAGTTATCAGGATGAGCACATCATATTTTCATGTCCTACATACAAGATGATGAATGCATTTTATTCTTGCTATGACCATACATGCAAGATAATGGGATGATTACATACATGATAGATCCATATCTATTCTTAGTGTTCCCATTCTTTATAAGAATTGGACACTTGGCCTTGGGATACTAACTCCATGTAACATGGACAAGTTTTCTCCCAGTGAATCTGTGCACACTGAACGCTTTAGTATAGATTGCCAATGTATGCTTTCTCTTTTCAGGTCAAGAGGTTTTTGAGAACTATCTCTATAGATCTCTATTCCTATTACATAGGAAACATCTCTATCTTCCTTAAAGATAATTTCCACAAAGGATTTCCATTCTAGAACATTTCCATTTCACATCAACATGTGGAATGTGAATATGCTCCCACTAAATCACATATCCCTTCTTTATCTTTGACATATCAATCAAACCATTTGACTATATTATCAAAGTAAAGATCATAGTTCTGAGTTGCTTGTACTCAATCAATCACATTGATTAGTCCATTGTATCTTATAGACTTCATTTGCATTAATGGACTCATAAACCTTATAGGTTGTATCATGTACACATCCTTGTTTTATTCCTCATAGGAATGCGGTTTTAGTATCCGTATGCCAAATATCTTAGTCATTAAGTTGCAAGCATCATTCTTCTCAAAACATCATCCATGTGTCTTAATGCTTAAGACTCTTTCGCACTTATGGATTTCATCCCAATGGGTGATACCATCAAGGTCATACCTTATGGTTCACATGGAAGTCATTTAGGATGTAATGGTCATAAACCATAACTCAAAATCTGGTTCCTCAATATCATCTAGATTGTTGACTCATCATATGGCCAACTCATCATATAGATATTTGAGGTGTATCTGTTAAGGAATTTGAAAACTCACAACACTTTGTGATTCTTAATATCCTTTATTAATGTAGGGTATTCTTTATTTAAGAAGAACTTAGTTATTTGATGATCATCCTCTAACTCCTTAGAGTATGACTCCTTTTGATTTAGACATCACCATGCCTTAATAACGAGCTCACTATGATACACTATCATAATCACTCATAAGGTTCTCAAACATTTGGTGCAAGTATTTCATTCATTGATCTCATAAATAATTAACACATTACCAAATTCTTACTTCATCTATGATATTCTTGAACACTTCAAGATATTCATATTAGTATTTCTCTAAACACTGCTTGAAGTATTAGAATTTTCTCCAATAGGTATGTAAATACATCACATGTATTATACCTAATAGGATAATCATTCTCCCACTATCACTAATGAAGATTGATGTCTAAGAGATTCATGTCTCTTACCGGTTCTCTAACCAAAAGAGTCTAGATTTATCCATCATATGGAAATTAGAAATGAATTTCTCATGATTTATGCTAATTTGATTGTTTGAGTTATCAATAACTTTTAGGTATCATTTTATCTTATGCATACCAAGTAACACAAAATAAACAAGGCATTGCTACAAAGATCATATCTTTGAAACATCAACAATATTGATAGCCATCTTGTCACTACAAGATGCAACAATAAAGTGTTTCTATTGGCAAATTGAAATAGCAGTTCTCAACTTTATTTCATGCCCTTTAGGCTGAAATAAACTGAAAGTTACTCCTATCTATGGCAGCAACACTTCCTTTAATGATGGGTACTCCTTTCTTGGTCCTTTCGTAAAGGCCATCACTTCTTTATAGATCTTACATATCATATATGTCAGATCTCCATCTTGGTATCATATACCTCAGAAGCAGTCCATTTCATGATACATTAGGTGGAGATATCCATCCCCTCCTTCTTCTTCTTTTGTTCTTCCAGATATAGAGGGAAATTCCCTCATTCACCCTCCCATGTGCCTTGAGGCTGAAGACGACTTGGGCTATTGGCTAGCATCAGAACCCTTCTTAGCTTTGCCCTTGCCCCTGCCCTTGGACCTGCCTTTCTTTCTATTGATCAACATCACATACTTAGGCTTGTCCTTCTTCATATGTGCATCTACTGTCCTCAACATGTCCAACAACTTTTTCAATGCTTGTCAAAGTTGTTCATGTCATAGTTCATCATGAACTGTATGATTCTCGCAACATTTGTAGTATCATACCAATAGCCAACTCTTGGCTCAGAGGGAATCCTTCTTAGTCAGGTTTTTCCACATACCCAATCACATTGAGTGTGTGAATTCCTTATTGGATCTCCTTTTGTCATGACATACTAGGACAGTGTCTTAGAGACATCATATGTCTCATGTTGTCTCTGCAACTCATAGTTCAGAGAGCACGACATTAAGCACTCCACATCAATGTCATCCTCGATATGCTTCCATAAGCATCCTTTAAGCCATTGGTGTGGTGGGATCGAGTTCATCTGGTTTTGGTATAACTAGGACTTAGAGCTTTCACTCTTTGATTGAGAACACTTCTCAATGTCCTAACCAGTCATGGAATTATTCCCATTTAATTTGTCCATCTTAAGGACCGATCACAAATAAAGTGATTATTGTTGATTAACCATTTATTGTATAAAAGGAAATATATGCAATTTAGTCCAAAAACTTCTTTTTGACTTGATTGATTTGAAAAGGTTTTACGATATAATTAGGACTATAATTAATTATTGCTCCCACTATTTTTGTTCAAATTGATAGCCTTCACCATCAATTCAGAAGATTGTAGCGTACCATCTTCTAGTGGGTCAAGATCCATATTTCATCAAGTCATGAGTCAACTTTGGCTGATCGCCCACAACTTGACTATTTAGGTAGGCCATCATGCCAATTGTATCATATGCAACTGTTGGATAGATGACATGTGTAACTCCTTGCCATTCATCCCGTGCCTATGGGCTTAGATGCTCTAAGAATCACCAGTTAAGTCTAACCCAAAAGCCGACACGGTAAACATGCATCCTGCTTTGGTAGATCCTACATGTCTACCCTTCACACTTTCGCAAGATGGACGACACACCACACTTTGGCATAACCTACACTTGGTTGATCAAGTTTTTAATGTGTGCTGCTATTGGAAGGCATATAAGTCTTAATATTTAGATGAGGGATTTGGTTTTATAGGTACAAATACATATCCAATCACCATAATACATAGTACGCATTATATACATGCTATATCCCACAGAAAACATGTGAAATGATAAAAGCGATGATTATGGCCATCCTAATGTGATTCCTTGAGCTAATAGGAATCACGGTCATCTTGGTCCACATCACATGCAACCTGTACAAGATGAACTCTGTGCTTTGTCATTCTAGGTATGATCAACTCATCTCCATGATTGATCAGCTCGCCATCAGGCCGGTCGGTTGGGTGCCACCAGTCGATCGATTGGTGCCTCCAGATGATCGGTTCGTCTGGTCATTGTGCATCTCCTCATGGCCACCACCCACTCACCTCGTTCCTCAAACCAGTCGTCTGGAATGCCAACCGATCGGTTCACGCCTTGAACCGATTGCTTCAGTTGTCGTCAGGTTCTACGCCGTTCTTTGACAAAACAAGAAATAAAAGTTCTATCCTATTTACATTTGTATTGAGAAACCCCGAGTTACATTCGGGGGGAGCAAAGGTAGGAAAGAAATCTCGAGTTATCTCAAGTTACATCAAGAAAAGGAGGTAGGGAATCGGTGCGCAGACCGAGATGCAAGCAACCACATTCAACCATACACAAACATAGGGTTTATTGGCCATAACCACGCTGTACATCCACCACAAAACTCGTTTAAGGGTGACACGTATCGAGTGCATTCATATTACATATAATATATGTATATTGGGATTTGTGGATTTAGGATTGGACATGCATAAAGCCAATTTTATTCACATCGTACGCAATAAATAAAGGTGACAAACCAAAATTGATCACATCGATAATCCTAAAGTATAGAGAAGTTGACATGGCTCTGATGCCACTGTTGGGTTTTAGGGGAGGTAGAGAAGGCAGCGATAACAAAAATTTTCTTCTCCCCGAACCCAGTATGAAGGAATCGTGTCAACGTCTATACAATAGGAAGGATGGTTTGTAGAGACATACCTTGTCCCGAGGCTTGCTCGACGACATTACCTTGCGGCTTGTGCGATCTTCACCTCTGGTCTTGGATGGTGTTTGTGTAGCTCCTGGTCTCACTGGGACTGTCGGGATTGACAGTTGTCCTCTGAGAAACAGACGTCTCCCGCCTCTATAGTAGTCAACACAGACCACCTGGAACTCTGATCGCCTTGTTGCATAAGGCACCGGAAGGAGTCGTACCCTCCTGTCGGTGTACTGGTCACCGACACACTCTCCTGCCACCAGTCACCTTTCTGCAGTTGTCTTTCCCTTATTGTGCCTCCCTTATCAGGTAGCACTTGCTCAGACTCTCTCAGTTACCACAACCAGAGAGAATGACAACTTTGCAGAGCAACTGGTGTTCTGAGTTGTTGTACCTGAGAAGCCCCCGATACCCCTATATATAGGAGGGTCATGGGACAGGGTTCTCTACCCCAGGCAATGCGGAATTAAAGCAGGAGTAGAAGGGTTCAAAATTTTCCACAAAATCTGACAAACTGTGCCAGATGAACTGATCGTTTCAAGAATGAATCGAACGATTGGGGACCTGAGCCGATCAGTTCACACATGAACCGATCGGTTGGGACTCCTGAGCCGATCAGTTCACTTCTGAACCGGTCGGTTCACTGCCCTAGTCAGTTCCTGATTGACTTTTCCTCTTTTGTTTTGAATTGATCCAAATACCAATCATTGCTCCAATCAAATTGGAAAAGTGAAACAAAAAGAAATTTCTCACCAACCTGACTTTCCCAACTCGCTCATTTGGACCAGTTGAGCCGATCGGTTCAACCCTTGAACCGATCCGTTTAGCCTATCCTGAGCCGATCGGTTCATCACATGAGCCGATCGGTTGGGAGGGCTGACTGCACAGAATCAGTCAATTGCAGTTTCAATCAATCTGATACTCTAATCAATCGGTCCAACACCTTGAACACTATGATACTGAGCTATCAATTGATTGAGTGTTTAATTGAACTACTAAACTCCTTTAGCAATCAATCTAAATATCGTTTGTGGATAAACTCCTCTTCCAGGTTAAATCCTATGTGTGTGACCCTGCAGGCCCATTTCACATTGGCAATGAAAGTCCATAACACTTATGACTTCACAAGCAAAGAGCGGTGCCTAGTTGCACATCAATGCTACCCAAGTGAAAAGGAAAGTTTGAGAACAACTTTCAATCCTACAATCTGTGAATGGTGTTACAGTGAATGTATAATTCCTTTGTCACAGATATCCTGAATGAACTCAAGGCATGGAACAGTCATCCTGTCAACGTTCATTCACTTTCTTGATCTCAAAGTAGACTGGAGGAGATATGTATGACATAAATATCACATATTGATTCACACATACGTGCACATGCCTATCTCAATCCTACTCATCAAGTGGACATGGATATCAAACTCCCTCAGGAGGGACAAATCCCATATCTATCACTCACCCCTCAAAAGCCCCATGTGTCAAAGCCACCCAATCATCACCTTTATAACAACCCATGTTTCAGGACTGCGTTTGATGATGTCAAAGTGTACCCAACGACATGTGTTGAGTGTAGTGATTTCAGGTAAAGAATCACACTCACCACCATCACTGTTACAACTGACTGTGACTACCATATCTTGGTTCCATGTGTCAAACTCACGGTGGGTCTGTCCGGTACACTTGTTCTCTAACAAGTACCTATGTGTTTGGTTTGATATCTCCATATCATGACTAACAAGATTCTATCATCAACCAACACCACAATATAGTCTTGTGTGTCATTTTTGTCTATCTACCTTCCACAATGACATCCGACTAGGGACATAATAAGAATGTACAAACTCTTAGCATCCGTATGATCTCATCGTTTAGGTCCTCAACCTGAAAGCATACGTCATTGAGTACTATCATTCTATAGACAGTCAATCTGTTCTATCATTATCTCATATGACTGAACCAGAAAGAATTGGAAGCTTGCCTTTGATGTTTATCAAATCAATCTTAATGCATCCCACCAATCATCCCATGATTGGCTCTCAGGGCATACATACCAACAAATACCACTTGCTATGGTCGATACCCAAGCCCTATGCATGATACCACATCACATATGCACGATACCAAGGCTCTATGCATGATATATAAGAGAAAGGAGGTGGTAGGATTCGAAAAATTTCACTAAGGGGTGAAAGGAAGGGTATATATACTTGAGGTTCATGGGAGAGAGTGTAAGAGGTGTCATCACCTTACTACTAGTAGGTGCCTCATGACCATGCATGGATTGACACATGTACTTACATGCATTCCATATTTATTTTGCCATGAAAAATAAAATCTTGAGTATAATGCATGGTATAAGGGTCGTCCCCCTTTGGTTATGTTCTAGGACAAGCCACTTCCACTCACATTTTTATATTCACAATTCAATGCAACCTTTCCCAAGGAAAGTTGCAAGCTGATATCCATTGCCTTATTGAGGTGCTTAGCTCGTTTTTTCAAAAGCAAAGATCAAAAACACAATATGGGGGTCTCCTCTTTGGCTCCTTGGCCGATAGGGACTCCCATTTAACACTACAACTCGATACACTCAATACATGCTTCGATTAGGGTTTCCATTCAACCCCTTTTCTTGGTCTTTTCATCACCAAATACTACCACTCATTAATTATTCAAACATGGTGTCTCATTCATTCTATATCCTCTAAATGATACATAGAGGAAGTAGGAACACTTTAAAGGTGGTAATTTGCATTTCAACCCTACATTTTGGGTAAATTACAATTTGTACCAAAATTGGTGCACAAGGTACTAGCATTATTCAAACAAGTTCAAACTTGGTATTTAGGCTTTCCACAAGCCACCAATTAGCATCATTCTCTCCCTTATGATACTAAAACACTTTAGAACACATTCAACATGTGAATATTGCAATATAACCCCTTATCTTGGGCAAATTACACTTTGGTCCAAAACAAAGGAACATTGCTCAAACAACATTCAATAAGGACCAAACTTGAAACATAAGTGTCTCACATGATAACAAAACTCCTTAGAGGATTATATTAAAGTTCTAAAAAAAATTTTTAGACAAAAAAATAGGGTTTAACTCATAACCCAAGTCAGGGTCATTACTGGAATGTACACACTAGGTGTGGCAAATTGCAAGATAACCCTCTCAAATCGGTAAATTGCAATTTGACCCGAAACAAGTACATAAAGCACAAACATCATCCAAACAAGCTCAAACTGGATAATTAATCTCTCCACAAGCTCTAAAATCATCTCAAAGGATTAGAGAAAGGATCTAAGAACTTAATCAAGTAAAACAAATAGGGTTAACCAAAACACAGGTTGTGGGTATTACACTTCTGCTCCCTCCTTTGAGCAAGCCAATGAATTACATGCTTATGACATGACATGGGCTGAGTAGAATGCCAGATGGCCCGATCATGGTTTTGGTCCTCTCGCTGATGAGGAGATGCCTGACCAAGATGCTGAGGATGTTGTTGATGATGTAGAGGGCACTGAGGATGATGGATATGAGAATGGTTCTAATGACGACTTTGCTGGTTCCTTTGGGGATGATGGTGAAGATGGTTCTGTCTCTGTTGCACCTTTAGATGGTGACAAGGTGTGACAATGTGAGTTTTTACTCTTTTCTATTATTTAAATTAGTTTTCACCTCCATAATGATCATTTACAATATCTTTTGACTCCTTGATCAATATAGATACTCAAAATCAAATTCCTTTGCATCTTATGAATTTTATGCACTCTTGGACACTTTAATTTAACTTAATGCACCTCCTTGATAAAATGCTTGAGTTTGACTAATTGACTTTATCCTTTGGTCTCCAAACTTTTACACTTTATTCTACTCTTCATGTTGAAGTTATGGTCCAAATTTGGGAGCTTTCGGACCTTCCTATGAATTTATATGATTTTTCCAAGTTCTTAGCCTTTTTCCTTGATTTTGGCCTTTTGTTCCACCTTTTTCTGTTGCTGGGCCCGGCCCATTCCTTAATTGGGGCGCCTGGGCAAGGCGGATTGACCCAGCAGCATTGGATGTTAATCCAACGGCGCTGGGGTCGTCCCCTACCTCACGCCTGATAAGGCAGGTACCCGGTGGACCAAGCCACCTTGGCTCCTAGTCCGATCGACCGAGTCAGTGAGTGTCGCCCCAATTAGCTCGACCTACGGATTCACAGCTCGTTCTCGAAGCTTCCGCGTGGCTCAGTAGGGTAAAACGCGGCTTGAGTGCCAAGGAAACCATGGCCCATCTTGGGCGGCGCCGGCTCCCTCATCTAACCCTAACCCTAGCTTCGGGAGCCCTATAAAAGACGCCCATTGGGTTCGTCGCGCCCCTACGAAGTCAAACGGCGCCCTCTCTTCCCACTCCGAGCTCTCTCGCTCCCGCTCCCTTTGTCTCCGGCCGCCGCACCGCCGCGGAGCAACTCTGCCCGCTGGCTGGTCCTTTTGTTAGGACGAACAGCAGCAGCCACCCGATCGTGGTCCACGCTACTCCCGGCTGAGATTGAACGGCCACGATCCCCGCGCGAGTCCCCCTTCTGTCCCTCCTCTGTGTGGCACGTGCCTGGGAGCACGGCTTCCGTCCACCGCTGATCGGCTTCGCGTGCCCACGGTAGATTGACGATCGACGGCTCCCTTTTTTTTGGTATTTCCCACCTCTCTGCCATAAATTCCAGTAAATAGCCTTTTCTTGCAAAATCGATATCTTGAGATCCGTAACTCCAAAAATAGTAAATTTATAGTCTATATTGATCAGAAAAATCCAACTAATCTGTTAAAAATACTTGTGAAGTCTAATCCTCGACTCTTATCACAGATATGCCATGATCTTTATCCTTTGCCTATTTAATTATATTATAAGATGATTAATCTTGAAGAAAACCCTGTTCCTGTTTTCTAATGATCGTTCTGAGACACAAAATCATCTTTGACAAGATTAAGGTTGTATCTAATCTTCTTAACCCTTTGCCCTAAAATATAAATCATATACCTTGAAACAAGGGTTGTTAATGATATGATGGTGATCTACCCTAATCTAGAAAGGCCTTTTGATCATATGATCCCTGATCTAACTTGATCCAAATAATAATATTTTGTTCCCATACTGGAAATGATCTAGAATTTTGGATAATGCTTTGGATAATGATATTGATAATTAGGGTTGACATCTATTCCTAAAATTACCTAGGAAGGTCATCCATTCATGAAACATGTTTGATACTTGGATATTTGTTGGATTTATGGGAATGTTGTTGATGACCTAAACCTAAGGTAGAAATAGGGAAATGTAACCCTAATCTCGATTTGACCTTTTAAACTATGATCTTGACCCTTGATCCAATATTTTGATCTAGGATCTGACTCAAAGGGTTGATTTTACTCTTTCTCTTGGGATCTATACTCCAAGTACTCTTTAAGAAGGTACGCTATTATACTACTCCTCCTTGGTTGCTTGATGATAAATTCTTAGGTATCTCTTGAATTATGCTTGGCTAATTATTTGGATGAAATATTGTTCCTTATGAATAGTCTTCCGTTTTTCTTCTATATTATATGTTGAGGAACATGAAATCTAAATCACTAGACCCATTATGACTGCCCGTATATTGATGTTGATAATGATGATGGAAATATTGATAATGTTGATATTGGATATAAGCAAAACTCTTTCTTTGGAAGGAGGGATTTTGCACTTGGATCTCCTATCTCATATGGTGAGAAGGAGCTTGGTGACCCCCATCGCGTTGGGGTAATTGAGTCACCCAAATTAATATAAGCATGCTTCTTGAATTACAGCATAATGGGAAATTCGTAATAAAATTTGTTGTTTGAATAACATTTTGGCTTTTGGAAATCGTCCGATAATGATTTGAAACATAAGTCCTGCCAAGCATACTATTTTTCATTATAAAACTGTTTTACCTGTTTTTATATAGCGTACCGTGCAATTGCATTGACTTTGTGTCTTGATTTTCTCGATTTTAGGTAATGCAAGGAACTAGTTCCATCTACTCTTTCATCTACTGCAATAAAGACTGCTGCATCTTATGGACTCTACATGGGAAGCTAATTGAAAAAGGGATGTAGTTGTAGGCTAGTTCTTATCTCTTTCTTTTTCTGTTGCCTACGGGCCTGATGTATTAAACTTTTTTTGGTTCATCTTAATAAAGAAGGATGTTATTTCATTTTTGCATATTATCTGTGTGTGATTTTCGGGCCACTCAGGGACGGGCGCTCTCATCCCTCTAACACTGCCTTTTGGACAGTGGGATTGGGATTAGGGTAAGAACGGATCCGTGACAGTTGGTATCAGAGCCATAACCCCTCCAGTAGGTGGGGCCCACATGGGCCTGTGGCATGCCAGTCTTGAGCCGTGCGGTCCAGGCAAGTTGGAAAGGGCTATCCGTAGAGACGAGATGGAGCCACCCTTGCGCTGGTAGCCGTGGACGGGAGCTGGGTGTCTATGGGCCATTGTGGGTCTGCACTGAAATGGGGTCAGATTATGAGGCCATATAGTTGAGCCTTGACGAGGACGTCAAGAGTCTAAGTGGGGGAGATTGTAACGTCCCAGGATTTGACGCCTCGGATAGCATGATCTTATAAGGAATGATTGGACTACCCATATCACCAAGGTGCACCACCTTTTCCGGGAGCCCATTGCTAAGAACTCCATAGTTAAGCGTGCTCAGCTTGGAGTAGTACTGGGATGGGTGACCTGTCGGGAAGTTGATCCTGGCATGCGTGTCAGTGAGGACAAAGTGCGCAGTTAAGGCTAGTGGTGGTCTGTGGGGCCAGTCGTCATTCCTAAAACTCTACTAGAGCCTCGGGCAGTGGGCCTGGGCGTTACAAATGGTATCAGAGCCCCAAACTTCTCACCCCCAAACTGATGGACAATCTGAGAGGACAATTCAGGTTCTTGAAGACTTGCTGAGATCATGCGTCCTCGATTGGGGTGGTTCTTGGGACCACTACCTCCCTCTCGTCGAGTTTGCCTACAACAATAGCTACCAATCCAGTATCGGCATGCCTCCCTATGAAGCTCTGTATGGAAGACCGTGTAGATCTCCACTTTACTGGGATGAAGTAGGCGAAAGACGAATCCTGAAATCTGAGGAACTGCAACTCTACTCGGATAATGTCAACCTAATCAAGCAAAGGCTAAAAAGGGCACAAGATCGTCAGAAGTCTTATGCTGATGCACACAGGACTGACACTCAATTCTTAGTAGGTGATCATGTTTTCCTGAAGATTCGACCAATCTGAGCCATTGCAAAGAACAAAGGAAAACTCAGTCCTAGATATGTGGGTCCTTTTGAAATTCTGAATCGTATTGGGGAATGTGCTTATAGGCTGGCTCTACCTCCACAATATAGCATGATGCACAACGTCTTTCATGTGTCGAACCTGAAACGGTATGTCAAAGACCCTAGTCATGTCCTCAATCATGAACCAATTGAATTAAAGGACACCCTCGTGTACCAAGAAACTCCAGTCAAGATACTTGATACTCGCACCAAGGAACTCAGAAATAAGAAGATTGAAATGGTTAAGGTGTTGTGGAAGCACCATGGGGATGATGATGATGCTACTTGGGAGTTGAAGTCAGACATGGAGGAACGTTTTCCTGACCTCTTCAAGGAAGTTTGAATTTTGGGGACAAAATTCCTTTTTATGGAGGGGAGGATGTGACAATGTGAGTTTTTACTCTTTTCTATTATTTAAATTAGTTTTCACCTCCATAATGATCATTTACAATATCTTTTGACTCCTTGATCAATATAGATACTCAAAATCAAATTCCTTTGCATCTTATGAATTTTATGCACTCTTGGACACTTTAATTTAACTTAATGCACCTCCTTGATAAAATGCTTGAGTTTGACTAATTGACTTTATCCTTTGGTCTCCAAACTTTTACACTTTATTCTACTCTTCATGTTGAAGTTATGGTCCAAATTTGGGAGCTTTCAGACCTTCCTATGAATTTATATGATTTTTCCAAGTTCTTAGCCTTTTTCCTTGATTTTGGCCTTTTGTTCCACCTTTTTCTGTTGCTGGGCCCGGCCCATTCCTTAATTGGGGCGCCTGGGCAAGGCGGATTGACCCAGCAGCATTGGATGTTAATCCAACGGCGCTGGGGTCGTCCCCTACCTCACGCCTGATAAGGCAGGTACCCGGTGGACCAAGCCACCTTGGCTCCTAGTCCGATCGACCGAGTCAGTGAGTGTCGCCCCAATTAGCTCGACCTACGGATTCACAGCTCGTTCTCGAAGCTTCCGCGTGGCTCAGTAGGGTAAAACGCGGCTTGAGTGCCAAGGAAACCATGGCCCATCTTGGGCGGCGCCGGCTCCCTCATCTAACCCTAACCCTAGCTTCGGGAGCCCTATAAAAGACGCCCATTGGGTTCGTCGCGCCCCTACGAAGTCAAACGGCGCCCTCTCTTCCCACTCCGAGCTCTCTCACTCCCGCTCCCTTTGTCTCCGGCCGCCGCACCGCCGCGGAGCAACTCTGCCCGCTGGCTGGTCCTTTTGTTAGGACGAACAGCAGCAGCCACCCGATCGTGGTCCACGCTACTCCCGGCTGAGATTGAACGGCCACGATCCCCGCGCGAGTCCCCCTTCTGCCCCTCCTCTGTGTGGCACGTGCCTGGGAGCACGGCTTCCGTCCACCGCTGATCGGCTTCGCGTGCCCACGGTAGATCGACGATCGACGGCTCCCTTTTTTTTGGTATTTCCCACCTCTCTGCCATAAATTCCAGTAAATAGCCTTTTCTTGCAAAATCGATATCTTGAGATCCGTAACTCCAAAAATAGTAAATTTATAGTCTATATTGATCAGAAAAATCCAACTAATCTGTTAAAAATACTTGTGAAGTCTAATCCTCGACTCTTATCACAGATATGCCATGATCTTTATCCTTTGCCTATTTAATTATATTATAAGATGATTAATCTTGAAGAAAACCCTGTTCCTGTTTTCTAATGATCGTTCTGAGACACAAAATCATCTTTGACAAGATTAAGGTTGTATCTAATCTTCTTAACCCTTTGCCCTAAAATATAAATCATATACCTTGAAACAAGGGTTGTTAATGATATGATGGTGATCTACCCTAATCTAGAAAGGCCTTTTGATCATATGATCCCTGATCTAACTTGATCCAAATAATAATATTTTGTTCCCATACTGGAAATGATCTAGAATTTTGGATAATGCTTTGGATAATGATATTGATAATTAGGGTTGACATCTATTCCTAAAATTACCTAGGAAGGTCATCCATTCATGAAACATGTTTGATACTTGGATATTTGTTGGATTTATGGGAATGTTGTTGATGACCTAAACCTAAGGTAGAAATAGGGAAATGTAACCCTAATCTCGATTTGACCTTTTAAACTATGATCTTGACCCTTGATCCAATATTTTGATCTAGGATCTGACTCAAAGGGTTGATTTTACTCTTTCTCTTGGGATCTATACTCCAAGTACTCTTTAAGAAGGTACGCTATTATACTACTCCTCCTTGGTTGCTTGATAATAAATTCTTAGGTATCTCTTGAATTATGCTTGGCTAATTATTTGGATGAAATATTGTTCCCTATGAATAGTCTTCCGTTTTTCTTCTATATTATATGTTGAGGAACATGAAATCTAAATCACTAGACCCATTATGACTGCCCGTATATTGATGTTGATAATGATGATGGAAATATTGATAATGTTGATATTGGATATAAGCAAAACTCTTTCTTTGGAAGGAGGGATTTTGCACTTGGATCTCCTATCTCATATGGTGAGAAGGAGCTTGGTGACCCCCATCGCGTTGGGGTAATTGAGTCACCCAAATTAATATAAGCATGCTTCTTGAATTACAGCATAATGGGAAATTCGTAATAAAATTTGTTGTTTGAATAACATTTTGGCTTTTGGAAATCGTCCGATAATGATTTGAAACATAAGTCCTGCCAAGCATACTATTTTTCATTATAAAACTGTTTTACCTGTTTTTATATAGCGTACCGTGCAATTGCATTGACTTTGTGTCTTGATTTTCTCGATTTTAGGTAATGCAAGGAACTAGTTCCATCTACTCTTTCATCTACTGCAATAAAGACTGCTGCATCTTATGGACTCTACATGGGAAGCTAATTGAAAAAGGGATGTAGTTGTAGGCTAGTTCTTATCTCTTTCTTTTTCTGTTGCCTACGGGCCTGATGTATTAAACTTTTTTTGGTTCATCTTAATAAAGAAGGATGTTATTTCATTTTTGCATATTATCTGTGTGTGATTTTCGGGCCACTCAGGGACGGGCGCTCTCATCCCTCTAACACTGCCTTTTGGACAGTGGGATTGGGATTAGGGTAAGAACGGATCCGTGACACAAGGACTATGAGCATGAGGCTGATGATGATCCTATTGACATAGATATCATAGATATCTCTTAGATATTTTAGTTCTTTAGTCTTTAGGTGTTGATAATATCTATCTTTTTAGAAATTTTGTACTAAGACATTTGGGCACTGTATTTGAGGTGTACTATTTTATCAACTTGATATTTTATTAGTGGTTTATGGCTCGTTCCTTGAGAACATTCTTAATGTTGTAATCCTAATCTTACGTACCATAACTCTTTGGTTTACTATATCTTATGAGTTTGTGGTATGCTATCCCATATTTTGAGTATGACATTAGACTGCTTGTTTCTCTATGCTTCATCTCTATTTGGTGTGTGCTTTACGTGGTTGATTGCTTTAGCATGTGCTTGTGGAGAAGACATGTGCTTTTTAACTCTTCTACCTCCCTATCTTTTTATATGACAAAGGGGGAGAAGTGACCTCATCCATATTGTTTTATTGATTATATGATCCTTTTTCTTGTCAATTATATACTTATCACATGACTTGCTAGAGGACCATATAGTATATATATGTGCTATGGCCATTTGTGGAAAGCCCTAACCATGCAGGATTAGGTAAGCATGAATTGAGGGGGAGAAATTCATATTGTTCATTCATGCATCACCTTGCAATTCACAAGGGAAATGTATAAGTCTCACATCCTGTCTCAAAGGTAAAAGTTTAATTTTCATATTCTTTTTAATATCTTGAGGAATGGTTTGTCATTGTCAAAAATGGGGAGAATGTTGACCTAAGTGTTATACATTGTCCATATATTGATATTTTCTTAATCATTCCATTAGTGTGTATATAATATGTTTGTTTGAGATTGACTTCAGGCATTATGTACATGAAAAGGATCAAATCTAACAAACCCTAGCTTGTTTTAGTTCAAGTCAAAAGCAATGCAAATGCGTATTTTTGGAAACACTCCAGATTACCGTAGATAAATTTTGTAATCATTTGTATTGATGATATGACTTGTAACTAAGATGAGAAAAAAATGAAGGACACTTAATTTAGACGTTTGATCACTTAAAAGTCATTTTGTAAAATTCATTATAGGCTGTTTATTAGTTGAGTTACTATCTCGATCAATCGTTAATGGATTTTGAGAATGAATTTGATTGACTGAGTTGCACACTCATAGAACTTGAGCGATCCCTCTATGGACCAAAACTGATTTAAGTGGATTAGTAGAGTTGCCACCAAGTCATACTCGACAAATGGTTTAAATTGACTTTTTCGCATAGTGTGATGGGTCGAGTTATCTTTATCAAAACTCGATCAAATGCACTATACTGAAAACACAGAAAAAGTTATTCTAGCTACTGGGAAGTTGCAAAAGTCAAAATTATATATGTTGCAACCCTCAAAACAACTAGAAAACCTTCATAAGTGTTCCCACACTATAGTGGACAACCTCAGCTATAAATAGGACCTCTTGGAGTTCATTCCAAGGTTGCTCCTTCATGCTATTCAATCTCCTTGCTATAGTTGAGTGCATCCAATCCACTTGAGCCCCTTTTTCTCTCTTGATTACACTTCAATTCATCATCATGAGTGATATAGGATCTGTGTGAGAGAGATACTTCATTGTATGCTTGTAAAGCTCTCAAGCTTATCCTTTCCCAACTCCTTTTTTAAACATCTTATTAGTGAAAGCTTCTCCAAGTGAAGAAGAAGGTGCAAGCTTCTTCAAGATGTAGAAGAAGGTGCATCAAGCTTCTCTGAGTGAATGAGGAGGACAAGGTAGAAGATCTAAGGAGCGGAGTGGGTAAATCCTTCAAGGTCAAAGACTCATTGCAAGAAGGGGATCTCCTTGGTGAAGAAATCTAGCAGCTTGCAAAAGTGGGTAAGACCTTGGTGAGGTAGAATACTAGCTCTTGAACAGGTAAGACCTTGGTTGTAAGGTTGTTGGCTCCCTTGATCTCAAAGGGAAGCTAGGAATCCTTGTCCTGGAAAAGGAAGGACATATGTTGTAACTCTTATAAGTGAATATAAAGAGTGGCCATGGTTAAGAAATCCTAGAGCTTGACCTCTCTAGGTAGTGGATTGACTCTTTCCTAGTTTGGAGAGGGGAACCACTCTAAAATAGCTTGTTCAAGTGCTTGTGTCATTCTCTCTCATCCTTGCTATGCTTGTTTAGATTTCCATCAAATTCACTATTAGAAATTGTACTTAGTTGATATAATTTGAAGGTCTAACTATTCTTGAGCAAGTTTTAATGCTCTCTTCACCCCTCCCTCTAGAGCCCTAAGATCCAACATTGGTGCCATTTATTGGCCATCAATGGTAGTGAAATTCTATTGAGGCTTTCTATCCTATTCTCAGAGCCACCAAGATGACCTTAAATGGCAGCGAATCGACATCTTAGTGGTATCAAACATCATTTTTATGCTACCAAGATGTCTCTACGACGAAGGCTTCTTTTTTTCCATGTCGTTGGTACCACATTTTTCCTATTTATATTTGATTTGTCTACAAAAAGTAATCAGTCAATTAGGCAATAGTAGTATACAACAATTTCAAACCAAATGCATTAAGAATAGATAAAATGACGTTGAAGAGATATTTTAGGTGATTTAGGAAAATATACCTAAGGCACATGAATATTGAACAATTTCTTATGAAAACATGCCTAAAATAGCCCAAAATTTGGTAGCAATACTATGTGCATCATGTGAACCGCATGGTAGCTGCTCTCACAGCTGAAGAACATACACGCAAAGGAGTTAAATGAAGAACTTACAGAAGTTGCATGCAACAGGGGGTTCGATATTCAACAATCATACAAACCAGATGACCTGACTAAGGATGGTCAAAGACAATAGTTAGTGATGGGCCACGTGGCACCCATCTAGGAGGCCAATAGGAGAATCGAACGACTTGTATAATTGCTAAAAAGGTAATTATACCTAAAATATCAGTAAATGCATTTTACCTTACGTAAACCATTATGAATACACTATACGTTTGAAAAAAATACAAACAAGGTACCTGAAACATAAAAAATGAATAGAACAATAAGGAACCCTCAATTTAGTCTTTTGATTCTTTAATATTGGATATTTGATGTAGTATAAATCATTCCAAATTCATGACTAATACATAATAAATGTTTATAATTAATCATAGAAATTTATCAGTAACTCCAAAATATGATATATAGTGCACATCATGTCAGAGATGATGATATTTGAACATAAAATAATAAGTCTAATTAGGGATCATGACCCTGAATAAAAGGTAATAAATGAACTAGTGGTCAACAAATGATATGATTTGCAAAATATCTTACTAATAATATATGGAACCTAATATGGGATCAAGATATCAATTTGAGTCAATTTTTTCATTTTATGATGATAATAACTCTTGATACATGGTTAATAACCCTGATTGGATTAATGAATGTAACCTAGGGTTTATATGCACATATACTAATGTGGAACCTAATATCTAGATGATACACCCTAATATGTAATGTAACATCAGTAACCTAGATTTTACTTAAGAAAATGAGTAACAAAAATAGAAACCTAAAATGGAGCTAAGTAAGGTTAGTGATGAGAATCTAATTCACGTCGTATTTGTTCTTATTTTATTAGGATTTGACCAAGTTTGTAGTTGATTTAAGATATATGTGATGATTTGGATACCCCAATTCAAGGTACACACACCTCTTACTCGACCTATATTATATATTACTGATATATATTATGTATACAAGATACTTGGCATATGATATTGTATAAAATAAGTGTTATTGTATGCTACCTTTATTGGTTTTTCTTTATATGTAGATTTGAACACATGATATCTATTACATTTTATTGGAACACTTAAACTCTTTGATAGTGAAGTGATGAAAAATGATCCAAATCTTGGGTAGTGTATCACATTGTATAATGATCTAATCCTTTGGTAGTAGATTGTATAGGCCAAAATGCATTTAACTCTCACGTAGTAAATGCATGGATGATATCATAGAAAATATCCTTAAAATATGTGCTCCATTTCTTACAATAAAGTGGTTTACAATTTTACACAAGGCATATTCAACACATTTGTATTGATGTGTATCATTTTATGATTTTAGTTCTGAGCCTATATGATATTGAATGTGCTTGACAATACGAGAGTTGTGTGGCAAGCATATGTATAGGCGAACCTATGTTATAGAAGACCCTATTATATATGTAGTATGTGCATATATAAAGTTTTACTATTCTAATTGTAATATCAATCTGTAATAATCCATTTTGTAATTATACATTGAACAATGATCTTATGATTTGATTTGTTCTTGTTGGTGTGCATGTGATAATCATGTTACTTCTTGCTTCCTTCATTTTTATTATTCTTTTCCTAGTCTACAATGTTTGAAAATGGGATTCTTACTTAGGTCAGGGTTTAAATTGAATGTCCACATGGCCGAGGTTTTAAAAATCATGGGAAGTCACAAGCGGTATCAGAGAATGAGCTATAATAAAGCCTTACATTTGCATATTATGAAACACAAAACTAAATAAAATCTTCAACTTGAAATCATGAGGGTTATATTTGTTGTCTTTTAGTGATTATCTAATTGGGCTTTTAAATTAGAATCTAGATGTTTGAGAACAAGATTTAGACAAGTGTGTGAAACCTTGTCCATGTAAAGATAATATGTATAGGGTATTGCATTAGTTTACACCATTTTATCACCCAGTTCACTAGTGATATGGCACTAAACTCTCTAGTATGTGGTACTCCAAATTCTACTGATCTAATTTTGTTTCCAATCAACTCGATACTCAACAATTTTATGTGGCATCCATTTCAATAGAAAAAAACCTATATAACACTTCATTGTATATGTAAGTATATATGAAAAAGTGTCCCCAAACACATGATATTAGGAAGTATCTATCCAATATAAGTGAAAGTGACTGATATTAGCCTAGAAGAGAGAGTAGTTCTTGACTATAGTTTAGATCCTTATTGGGATATTAGATAAAGATAATATATATGTGAAACAAGTTTGACATAATGATATAAGTTGACTTCTAAGATCAAAGTTGGTTCAAGGATTATGTTCATATTTTAGGATTTGAGATGTGTTTTTATAATGCACGTACACACAAATCTAAAGGGAAGGATATGGATTAGGATGAGCCTCAAGCTCATTTATGAAAGAGAACCTCTTGTCTTAGGACCATTTATAGGGTTAACTCCTAAGAGGGTGAAACCCACTGGATAAGGTTAGAGCACCTTATCAATAAGATACGAGAAATATAATAAATATGCAATATGATATGCTCTAAACTAGACCACCCACAAATGAATTAGTTGAGACATCTCATGCATACTTCATATTGCATGTTGAAGCCCAAATGTCTCTACTAAGACTAAGCAGTAGAGTTAGAGAGACGATTGCTATGGGGTCAAGAAGGAAGAAATTTAAGGATTTGCTTACTATGGCTAGACAAGTTGTACGTTGAACTTATCAATGGGCTTGTGAGAACTCAACCTCACACATAATGAAGTTGGACTTTCTACTTGAAAGGGATGAGTACTTGCACATGAGTGAGGTTGATTTTATGCCTGAGAGTGAACTACATCACACATGCAAGTATAGGACTTTAGTTGGTGCTTTATAGAGGTTTACTTGGTGAGGAAGCTATAGTAAACTAGCAAAAAATATAATAGATGTAGAATGACTAGTTTGAGCAACACATCCGAGTGAAGAACCAATAAAGATTGATATTTTCTTAACTGGACATGATTTTTGGATGGTTAAAACATTGTTTGAAGACTTGTTGTAGAGCTTCGGACGTTTGACTCATCATTTGGGCTCATATACATGATGTGTTGAACATGACTAGAGAATTGATCTGGGACATGACGTGACATATGACACGACATGTCAACCACCAATAGAAGATTGGAAAACCTAGAAGCAACATCCCATGTTGATTGGATGACACACATGTTAGTTGTCGCCACTGTCGAGTGAATTGAAAACCCTAATGGTGACACATCATGTTGGATAACAACATGGTGTGTTGACTAGAGAAGATTTCTAGTGGCACACCGTGTTGGGCTCTTACACACCATGTTAACTAGAGAAGATTTTTATTACCACGCCTGGTTGGATGTCTTTTCATGTTGATAAAGAACTCTACTGAAATGAGATTACAAACCATGTAGTTGACTTAAACTCTGTGTAACCCAAATCTAGGGAAATTTTGATATGTATATTTGTCAAAGACCAACACAAAAACAATAATCTTCCATCCCATCTCCATGAATGAATTCCTAAATTAGAGGCAGACCTTGGAGATGAAATATGGAACAATAGGAGTCAACGACGAAGATGTTGATGGCCCTATGGGGAGGGACTTGAGATGGAATCTGGGGATCCATCCTATACTGGGAAACCTTCCCCAAGAGGATGATGCTTCTATCTTTTTCTCTAGGGTTAGGATCAATGCTTTGATACAATGTAGAAGGGAAATTATAATGATGATATATTGGTAGTGTATTGACAATGTGATAGGTATAAGAGAACCCCTCTCCTTTATATAGGATAAGGTCAACATTACTCGAGAGACATTTAGACCAAACTAGACTCTAAATGGGACTACAGACTTTGTCCTATATGTCATATGATATGATATGACTTTTACTTCTAACACGTGACAAGGTGAATGTTGAGCTAAATATGAACATGTCATATAGGAAGACATTTCTATCACTAAGGAAATAAATATATAATTTTTTGGTGATTGGAAATTTTGATGTTATAAATTGTTTCCACACATGAACTGTCTTCTACAATAAAATCCAGGGATAGTATATACTCACCTTGTGGATGATTGTAGCATACCAACACAAGGAACTCATGAATTCAAGTAGGTGTTTTGGGCATCCAGTCTAGCTATTACATGGTGGGTACATTGAGGTCTAATGTAACTAGGGATGGTACATTCCTTACCAGAAAATACATGGGCTCTCTTCTTGTTGCATGTGGTACGGATGCTAATAATGCCATATTTCAACTGACTTTTGCAATTATGGAGGTAGAAAACATTGAAATATGGGATTGTTTCTTTGGTTCTATACATAGGATGAATCCATCTATCAAATACTGAATCTGTGTGTTATGTCTAATAGGATGAGTAGAATTCCACAATATATTAGAATAAAGTTTGATTGGACCCAACATCGATACTGTCTTTAACATATTCGTAAGAACTACCACAAAAAGCTTAAACTAAAGAGTTAAATGAACTAATGTGGAGTATGGGATCTACAACATGTACACCTCAATTTGATTGTCTCATGTCTAATATAGAGAACATCAATTTAGCTTCTAAGCAATATTTGATAATGACAAATCCTACCTCATGGTCTATCTCATTCGACATAGGTGAAAAGTATGGTTCATTGACTAGCAATCAGGTAAATGCTACAAATAATGTCTTAAATGATTCTAGGAATTAACCAGTAAAGACACTTATTGTTTCAACATACTATCATTTTTTTATAAAAATTGTCAAAAAGACATAATGAAGAAATGGTACACACAAATGACATATTTCAATTCCTTGGAACCTTCAAAGTATAATTTGTAATGCCATTCAAGAATCATGTAATATGAGAGTCATACTCTGAGTTAACAATCATGTGTTTCTTGTATTTGGAATGTATGAATACAATTTTAAAATCTAGTTACTATCAAGTGGCTATGCTCAACAACACGATAAACCATTCTACTTTTGTTTGGATAACTACTGCATTTGTCAACTTAGACTACCACAAACTTGTGAGCACACATTTGACAAATCAGGTGCATTAGAGCTCTTATATAGATAAAATTTAGGTTTACATGACAAGAGGTATTGGTCTCTTTTTGATGAAATTAGAGAACTTTACCCCCTATTACTGTCAACTCACTAAAGACAAGCAAGAATACCAAAGACTACACAAGTGCACACATCCACGGATATTGATCACAATCAAGATACATATTATTGGCATATGTGTGGGAAAAAGGGTCATAATAGACACACATCTAGTTTTATTTCAATTTGGTCAATCATGTAATGTTTTCTATTGGATATGCCATGTAAAATAATATTTTTAATTTGGTCATGTCATACAATGTAATGTTTTTCATTTGGTTATGTCGTAATATTTCCCATAATGTCATATCATGTAATGTCTTTAATTTTTATGTAATTTTATCAATCCATTTAGATCAGGCCATGTTTTGAATTTGTTAATGTATAGCATTTTTTATATAATGTATTTTTTATTTTGTAATGCAATGTTCTTAATTTGGTGAGTTCTGGTTATATTTTCAATTTGAAATGTAATATTCTCAATTTGGTAAACATGATTTAGGAAGGAAGTTTTTGAATCACTGACTCAGACCTATTGTCGATACTTTCTTTTTTTTCACTTTGGATCCAAATTTTTATTTTAGAAGATCTTGTAGTCCAAATAATCCCATACCACGACGTCTCTAGGATAGCAGTAATTAAAACAAAAATCATGGGAAAATATGTGGCAAATATTTTAAAAAAGAAGTATCCGGTTAATACGTAAATTATACTATTTAATAAAATCTTTCATTGAAAAAATGTACATGGATATATTTCTATATATCATTAACATCCTTAGGATCAATATAACATGGCTCCTAAATGAGCACCATTCTGACGCTCCCAACACCACTTCGACTTGTTAGAGTTGCAAGTTATTGATCAGAGTGCAACAAAAAACATTTCCTTAGTGGGTTTTTGTAATGACTTCCATCAAATTGACAACCAAATCATTACTAATTATGTGGAATAATCATAAACAACGGATTAGCAAAAATCACTAAAATTTAAAACCATTTTGCAAGGAGATCCTCTTCCAAAAAAATCTTACTGAAAGATCCAAAACTCATACATATCATGATTTACATTGTACAACATTGTTTCATTTCATCTCGAGGACAATCATATAATAGTTGCTCTATTAAAACAAATACTAGAGAAACATAAAACCTCAAGGCTTACAAGCCAAAATATCATATCGTTCATGAAACCATTATGAACCGACTCCAAGGACCTGAGAGTACACATACGACACATATGACTTCTATCTATAAGACACGACAGACAGTACACTCAACTTGAGTTGTTGTTGCTGCCTCGACTGTTGTTCCTCCTCTGTAGAAAGGTCTCTACTACCTCATGCACGTCAACCTAAAAATTGTAGATCCCACGGGGTGAGACAATTGTCCCAGCGAGAGATATAACTCACTGTCGACCATATTATTATCATAGATACGCATTATAAAACTAAGAAGAGGTTCTTTTATATTAACTAGCATGATTATTCACTATATGAACATGATAAAGTAATCTCTTTACTTAAGAAAATGATGCATCTACCCATGGTAGAGTAATAAATAATCTATCTACTTTTACAAGGATTGTAAAGAAACATAAATAAAAACTATCAACTAAGATGTATATCTGAATTGTGCCTCAACTAATATTTTCCGTATTGGATCCTTAAGCAAATACGCTACACGGCTGATTACATTTTACAATCACACTTATGCCCTGAGGAGATGAGGTATACCGCTCATGCTCCAACCGACCATGGCTACGTAAAGCATCGGTACCATACAAGGTCAATGGAAGAGTTGGCTACCATGACCTCTTCTGTCTCGATCAGTGTGAGACCACTAGCAGGACATCTCACGTCAGCTGCAATTAGCTTACCAGGGTATACTGGTATCTTCACTATAGAGATATAGCCGCAACATGCACTCTCTTCAGGGAGACCACACACCAATCCCCGATATTCATCATCATCGGGAGATTATGATACATCCATCCCAGAATTATAATGAAGGAGATCTCACATCAATTCCTCATTAGGGCATCTGGATATTCACACCCATTGCCCCCATATATTAAAAAATATTTGCTCCAGGAAATCCCGTGGGAAGACCTATTTCACCATTCAAAAACTACTGACGCTGATGGATCTATGGTCAGGGCACTACATGATGAAATTCCACTTGATTAATTAGGTGCATTACAATATCTTTTAGCATCAACCAAGTCTCAAACATGAATTATAACAGATGCTACAAAGAAAGGTATAATACATTTGTCAAGTACTTTTATAACCTTTAGAACACTTGGAATGCATAACACTCGGGATCTCAGTCCCTTATCACATTACTGGGAATTATCATCCCTTAACATTATCATCATCATGATTACTAGATCTGGGTATTCAAACCCTTAGTACATTACTGAACATTGTTTCTACTTATTAGGTAACTATTATCTCTAGACCATCAGACCAAGGTATACATGATACTTGTTGCACAAACATCTCACATGGCTCACAAGGACCATTTAAATGTCTTGTCACATCTCACTAGGCAACAATTATTCATATGGCTCATAAGGCCCATTAAACATCTTGTCACCTCTCACTAGGCAACAACTATTCACATAGCTCACAAGTCCCTTTAAACATCTTATCACCTCTCACTAGGCAACAACTATCCACATGGCTCACAAGGCCCATTAAACATCTTGTCACCTCTCACTAGGAAACAAATGTCTTTTAGGTCATCAAACCACATAAACATTATACTTGTTATACAAGTATTTAACATGTCTCACAAGTCTTATGCAATAAGAGAAATACAACCTTCCCATTATTAGGGTTAGGGTTTCCCTTTATAGCTGAATAGGGTTTCAAGTTCATATTATCAATCCAAACCCTAATTCGTTGCTCCACACATTTAGGAGCATACATTGACATCATAAGTATTCAATCGTACTTATTTATTCTCATCATTTATCATTAAATGATTATTAACACAAAGTATGCGTTTCTCTCTCATCCTGACTAGGATGTAGATTACATCATACTTTATTAACTTGGCTTAACCCTTTCTTAAGGTATATTAGCCTACACTTATCAAAGTGCATTAAATTCATTACATCTTAATGTAACAATTGACATGACACACTTCATGTGTTACTTATCTAAAAATATTGGATTTAAGGTGCATCAATGTGTATCAACCTTGACGTGTTGAATGTGATATTTATAATGCCTTAGTGTATCACTTTCCTCATCACTTTTAACTTCCTTAAGTTCATCAACTTATCTTGTATTAGGGTATTTCCCATCCTAATACTTTATGCACTAAAATTTATCATGTATTTGAATTATCCAACTATCATCAAGTGATATGGACTCATCTCGAGTTAAGGCATTGTTGATATAGGGTTGACCATTATCAACCACTTTAGGTGTTTCACCTATCAAAGTATTAACCACACCCTTACTTGGTGTTACACTCGTCACTCCTACAAGTGTTTTACCCTCACCTTTACAAGGTGTATCAGGTTGAATCATGTATGTCAAGTTGAACACATGTATTGGGTTAGGTGTATATTGGGCTAGACATCATCATATCCCTCATACCCTTACCCATTAAGGTATCAACCTTACCAATCATATGGTGTATCACCTTCACCATACCTGAGTGCAACGTCCTCACCTCTCTTGAAGATATTGGCCACACAATACTTTAGTGTATTGTCTATCACATGTTCTAGGGTATTAGCCACCTTAACACTTTTGTCATCTAGTGTATTGGGTTACCCACCATATTATTTTAGAGATGTGTTCTCAACACCATATCGTCCAAGAGGTGAATGCTTAACCCAATATTGGTTTAGAGGAGTATGCTTGTTACCCATATCACTTTAGAGGTGTATGTGTGCTTACCATATCGAGAAAGAGGTGTATGATTGCTTACCATATCACTTTAGAGGTGTACGTGTACTTACCATATCAGGAAAGAGGTGTATGCTTTCTTACCATATCACTTTAGAGGTGTATGTGTGCTTACCATATCGGGCAAGAGGTGTATGCTTGCTTACCATATCACTTTATAGGTGTATGTGTGCTTACCATATCACTTTAGAGGTGTAGGTGTGCTTTACACCATATCGGGAAAAGAGGTGTGTGTGTGCTTCACACCATATCGGGCAAAGAGGTGTCTGTGTGCTTCACACCATATCGGGCAAAGAGGTGTATGCTTGCTTACCATATCACTTTAGAGGTGTATGTGTTCTTACCATATCACTTTAGAGGTGTATGTGTGCTTTACACCATATCGAGCAAAGAGGTGTGTGTGTGCTTTACACCATATCGAGCAAAGAGTGTAACATCCTCACCTCTCTTGAAGATATTGGCCACACCATACTTTAGTGTATTGGCCATCACATGTTCTAGGGTATTAGCCACCTTAACACTTTTTATATCTAGTGTATTGGGTTACCCACCATATTATTTTAGAGATGTGTGCTCAACACCATATCGTACAAGAGGTCTATGCTTAACCCAATATTGGTTCAAAGGTGAATTCTTGTTACACATATCACTTTAGAGGTGTATGTGTGCTTACCATATCGGGCAAGAGGTGTATGCTTGCTTACCATATCACTTTAGAGGTGTATGTGTGCTTACCATATCGGGCAAGCGGTGTATGCTTGCTTACCATATCACTTTAAAGGTGTATGTGTGCTTACCATATTGGGCAAGAGGTGTATGCTTGCTTACCATATAACTTTAGAAGTGTATGTGTTCTTTACACCATATTGGGAAAAGAGGTGTGTGTGTGCTTCACACCATATCAGGCAAAGAGGTGTGTGTGCACTTCACACCATATTGGGCAAAGAGGTGTATGCTTGCTTACCATATCACTTTAGAGGTGTATGTGTGCTTACCATATCACTTTAGAGGTGTATGTGAGCTTTACACCATATCAGACAAAGAGGTGTGTGTGTGCTTCACACCATATTGGGCAAAGAGGAGTATCTTGCTTACAATATCACTTTAGAGGTGTATGCGTGCTTACCATATTACTTTAAAGGTGTATGTGTGCTTTACACCATATCGTGCAAAGAGGTGTGTGTGCTTTACACCATATCAGGCAAAGAGGTGTATGCTTGACCTCATATCGTGCTAAAGGTGTATACTACATCACCATATTGTCCAAGAAAGTATAAACTCATATCCATATCATTTTAGAGGTGTAGGTGCATCACCATATCTGGTTAGAGGTGTTTGCTTATGTGCTTGAACCCGATATCACTTTATAAGGTGATACCATCATCTTCAAGCTCTAGAACTTCATTATACTTGTTCTAGTACAAGGTTAATAGGTCTAAGAAACTACTATAACTCATATATATATCAAGTATTCAAGAAAAGTTCAGAATTGAAACTAGATCATCAATATAGCAAGAAAGATGGTGAATAATAACATGTTTTGGTTCAAGTTATATAGCCCGCTTCAAGAACAACTTCAAAGCTCCAAGCTCCAAATATTCACATTCCTAAGGTTGAACATGACTTATCAAAAGTCCAAGGCTTGTTCACAACTCCTTCATATACAAGGAATCACCATAGTTAAGAACTTGGTGATGAAGAAAAGAATGGAAGATCCTAACCCTAGATCCATGCTTCAATCCAAGGTTGAAGATGATCATGGCCTCACCATAGGGTTTAGACTTGAGTTCCTTCTTGCTCCTTAGCACCTTGCACTATACCTCACTACTCATGCACGATATGCCCTCACTTATGGCCGATATCCCCTTCACTTGTGGCCAATATCACTTCATTTGGCCGACATCAACTTGCTATGGTCGATATCAACATGCTATGGCCGATACCCAAGGACTATGCACGATACCACTTCACCTATGCATGATACCAAGACTATATGCATGATATCTAAGAGAATGGAGGTGGTAGTATTCGAAAATTTTCACTAATGGGTGAAAGGAAGGGTATATATACTTGAGGTTCATGGGAGAGAGTGTAAGAGGCGTCATCACCTTACTACTAGTAGGTGCCACATGGCCATGCATGGATTGACACATGTACTTGCATGCATTCCATCTTTATCCTTCCATGAAAAATAAAAACTTGAGGATAATGCAAGGGATAAGGGTCGGCCCCCTTTGGTTATCTTCTAGGACAAGCCACTTCCACTCACATTATTATATTCACAATTCAATGCAACCTTTCCCAAGGAAAGTTGCAAGCCGATATCCATTGCTTTATTGAGGTTCTTAGCTCGTTTTTGCAAAGGCAAAGAGTTAAAACCACTATATGGGGGTCTCCTCTTTGGATCCTTGGCCGATAGGGACTCCCATTTAACACTACAACCCGATACACTCAATACATGCTCAAATTAGGGTTTCCATTCAACCCCTTTCTTGGTCTTTTCATCACCAAGAATACTACCACTCATAAATGATTCAAACATAGTGTCTCAATCTTTATCTCTCCTCTAAATTATACATAGAGGAAGTAGGGGCACTCTAGAGGTGGTAATTTGTATATCAACCCTAATATTGGGTAAATTACAATTTGTACCAAAATTGGCGCACAAGGTACTAGCATTATTCAAACAAGTTCAAACTTGGCATTTAGGTTTTCTACAAGCCACCACCTAGAATCATTCTCTTTCTTATGATGCTAAAATTATTAAGGCACATTCAACATGTGACATATTGCAATGTAACCCCTCATCTTGGGTGAATTGCACTTTGGTCCAAATCAAAGGAACATTGCTCAAACAACATTCAATCAGGACCAAACTTGAAACATAGGTATTTAACATGATAACAAAACACATTAGAGGATTATTTTATAGTTCTAAGAAACTTACTTAGACAAAACAAATAGGGTTTAATTCATAACCCAGGTCAGGGTCATTATAAGTTATAAACCCCTAACAAGGATTTCGTCCCCAAAATCCCAGATGGAGGAAGACAATTGTCATTCATGCATCATCTCATAAAGTCTCCGTGTAACATCTTGATGTCATGGAGATGCCATAGAAATTTGACCAGCATAAAGTCCTTTCATTAAAGATCATCATAAGATCTGTCACACATGACACATACTCAACTGTCCTATCCATTACTGATTGCGGAGTTAATTCTGTGTCAGGTAACACTTTCTAAGTTCGAGAAGTACTATTCATATTTTGAATTATTCTGGTGTCAAACCTTGTTGACTCACAGTTTTTTTAAAATGTGATAAGATTCTTGACCTTGTGAGTCTTCCATACTCCTCACTTAGTTTATCATTTCAAATCCAAGGAAAGACTAGAGTTACGTTCTGTCACCCACTTGGAACTACAAGTCTTATCATACATCTGTTGTGCCACTCCAATCTGCAGACACAACACTAAACTTTCGTATGACTTGTACCAACTATCTTGCTAGTTGTACATTCTCTTGTCATAAGGAGAGACCACTTATCAAAGAAAAACTATCTCAGAGGTAACTCTAGATGTTATATGTATAAGCTGCCTCAACAAATCTAGATAGAAATATTCTAAGGAATTATTTTTAGCTTGATAAGATTTTCCCAAGACGATCTTACAACTATTTCTTTGACTCATACATCCTTGTTGATGTCATGTTTATGCGGAGCATAAACCCCTAACATATGACATCTGTACTATAGGTACATAACTTGTTATACCCTTGACCTAGGTTAAGGATTAACCCTAGGAGTTTTGCTTAAGTAAGATACTTACAAAATGATTCTAATGTTTTGAAAAGTAATTAGGGCTTCATGTAAAGTTTGTTTTCAAGTTCGAGCTTAATTGCAAACTATTTGTGCATTATATGAAAGTTTGAGTTAAATGTGCAATTTACCCAATATGAGGGGTTACATTGAAATATGTCACATGTTTAATATCATAAGAGATAGTATTATGCCAAGTGGTGGCTTGTAGAAAGCCTAAATCGCAAGTTATAACTTTTTTGAACAATGCTAGTACTTTGTGCACCAATTTTGGTATAATTTGTAATCTATCTAATATGTAGGGTTGTTATGCAAAATTATCACCTCTAGAGTGTCCCTACTTCCTCCATGTATCATCTAGAGGAGGGATAAAGAAGGGGGTACCATGTTTGAAGTCATCTTTGAATGATGATACTCTTGGCGAAGAATAGACCAAGAAAGGATTGAAGGTAAAGCTTTTTATGTGTTGTATCGAGTTGTGGACTTGATATAGGAGTCTTATCAGCCAAGGAGACATAGTAGAAGTATCCTATCGGTTTGGTGAGCCCTAGAAAAGGCCATGACGGGTAGAGCACCTCAAGGAGGTGGTCCATGACGGGTTGCAAAGCCCCTTGCATAAAGTGTATCGGGTTGCCTTGTTGATGAGATAAAGATGAGTAAACTTATCCAAGAAGATAAAGGATGGCCGAGATATTATCTCTAGCTTATCCTCAAGACTCTTGCATGGAAATATATTGATGTGTGTGTTGGTATGTATGCCCTGAGAGCCAATCATGGGATGATTGGTGGGATACATTAAGATTGATTTGATAAACATCAAAGGCAAGCTTCCAATTCTTTCTGGTTTAGTCATATGAGATAATGATAGAATAGATTGAATGTTTAGAGAATGACAGTACTCAATGGCGTATGCTTTCAGGTTGAGGACCTAAACGATGAGATCATACGGATAATAAGAGTTTGTACATTCTTATTATGTCCCTAGTCGGATGTCATTGTGGAAGGTAGATAGACAACAATGACACACAAGACTAGATTGTGGTGTTGGTTGATGACAGAATCTTGTTAGTCATGATATGGAGATATCAAACTAAACACATAGGTACTTGTTAGAGAACAAGTGTACCGGACAGACCCACCGTGAGTTTGACACATGGAACTAAGATATGGTAGTCACAGTCAGTTGTAACAGTGATGGTGGTGAGTGTGATTCTTTACCTGAAATCACTACACTCAACACATGTCGTTGGGTACACTTTGACATCATCAAACGCAGTCCTGAAACATGGGTTGTTATAAAGGTGATGATTGGGTGGCTTTGACACATGGGGCTTTTGAGGGGTGAGTGATAGATATGGGATTTGTCCCTCCTGAGGGAGTTTGATATCCATGGCCACTTGATGAGTAGGATTGAGATAGGTGTGCACACACATGTGTGAATCAGTATGTGATATTGATGTCATACATATCTCCTCCAATCTACTCTGAGATCAAGAAAGTGAATGAACATTGATAGGATGACTGTTCCATGCCCTGAGTTCATTCGGGATATTAGTCAAAAAGGAATTATACATTCACTATAACACCATTCACAGATTGTAGGATTGAAAGTTGTTCTCCAACTTTCCTTTTCACTTGGGTAGCACTGATGTGCGACTAGGCACCACTCTTTGCTTGTGAAGTCATAAGTGTTATGGACTTTAACTCCCAACATGAAATGGGCCTGTAGGGTCACACACATAGGATTTAACCTGGAAGAGGATTTTATCCACAAACAATGTTTAGATTGATTGCTAAAGGAGTTTAGTAGTTCAATTAAACACTCAATCAATTGATAACTTAGTGTCATAGTGTTCAAGGTGTTGTATCGATTGATTAGAATATCAGATTGATTGGAACTACAATTGACTTATTTGTACAGTCTACTTCTCCAACCGATTGGCTCATAGGGTTGAACCGATCGGCTCAGGTTGATGAACCGATCGACTCAAAGTGGTGAGACGATCGGCTCATGTGTCATGAAATAATCGGCTCAATTGTTGAACCGGTCGATTCGTGTGACTAACCGAGATCATTTGGAAAGTTAGAAGACTCTGTTTGCAAATACATATTTGTTTCACTTGTACAAATTTGATTTGGACAAGGACTAATATTTGATTAGTTGGAAATGAACATGAAAGTCAATTTGAGTTGGACCAGGACCACGAACCGATCGACTCAAGCATGAGTCGATTGGCTCAGGTGTCCCAACCGACCGGTTTAGGTGTGAACCGATCGGCTCATGTCCTCGACTGACCGGTTCATGCTTAAAATGATCGGTTCAGCTAGCGCAGTTGGTTGTTTTGTGGAAACTCTCGAACCCTTCTACTCCCGCTTTAATCCCGCATTGCCCGGGGTAGAGAACCCTGTCCCATGACCCTCCTATATATAGGGGTATTGGGGGCTTCTCAAGTAAAACAACTCAGAACACCAGTTGCTCTTCAAAGTTGTCATTCTCTCTGGTTGTGATAACCAGGAGAGCCCGAGCAAGTGCTACCCGATAAGGGAAGCACAATAAGGAAAAGACAAGTGTAGAAAGGAAACTAGTGGCAGGAGAGTGTGTCGGTGACTAGTACGCTGACAGGAGGTTACGACTCCTTCCGGTGCCTTGTGTGACAAGGTGAACGAAGTTCTAGGTGGTCCGTGTGGACTACTACAAAGGCGGGAGATTTCTGCCGCTCAGAGGACAACTGTCAATCCTGACAGTCCTGGTGAGACCAGGAGCTGCACAGACACCATCCAAGACTGGAGGTGAAGACCACACAAGCCACGAGGTAACATCGCTGAGCAAGCCTCGGGACAAGGTATGTCTCTACAAACCATCCTTCCTACTGTATAGATGTTGACGCGATTCCTTTATACTGTGTTCGGGGAGAAGAAAATTTTTGTTTCCGCTGCCTTCTCTGATTCCCTAAAACCCAACAGTGGTATCAGAGCCATGTCAACTGGTTAATACTTTATGATTATGGATGTGATCGATTTTGGTTTTTCGCCTTTATTTATTACATACGATGCGAATAAAATTGGCTTTATGCATGTCCAATCCTAAATCCACAAATCCCAATATACATATATGATATGTAATATGAATGCACTCGATATGCGTCACCCTTAAATGAGTTTTGCGATGGATGTATAGCATGGTTATGGCCAATAAACCCTATGTCTATGTATGGTTGAATGTGGTTGCTTGCATCTCGGTCTACACACCGATTCCTTACCTCTTTTTCTTGATGTAACTCAAGATAACCTGAGATTTCTTTCCTACCTCTACTCCCCATGAATGTTACTCAGGGTTTCTCCATTAAAATGTAAATAGGATAGAACTTGTATTTCTTGTTATGTCAGAGAATGGTGGACAACCTGACGACAACTGAGATGATCGTTTCAAGGCATGAACTGATCAGTTGGCATTCCAGATGACCGGTTCATAGAGCGAGATGATCAGGTGGTGGCCATGAGGAGATCCACAATGACCAGACAAACCGATCATTTGGAGGAGCGAATCGATCGGCTGGTGGCACCCAACCGACCAGCCTAATGGCGAGCCGATCAATCATGGAGATACGTTGATCAAACCCAGAAAGGCAAAGCACATAGTTCATCTTGTACATGTTGCATGTGATGTAAACCTAGATGACCGTGATTCCTATTGGCTTGAGGAATCACATTAGGATGGCCATAATCATCGCTTTTATTGTTTCACATGTTTTCTGTGGGATATAGCATCTATATGATACGTACTATATATTGTGGTGATTGGATATGTATATGTACCTATAAAAACTAAAAACCTCATTAAATATTAAAGTTTTAGATGCCTTCCAAATGTGACACACATGAAAAGCTTGATCGGCCAAGTGTAAGAACGCCCTAGCGTGGTGCATCATCTATCTCGTGGAAGCGTGAAAGATGAATATGTGGGTATGCCCTAGCAGGGTGCATATTCATTGTGTTGGCTTTAGGTTGGACTTAACAAGGTGACCTAGATAGGATCTAGTGCCTTGAGGCATGGAGGTGATCATGGCAAGGAGTTGCATATGACATCTTTCAAGAGTTGCATATGATGCAATTGGCAAAAGTTGCCTACCTAGAAGATGTAAGTTGTGGGTGACAACCCTAGATGGTCCACGACTCAGAGGATTTCAGGATCTTGACCCACTAGAAGATTATACGCTGCAATCTTCCGAATTGATGGTGAGGGCTATCAATTTGAACAAAAATAGTGGGAGCGATAATTAATTAAAGTCCTAATTATATCGTCAACCTTTCAAATCAATCAAAGAAGTCAAAATTGAGTTTTGGACTAAATTGCATATATTTCCTTTTGTATTACAAATGACAACAAACAAAAATCACTTTTCATTGCGATCGGTCCTTGAAAAGGACAAGCTGAATGGGACTAACTTCCATGACTGGTTTAGGACATTGAGAATTGTTCTCAATCAAGAGTGAAAGCTCTATGTCCTGGATACTCCAGCTCTAGAGGAACCTGCTCCTACCGCACCAAAGGCAGAAAGGGATGCTTATAAGAAGCATTCTGAAGATGCCATTGATGCAAAGTGCTTGATGTTGTGCTCCATGAACCACGAGTTGCAGAGACAACATGAGAACATGGGTGTCATTGAGATGATTCAACATCTCAAGAACATGTATGAAGATCAAGCACGACAAGAGAGATATGATGTCTCCAGGGCATTGTTCAAGTGTGTCATAACAGAAGGAGATCCAGTTGGTCAACACATGCTCAAAATGATTGGGTATGTGGAGAGCTTGACAAGACTGAGATTTCCCCTGAGCCAAGAGTTGGCTACTAACATGATACTGCAATCATTGCCAGAATCCTACAATCAGTTTGTGATGAACTACAACATGAACAACTTTGACAGGCCATTGACAGAGTTGTTGGGCATGTTGAGGACAGCCGAGGCACAGATGAAGAAGGACAATCCTAAGTCTGTGATGATGATCAACAACAAGAAAGGCAAGTCCAAGTGCAAGGGAAAGGGCAAGGCTAAGAAAGGTTCTGATGCTAGCCAACAACCCAAGTCATCTTCAACTCTTAAAGCCAATGGCGGCGTGACCAAGAGAGGCAATTGCCACCATTGTCAAAAGTCGGGACATTGGAAAAGGAAGTATCCACTCTATTTGGAAGAACTAAAGAAGAAGGAGGCGACAGATGTCTCCACCTGAAGGTGTCATGAAATAAACTTATAACACTTTTGAGGTATATGATACCAAGATATAAATTGTAAAGCACCCAATAAATGGGGCAAGTGTTTGTGCCATAGATAGGAGTACTTTAGTTTATTTTCAGCCTTGAAGGCATGTAATAGAGTTATAAACTGCTATTTCATATTTGCCAATGGATAGAAACACCTTAATTTTTTCATATTGTATGACAATTAATAAAGTTGATGTTTAAATCTTTGTGGCAATGCCTTGTTTATCTTGTGGTACTTGGCATTCATAAGATAAAATGATACCTAAAAGTTATTGATAACTCAAACAATCAAATTAGAATAAACCATGAGAAATTCATTTCTAGTTTCCATATGATGGATAAGTCAAGACTCTTTTGGTTAGAGAACTAGTAAGAGACATGAATCTCTTGGACATGATCAATCTTCACTAGTCATAGTGGGAGATTGATTATCCTATTAGGTATAATACATGTGATGTATTTACATACCTATTTGACTTAATGCTAGTACTTCAAATAGTGTTTAGAGAAATACCAATATGAATATTTTGAAGTGTTCAAGAATATCATAGATGAAGTACGAATTTGGTAAAGTGTTAATTCTTAATGAGATCAAAGAATGAAATACTTGGACCAAATGTTTGAGATCCTTATGAACTCATGATTAAGGAAATATGATGTCTAAATTAATAAGGAGTCATACTCTAAGGAGTTAGAGAATGTTTATCAAATAACTAATTTCTTCTTAAATAAAGAATACCCTACACTAATAAAGGACATTAAGAATCACAAAGGGTTGTGAGTTATTATATCCTTGACAGATACACCTTGATTATCTATGTGATGAGTTGGTAATGTGATGAATCAACCATCTAGATGAATATGAGGAACCAGATTTTGAGTTATGTTTATGACCATTACATCCTAGATGAGTTCCATGTGAACCATAGGGTATGACCTTGATGGTAGCACCCATTGAGATGAAATCCATAAGTGCGAATGAGACTTAAGCGTTAAGATACATGGATAACATTTTGAGAAGGATGATGCTTGTTGATTGCAACTTAATGACTAAGAAATTTGGCATACGGATACTAAAACCACATTCCTATGAGGAATAAAACAAGGATGTGTACGTGACACAACCTATAAGATTTATGAATCCATTAATGCAAATAAAGTCTATAAGTTACAATAGACTAATCAATGTGATTGATTGAGTACAAGCAACTCAGAACTGTGATCTTTACTTTGATAATATAGTCAAAGGGTTTGACTGATATGACAAAGATAAAGAAGGGATATGTGATTTAGTGGGAGTGTATTTTCATTCCACATATTGATGAGGAATGAAATGTTCTAGAATGGAAATCCTTTGTGGAAATTATCTTTAAGGAAGATAGAGACGTTTACTATGTGACAGGAATAGAGGTCTATAGAGACAATTCTCAAAAACCTCTTGACCTAAAAAGAGATAGTATACATTGGCAATCTATACTAAAGGGTTCAGTGTGCACAGATTCAGTGGGTGAAAACTTGTCCGCGTTACATGGAGTTAGTATCCCAAGGCTAAGTGTCCAATTCTTATGAAGAATGGGAACACTAAGAATAGATATGAATCTATCATGTATGTAATTATCCCATTATCTTGCATGTATGGACATAGCAAGAATAAAATGCATTCATCATCTTGTATGTAGGACATGACAATATGATGTGCTCATCCTGATAACTCGTATGTGGGACATGACGAGTGGATGTCTGTCTAGTTCCAATAAGGGTTACTGGAATACCATAAGAACTTGATAAGTACTTGAGAAGTACTAGTTCTATGGAAATAAGGAATGGTTCATTGTAAAGAGTTACACTGATGCGAACTTCTGAAAAGGACATAGAATTTATCGCACAATATATATGAGATATATAAAAGTGAATGTGTGTTGAAAGATGGAAACGTTCCAATAAAGCCGTTTTAAAAGGAAATGTCGAGTATCCATGTGTTAGAGAATAGTAGTGGATACTATATGGATCTGAGAGTACATAGAGATGAACTTATAGTTATTCCGATCATTGATGACAAGTTAGGAGTGCTTGGTCATGCAATGTGGCTAAAGGTTAGCAAAGGAATACTAGATCACATATTACGGCAACTCCATCTCATACAAGTGACGTACAATGAAGAGATGAGAGACATGCAGTTAATACCAACTCTGGAAAGGTTTTGCCATAACTCACTACGTAAGCACTAGAGCATAGTAATATGTGGGACATGTTTGAAGATCACTATGAATATGATTCAAGGGTGATTGGCTCGCGGTGCAAGTGGGAGTCTATTGGTATGTATGCCCTGAGAGACAATCATGGGATGATTGGTGGGATACATTAAGATTGATTTGATAAACATCAAAGGCAATCTTCCAATTCTTTTTGGTTCAGTCATATGATATAATGATAGAACATATTGAATGTGTAGAGAATGATAGTACTCAATGATGTATGCTTTTAGGTTGAGGACCTGAACAATGAGATCATACGAATGCTAAGAGTTTGTACATTCTTATTATGTCCCTAGTCAGATGTCATTGTGGAAGGTAGATAGGCAAAAATGACACATAAGACTAGATTGTGGTGATGGTTGATGACAGAATTTCATTAGTCATGATATGGAGATATCAAACCAAACACATAGGTACTTGTTAGAGAACAAGTGTACCAGACAGACCCACCGTGAGTTTGACACATGGAACTATAATATGGTAGTCACAGTCAATTCTCACGGTGATGGTGGTGTGTGTGATTCTTGACCTGAAATCACTACACTCAACACATGTCATTGGGTACACTTTGACATCATCAAACACAATCCTGAAACATAGGTTGTTATAAAGGTGATGATTGGGTGGCTTTGACACATGGGGCTTTTGAGGGGTGAGTGATAGATATGGGATTTGTCCCTCCTGAGGGAGTTTGATATCCATGGCCACTTGATGAGTAGGATTGAGATAGGTGTGAGCACGCATGTGTGAATCAGTATGTGATATTGATGTCATACATATCTCCTCTAATCTACTCTAAGATCAAGAAAGTGAATGAATGTTGACTGGATGATTGTTCCATGCCTTGAGTTCATTCGGGATATCAGTGAAAAAGGAATTATACATTCGCTGTAACACCATTCACGGATTGTAGGATTGAAAGTTGTTCTCCAACTTTCTTTTTCACTTGGGTAGCACTGATGTGTGACTAGGCACTGCTCTTTGCTTGTGAAGTCATAAGTGTTATGGACTTTCACTGCCAACGTGAAATGGGCTACAGGGTCACACACATAGGATTTAACTTGGAAGAGAAGTTTATCCACAAATGATGTTTATATTGATTGCTAAAGGAGTTTAGTAGTTCAAGTAAACACTCAATCAATTGATAGCTCAGTATCATAGTGTTCAAGGTGTTGGACCAATTGATTAGAGTATCAGATTGATTGGAACTACAATTGACTGATTTGCACAATCTACTACTCCAACCGATCGGTTCATAGGGTTGTACCGATCGACTCAGGTTGATGAACTGGTCAGCTCAAAGTGGTGAGATGATCGACTCATGTGTCATGAAATGATCGGCTCAATTGTTGAACCGGTCGATTCATGTGACCTACTGAGATCGTTTGGAAAGTTTGAAGACTCATTTTGCAAATACATATTTGTTTCACTTGTACAAATTTGATTTGGACAAGGACTAATATTTAATTAGTTGGAAACGAACATGAAAGTCATTTTAAGTTGGACCAGGAGCATGAATCGATTGGCTCAAGCATGAGTCGATCAGCTCCGGTATCCCAACCGACCGGTTCAGGTGTGAACCGATCGGCTCAGGTCCCCAACCAATCCGTTCATACTTGAAAGAATCAGTTCAGCTGGCACAGTTGGATGTTTTATGGAAAATCTTGAACCCTTCTACTCCTGCTTTAATCCCACATTGCTCGGGGTAGAGAACCCTGTCCCATGACCCTCCTCTATATATAGGGGTATTGGGGGCTTCTCAGGAACAACAACTCAGAACACCAGTCGCTCTACAAAGTTGTCATTCTCTCTGGTTGTAGTAACCAGGAGAGCCCGAGCAAGTGTTACCTGATAAGGGAGGCACATCAAGGGAAAGACAACTCCAGAAAGGCAACTGGTGGCAGGAGAGTGTGTTGGTGACTAGTATGCCGACACGAGGGTACAACTCCTTCCGGTGCCTTGTGTGACAAGGCGATCAGAGTTCCAAGTGGTCTGTGTGGAATACTACAGAGGTGGGAGATTTCTGCCGCTCAGAGGACAGCTGTCAATCCCGACACTCCCAGTGAGACCAAGAGCTGCATAGACACCATCTAAGACCAGAGGTGAAGATTGTGTAAGCTCTGAGGTAAAGTCACCGAGCAAGCCTCGGGACAAGGTATGTCTCTACAAACCATCCTTCATACTGTATAAACATTGACGCGATTTCTTTATACTGGGTTTGGGGAGAAGAAAAGTGTTGTTTCTATTGCCTTCTATGATTCCCTAAAACCTAATAGTGTGCATGCATGGCCACATGTCAACCATGCATGGCAATGTGTCATCTAGTAGCTTGAGGTGAAGACACCTCTTATACACTTTATCTCATGAAACCAAGTATATATACTTCACCTTTCACCAACTTATGAAAGTTTACAATCCTCACAACCATATCCCTTGGATATATCATGCAAAGCCCATTAGGTATCATTAAAAGTAGCTCAAGGAGCAAGGAGAGATCGAGTACCAAGCTGTAGGTAAGGCTTTGGTCATCTTCAACCTTGGTTGAAGTAGGATATCGAGTTATGAATATTCCTTTCTTTCCTTCTTCACCAAGTGCTTAACTATGGTGATTTCTTATCTATGGAGGAGTTGTGAACGAGCTTTGGACGCTGAAGAAGTTCATCTTCAACCTTAGGACGTGAAGCTTTGGAGATTGGAGCTTTGATGTTATTCACAAGGTGGGTTATATAACTTGAAACCAATCATGTTATTATTTACCAGTTTTGTTACACTAGATGATCACCTTCAATTCCGAGTTTTTATTGAATACTTGATGAATCCATGAGTTCTATGAATTGCCTAGACCTGTTATTCATAAACTAGAATAGTTAGAACGAAGGTATAGAGCTTGAAGAAGATGGTATCACTTTATAAAGTGATATCGGGTTCAAGCATACAAACAAGTAGCTCATACCCGATATGGTAATATACATGTATCACTTGCATGATATTCTTGTGAGATTATATCTCCTTGCATGATATGGAGATGATGTTCATACCTTGGAACACGATATGGTGTTAAACATAATGACCTTTGCACGATATAGACTCCATGCATGATATATGAACAAGGGTATACTTGTAAGTCTATATGAAACCCTAGTTTGGGTAACTTGATATGAGTGAGAATAGTAAGTGCTCCTTGCATGATATGATCATGTAATACACCTCTGGTACATGATACCTTGAAGAACACATCTGGTGCATGATATTATTGAGTGAGTATACACTTATGCATAGGTGTAACCCGATATGCTTGAAATATCTCAACCCGATATGAAACCCAAGATGGGGGTTAACTCGATATGGGGATAGATGATAGCTCATACAAGATATGAGTCATGCCTTTTGCACAATATGGGAGATACCCACTTACCTCTTATACACGATACAAGTCCAAGATCACAACTATTGCATGATATAGAGATAGTGAACACTCTAAACAATATAGAGTTGGAAACCCAAGGTGATGGGTAAACCGATACAAGTGGTGAGTGATACCACATGGACGATATGAATGATATCCCCTTATTGATAGGAATAGCACCTACTCCTATCTTGTGAATGATATGAGGTTTAATTCATACTTCATGCACGATATGGAATAATTTACCCAATCTGGTGGAAAACCCTAGATGATGGATTGAAACCTGATACACCCTACCCTTTGTGTAATGGATTGTGGTATGGGAATTCAATAAGACACCTAGCTTGTCAAGTAATTATATGATAAGGTTGAACCTTGAAGGAATGAAGGGGTTATGAGTCTAAGGGTCTACCTAACATGGTAACCCGATATGTTACCCGACATGGATACTCGATATGATAATCCTGAATGGAAACTGATATGGTATCTTATAAATATACCACTCAAATGATACATGATGAGGCATATGCTCTATGCCCGATATGGTGCACACCTTGTGCAAGATATGGTATCAAGCACTTAGCTTATACCCAATATGAAGTTATCTTGAAATGATAAAAACTAAGTGATAGTCAATTTGATATGGGTACATGATATGATGAATAGGGGATACAACCTAAAACATGACATGGTGATGTGACTATCTCACATGCTCGATTTGGACACACAACATGCAGTAAATAATGTAGCTTAAAGAATGATATGATAATGTACACACATCTTGCTACCCAATAGAGTAGAGACACTTCAATCATATGTTGCATGTTGAATTAATTGCAATATAAAAGATGATGTGAATTGTTAATGATGAACTAATATTCCTCAAAGAGGAGGATTGAACCAAAAGCATGATGTAATCAATATCCTAGTAAGGATGAGAGAGAAACTCATACCTTGTGTTGATAATCATTTAATGATGAATGATGAGAATAGATAAGTATGATTGCATACTTATGATATCAACATATGCTCCTAGATATGTGGAGCAATGAATTAGGGTTTGAATTGGTCATATGAACTTGAAACCCTGTTCGGCTATAAAGAGAAACCCTTAACCTAATAATGGGAAGGTTGTACTTCTCTTATTGAATAAGCCTTGTGAAGCATGCTAAATACTTATATAATAAGTATATTGTTTATAAGGTCGGATGACCTAAAAAGATAGTTGTTTCCTAGTGAGAGGTGACGAGATGTTTAATGGCCTTGTGAGCCATATGAATAGTTATTTCCTAGTGAGAGGTGACAAGATGTTTAATGGCCTAGTGATCCATGTGAATATTTGTTGCCCAGTGAGAGGTGATAAGATGCTTAATCAAACCATGTGAGCTATATGAAATACTCATACAACAAGTGAAATGAATACCTTGGTCTAAGGACCTAAAGGTAATAGTTACTTGCTACAAAGATAGCAATGTTATGTGGTGATCTAAGGGTTTGTATACCCCGATCCAGTAATCATGATAATGATGATGTGAAGGTATGAGAATTCCCAATAATGTGATAAGGGACTGATGTCCCAAGTATCATGGGTCTTAAAGATTTGAAACATACTTGATATATATATTACAACTTTTTTTATAGCATTTGTTGTGGTTAATGATTATGATTTGTTTGATGCTAAGAAAATGTTGTAATGCACGTAATTTATCACTAGAAACCATAAAATGTTGCCCTGAAAATAGATCCATTAGTGTCAGGATATGCTGAATGGTGAAACGGGATCCCCGCGGCATAACCCAGAGTGCATATTTTTGAATATGTTGGGGCATAAGTATAAACAGACGGCCATGTGTGAGCTGATCCCCTTATGAACTATAAATAAATGTGTCAATTGAGCATGGTGAACTGGCCCGTGGCTCTGAGTATGGCTATAGGCCATGACTTAGTAATTTCATAACTGGGGACAGTTGTTAGCAGATGTTCCCCTAAGAGAGTGCAGTTGACGCTGCAACTCTGAGCATAAATGCCTAGTACCCTGGCACACTCTTTTTGTAGATTGACACAAGATGTCACTGCCAGTGGTCTTGTACTGACCGAGACAGCTGAGGTCATGGAAACCGGCTCTCCCATTGACCTTGTATGGTATCGACTTGTGATACGTTTGTGGTCGGTTGGAGATGAACGAGGTATACTTCATCTCCTCAGATCATAAGTGTGATTGTAAAATATGTTCATCCATGTAGCATATCTACTTAAGAATCGAATACGGAAAACATTGTTTGATATGCAATTCAGTTATACATCTTAGCTTGATAGATGTTAATTATGTTCCATTACATTCCTTATAAAGTAGATAGATGGTTTATTATTCTACCATGGGTAGATGCATCATTTTTTTCCTTATGTAAAGAGATTACTTTATCCTATTCATATAATGATTAATCCTGCTTGTTAATATAAAAGAACCTCTGTTCAGTTTTATTATGTTTATCTGTGATAATAATATGGTCAGCAGAGAGTTATATCTCTCGCTGGGACAATTGTCTCACCCCATGGGATCCACACTTTTTAGGTGGACATGCACGAGACAGTGGAGATCTTTCTGTAGAGGAGAAACAACAACTGAGGCAGCAGTGACAGCTCAGGTTGAGTGTATTGTCTGTCGTGTCTTGTAGATAGAAGTCCTATGTGTCGTCTCTATACTCTCAGGTCCTTGGATTCGGTCCGTAATAGTTTCATGAACGATATGAGATTTTGGCTTGTATGCCTTGAGGTTTTATGTTGTTACAATATGTGTGTTGATAGAGCAACTATTATATGTTGTCCTTGAGATGAGAAGAAATAGTGTTTGTACAATGTGAATCATGTTATGTATAAGATTTTGATCTTTTAGTAAAAGTAATTTGGTAGAGGATCTCCTTGCAAAATGGTTTTTAATTTTAGTGATTTTTGTTAATCTGTTGTTTATGGTAATTCCACATAATTGGTAATGATTTTCCTATCAGTTTGATGGTAGTCGTTACATAACTAGACTGATCCCAAAGTCAACCCTTCTAAGTAGCCAAACATTAATAATATTATCAGAAGTCATGTTCTCACTTTCCCATACCACCTGCCACTTCTTGGATACCAGAATTCCTTACCTTGGTATCCTTCACATGTGTCAAAATCACATCACATTCCCACCATTTCCATCTCTCAGTTGTTAATACCAAAGTCATACATACAAATGGATCTTTCTTTTATCTTGGGATATTATATATTACACATATCTTTATCTTGGAACCAAAGTCCAAGATGAACTGATACTTTTCTAAGTATCCATCAATAGAACACTTCTATCTCAGGCACATCAGGTGTCATAAGACTCACTTGATTGCCATGTCCCTGAAAGGAAAGAACACAAAGAAAAATATTCCTTTTATCACCCCATCATTACCCAGGGTTGTTCAACAAAGAGGAGACATTATCATCTCCTAAGATTATTGCATGAACTTTCAACTATTCATGAGTCATTTACTCTTATTTCATCCTCAGTTCCTTTCCATCTGCATAGGAATTATATGGATGACTACATATCATCATTCCTTTCTTTGTTATTGTCTAACATGTTATGAACATTTTGTGATTTTATCACATTTCCCATTTTCACATTATGGAAAAGATATTTACTATTCACACAGACTTTATCAGATAGGGATCATCTCTCTTGTTCTTTTTCTCTTATCATGAGGATTATACTTTTTACTTCCTCATACACACAGATTGATCTGAGATCATCTCAGATTCCATTTTATTGCACTTAGGATGTGATAAAAATATCCATGCCATATTTCTAGTTTTGTTATGCTCACTAGATTGTAAAAAAATGACTACTTGATCAGAATAATCAGAAAGATAACAATCTAAGAGTTCCATACTTACCTTATCTTCAATAGTTAAATACCTAATCAGGGTATACAAGTACTGAGATTAGGTAGTATGCACTTTGTTTACTATCATATTCTTTACTTTTCATATCATAAAAACATAGGAATTAGCATTCCTGGATTTTCCCCAGGCATCACTTCTATACCTCATCCTCTTTCATACAGATAAGAGAAATTATAAAGCATTTAAAAGAATATTGAACAAAATATAAATTCTAGTCCTCATCATTTCTTCCCTATGTTCCCATAGGGCAATCAATAGGGAAGTCAATAACAACAATTCTTCTTATGATTATTAGATAAAATCAAGAGAAGGCATATCAAAATGAAAAAGCTCTATCTAACTGTTACCCCTCGCGGTCATCTACCTCTTCATGTTGACTCAACACATAGAGTCTAGTGGCTTCATGTTGTTCCTTTTGCCTTTTTACACTATTGGGATGTAACTTTTGTAAGCCTTGCTGAGTCTTTCTCAGTTGTTGGGTCAATTCCTCCCTTCGTTTTAAATAAAAGAGTTTAGTATGCTCAACATGTCTGTATCTATAACATGTTTTGTCCTCGTACCATGGTCTTATCGGTCTTATCATTGATGTAAAAGCTAATTCAGAAGTTCTTACAGGTGGAAGGTTAGGACTTTTGCCTTTACTTAGTGAATACTTCCCTAGTGCACTAGGCATTTATTGCACTGGTGGCACCAAAAACTTTGGCTTTTTAGAACAACTAGGCAAATGTCTCTAGAATTGAAGAGACCTTTCCTTAATTCTCATCTTATTGCCCCTCCTTGGGCATTGCCATCACAGATGTACTATCTATCTATACTTATGGCAGAGTCTATTTTCTTGCCATATGTTAACTCTTCCCACATTTTCCACTATTCCAACATGATTATGTCATTCAGGAACCCTTTCAGAACCCAAAGTTTCTATATTGAGGGTTGGTAACCTAGGTTGTAATGCTAGTATCCCGTCTACTATATGCATAACTGTTATCCTAACTTGCCCAACAAGATCATAAAAAGCAGGATTCTCTATCCTGATTGGGTCAAGATGGGAATTCTCAAGCACTTGTTCTTCTCTTACCTGATCCCTTGCACCCACTCCTGGTGCAACAACATTGCTCTCAACAACATGTTCCTTGTGTTCTCCAGTCATTTTTAAACTCCCCCCTTTCTTCTGCATAGGCCGAAGTCACTATAGGGTATATTGGATGACATTAGAACAAACTCAACACCTTAGTCATATGTCTTTATAGACTTAGTGAACCTTAAGCTCTGATACCAAACTCATAACGACCGCCATCAAACTGACAACCAAATCATTACTAATTATGCGGAATAATCATAAACAATGGATTAGCAAAAATCACTAAAATTTAAAACCATTTTGCAAGGAGATCCTCTTCTAGAAAACTCTTACTAAAAGATCCAAAACTCATATATATCATGATTTACATTGTACAACGTTGTTTCATTTCATCTCGAGGACAATCATATAATTGTTGCTCTATCAAAACACATACTGGAGCAACATAAAACCTCGAGGCTTACAAGCCAAAATCTCATATCATTCATGAAACTATTACGAACTGACTCCAAGGACCTGAGAGTATAGAGACGACACAATAGTCTTCTATCTACAAGACACGACAAATGATACACTCAACCTGAGCTATTACTGCTGCCCCAGCTGTTGTTCCTCCTCTATAGAAAAGTCTCTACCTCCTTGTGCACGTCCATCGAAAATTTTTGGATCCCACGAGGTGAGACAATTGTCCTAGCGAGAGATAAAAATCTTTGCCAATCATATTATTATCACAGATAAGCATTAATAAACTAAGCAGAGGTTCTTTTATATTAACTAGCATGATTATTCACTGTATGAATAGGATAAAGTAATCTCTTTACTTAAGAAAATGATGCATCTACCCATGGTAGAGTAATAAACCATCTATCTACTTTACAAGGAATGTAAATAAATATAAATAACATCTATCAACTAAGATGTATATCTGAATTGTGCATCAACCAATGTTTTCCGTATTGGATCCTTAAGCAAATACGCTACACGGCTGATTACATTTTACAATCACAGTTATGCCCTGAGGAGATGAGGTATACCGCTCATGCTCCAACCAACCATGGCTACGTAAAGCATCGGTACCATACAAGGTCAATGGAAGAGTCGGCTGCCATGACCCCTTCCGTATTAGTTAGTGCGAGACCACTAGCAGGACATCTCATGTCAGCTACAATTAGCTTACCAGGGTATACTGGTATCTTTGCTATACAGCTATAGCCACAACATGCAATCTCTTTAGGGAGACCACACAGAAATCCCCGATATTCATCATCATTGGGAGATTATGATATATCCATCCCAAAATTATAATGAAGGAGATCTCACATCAATCCCTCATTAGGGCGTCTAGATATTTGTGCCCATCACCCCCACATATTCAAAAATATGTGCTCTAGGAAATCCCGTGGGTAGACCTCTTTCACCATTCAGCAACTACTGACGCTGATGGATCTATGGTGAGGGAAATACATGATGAAATTCCACTTGGTTAATTAGGTGCATTACAATATATTTTAGCATCAACCAAGACTCAAACATGAATTATAACAGATGCTACAAAGAAAGGTATAATACATTTATCAAGTACTTTTATAACCTTTAGAACACTTGGAATGCATAACACTCGAGATCTCAGTCCCTTATCACATTATTGGGAATTCTCATACCTTAACATTATCATCATCATGATTACTAGATCTAGGTATTCAAACCCTTAGTTCATTATTGAATATTGTTACCACTTATCAGGTAACTATTATCTCTAGGTCATCAGACCAAGGTATACATGATACTTGTTGCACAAGCATCTCACATGGCTCACAAGGCCTATTTAAATGTCTTGTCACCTCTCACTAGGCAACAATTATTCACATGGCTCACAAGGCCCATTAAACATCTTGTCACCTCTCACTAGAAAACAACTATTCACATTGCTCACAAGGCCCTTTAAACATCTTGTCACCTCTCACTAGGCAACAACTATTCACATGGCTCACAAGGCCCATTAACCATCTTGTCACCTCTCACTAGGCAACAAATGTATTTTAGGTCATCAGACCACAAAAACATTATATTTGTTATAAAAGTATTTAACATGTCTCACAAGGCTTATGCAATAAGAGAAATACAACCTTCCCATTAGTAGGGTTAGGGTTTCCATTTATAGCCAAATAGGGTTTCAAGTTCATATTATCAATCCAAACCCTAATACGTTGCTCCACACATCTAGGAGCATACATTGACATCATAAGTATTCAATCATACTTATTTATTCTCATCATTTATCATTAAATGATTATTAACACAAAGTATGAGTTTCTCTCTCATCCTCACTAGGATGTTGATTACATCATACTTTATTAACTTGGCTTAACCCTTTCTCAAGGTATATTAGCCTACACTTATCAAAGTGCATTAAATTCATTACATCTTAATGTAACAATTGACATGACACACTTCATGTGTTACTCATCCAAAAGTATTGGATTTAAGGTGCATCAAGGTGTATCTACTTTGAGGTGTTGGATGTGATAATTTTCATTCCTTGGTGTATCACTTCCCTCATCACTTTTTACTTCCTTAAGTTCATCAACTTATCTTGTATTAGGGTATTTCCCATGCTAATACTTTATGCACTAACTCTTCACATTTATCCTATATTTGAATTATCCAACTATCATCAAGTGATATGGACTCATCTCGAGTTAAGGCATTGTTGATATAGGGTTGACAATTATCAACCACTTTAGGTGTTTCACCTATAAAAGTATTAACGATACCCTTACTTGGTGTTACACTCATCTCTCCTAAGAGTGTTTTACCCTCACATTTACAAGGTCTACCAGGTTGAATCATGTATGTCAAGTTGAACACATGTATTGGGTTAGGTGTATATTGGGCTAGACATCATCATATCCCTCATACCCTTACCCATTAATGTATCAACCTTACCAATCATATGGTGTATCACCTTCACCATACCTGAGTGCAACGTCCTCACCTCTCTTGAAGATATTGGCCACACAATACTTTAGTGTATTGTCTATCACATGTTCTAGGGTATTAGCCACCTTAACACTTTTGTCATCTAGTGTATTGGGTTACCCACCATATTATTTTAGAGATGTGTTCTCAACACCATATCATCCAAGAGGTGAATGCTTAACCCAATATTGGTTTAGAGGAGTATGCTTGTTACCCATATCACTTTAGAGGTGTATGTGTGCTTACCATATCGGGAAAGAGGTGTATGATTGCTTACCATATCACTTTAGAGGTGTACGTGTACTTACCATATTAGGCAAGAGGTGTATGCTTTCTTACCATATCACTTTAGAGGTGTATGTGTGCTTACCATATCGGGCAAGAGGTGTATGCTTGCTTACCATATCACTTTAGAGGTGTATGTGTGCTTACCATATCACTTTAGAGGTGTAGGTGTGCTTTACACCATATCGGGAAAAGAAGTGTGTGTGTGCTTCACACCATATCGGGCGAAGAGGTGTCTGTGTGCTTCACACCATATCGGGCAAAGAGGTGTATGCTTGCTTACCATATCACTTTAGAGGTGTATGTGTGCTTACCATATCACTTTAGAGGTGTATGTGTGCTTTACACCATATCGAGCAAAGAGGTGTGTGTGTGCTTCACACCATATCAGGCAAAGAGGTGTATGTTTGCTTAGCATATCACTGTATAGGTGTATGTGTGCTTACCATATCACTTTAGAGGTGTATGTGTGCTTTACTCCATATCAGGCAAAGCGGTGTATGTGTTCTTCACACCATATCGGGAAAAGAGGTGTATGCTTGACCTCATATCGTGCAAAAGGTGTATACTGCATTACCATATCATCCAAGAAAGTAAATACTCATATCCATATTATTTTAGTGGTGTAGGTGCATCACCATATCGGGTTAGAGGTGCTTGCTTACGTGGTTCAACCCGATATCACTTTATAAGGTGATACCATCATCTTCAAGCTCTAGAACTTCATTCTAATTGTTCTAGTACAAGGATAACATGTCTAATAAACTACTAGAACTCATTGATATATCAAGTATTCAAGAAAATTTTGGAATTGAAAGTAGATCATCAATATAGAAAGAAAGATGGTGAATAATAACATGTTTGGGTTCAAGTTATATAACCCGCCTCAAGAACAACTTCAAATATCCAAGATCCAAAGCTTCACATTCCTAAGGTTGAAGATGACTTATAAAAAGTCCAAGGCTTGTTCAAAACTCCTTCATATATAAGGAATCACCATAGTTAAGAACTTGGTGAAGAAGAAAAGAATGGAAGATCATAACCCTAGATCCATGCTTCAATCCAAGGTTGAAGATGATCATGGCCTCACCTTAGGATTAATACTTGAGCTCCTTCTTGCTCCTTAGAACCTTTCACTATACCTCACTACTCATGCATGATATGCCCCCACTTGTGGCCGATATCCCCTTCACTTGTGGCCAATATTACTTCATTTGGCCGATATCAACTTGCTATGGTCGATATCAACATGCTATGGCAAATATCACTTTCTATGGCCGATACACAAGGCCTATGCACAATACCACTTCACCTATGCATGATACCAAGACTATATGCATGATATATAAGAGCATGGAGGTGGTAGGATTCAAAAAATTTCACTAAGGGGTGAAAGGAAGGGTATATATACTTGAGGTTCATGGGAGAGAGTGTACGAGGTGTCATCACCTTACTACTAGTAGGTGCCACATGGCCATGCATGGATTGATACATGTACTTGCATGAATATCATATTTATCTTTCCAAGAAAAATAAAAACTTGAGGATAATGCAAGGGATAAGGGTCGGCCCCCTTTGGTTATCTTCTAGGACAAGCCATTCCCACTCACATTAACTCATAACCCATGTCAGGGTCATTACAGTTTTGGCATTGTTCACATGTTGCAACCTACCCCATAGATCTTAAACGCATCACTACACTAGTGGAATATTGGGACATCAATATCAACACCTTTAGATTCCCATGTTTAATGACAAATGTCACACTTCAAAATTGGTATTTCTTCTAGGTCTTAGGGTAGACAATTTCTCCAGTCATAGATACATATCCTACAAGACCAAAGGAAGCACACTTTTAAACATGGGATCACCTTTGTGAGAACTACTTGTGGATCCATCTAGAGGGGATGTCCACATACCCTATTAGTTTGATATGGTTGCATGAGATGTTTTTGGATATGGATTTCACCCTAGGGACTCTAGATCATCAGGAAGATCTAAAAGTTTTTTATATTAGTGTATATATCCCTTAATTCTTGGGTACTTACCTTATTCCATATAGTACCTGTGACTAGTTTCATATACCATAAATTCACTTTTTAACTAACTTCTAGAGTTTTAACACCTTAACTTGTGGTGATGCAACTCTAGCATACTTGTATTGGGAATTGTATTGGGCAACTACTCATTCAGAGTCAAAATCCCAATTGTCTAGTTGTCTATGTCTACTTCATATATGGTTCTGGGTGAGGATAGAAATTAGATGCCCAATATCATTGGTTATAAATTAGGAGAAGCGGTCACAGGGGGTCCCAATGGGATAGATGCAAAAAAAAAATCAATGTAATTGTTTAACACACTCCTTGTAGTATTGATTCATATGACTTAATTGTACTTATCAATAGGTGGTCAAAGTTTGTTTAAAAAGTTGGGAATGTACAAGGACCTATCCAATTTTATGATGCCTTCTCTCACCTGATTTCATCCTCTCAAGTAAAAATGTATTTTGAATGCTTTAAATTACTTGGTTTTTATTTGTAAGTTCATATTTTATAAGAAATTTGTCATTTATAATTAATAGATACATTTGACTCCTTACATGGATGAGCTTATACCAAGGATTCCAAAATAATGTCGATAGGGTTGGGAGATTTGGTTGACCTGAGTGCCTTTTTTTGCTACATGGTAGTAGAGTAGAACATCCCAAATAGAGTACATGGATAGTTTAGACTTATTCAAGTACAACATGCTATTGTCGTGCTACAACTCAATATGGTAGATGGAAGGGGTCATGCTATTGGGGAATTGTTGTGCTGTTAAAGGAAGTAGGCGCAACTTTTAAAGAACAAACTTGAGCATCTAGTTCCCCGACCAATGCAGAGACAATCTTTAGTCCACAAGTTCACTTTTGATTTACTTAGTGGGACCACCAGCTCAGCCACCAGTGACATATTTTGTGAGAGAGAAACAAATGAAATTCATTACTTGTGAGCCATACAACATCTACATAGAAAGGAAGGTACCCCATCAATGTACATCATCAGGAACCCACCTACAATATTACAAAAACACATATTGAGATGTGAATAAGTCATTTGTGCATTGATCCCTCTTTCGTGATGTTGTTTTAAGTAGCTTATCATGAGAGATTCTTCATTACAACAAAAATACCCATTAGTGGCTTTTATTCCAGTGGCTTTTCTAAAAAAATGCCACTATCTATCTAATGCAGTGGCATTTGTAATTTAAATGCCTCTAAACCACGTATTACGGAGTTTATAGAAAAGACTTACCAATTAAGGCATTTTTATAATTAATTAGTGGAATTTCAAAATGGCCAAATCAAATGAGTGGGCCACAATTAGTAAAAAAATTTATGTTCCCACGTGGCTTCCCTCGGCATGCAAAATGGTTCCGCTTCTCCACGCGTTGGGCAAAGACATTTACTCCTAACATTTGCTCTACTCGCAGAACCCGCGAAGTCGACCTAGCTAGCCTTTTTTCCCTAATCTACCAGACCGTGGTCGCTACCTGCTGGAACGCTCTCTGCTCTTCTCCAAGGTGCCAGCAACATTGCCAAGGGTTGGAGGGGACTCCGAGGAAGAGATCAGTCTCCCAACTTGTCGGCGACGTTGCCAAGGGTTGGAGGGGACACCGAGGAAGAGATCAGTCTCCCAACTTGTCGACAATGTTGCCAAGGGTTGGAGGGGACACCGAGGAAGAGATCAATCTCCCAACTTACCGACGAGGACTGCGACAGTTTTCCACCTTGCTGCTTCGGCACACGATAGGTTAGTACACCCCACGAAACAATAAACACACATGGTCTTTCCCATCCATTCTCACAGTTTCCATTCTATCAAGGTATATTTATGAAGATAGTCTTGAAATATGATGATTCCATTATTTTATATCCAACAATCACTTCCTTAATCATTTATATCAAGCCATCGACCATCCTTCTTTGTTAGATTTAAACTTGGATTATTTTACAGTCTTGAAATATGATGATTCCATTATTTTGTTTTATAGTGTCACATTGGTTTTGGTTATGTATACAAGTTTGCTAAATGTTAGTGTATTCATATAAAAATGTGTGTATTGTTGTATTAAATTGTAAGGAAAATGAAGCATCCATTTTTTAAAACGTGGTCTCTTAGGTGCTCATGTGATGTCTATACATCTCCTGTATCTTTGTTTGTAAATCATTAACAAATAGGTAAGTAATGTATCCTTACCTAGGCCACCACCTTTGGTGGGTTGGCACTCTCTGATGAGAACAGGGGTTCCCACCATTGGGCTAATGAAGGGGAGAGATACTCATCTTTATGTATGTAGGATGAGGCTAAGGCTAAGGATAGAACAAGGTTTATGAGATGGTCATTTCTTGTGTAATATTCTAGGATTCATAAATGTCTAAGGAAGAATAAGACCTTTGTATAATTACTTATAGTATACATGTTTTTTTGGGTGTGGTTTCTTCAATTTTCCTTTGATTACCGTAAACTTGAATGGTCTATATTCTTCTGCACTACCAATTGACTAAAACCTTCACCATCCCTGAAAATTAGGGTCTTTAAGCAATAATGAAGCAAGATACCAAGGGCATGCAAACAAGTTGCTATTAACACTAATCTATGATTGCACAAAATGCAGGGGTTCCATTATGGAACAACAATAATTTTTTCTCTTCCATAGGAAGTCTGGTTTGCCCTCTTGATTTCTATATTGAACAAAATTGCATGGCTTCTATGCAGTGATGTTTACATAATGGCTGATTCATGTTTTTTTAGTGTACGTCTTATCTCAGTACTGCTTTAATGTAAACACATTGCATTATGGTTACTTCAGTTCCATATCCTAAATCAATTGTTGTCTTTTGATGGCATGTTCTGTTACTCAAGAAGTTTATAGCCAATTATACATCTTTACTATATATGTACTCCAACCTCTCGCCTTGGGCCAGGAACCATCATCTGGATGGCACGCCAGTTCCTCCAAGTTCTGGGTCTTCTACACTCAGATCTTATACAAGTTGTACACTTGTATGGTCCCTGACCAGGTTTCATCAAATTAGATAATGATGTTGCCCGTTCTCTAATGGGTCCATTACTGTCGATGTTGATACAAACCATGGGGAATATGTTTATGGACTACTTGCTTCACTTTAAAAAATATATTTCTCTATATTTTGCAAATTTATACTACTTTTTTTGAAAATTTATAATATCATTATATATACTTACAATTGTTAGTACTAATATTTTGCAGTCTCTATTTACCCACTATAGTCACTATGGCCTAGGCGTCTACCCCCTGCTCTTTTTCCCTGAAGCAGAAAAGTTGGACATCACCCTAGACGAGCGTACACTTGCACAACTCACCATTCCCAGACATTGGCGTCATCTGGACGGAAGATGCTACACGGCTGGTCAAATGACCTTAAAGTTTGGGAACTCGATAAATGTAATCGACGTTCAATATGATGGTGATGGCAATCTGGTATCCACAACCAGTTGGCGTGGGTGGATTGGAAGAATGGGAATTGGCCATACAGACCCGGTTTTGCTTCGTCCGATTGGCGACAATACCATATAGGCTTATATACATAACTACAACAACAGTTTGCCTTCTCACCTGATACGGTATATGCACGAGCCAAGCTGTACCGAATCTGAGGAGACATCATTCTATGAATTCGGCATGCCTAAGGTGCAATCCTTGCCCGTTGGTACCGCCTAGTACCCCATGACCATCAGTTCGGATTCGTCTTCCAATGACTCCATCCTCGACAGAGCATCATCAACAAAATGGACACGTCACAGTCATAACGGACGTCACAATTATTGATGAATTTTTTTAAATTTTAAATTAGGAAATAATAAAAAAATGTAATTTGTGTTGTATTACTTAATGAAATTAGTAATCAATCAAGTATTGTGAATTTAAGGTACCCAATGTGATCTTGATGATGGCCTGCAAATGTTTTTCTCTGGTGTGGTTTTGAGTGATGTTTTTCTTTGAGGATTGCCTCAAAGTGATGTTCTACTTTTATCCTTATTATAACTATGTTGTTTGTATGACAGACTTACTCATAAATGTTATATTTTTTACTATTTTTAAGAATGGATAATTGTTGGATGGCAGAGGATGACCGAATGAGTAGTAAATACCTTTTAGTAGTAAAAACCCTAAACCCTAATACCTTTTATGTTGTTCAATTTTATTTTAAGTGTCTTCATTTTTGTGTGACTTGATATACTCAGGATGAGAGAACAGTTAAGTGACAGCTTCCATAATAAGACAGCTACAAGGAATGATCAGAACAACATCATTGACTCTTATACGGGGACTCATTTACCTAGCATTACTGCACAAGGTTGTTGGAAAGCTTTGAACCTGCCATCCAGTAATCACTCTAAAATTTTTTTAGTTTCCCTTCCACCTAATGTTCAAAATGATAGACCAAGGAAATTCAATAACACTGTTGCTAGCTCTGCTGTTAAAAGAACACCTTGTGATGGACAAGGTAATCATATCATCGCATTTATAGTGCTGCATTTAATGATATATAATTTCTATATATGTTGTATGCTTTATGAATGAATGCTCAGGTCAAAGACATCGACAACGGGTGCCTAATGGCAATGCTTCGGTGTCCAATCATTCAAGAAGAGTAGACAATAGAGCTGCCAATAGTCAAAATAGCCATGCATTTCATGATCACATGGAGCAAAATGGCCTTTCCGATCACCATGATGAGTTGTTAAATGCTACAACAACACCTTCTGATGGGCTAGGTAATCAGTTAATTCATTGCATATATAGTGCTTCCTTTAGTGATATATAATTTCCATTTATGTTGTATCCTTTATGAATGAATGCTCAGGTCAAAGACATCGACCACGGGTGCCTAATGGCAATGCTTTGGTGTCCAATCATTCTAGAAGAGTAGACAGTAGAGCTGCCAATAGCCAAAACAACCATCCATTTCATGACCACATGGAGCAAAATGACCTCTCTGATCACCATCAAGAGTCATTGAATGCTACAACAACACCTTCTGATGGGCTAGGTAATTGGTTAATTCATATCATTGCATTCATAGTGCTGCATCTAAAGATATATAATTTACATTTATGTTGTATCCTTTATGAATGAATGCTCAGGTCAAAGACATCGACCCTCAGTGCCTACTGTCAATGTTCCCGTGTCCAATCAATCAAGAAGAGTAGAGAGTAGAGCTGGCAATAGCCAAAATAGCAATGCATTTCAAGAAACCATGGAGAAAAATGACGTCTCTGGTCACCATGATGAGTCGTTGAATGCTACGCCAACACCTACTAATGTGCTAGGTATTCGGTTAATTCATATCATTGCATTTATAGTGCTGCATCTAATGATATATAAATAAATGCTTAGGTCAAAGACATCACACACATGGCCGAACACAATGTTTGCAAGTCTAGAAAAGAAAGGCCGACGATCAAATTCCCATTGAGATAAATCAATTTGGACAACCAGTGGGTAAAAACCAATGTCACTTATCATGTTTTTTGACAACCATTGCAAGAGATCCCAATCTTTGTCCATTAAACTACGAGGACTGGAGACAATTTCCAGCAAATAAAAAAGAATCCATATGGAATTTTGTTAAGGTACAATATTAAAATTTATTTTTAAATGGTTAAATGAAGCTTCTAATTGATATCCTTATTGTCGGTAGAGTAAATTCATGATGGAAATAGAATTAAAGGAGTGGACAATGAAGAGACTGAGAAAGAAATGGAAGGACCACAAGTGGGAGTTACGGAAACTATACTTCATAGAAGATAGTCCATATGAACAAGAACTTGAACAAGTTGTTCCCCGCGTGGAAACGTCTCAATGGAAATTTCTTGTGGATTATTGGAGGAGCAATAAAGGAAAGGTAATTTTTTGTATCTATTAATTGATATTTAATTTACCTCACAGATAATTACTATGGACAGTACTGCATTTTTTTTTCCACAGAGGAAGTGTATAACTAACAAGACAAGCAGAAAATTTCAAAAGGTTAGCCACACAATAGGAATCAAGTCATTTGCTTGTCTGAAACATGATGTAAGTTAGTCAATATTGTGATCCAATTGGACAATTTGGAGCCATCCATTTAAATGATGTTAGCAATAACCTTGTTTGAATGATACAGTTGGAGAAGGAAACAGGCGGGGAAGTTGATCCCATTGAGTTTTTTGAGAAAACGCATCGTAAAAAAGATGGGAGCATAGTTGATATTGAATCCGCCAAAATTTTGGTACAAGGATTCCTATCCTATAGTATTATGTTACATTTACTACATGGAAACATTTATATGTTTGGTATAAAATTCATCTCCTATGTTATGTTGTGTGTAGGAAAAATTTTCTGAGGTAGGTGACGAGCTGCGAAGAAACCAACCTGATGTTACTTCAGCTGAAATTTATAGGCAGGTTATGGGAGAAGAGAGACCAGGATATGTTCGTGGTTATGGACTTGGACCATCACCTTCTGATATCTGGGGCAAGAACCGTAGATCCCGAGAAGCTGATGAAGCACAAAGGAAGCATTTCCAGGATCAGCTTGAACAACAACAGATGGAATTTGAAGCTAAAATTCAAGAAGAAAATGCAAAAATAGAGCAGATACTAGTCTTGTCTAGAGCAGGAAACAACAATCAGCACAACATGTACGCACTGGCCAGGTATGAATACATTTTATACAAGATGTGTGGTATCAATTATTTTCCATGTTGAATTTTGATGGCCTTATGACAGAGATAAAATAATTGTGCAGATCAGAATGAGACATTCAACAATTTATAAGGGACAAGTATGTTTGTATTTGTGTAAATTACACATCATTCTACATTTATATAATTTTTTTTTATTTAAATTGTATTTTGTTTATAGGAAGTGTATGTGATGAGTATCGTAGATGCAGATGATAAAGTTGCAATCGGTTGAGTATCTGAGGTTGACCCCTTGCAAATAGTGGGAGGTGCAATTTTAGGCTCATCATGTGTTGGTGTTTATGTAGAGGTTGTGGTGATGGCCAATGAACCTCTAGTCAGACCTTCTGAGCAATATAAATATATGGATGAAGTTATTGGCAATGTCATAGCATGGCCGAAATCACATTTACTGCCAAAGTGAGCATATAGTATTGCTTATAATATGACATAATTGAAAACAAAACTAGTATCTAAAGTCGTTTCCATTTGTTGTAGGTCATGAAGTGTAAAGATAGATAATTGCATTCTTGGATACTGTGTAGAGAGATGAAAGCTATAGTTGTGTTTCTTTGGTCCACTTTTTTATTAGTACATAACGATCCAGATACTGTTGTTTCATGTCCATTGTCGTAGACAATGTTGCCAAATGACAATCCTATTTTTCTTTTAGCTATGAGCAGTGTCTTACCTTCTTGTGTGTGACATTTACACAACATATTTTGTTTTGACCTGCTAAATGTGAATGTCTTTTTTTGCTTCCTAAGTCAATAGTTCTCTATAAATTTTTCTTTTATAACTTGATCACATGTTGCATGATAGCTTACTAAGTCAATATTTCTCTGAAGAATTGTGCATTATGTGCCTTCCACAACAAACAACATGTCACTGCGTAAAAGGCCAGTAGTATCTAAAAGTAGTATCTAAGGTAGTATTGCAGCCTAGACAAAGTGGTTTTTAGCTATGAGTAGTGTTTTGGGAATCTTGTGTGTGAGATTTACACAACATATTTTGTTGTGGTGATTTTCCTCAAGATGGTTTGTGGTTGAGCTTCATGATTGCTCAATATTTAGGCTATTAAGATGTCTGAAATGTAACTGAGATATTTTAGTCGCATGCTTCTATGCGTCCTAATTTCTATGCAGAGGTACAACAAGTCATTTTCAACATTTCCATGGTACAACAAGTCAATTTCAACATTTTCATACTCTTCTTTGGTTAAGAAGTCAAGGAAGAAGCCTCAAGAAATATTGGGTGCTCTTAGTAATATCGGTTCCTCCATGTTCCCTTAATTGTTAAAACAACATCTATAATAATACCCTTTCTGTAACATGTGGTTGTGATGTAGGCCCTAAAAGCCAATAACTACGGTAAGGATCCTCTGCTAAGATCATGTACAGAGAATGACCTTAACTATCCAAGTACAGAGCTGTTGTTAGGACTCAAAAAGGCATGTTTTTGGAGATCAAAGGCCACTCTCGAGAGCTAAGGTTGTCATCTCATCTCTTGTGAAAGCCTTCAGCTCAACTCTTGTGATTGGCCTTTAATATCCAAGAACAGAGCTGCTATTAGGACTCAAAGATGGGATTTCTCACCCTGGAACTGGTCTTACATGCAATCCAACAAAATGGTGCATGCTTACATGTTCTTGATGTATTGCAGCCTAGCCAACATTGGTTTCCAGTTTTGCTTTGGGTTGTTTTAAGGATTCTTGGATAAGGTATATTTCACTACTTCACTTTTCTTTTTTTCAGTTGAAGGGGATAGTGAATCTATTCTGGAAACTCTTCTTGCTTATCAGGGGATAGTGAATCTATTCCTGGTGGCCATGTTAGTATACATTTGAAGACTTGAAGCCTCCTGCTGATCTACATAGTCAACTTGCATCTTTTGTTGTTAGTTGTTTATTACATGTGGTGTTGCCATGACTGGTGATGGTGTCAATGATGCATCTGCTCTGAAAATGGAAGACATTGGTATTGCCATGGGAACTACTGGAACTGAGGTAAGTATATTCGCTATATGTCAATTTGTATATCTTTCTTCTTGTCTTTTAGTAATTATTATCGATAATGATTGTTTCTTCTCTTTTTATGTGTTAGTGCAGGTTACCAAGAAGGCTTCAGACATGGTTCTTGGTGATGATAACTTCAGTACAATAGTTATTGCAGTTGGCGAAGGGAGATCTATCTATAACAACATGAAGGCCTTCACCAGGTTCTACTCTTATTAATCATATATGCTTTCTTACCTTACTAAAAATCTTTCAATTTATTATGTATAGACTATAGTTTTATGAGAACCCTGGACAACATTGAGTTTGATAACCATCTTTTGCTTTTTACATAATTGTCAAGATTGTCAGCTTTGCACCCTTTCTATCATGTGCTTAGTTGTGTGCTTAGCTAAATGTCTACAGCTTTTCTGCATGGCAAACTCTATTCAGCTGACATAATGTGAATGGTATAGTTGAAATTATCACCATTGTCGAACTTATTAGGAAAGGTGAGAAGGTGGGTTCTTCTGAGACTGCCCTTCTTGCCAAGCTCGGCATCAGGCCCTTCTCATATGGACTGGTTGTGCTGTCAGTTTATGATAGTGGATCTGTATTCAGCCCTGAGGTCCTTTGATGTATTATAGCCTAGCCAAAGTGGTATCTAAAAGTAGTATCTAAAGTAGTATGTTCTGCTTAAATTCTGATGTCCAACTTACTAGCAATGATGATCACCTTTTTCCTTGCCTTAATGTAGGTGTATGCAATCAGAGTTTCATTTTTATGAAATCCTCTTCACTAACACTACTACTAGTTCTACTGTTACTGATATGTTGACAATGACTTCATGTACCTCAGCAGTTTTGCATCCTAATTTCTCTGCAGAGGTACATGAAGTCATTGTCAACATGTCAGAACTATGCTCTGGTGGAGAAGTCTACGAAGAAGCCTCAAGGAAGAATGGTTTCTCCAAGAGATTAATGGTCATTCTCGAGAGATAAGGTTGTAAATGTCTTTTTGCTTCCTACTCTAGAAAGTCTTCTTGCATGTTTTGCAGTTACTTGTTTTTTACATGTGGTGGTTGCCATGACCAGTGATGGTGTCAATGATGCACCTGCTCTGAAAATGGCAGACATTGGTATTGCCATGGGAATTTCTAGAACTGAGGTGATTATATTCGCTATGGGAATTTGTATATCTATCTTCTTGTCTTTTAGTAATTATTATCGATAATGATGTTTCTTCTCTTTTTATGTGTCAGTCCAGGTTGCCAAGGAGGCTTCAGACATGGTTCTTGCTGATGATAACTTCAGTACAATATTTATTGCAGTTGACGAAGGGAGATCTATCTATAACAACATGAAGGCCTTCACCAGGTTCTGCTCTTATTAATCATTTTATGCTTTCTTACCTGACTAAAATTCTTTCAACTTATTATGTATAGACTATAGTTTTATGAGAACACTGGACGAGATTGAGTTTGATTATAATCTTTTTCTTTTACATAATTGTCAATATTGTCAGCTTTGCCCCCTTTCTATAATCTTCTTAGTTGTGTGCTTAGCTAAATGTCTAAAGCTTTGCTGTGTGGAAAACTCTATTCAACTGACATAATGTCAATGGTACATTTGAAATTATCACCCCCATTGAACTTATTAGGTGATAAGGTGGGTTCTTGAGAGGTTTCCCTTCTTGCAAAGCTCGACATTAAGCCCTTCTCATATGGACTGGTTGTGATGTCAATTTATGACAGTGGATATGTATTCATCCCTTAGGTCCTTGACCTTACTGAAGATGACCTTATTTATAAATTTGACAATGGTGCTATCTTCCTTGATACTATCTTATTGCATGCTAGTGCTGTAAGTTATTTTTGTCTTACATTTGCATGAAAGTGCTCAACGTTTTGCTCACTTCATGGCAGGATCCTAGAAAGTTTGCAGTTGTTGCTGCCCCTGCTGCTGCTTCAGGCTATGTAGTTGCACCTGCGGCTTCTGCTGCCAAGGTGGAAGAGAAGAAGGAAGAACCTACTGAGTTGATGACTTTATAGCTGAATTATCATATGCTATCACTACAGCTGAGAAGAAGGATGAACCTTCATTGCAGTGTAGATGGTCTAATCCTGCAGAAGCTCACAATTACTTGGAATGCTAGAATAGAGCTGTATGCTTTTGTAAGAAAATGAGTTTGTATTCCTTTGGGGGGTCTCCAAGTGCAAATTGAATTGATATCCAGTTAGTGATCATTCTAGAATATGTACCATATATAGTCATATGTGATGGTGTTGTATTGAATATAAGGGGCAAGGTAAAATGTCATCCCAATGTAATTGTCATTTGATTATAAATAAAAAAGTTCAATACTTCTGGAAAAATGTGTTCCACTTCAAATGGCATTCAATTAGAAAACTTGATCATGGACTACAAATTGACTGACTAAAATCCATAAAAAATTAGTAATGAAGAACTAGTATGTCATTACTGGCTTTTTTCATAAGCCACTACATTCAATCAAAACCGTTTTATACAACAACATTATACAAAACAGTGGCATTTGTATAAAAGCCAAATGATGGATAGTGGCTTTTCTATAAATGCCAAATGATGGTTTAGTGGCCTTTATGTGGCATTTATTCAAAGCCACTAAAGACAAACCTTTAGTGGCTTTTACAACTTAAGCCACTATCTTCCTAGTGGCATTGGCGCTAGAGGCATTTTTTTAAATGTCAACAAATGCTGCTAAACTTGTTTACTGGCTTTTTTTAGTGGCATTTCTGAAAGGCCACTAATGAGTATGTTTTCTATAGTGCTTTAAAATGAGCTCATATACAACTAGAATACAATCCAAGAACAATGATTTGACATGATTTTACCTCCACACGTGAAGCCATACAATAGAGAAACAAACCCAATCTGAATCAAAATTTGAGCACTACTCGCGAGTAGAGGCAAAAACATTCTCATGTAGGATAGGAAATAAGACCAACTGAGAATGTCAATGTACATAGATAGAACAAGGATGAGAACTAGAAACTAACAATGATAAAAACCAAATACTAAACATCATGAAAACAAAGAAATGAGACAGGAAAAGAGTAGCTCCACGATGTTGAAACCGGTAGTAGGAAGAAGAGCCATATAGGACTCAATATACATGGGATCTGAGGTTCACCTCAACATCCTATCCCATCTACCAGGCTGAAACCGCCACCCAACATTGCCACGACAACTAAACTAGAAGATTCAGAAAAGCATGTTGTCACTAAATGGGTTCAGTCCAGAACCTCCACCGCCCACACCCTGTGGCCAGATCTGTGTATAGATGAGCGAGAAGGGCCTATAGGGAGAGGGGAGGTGCACACAATGACTGGAACCCCCTTTCCCATGTCCACCACCATTATGTGGGAACCCTATTTGGGGCACATGAATTGCAAGAGTGGGGGAGAACTCAATGATGACATATTATTTAACCAATGATAGTCAATGGGACTTTGTGAGTATAATTATTACTTTTGTGTGTCTATTTACCTAATGCATTCCATATTTGTCTTTTATTATTTCTATTGTATATACATTATTATTTATAGGTCCACATCTGAGTAGTTGTGCATCATGCACCTACACATATTAGGGATGAGGTTTACAATATCCATGGTGCCTACTTTGATGGTCTCATTGAATATGGTCATCCATAGAATGTGCGGTCATGCAATAAACACATACCTACTCCGGACCCACTCCCAATCCTACTCCTACTCTTTATCTTATTCCTACTCATGATCCCACTTCTACTCCTATTTCAACACCATACTCACTTTCCCATTTTCTCCTCAGTTTAGTAGGTTGGGGTTAGTCAGGACAATATATTGAGAAGGCTCTACTTCTAGTACATACAAAACCCACCTCCACCTCCATATATGCACTACTATGGCCCATACAGATATAGTTTAATTAAGTTATATATATATATATATATATATATATATATATATATAGAGAGAGAGAGAGAGAGAGCAACCTGTCTAAGAGCAATGTGTTCTCAGGTTGGGATGTATTAGCCCCACATAGGGCAATGCATTCAAGCTAGAGACAGTTGGCTCCTTTGTAGGAACAATTGGTGCATTCCCGCCAATGGTGTTACACACTACTCAATTGCAGTTTTGAATAGATGCAACCCCGCGGACGGAAGCACACAGTGGATTCACTTTTGATATTTATAAAACCTAACTTAACACCTACTACTAAGATAGATAAACCCGCAAGCACATGGGGTCATGTCGTAGTATAGGAAGGTGGCAAGTATAGGGTCGATCCACAAGGAAAAGAGGGGTTACTAGAGCCAGGTTTAATTTGGCTAGGTTCCTACTACGGAGACTACGGTTAAGGGTTTGAAGGTTGATTTGATTGTTAAACTACTATGAACAAATGAGGAATTAAAGGCAAGAATGAAATCTACATTAACCCTAGACTAGATTAAGGCTAAACATGCAAGAAAGGATTAAGCTAGGTATGAAAGGGAAAATTACACTAAGGCAAGCAAGAGAGAAGAAAAAGAGCAATTAAAGAGCTAAGCTAGCATGAACAAGGCAAGAGCAAGGAAAGAAGCCAACTAAGCAAGAAAAGAACTAATTAAGCTAAGCAAGCACAAAACTAGGGTTTTAAGCAGTAAAGAGAGGTATGGGATGTTTAGGGGGGGTGACATATGAACATTATGATTCCATTTAGATTATCCAAACCAAAAAACAAGTTAGAGTCTAATGAATCAACCTAAGCTACTAATTGGCCATGGATATGCTAGGTTGTGTGTAGGGGAACTAGTCCCTAACACCCCCTGCTACCCTTACGAGGCTCAATTGGGTTAGGGATTAGGTTCAATTCAAGTAGAGTCCAATCAAGTCTAGGTTTCTAGATTAGATATTCCTAGGGAAATTAGGGGTCGAGGGTAGTAATGGGGAGGTGAAATTAGGGTTTTGGACCCCAATTCCCCTACATTCTAGCCTTGAGAAGGCTCCATGCTGATTGCACTAGAATTATCTAATCCAACTACTTAGATCTCTCACTTAGGTTTAGGGAAAATTATTAGGATGTAGGAAGATGGGAGGCAACCTAGGGATCCAAGAATTGGACCTAGGGGTAAATCCCAAAATTCACACATACAAGCAATTTGCCTGAATTCCTAGGTGATTTAACACACAAACCAACAAGCAATCCATGGATAATGAGATAGAAGTAGAATATAATCATTAACAAATGTAATTACAACGTTTACATGCCATTTTCCCCCAACATGGTATCAAAGTAACATAATTTCCCCCAAACAGCCCACCCAATGGGCCTAGCTGCTCATAACAAAGCAAAATACAAAAAGAGAGGGGAAAGAATGAGTAGAGGAGTGAAAAGCGATGATGAGATTAGTGAAGACTCTTCCTTCTCCACCTTCTAGCAACTGTAGCTCGAGCTCCTTCTCCAAGGTAGGTGAATGTCATGGATGTATGGTGGAATGGGTGAAAACAATGGAAAACTAGGGTTTTGGTGGTAGAAATGGTGAAATGGAGGTGGAATGAGGTGGGAATGAATGGAGGATGAAATGGGGAGGCTAGATTGTTTTTAGGGTAGCTCCTCTAGTGTTGTGGCCACCACCCATGTATATATAGGTGGTGGTGGAAGCACTAGAGTAAGTGGGGGTATTGTGGGAAAATTAATGCAAAAAGTGGTAGGTTTAGGGTGGCAACACGGCCGTGTTGAAGGGTCACAACTGTGGTAGGGGTAGATGAGGATGGTCATGGAGAACGAACATGGGCATGTTGTGGAAGGGTGGTGAGAGTGCTAATAAGAGGTGGCCACAGGTGTGGTGGAGTGCCACTGTCGTGTTGGATGAGGAACACCATGGACGTGTTAGGTAACACGACCATTTTGGAGGAGGAGGAGTTGGTTGTGGGGCAGCATCACGAGTTTGTTGATCTTCAGAGGCCACGGTTGGGGAGATCGGCCACGGTCATGGCGTCTTGGGGGCAAACTCCTAGTTGATTCTTCTCAATAAACGATACGACCGTGGGCATATCCCTCGGTCGTGGTATCTTCAATGGGCCACGACCGTGCTGATGGCCACAGCCGTGGCCGTTTGGGTGCAAAATCTCTATTGACTCTATTGGTTTTTCATAATAAACATTACGACTGTGGGGGTATTCCCACGGCCGTGTTGGGGTCTGCAGTAGGCAAATTAACTTCAAACTTCATCATTCATGGATTTCTTTGCTTGATGTCGATCCTTGGCCATTGAAGTAGTTTGATGGAGCTTTGGGGCCTTCTTTGGACCCCTCCTTCTCTCTCATTCACCCTAATCATGGTCCAAGTACCTGAAAGTGATGCAAAGAACATCCATAAGTGCATTTGGTAATGATAAACATATTAGGGGAAATAACTTGTAATCTAACATGTTTAGATGTGATTTAAGTACAAAATGGCACGAGATGGAGCCCAAAATATGGGATACATCACCACCCCAAACTTAAAATATACTTGTCCTCAAGTATGATCTAACTTAATCTCTCTAAAAATTTTCCACAAACAAGAAATGACAAATGCTATATAAAAGATGATTATTGCTGAATGGGATCAAAGATGACTGAGTATATGCATTTCACCTCTCTCCTCTCCTGCTTTCACAATCCAATCATGAAAAGAGCACAAAGCATATGAATTTCAAATATAGCACATAGAATACATAAGTTATCCATATTTCTTCTAAAAAGTTCCAGGTAAACCGTTTCATGATGGTGTTAATCAAGGACGACTAGGAGTATTGTTTCACATTCACACATTCAATCTTATGTTTCAAATCACACCAAATGACCCGCGTGGCTGTGGAAAAGGGCAAAATGAGCTAGGTTTGATGTTTCCTAGCTCAATAGGTATGAAAGTGGAAGAAAGGGTTGTAGTAAGCTTTTGGAGTGTTTTCACACACTCATTTTTTTTTGAAATAAATTGCACTCCTAGAAGATTACATGGGATGAACGCGAGTAAAGGGGAAAGAACAAGACTCTAATTCTTGGAGATATAGGTGGCCTAGAAAGTCTGGGCAGAAGTCCCAGGTTCCTTCTCGCTCCGGTTGTTTAAGGTGCCGCTTAGCAGTTGCTCTGCAAGCTTGTTCTGGTTGCGCTGCAAATAACTAATGTCTGAGGTATCCCGTTGAAGCCAGTGTTGGATAGTCAGGACCTGGAGTCGATACTTGATGGGAACCAGGCGCTTCCTGGTGATCCACTCCACCACATTGCTGGAGTCACTAAACACCACATAATTAGAAAGGTTTCTTATATATATGAAACCAAGGCCATCAAGGATGGCCCTCAGTTCTCCGTTCATAGGGTGTCTTCTGGAGTGTTTATGTGCACGGCCCGCTATCCATTGCCCAGTTCTATCACGAAGAACCAATATGGTGGCTTTCAGATTTTTGGACGAGTCTATTGCAGTGTCAACATGTAGGATTGCATAGGAGTTGTGGATTGGCAGGGATGTGGGAACAGATCAAAGATTTCTATTCATGATGTTCATCTTCTTGTTGAATACAATGTTGGCCATTGCCAGGCTTGCCCGAGCTTTGGACTCAAGCACCCTCAGATTATAACCTCATCCTTCAAAGATTAAGAGATTACGATTCCTCCATAACCACTAGCAGGTGATTGCAAAGAGTTGCGTCCAGTCCTCTGACTGGTGCAGGCGTAAGAGATTGTATTCTAACCAATCCTTAGTAGATCTTTGAAGATAGAAAGCGGTGGCGGAATTGGGTATAATGCACATCCATATATGTTTAATCTCTGGGCAATCCCGCAAGGAATGCAAAACTATTTCCTCCTCGAGATGGCATCTGGGACAATGTGTCATCAGTAAGATTGCGTTTGAATCACATGGTGTTGGAAAAAAGTCTCTCATGGAACATAAGCCAAAGGGTAACTTTCATTCTCTGTTGAATCTTCATGTTCCATATACTAGCTAGAGCTTTGGATTGGTCACCTTCATGCAGGTTTGAGATACAAACATAAGTAGATTTAGATGTGTAGTCTCCATCCACGGAATGCAACCAAACTCTGCCATCATCGCCATAATCCGGGCGAGTTGTTGGCATGCTAAGGATTTCCCATACGGAATCCTCGATGAACCACGCGTTCAGGAAATCCACATCCCAGGTCCCATCATCCATAACCAGGCTTGCCACCTGCAAGTCCCGGATCTCCTCCGAGATTAAAAGACCAGTCTTGAGGGAAGGTGAGAAGCCCTCAACGACCTAGGCGTCGAACCAGACACATGTCTGAAGTCCTGAGGAAAGGGCCATTCTAGAGTTGTCTTTGATGAAAGGGATCGCAGAGCTTATACATCTCCAAATGTGAGATCCTGATGATTTTCTACCTTGAGAGCTTGGATATTTTGCAGCCAACAATTGTACCCAGGGGACTTGTCTGCATCTCACAAAGTCCCAAGCTAATTTCATGATGAGAGATAGATTGAAATTTCTTACTTTCTTGATCCCCAGGCCGCCATGTGAAAGTGGTTTTGTGATATGTTTCCAAGCAACCAGGTGTGTTCCTTTTGTCTTGGTGGAGCCCGACCATAAGAAATTCCTTGTCAGTTGGTCGATGCGATCTATGATGGAGAAAGGTAATTGAGCCAGCTGCATTGTATAGCAAGATTGAGATAGAAGAATAGAATTTATAAGCGTAACTCTTCCTGCGAGTGATAGAAATCTATTTTGCCAAGAGGAGATTTGTTGATGCAATTTGTCACAGAGATAATGGTAGTGTGATTTTCTCTTTCTTTTGTGGAGGATAGGGACACCCAGATGATGGCCCAAGTTATCAGTTTCCTTGATTCTTAGGCGGCGGCATATTTGAGATCTAATGGACTGTGGGGTGCTGTGCGAGAAGAAGACAGAGGATTTCTCATGAGATAAGAATTGGCCAGAGTCCTTACTAAACTGCTTGAGGCATTGGTTGATGACAATAGCCTGCCTCATCGAAGCCTCTCCAAAGAGGATGATGTCATCAGAGAAACTAATATGGGACAAAGGCGTCTTCTGTCTGGTTAACTTCAACGGCTTCCAAGAGCCCTTGATGATTTCTTCATTGATGAGTTGGCTGAATCTTTCAAGGTAGAGTACAAAGATATACGACGAGAGTGGATCTCCTAGATTAACACCACAAGAAGGATTGAAGGAGCCAATTGACTCTCCATTCCACAAGACAGATGTACTACCCAATTTGATTAGGTTCATGATAATGTTGATGATGTTGTTGGGGATAGTTGTTCTGTTGAGGGTGTCTTCAATGAAGGGCCAGCTTAATTTGTCAAAGGCCTTCATGAGATCTAATTTGATTGCCATAGTGTGCTTTCTGGCTTGTCTGGACTCCATTGAGTGCACAAGTTCTTATACGAGGACTATATTGTCGCCTATCCGTCACCCAGGAACAAAGCTCGATTGGAAGGGAGAGATCCATCTATCCATATAAGGCTTGATTCGGGAAGCAATGATCTTCAATATCAATTTGGTACAGACATTGTTGAGGGAGATCGGCCTAATCTGGGAGCAAGATTCTGGCACCCCACCTTGGGAATGAGAATAAGGGTGGAATCTACAGAGCCATGTGCGAGAGGGGATCCAGTGAAAATATCAATGATAAATTTGCATACCTAGCTTTTAAGAAGTGGCCAATTTTTTTGGATGAAGGACACATCAACGCCGTCCGAGCCTAGGGCTTTGAGCGGTGCCATGGCCTTTAGATTCATCCATATTTTTTCAAGCAAAGGTGTATGACCAATCTGCTCTACTGCAGATATATAAAGTCGAGGAAAACATCCTGTGAAATGCATACTAGCTTGCTGGCGAGCCAGGGGGTCGGACTCTTGGTACACATTCGAGAAGAAGGAGAGAACCATGTGCTTTAGATGATCTTAATTTTCTATCCAAAAACCATTGGAGTTTTTTAATTTCACAATCTTGTTTCGATGTCTCCTAGATTTGACAATCGACTGAAAATATTTAGTATTAAGATCCCCTAATTTTATCCAATCGCAGTGCGCTTTCTGCTGCCAGTCCATCTCCTCTTGTCTTAAGATGTTATCAAGTTTGACTTGAAGAGAAGTCGTCTCATTTGCTATTAGCTTGTTATACCCCAGTTCTAGTTGGATTTGGTTCCATTTGATCTTATTACTCAATTCCTCCTTCCTGCAGTGACAATTTCGGGTTTCCTGTTTGTCCCAAGCTGCTGCCTGGGTGAGGAACCCAATGCAGGCTTGGTGGAGAGGGGGGTGGGAATCCCAGATCACTGATAAGAAATGTTTGAAACCTACTATCTCTTCCCATCTCGTGTGCGTCTTCAAGTGAGTCAGGCCTCTACGCTTGTGGGATTTACTAAATAGTATGAGAGGCACATGATCTGAGTTGTTGCGTTCAAGGACCTGGATCGGGAGAGAGTGAGACTCCTCTAGCCACAAGACGTTGCCCAAGGCCCTATCCAATCTTTCGTGAAGCAAGCCTCGTCAGAAGGTGGTGTAGGTGAAATTAAAACCAAGATCTGAGAGCTTGAAATGGGTCATCATGTCAATGAACTCCATGCTACTAGTTTATCAAAGAAAGAACTACCAAATTTTTTCGATTGAAGTCTCCGATGACCACCCATGGATCAGTGATGATGGATGATAGAGCCAAGAGATGGTACCACAAGAAGCACCTGCTGATCCTCGTAGTACCTCCATATACAAACGTACAGAGAAAGTGCCTTTCGATCCGACAATGGATGAATTGCTTGTGAGAGGCAATTACTTCAAGGTTGATGCATGTCTTCCAGAGAACCCAGATACCACCAACAAACCCTACAGCTTCAACATGATGAGAGTGAGGAAATCCCAACTTTTTAATGACAGAGGAAGCTTTAGTACCACTACACCGGGTCTCATAAAGTCCGATGATCGAAATGCCATATTTCCTGATGAGTTCTTTGATAGTGTTCTGAGTATCATCATCACAGATAACTTGAACATTCCATCTTATAAGATTCATTTAACACCTTCGTCAAGGGTGGAGCTCCCCATCGCCCGTGCCTCCTTCTCGAGGTCCAGAAGCAGAGAAGTTTTACCCCTTTTCCTCATAGAAGCTCTCCCCAGATGACCAGCATGCGTAACCTTATGGTTTCTCAGGTGGATACCCGATGATCCCTTGGCTAGACTTCTATATATGGTGTAGTTTGCCAGGGGGTGGCCGCCCGTCCCTACATTGAAGGGGGTCGTCACAAAGGGGTGCTCTTGGGTGCTTCTTCTGATTAAAACCTCGTCTCCTGAAGGTTTGGCGATGGTATGATCGGGGTCCTTTCGGGTGGCCTGTGAGGGGCTTACTGGGGGTGGGACTTCAACTATTCACAAGATCTCCTCTGTGTGGTTGAGTGTTTTATTTTGCTTTCTTTGTTTCTTCCATAGGCTCCAGTCAATACCCGATACTCATTCTGCAACCTTGTCCACATCGAGAATTTCAGCTATATCATCTTCAACCTCGATATCTTGCAGCCCCTGGAAATGATTGCTATCCTGGTTGGATCATCTTACAGCACCCCCCATAGAAGGTTTCTTCTGCCTCTGTGGGTTGGGTTGTGCATGGATGGCTTCAGAGAATCCCTCATGATGTTGTGGGTTGTCTGGTACAATCTTTCCCGCCTCGACGCTGACGCGGTGCAATGCGTTCTCCTCCTCAATTCTCTTGGTGCACTCTTTTCAAGGTGTCCTGCTCGACCGCAGTGGAGGCAAATAAAGGGGATATTCTCATATTCAACGTTGTACTTGATCCCATCTATCTATATGATGGGGATAAGTGGAGTTTGCATGTCAAGTTCCTCGGCCAGCCACACAAAGAGACCCCTCCTCTGAAGTGTCGTGTTCATGTCCACCTTCACGATCTTCCCTAATTGATCACCGATTTGTCTGAGTAAGACCTCTTGGTAGAGATGGATGGGTAGGTTTGGGATTCTGACCCACACCACCAATCTTGGCGGCATGGCCTGGTCCAACAAGAAATAGGGAGTCCATCGTTGGATAGTTAGGTATGAGCCAAAGATAGGCCATGGTCCTCCGACGAGTGCTGTGATGTAATCTTCCTCCAACTGGAGTTGGATGATAAACAACTCATTGGCCACATCGATCAGGTTGAAGCCACCTAGCGGTTTCCATAGCTTGGCTATACGGTCCCGTAACGTAAGGTAACTGATATTCCTTGATATAAGTTTGACGATCATAGTATATTTCCACGGACGGAGTAGATCTTCCATGGCTTTGCTCCAGACACAAAACGCAGAGAATCCTTGTTCGATGGAGATCTCGATATCCTTCAGTTGCAGGTTCACCCCATTGGTCTCAGCGTCGATCATGATGAAGCTATGCGGGTTAGCAGGAGATCCTTTCCCCAAGGAGTCGCGATAAGACATCCCAGAGGCGGTCGGGGGGCCATGGTGTTCCTGTCTGGGGGGGTGGAGCGGCGGGAAGGGGTTGGGGAGATCCACGGTATTAACATCCATGGAGGCTTGGGTGGGAACCAGGGGTTGCCCATCCATACATCGGCTATCATAGTTAAAGCACAAGCCAGAGTTGCCAATTGGGATGGAGTTCACGCAGCATCTGACATCCCCATCGCATTCGTCGTCAGGATCGCCTCCCGCGGAGGAAACCCTAGCCACCATCAGATTTTAAACCTTTTATCTTTTCTTTATTTGAATGCTCTTAAATAGGAGCATCCTTTTATTTTGTTTTTTCTTTTCTTTTTCCTTACCCTTGGTGTAGATAGGGCATATGGTGGATAGAGTGAAGCGAGGAGATAAAGATATGGCTATCCCAAACTTTTAGAGGTGGCCAAGGCTAGTTATGTGCACTAGGGAATCTTTTTATGAGGCGGAGGGATATGAAGATGGTGGAAGAATAGTCGGATCAAAGAGGGTTCATTGGTATGATTCTCCACATAAGACATCCTATATGAAAATTAATCCAATTCTTCATCCTAGATATCACACCACATGAATGAACAAGATAAAATTGATATATCAATCAAGTGATTCCACAAACACTAAGCGTTCAAAGCTTGCTCAACTGACAATTCAACCAAATCAATCACAATCATAAGAGAGGTGATGCACATGTAAAAAGTCAAACATTGATACCACTTAGCAATAATGCATGACATTTCACTTGCATTTGTCAAAGGTTGTCATTTTTACTCAAAATAGTAGAGATTGGGTCAAAACACACTTTTTAGGCAAGAAATCTCAAATTTGGGCAAAATTGGCCAAAATAATGCCAAGTTGCCTCCAATCACATCTAAACCTATATTATTGAAGTTAAAGCAATAAACAAGTAAATCCTAGCTAAAACATGCAAAAATTATCAAAAATCTACATGATATGCAATGCATAGCAAAAATGCAATTTTTTTTTAAAATTACGCAAAAATGGCAAGAAAGCAAACTACACGGCATGGAGGTATGCAAAGAAGTAAACTCTAAACTAGAAAGCAAGACAAGCAAATAGGAAAAAAACAATAAACAAAAAGTAAACTGTAGGTGAGATGTAAAAAGAGTGAAAATGAAAACAAGGTCATACTGCCCTACCACCCCAAACTTTTGAACCATGCTATCCTCAGCATGAAACTAAAGTCTAGGATGATAGGGTAGATGGTCATTGTGGTGGTGGTGGGGGTGCTCCTCCCTGACTGTAATAGGTACCCCAGTAGTCTGATTGTGGAGGCAAATAGATGTCCTGAAAAGCTGATAAAGAACTTCACCAGTCTTCACCCCACTGTGGGTTCCTCTGGGCCTGGGCATTTTGAAACTGGTAAAGATGGTTGACCTGTTAGTGCATATACTGGTGGTCCAACCACATGGCATCATGTATCCTCTGAATGCCCTCCTGTGCCAGTAGTATATGGTCCTGTGTCGCCTGAATGCCCTCTAGTTGTGCATGAATGGTGGCCATGTCATATGCATTCACTAAGGGTTGTTGTGGCTATGACACCTCTATCCTCTCTTCTTTTTGCCTCACTCATCGTGTCTCTCTTTCCTCCACTGTCTGTGAAGGCTCTCCTAGACCCCCAACAAAAACCACCTCAGGGATGTTATCTCCTCTGGGGTTCTCCTCCTCATATTTCCTCAATTTTTCCAGAAAATCCTGTGTGGGTCAATATTGTGCCATGAGGGGTGGAGTATGGTAAGGCAGCTCCAAGGTGACTCCTGGGTAAGGTGGGTTGACTTGGTAGATGATCTTCTGATCCACAACTGTAATCATGGAAGAGTGGGCCAAGTAGTGCAAGTCAACCAACATTCCTCCATCTGTCTTTGTGTAACATGTCATGTCATGTCCTAAGGCAGTGGCAATCAACATCACTATCCCTCCCATTACAAAAGGATTTGTGCTCTTAGATGGGATTGTCCTCATATGATCAATAAGTAACACCCCCAGGTTCACATGCCTCTCCTTAGTGATCCAACCAAGTACAATAAGATCTTTGTTTGTGCAGCTGCCTTGGTTCTCGTACCTGCCAAAGATGGTGTTTGCTAACACCTTCTGAACATAGAGGAGGAATGGACTATGGATGGCACTCGTCTTGGATTTCCCTACTATAAAGGTACTTTGACCAGTGAAGCATTTCCACATTGCTGGATATGTGGAACTGGAATCATTCTTTATCCTTCCTCCATCTAGGAGGGTTGCCATCTCTTCACTCGGGGCAAAAATATGATTTAGCAGCTTTGAGGTTATCTTCCACCACTTATCCCCAATCATTACTTTAATGGAGTTCTCACCATCATCAGTTGCTTTCTCTAGCGTAGCAAAAAATTGTTGAGTCAGCTCAATGTAAGACTCTTGTTGCAGCGTAAGAATCTCAAACAATCCCATCTTCTCCATCAGGCCTTGGAAATAGGCGTAGAAGCCCATAGCCTCCATTGTTGCTTGGCATGCATAGTGAGTTGCTAATACTTTACGTGTCAAGGCACTCCAGGTGCTTAGGCTCCTTTTCCCTACCGGTAGTGACCTCGGGCTATGGCTGGGGGCGTTGTTGTGGTATCACTTGCTGCTCAACATATGGCATATCCACATCTTCTTCATCATCTAGCAAAAGTCACCGACGTGGTCATGGCTGCGGCTCGGGCTGCAGCTGTGCTCCTAAAGAAACAAACGATCGTGTGACTGAGAGTGACGACCATGTAGTTGAAGCTGAAGGTCTCTCAGATGAGACAGAGGGCCGGGAAGCAGACAATAGTGGCTGCGATGACGACAATGTCCCCCGCTGTGGCTGTGCGGATACCTCTTCTATGATAGGATCCACTATGGCATCCAATTCGACCTCCGTCAACTGGGGGTGGCTGTTCCTTGATTTCCTTTGGTAGGGGATGACACCCCTAGTCTTCTCCACTACTTTCCTTGCAAACTTCTTCATTCTTTCTCAAAAATGAAGGTGAAATTAACAAATTTCAGATTTCTCCAAAGAACGGTGCTGTTGGGGCGGAATGGAGAGAAAATGGTGATTTTGTGGATGGAAATTGGTGGAATGCGGAGATTAAGGTAGTGGAAATGGTAGAGGAATGGCTGGGAATGGTTTGGAGGTGATTTGGTGAAGATTCGAGGGCTGTAGAGGGTGGGCGGAACGCTACACGGGCACTAGGGCACGAAGCACGACCGATCTGTTCTTCAGAGAAATGAACAAGTGAATAGAAAGTTTGCAAAATCTGACTTAAAGTTGCTGAAATCGGGTTGCGGCATGGTCGTACTGCGCGGCATGGCCGTGCTGCGTGGAATGACCGTGGTGTCTTCAGGTACCACGGCTGTGCTGCATTGCACGGCCGTACTACCCTGGTTCTATACTTAGTTGATTTTCCCAATTTCTGATGATTTCTTTATTGAAAGTGAGTGCACCACCACGGTCATTCCATGTCACCACAGTTGTGGTGGGCACTGTATTAGTAGTATGACACCCAAATTTTGTTCAAACATCAAAACTTGATCTCAAGTTGATAGTCTATTGATTCTTTGTCAAAATTTCATCTATTCTTCTTCATTTCACTCTATTCTCACCTGCACATCTCAAAACTATACAAAAACTATCAAATACAAGTCTGTGTGTGATTTCTTGGAAAACTTTAAAAACAAAGCAAAAGTATTAAAAATGTAAGGTTGGGTCAAAGATTCCCAAACCTAGGTGGGTTGCCTCCCACAAGTGTTGAGTTTCTTGCCTTCAACTAGGCTTCTTGGTGATTCTTCATTCATTCATCCATTTGGAAATCTCATGTGTCCATTCTTTCAAAACATGCATCCCTCATTTGCACTCAATCTGTTTTCCTCATCCCTTTCATCACAATAATCATTACCAATTTCTTCACCTTGGAGTCCTCTCAAATGCCCATTTGGACTTGTGAAGTGATCATGTCCAATATCCCTATCTCAGACTCACCGGGTTGGGGTCTTGTACATGTTGATTTTGATCTGCATGTCCATGAATGAGACTGTCATAGTGCCACTGCACACATGAATGTCGACATCAGCTGTAGATAAGAACAACCTTCCCAAGATGATGGGAATCTTCCTATCTTCTGGCTCCATATCAAGTACAATGAAATCCGTCAGGAACACCGCACCTTTCTCTTTGTCTATCATCACCAAGACATCATCCACTCTACCCCTAGGCACTTTTATGGATCTATCAGCCAACTGGAGAGTGCAATGTGCCAGCTTCAACTTGCCTTAACCCAGCTCAATATAGAAATTGTATGGCATCAAATTCACACTAGATCCCAAATTAAGTAAGGACATGTCTATGCAATGCCCCCCTATGTAACTAGGTATAAGTGGGGCTCATGGGTCCTTTCTCTTCATGGGAAGTGAGTGTTGTATGATGGAGATCACTTGTTCAGTTAATCTCACCTTCTTTGGAATCCTCCCCGTTGACCTTCTATTCACAGTGCATAGGTTCTTGAGGAACTTGGCATAAGATGGGATTTGCTTAATAGAATCCAAAAGTGGAAGGTTCACCTTCACTTGGTGAAACACCTCAAGAATATCAACATTGCGCTTTTGCCTCCTTTTCAATTCTAGTGACTCATCTAGTGCTTCTACGAATGGAGGATGACTAGTTTTTTCCGTACTTGCATGAACATGAGGCAGAACACTAGGTATTGTAGGACCTACAAAGGTGATATGTGGTGGATCACATGGAATCCCAAACTCAACATGCAGTATCACAACATCATCTTCAACAATATCAATCACAATATCACCACTTGGATGCCTTTGTTTCGCTTTATCAACCTTTCTTTGACTTACGGGCTACTCAAGAGACTTTCCACTCCTTAGAACTGTCACAATGCTACCTTGCTCATGGTGGAGAGGGGGAGCATGTTGTGGCCGTGGAGGAGGTGGAGGTGACACTTGGGGTTGAAATTGAGGTGGAGAAGAGAATTGAGGGGGAGGAGAGAATTGGGGTTGGAAAGTGAAGTTTTGGGAAATTTGAGGTGAGGGAGGTGGTGGAGGAGTGTAAGGCTTGGAATAGCCTTAGAAGGAGTGAATGGGATGAACTTTCATGGGGGGGGGTGGACTATAGAAAATGTGGGAAGAAGGCATATGTCCACTTGCTTCATGGTGGCTCATGATGGGTTTTGAAGACAATTTTTCTTCTTGGAGAACGATTATGGAAGATAGTTGCTCTATTTTCTCTTCTAACCTTGCAACATCTCTTTGAACATTATCAAATACTATCAATCTAAAGAGAACCTCTTCCTCAAACCTTGAGCTATATGTGGGACTTTGTGGTTCCTGGTAGCTGTAGGAGTGAGGTTCTTCTTTTCTTCCCCATAGAACTCAATATCTTTGACTGAATGATACGGAGGTTTGGCAACTTGGTTTCTTATGAAGCTCACCATTTCACCAAACATTTTCATCAATTATGGGTTTGAATCATCATGAGCTGGAGATGTCACACCAAAAGATAGGTCACTACCACTGACCATACTAGAATCTTTTGTCCTTGAACTTTCTGCCAAATTCTCAAACAATGGCCACGTCTACTCAGGTTGTTTAGCCATAAAAACTCCCCCACAAGACGAATCCATTATAGCTTGACTTTCATGAGATAGACCAGAGTAGAAGGACTGAACTAGCTGCCACAAAGGGATCTCATGATGTGGACATTCTCTCAACATCTTTTAAAATCTCTCCCAAGCCTCATGGAATCGCTCACTATCTATTTGACTGAAACTTGCTATGACACACTGCATTAGTGTTAGCTTTCCTATAGAGTAGAATTTCCTCAAGAAAGCATTTTTCATCTCTCCTCAACTAATGATGTCCTTTCTTGAATCATACCACTCTTTGGCTTTATCTTTGAGGGAGAAGGAGAACAAAGTCAACCTGATTGTATCATCACTTGTTGTCGGCATCCTGAAGGTGGAGCATACTTCCAGGTGCTTGTAGGGGTTCTCACTCTCCAAGCCGTAGAAGATGGGAAGGAGCCCCAGAAGACCTGGAGGGATGGATAATTGCTCCCATGGCATCTGATCAACCCTTCTAGTAATTGACGATTTGTAGTAGCTAGGCATAAAGTACTCTTGAAGTGGCTTGTGAAGTGCATTTTGGCCTTCCATCTTGTCTTCCCCCGAATGGCTTGTCACATGCAAAAAGCACAACCAAACAAAAGAGAACAAGTTAGTAAACCAATATACACAAAGAATGCAAAGAATAATAAATAAAGAATAGCAATGATGAGGGAAGTAGGAAAAGTCAAAGAAAAACTAACTTGATGCACTCCCCGGCAATGGTGCCAGAAAGCTTGATGCACTCCCGCCAATGGTGTTACACACTACTCAATTGCAGTTTTGAATAGATGCAACCCTGTGGACGGAAGCACTCATTGGATTCACTTTCGATATTTATAAAACCTAACTTAACACCTACTACTAAAATAGATACACCCGCAAGCGCACGGGGTCGTGTCGTAGTATAGGAAGGTGGCAAGTATAGGGTCGATCCACAGGGAAAAGAGGGGGCACTAGAGCTAGGTTTAGTTTGGCTAAGTTCCTACTGTGAAGACTAGGGTTAAGGGTTTGAAGGTTGATTTGATTGTTAAACTACTATGAGAAAATGAGGAATTAAAGACAAGAATGAAATCTACGTTAACCCTAGACTAGATTAAGGCTAAACATGCAAGAAAGGATTAAGCTAGGTATGAAAGGGAAAATTACACTAAGGCAAGCAAGAGAGAAGCAAAAGGGAAATGAAAGAGCTAAGCTAGCATGAACAAGGCAAGAGCAAGGAAAGAAGTTAACTAAGCAATAAAAGAACTAATTAAGCTAAGCAAGCACAAAACTAGGGTTTTAAGCAGTAAAGAGAGGTATGGGTTGTTTAGGGATATGAACTTATCACTTAAGTTGGGGGTGGCATATGAACATTATGATTCCATTTAGATTATCCAAACCAAACAACAAGTTAGAGTCTAATGAATTAACCTAAGCTACTAACTGGCCATGGATATGATAGGTTGTGTGTAGGGGAACTAGTCCCTAACACCCCCTGCTACCCTTACGAGGCTCAATTGGGTTAGGGATTAGGTTCAATTCAAGTAGAGTCCAATCAAGTCTAGGTTTCTAGATTAGACATTCCTAGGGTAATTAGGGGCCGGGGGTAGTAATGGGGAGGTGAAATTAGGGTTTTGGACCCCAATTCCCATTATTCTAGCCTTGAGAAGGTTCCATGCTAATTGCACCAGAATTTTCTAATACAACCACTTAGATCTCTCACTTAGGTTTAGGGAGATTGATTAGGATGTAGGAAGATGGGAGGCAACCTAGGGATCCAAGAATTGGACCTAGGGGTAAATCCCAAAATTCACACATACAAGAAATTGGCCTAAATTCCTAGGTGATTTCACACACAAACCAACAAGCAATCCACGGAGAATGACATAGAAATAGAATATAATCATTAACAAATGGAATTACAATGTTTACATGTCATTTCCCCCCAACATGGTATCAAAGTAACATAACATCCCCCAAACAACCCACCCAAGGGGCCTGGCTACTCATAACAAAGCAAAATACAAAAAGAGAGGGGAAAGAATGAGTAGATGAGTGAAAAGACATGATGAGCTCGGTGAAGACTCTTCCTTCTCCACACCCTAGCAGCTGTAGCTTGAGCTCCCTCCTCCAAGGTAGGTGAATGGCATGGATGTAAGGTGGAAATGGGTGAAAACAAGGGAAAACTAGGGTTTTGGTGGTGGAAATGGTGAAATGGAGGTGGAATGAGGTGGGAATGGATGGAGGACGAAATGGGGAGGCTAGAGTGGATGTAGGGTAGATCCTCTAGTGCTGTGGCCACCACCCATGTATATATAGGTGGTGGTGGAAGCACTAGGGTAAGTGCGGGTATTATGGGAAATCAATGCAAAAAGTGGTAGGTTTAGGGTGGCAAGACGGCCATGTTGAAGGGTCACAGCCATGGTAGGGTTAGATGAGGATGGTCATGGAGAATGGACACGGGCGTGTTGTGGAAGGGTGGTGAGAGTGCTAAGTAAGAGGTGGCCACGACCGTGGCGGAGTGCCACAGTCGTGTTGGATGAGCAGCACCACGGTCGCGTTGGGTAACACGACCATTTTGGAGGAGGATGACTTGGTCGTGGGGCAACAACACGGGTGAGTTGATCTTCAGAGGCCACGGTCGTGGCGTCTTGGGATCCAACTCCGTGTTGATTCTTCTCGATAAATAGTACGACCGTGGGCATATCCCTCGATTGTTTGGCCATTTGGGTGCAAAATCTCTGTTGACTCTGTTGGTTTTTCATAATAAACATTACAACCGTGGGGGTATTCCCACGGCCGTGTTGGGGTCTGCAGTAGGCAAATTAACTTCACACTTCATCATTTATGGATTTCTTTGTTTGATGTCGATCCTTGGCCATTGAAAGTAGTTTGATGGAACTTTGGGGCCTTCTTTGGACCCCTCCTTATCTCTCATTCACCCTAATCATGGTCCAAGTACCTGAAAATGATGCAAAGAACATCCATAAGCGCATTTGGCAATGATAAACAAATTAGGGGAAATAGCTTGTAATCTAACATGTTTAGATGTGATTTAAGTACAAAATGGCACGAGATGGAGCCCTAAAATAGGGCTACATCAAAAATGTGTTTCCACTAAGAAAACATTCTCCCATGTGGGACCAATGCATTCATGTATGGGACACATTGGTCCCACACGATCCATCTGTCATGGAAGAACACACTTTTCTCGTCAAAACCTAATATTCTGATAATGAAGTTGCAAATTGTGACAAATTGGAAATGAAAATAGCAAAAATGCTATCTGAACTTTTTGTCTTGATTGCTACCTCTCTCATGTCACATTACTCTAATTCATCATAGAGATTATATTGGGAGTTCTTAACAACAATTTCTAATGGATAATGAGAATAATTTTTCTTACAAATGTTGCATCAAACAACAAGGTTATTCCTAACACTACCCTCCATACAACTGCTACATGCCATATAGGCCTGTTAAACTGGGTTAAAATTTGTGGGCACTCAGGGGTCGACCCATTTAAGGTGGATTTGGATGAAGAATTTACCACCCACTAAAACTCACTCAAACCCATACCCACCCGTTTATTTAGTGGGTTTCACGGGTGATCCGTGGGCACCCACGAGTATCCATTTAACTAAGTTGTATATTAGTATAAATATAATACTTATACTACTCTTAAGTCATGCCACACCCATAGATTTATCAAGCAACTAAATTATCATGTGTAATGTATAATATATAAGAGTTAAAGTCTAACTTTATTGATTGATATGCTTTGTTAATTGTTTATACTAATGGATATAAAGTAGTTATATTCTATATTGTTGTTTATGTTAATGAATATATAGTGTAACACATGTTTTAATCATAATAATTATGTTATCTTTTTGTTCACTTTATGCGATAATCATAAGAACATGATATATCAAGATTCTTTACATAAGATGATACAATATAGTGTTGTTATCATGATATATTATGCTATTTGTAACATCTACATCATTTTTTTTATTTTACATTGCGGAAATAGTTGGTTTCTTTTTATCTCTTACAAATTATTTAAAAACATCAAGATAGATATTACATTGTGTTTGACACAAAAAGTAGTGGAAGGTTGTCCTTATTTTGCTATATTGACACCAAAAATTATTAATGAATTATTCTACCTTTTATTGTAGAGCGGAAACTAGCTATATCTTTTCAATATGCACATATTATATGTCAGATTTGGGTATGCTACTTTCCTATCCATTTAATATTAAGTCTTTTTAACCCGCACTCGCGAGACCTGAAGCCGACATGACCCAATCCAAATCCAACCCACCCACCCGTTTGACCACTTCAAATCTGCTGTATCGGACTTGCTGTCCTAGTTGTGTCTTAGAAAATCTTTATCACACATTTATTCAAAAACTCACCCCTAAAAAAATTAATACGGTGTGTGTATGGTTGAGATTGGCAGGGATACATTGGGAACGCGTGCTCGGGGCAGCAGATTTGAACCCCCGTTTGACAAGTCGAGCACCATAGTTTTCAGGTGGGATCAAGGCCCTGAGATATGAAATGGGATGGCCCTATAGATGTGTGGGCCGAAGGGGGTCACCCGGCAGGATCACCATTATCCTATCTTCTCAGCAAGAAACCATATCTGTTATTTGGGACGTACGTTTAGGCTCAGTGGAAGTAGAGGATAAGTTCAATAAAAATTGGCTGGTGATGCTGTTTAGGTCCTGTTCCACGCATTCAAGAACAAAGAGGAACAAGAAAAAGGCACCCAATGTATAGATAATCACACTAGTCTCTCTCGTACATTACGAAGCGAAAATGGCTTAACCACTGTACATGTTAAAGATATGCATGGACTCATCCGTCTGGGACCAGTCATTAATATAAGGAAAATGATGATGAAAGAGAGAGATTCTTTCTTCGTGGTATATTCTCTCTTTAGAGATATGTGTAATCACTAATCTGCATGATGGTAGGTAGACAGCAGCGAAGCGTTGATGAGCAAGAGTTCGGGATGTGATTGTGACTTCGGTTGGGGATGGGTGGATCGATGAATCGCATTCATTCACATCACATGAGGATGATAGTGATGCTGCTGTCATGCTCGTTCACTTGCCGCTTTGGTTGTTTGCTTTTGCAAGATTCATGTGAGGTGGGCGTAGAGATAATGGGCGGAGGGCCAGTGAAGAAGGGAAGTATAATAACTGAGACAGAATTGGCTTGACAGGGGCTAGCTGATGATATTATCTCTTTGATTCACTTTTTCTTTTTCTTCAAAGCTGTTGGTAGGACGTAGTGTAGAAAAGCGTTATCTCTATGTATTTTTTAATTAAATTTAAAGTTTGGTAGGTATAATCACAAAGTCCTGATGAGTGTAATACAGATCATGGATAGAAACGAGCAGCAGCCCGTAGCCAACTTATTGTTATTTACTTCATCTCAGTTCGTTTGAGTTAACCACATCCTGCTATAACTGTCTAGCTAGCTCAGTTTTATTGTATGTGACCTGAAACTAGCTGGGCCCAAACTCTTGTATAAATGGACTGTTGTCTTGAGACGGAGTGCGCTGGAAACTGAAAGAAATGAAATCGGCTTGAAATAGCAGGGAGCAATAAGGTGCCTTTTGGTTGAGTTGTCCCCGCATGGTAATGCACAGGTGTGGAGTGAACTCTAGGGGTCCGAATCGTCTGTTACTGCTCAGTGTCTCCGGCGTGCCCCCTTTCCATGCGCCCATTTAACTTTATTAAGGGTATGAGTTTTGGTTGTTGAATGGCTGGAATCAATGGAGATAATGTCCTTGGAGACGGAAGTTTTGGAGCCGAAGCGATAATGGGTGGAGGGCCAGTGAAGAAGGGAAATATAATAAATGAGACGGAATTGGCTTGACAGGAGCTGATGATATTATTTTTTCACTTCACTTTTTCTTTTTCTTCAAAGCTGTTGGTAGGACGTAGTGTAGAAAAGTGATATCCTAATGTATTTTTTAAAATTAAATTTATATTTAGGTAGGTATTATCATCACAACGTCGTGATAAATGTAGTACAGATCATGGATAGAGACGAGCAGCAGCTAGTAGCCATCTTATTGTTATTTACTTCATCTCATTTTATTAGTTAACCACATTCTGTTAGAACTGTCTAGCTAGCTCAGTTTTGTAATATGCGAGCTGAAACTAGCTGGGTCCAAACTCTTGTAGAAATGGACTGTTGTCCTGAGACTCGAAGTGCGCAGGAAACTGAAAAAATGAAATCAGTTTGAAATAGTAGGGAGCAATAAGTTGCCTTTGGTTTGTATCTGCATGGTAATGCACAGGTCCGAGTGAACTCTAGGGATCCAAATCGTCTGTTCCTGTTCAGTGTCTACGGGGTGCCCCCTCAAGTAATGGGGGTGGGTTTTGGTCATTGAATGTCTGGAATCAACTGAGACAATGTCCTTGGAGACAGAAGATTTGGAGCCGTACTCTAGGTTTCAGATTATGCCGTTACGGTTACGTCAAACACAAGAAAAAGATCTGCCTTTATCATTTTGCTTTGTGCTTGATCCACAAATGGAAATGAATTTTATATGACAACTTTATCTATAATCATCAATCGCTCTCTCACAGATTATTTGGAAGATCACCGCGAAATGTCAAGGACTAATTTGTAGTTCGAAATATGGTAAAAACAGAAATTATAGCATATGCTTTGGATTTTTCCAAAATACAAATTAGAAAAACCTAATTATAAGATAAAAGGTTCCTGCATGGGTGCACAGATGCATCAAACCACAAGAAGGAGCTTTTAAAAATCTATCCTTATATGAAAAACTTTTTTGAAACATGCATAGAATGTGGTATATGGAAAAAGAGGTGAGGTAGGGGGAGTTTGAATATTACTTCTATATTGGAGAAAAATCTCACAAAAATGTCCTAGTACTAAAACTTACACATTTTCAATTCTGCATATCATGCATTAGTGACATAAGCATCCAAATATATTTCATGTTACGTCACAGAACCCCACGCCCCTAAAGTGCTAGAAATACATCAATTTTCTAAATGAGGTTCTGCAAAGGAAGAATTCGGTATACAATTTGCACATACTTAGGGGCCGTTCGGCCGCCCAATTTTCCAACACCTAGTAGTTGGGTGCAGTCACATACAAAAAAAGGTGCAGAGAACATATAGGTTGATAATCGGTATTGGTTCTTGCATTTCGTTCGGTAATTAATCATATAAATACGTGGAAGTCAGAATCATGTCAGATTTGTAGGTACTTTGAAGCACGTCCATCGTCTGGTGTGCGATGTTCCGGCATACTATTGCTAGTTTGCTATTGCGAAGAACGCAATTTGTCTATTGCACAACCTCATCGCCCTCAAATAAAATACCGGTCTAAAACCTACCGGGAGTGAGAATGGTTCGACCCCTTATGGAACAGGACACATGCATCTCAACATGAATTATTATTATATATTCAGTATTGTTGTGGGACGCCCTTCAGTGAAATAGAAGTAGAATGGGTGTACTTGCTAGGTATCTAACTTAATCGCTTATTCTAGTTACTTTCCTTTAAAAAGAGGGACAACACTTAGCTCTCTCAAGATTGGGCACATGTTGATTATTATATTAGATCACACTCATGGTCATACATTAAAAAAATATGAGATAGATATATGAAAGCATTAAGTAGTTCCACTTCTACACGATCTTCAGCTCTACAATCAACAAATGGTGCATTTTCTTGAGTTCATTTTATCAACTAAGCTCCAAAGTTTATACAAGTATTAGTTAATTAAGTCAAGGAATGAGAGGGGGTGAGACAATGATGACTAGCAATAGTGATGGAAGTCTTAATCCCAAAGAACCTCGTCAACAAAATTAACGACATGCAATCTAACATGAAAACTCTCCCTCAACATAGGGAGAGAACAACCACGATCCTATAGTGGAAAACAAGAATCATGTAATGAAGACTGGAATTTGCAGAGGTAAACTTTGTTCCTAAAAAAGGGAGATACGAGAAGACTAAAAAAACTAATCATAACCAACTTTTTCCTATTATGAAACCGCTATCACTCTTGGAACTAGACATGCACTTTAATCATTAATATTTCTTTTGATATGAGAGTCAACCAAACCAAATCAAATTTCTCCCTTACAATCATGTAAGTTGGTCTTCTACCATTCTATCTTTTACTCTAATCATTCTACTTGACACCTAAAACCATTAAAAAGATGAGCTGTAGCTAACCAACAATTAACATTTAGATGAAGACATTGGATCTCTATTGTGAGACCCCTAAACTTAGCTTAACCATAATTTCACTATAATCATGCTTAATCATCATGATTGAATGCTTGCTTAAGTTTTGAGATCAGTTGATTAAGAAAAATCCTATACTAGTCCAAAATGTACTTTATTTGTCCTGATTTGAAGTGTCCTTGTAAGATACAAACTTAATTGTAAATTTACCATTGAATGAGTTCCTAACTGCAAATCACGTGCAAATTATCAAAACTTGTGATTCCATTTGTATTTGTGCTTTATTACGACTCAAAATAAATTGATAAGGGATAACTTAAAAGTAGCTACAATTGCACCCTATTTGCCATAATTTGCAATGTCATGTACATTTATGGTCATGTGTGCAATTTCACCATAATTGAGAATATAATTTTGAGCTGAGTAAAAATAATATAAAATCACTTATTCTTTTAGTATCTAGTAACTAGATTAATTTATTGAACTTTAGATTTTTGAAGTTAGGTTTGTATAAGCTTCCTTTTCTTGATTTCTAGCCTTGTTCCTAGTCTAGTGTGTGTATAAATGAGGAGGCTTGATGGATATGATCATTAGGTTTGGTAGTTCAAGGTCTCTTAACCCTTAACCGACCCTTTGTCTTAGAGGAGTATCTACGTGTTGGGCCTTAATACCTTGGGCCCAAGTACCTCTATACCTTGGACCAATTTACCCTTCAAAATAGCCTTACACGTTAAGGGTTGCTTGGTCTTTTAACTCATTCCTTCACATATACCCACACCCTTGATCTTCTAGCCTCATTTGGATGTCCAGAATCCTTTTGAACAAGGAGTAGGATATGGAGACCTGTAACCCTTGCTTGGAGGGTCATTTCCTTGATCAAGTGCTTGTATGCACTTGAATTTGGATGATTCAAGCTTCTTTGACAGATTCAAGACCTTCTATCTTCTTTCTAATCTTCATCCATGTAATATATTCTTTGTAATGTATGTTTTATATTTCTTTCCATCTTATTTTCTTCTCTTGGCTGAAATACATGGTTTCTATGGTGAAAACTAGCTCATCTAGCTAAAGAACCTCTTTTCTCTTTCTTTTTGTCCTTGTGATCTTGACCTAGCTTGGAGGACATCTTTTGGACCTTTTGGAGGGTTGTTCGTGGGTAGAGGATCTAACTTCATGTATTTAATATGTCATGATCAAGTCATACTCCTATAAGGTGAGTGAGATTGCTTGGATTGGCTTCTTTTTTCCTACTTAATACATATAAGAACTTAACCTTTCCCTAAATATGCTTAGATATTGCTCTATGTATCTCAAGCAGAACTTTTTATAATTTTTTCCACAATATAAAATAGTAATTTAATAACATGCCCTTGTCAACCCTTTAAAGGATTCCCTTGACGATAACTATATGTTCTTTGAATGCCTCATGGCATGAAAATTAGGAATTTATGCTTTTGTGTTCCAAAAATGCTCTTTTTGAGGTAATTTGATGCCATAATGATGGTGGATGAATTATACATGACTCCTTACTATTTTATTGTGTTCTTAAAACGAATTTGATATACCTATATGATTGATATCTATTTGGGATTTTGTTTGGATAATTTTATCTATGTAAAAGTGCCTCATGTATACCCCAAATGCTCTTTTTATACCCTTCATGTAATTAAGTGATGATGAATGAATCTCCTCTACCTATGTTTCTGTTTAGGAGTATTATAAGATTTAAACTATAACTTTTCCTAAACTTAGTTCTTCCTAGATTTCATTGGACTTAGACTTGGTCTTTGAAAGTGGTTCAATTGTGGCTCAAAATAGCCATTTTCTACATGGATTTATAAATAGGATAACTTTCAAAATGTTGGAGTTTTAAAATGAAATTTTGGGTGTTTCCTAGCATATGACCCTTGAATATATTTTTAATGTTCAAGTGTATGTGACACTCCTACATGAACTTATACCTATTTTGTCTGTAAACATGTTTTGTTCCTTTATGTGCCTAATTTTGTTTTTTGGTTCTTTAAGGGCAAGACTGGTTAGGTATACGATGTTTGAGGTGTTAATGAACCCAAAGGTAATTAATGAATATAGAATCATATTTAGATGAATGTGTATGACATATTTAATGGAGTTCAAAAATAATGCATGTATGAAGTGATTTGGGGCTTTACAAATCAAACATGTGCTTTGATAGATTTCAACTAATGGGATATATCACCTTATCAGTATAAGATCTATGACTCTCCTCTATTCTCTTCTTCAATCATATGGAACTGAATAACTTTACTTTATATGATAAATTTTGGATATGGGATATATAAGTATGCATGAGACCTGAGGTTTTTGCCATAATGGATATGTAAGGGTACCATCCTTGACATGATGGCATGGTCCAAGGGAAAAATATTATATATATAATTATATATGAAGTAAAATATCATCTAGGTTTTTTATACACTTAACATGAAGAGTTAGTGGTCGCCTGTATTTGATACACTGGCCCTTGAACTAGTGAGTGTTTCCATACTATAATTAAGTAGTCTCGATGAGTTATGCCCTTAATGATGATGTTAACTTTATTATTACCAAGTCGGCCCTAAAAGATACATGAAATTATGATTAATTGACTTGAGTTAAATACTCTTAAAAGAAATGCAATATGATAGTTCCTCATGACAACCCATCACACTTGAAGAGTAAACATTAATATTATTGCATAGACCTACTTTGTTCTAAATGATGATTATGAGAAGTTACATTAATGAGATAATGAGAGATATTTTTGGGTTTATTTATGCATATTAGAAATGAAGTAGTGGAAGGAGAAATAACCCATGTTGATGTCCATTTTAAGGTTGATGTACCCTAACTAGATGATGTTTTGGGCTATATTATGGTTGAGATTGTTATTGTGATAAAATGAGTTTTCAAATAGAAAATATTAATATTAAATCTCCTTATTCTTAATTTTAAACTTCAACTTATCATCATTGTATTATTGGACAACTTTAAGACTCTTAATTGGACATTTGATGCATGGTTATACCTTGTGTATATAGAAATACACATTATTTTTGACTTAATACTCCTTTTCATCCTTTCCATACCTAAATTTATCATTTTAATCACATAATTTGTGCTAATATTCTAGACCTTATGATAATCCTCATGTACAATTTGCAGAGCAAATGGAGCTTCCTTTCCCCCTCTAAAAATTCACAAATGTTGAATCCAAAACCACCTATTTTAGCCCCTTTCCCCTCATTTTCCTTAGTTGAACCCATTTTTGTCCTAAATGGGCCGCACGATAGTGCTGACTTGGGGAGGGCACTAACTCACTCACCTTCAGGTAATGATCTGATGATTGTAGGGTCATACCCTACCTCAGTTTGGCCTCCTACACTGGCCACCGATTAGGGGAGCCCGAACTGACAAATCTCCCTCAAATTAGCCCCATTTTGCAAGATTCTTGTGCCATTCACTCCCATTTTTGAATTCACATCCTTTGTCAATACTTTTCACATCCAATTCTTGTGTTTTCAAAAAGTTTCCAGCCCCTTTGGGTGGATGACGCCATGGACAAGTTTGGCCCTATTGTGCCCTAACCCTAGACACCCAAACCTATATAAGACCTTCTTTGAGTCCCTTTTTCCCTAAAAAGACAACCCCACCCCAATTCTTGCTCTCTTTTCCTATTGCTAATTCTCTCAAATTAGGGTCGGCGAATTGCCGCCGTTGAAGTAGCTCAAAGATCTCCTCTCTCTCTCTCTACTTGATTAGTCTCTCTCTTTAAAACTTTTGAAGACCATAACTTCTTCATACTATCTCAAAAATGGCCGATATAGTTTGTTTTTACTACAAGAGCGATCCAGACGTGATGGAAATACTTTCTTCACCTTATTACTTATCCTTTTCTAAATTTTCTTTACTAATGGACTTTACTATGATTTCCAAATCAAAGATTATAACTTTATTTAATCTTGACAATATTATGGGAAATCTTGTGGAATTAGTATCAGATCTGTTGTCTAAATCATGATCTCAAAAATTATAATATAGACTTGAAACTTGATATAGATTATGGGTCTCTTGATGTTCCAATTTCATATTTGATCGCCTAGCCACATAAGTATGTTGGATATTCGATCTTGTTGACAAGTTCTGAGATCTTGCTAGTTGTTCATTTGGAAATTGAATGATTCTTATTATGGTTATGTAGAATGAGTATCCTAAATATTATTCTTTTTTCATACCAATATTCTTGAACATCAATCATGACCATGATCCTTTAACCAGGTCTTAACCCTACTTATTGATCTCTATCATCTTGTAAATTGCAATTAAGACATTCTTGAAAGGTATGTGTACCATATCCTATTGACCATGTTTGATGTGATGTAATGTTTGTGTACATATATATGACTAGAACACTTTTCAATAGTACTTGCATGAGCTACCATGTTCCTTACAGACTAGTGTTTTAAAATTACATATATAGAATGCCCGCTCTATTATTTGATAACTGGATTTGCAATTTAATCTCCTCGTTTCCTTGCTATCAACCTTTAAAAACTTTCCCCTTATCATTGCTAGGGGTCAAGTGGCAATCCTTGCCTTTCCCTAGGGTTAAGGGGCACTATGGCCTTTCCAATAGGGTTAAAAGGCACCTAGTTAGTCTTTCCACTCACTCTCGTATATGTGAGTTGTGGTTCTTGTTTGTAGCACTTTACATGTTGTTTTTGAAGCTTTACTTATTGAGCACTTGAAAGTTATCTGTTATAACCTCAATTTTTGCCTGTATGAATTGAAATGCAAATTTTCAAATAAAAAGAATTTGAATGGAGAATTATATTCTTTGTTATAAATAAATGGATTCTTTAGAAAAAATTCCTTTGGATGCTTGATTTCATGGTTTATATTGTTTTAATGCATCAAATGTTGACAAAAGGGAAAAGAGATAAAAGAAATCCCATAATAAGTAAAAGGAAAAGAAACAAAGGATAATTGCATGCATATGTGAGAATTATGTAGAATTATCTAGAAAGTGGTATGGATGACCACTATTCATTAGTTTTCAGCTCCTTTTAGTTTCTAATTGAGAAGAGAAATCAAAATAAAGAAAATAAAAGAGAAAGAAAAAGAAAATATGAATTTCAATTGCATAATATATGCCCTTTGAGTGGATGACTTGCATATGAAGAAAAGTCTCTTTTATTTTTGAGTTTTTATTCCAAACTTTGCACACAAGTAATTTAAGACACCAAAAAGTCTCCCTTAAAATTTGGGATAAAAAAGATACATGGTTTAAGAGATAAATATTTTTGAAATTCGCTAAAGTGAAAGGATAATAGAATGAATACATTAAATGTCACAATTTAATCAGTTAGGAAAAGAAATCAGGGGCCCGACCCCTTTGTTCTATGTGTGAGATCTAAGCCATGGATCTTAGATTCAGGGGCTACTAGTCGTCATCTAGCTTGAGATGAAATAAAAAACTCAGAAATAGGAACTATGGTTTTCCCTTTTCGTTTTCCTCTAATATGATCCTTGTGTGATTCTACACAATTTCCCAATAGATTGGAGAGGAGAATATGAACCTAACTATACTAAATTTTGTCTAATTTGGAGGGCCCTAGATGTTTCACCCAATTTGCCCGAAGCAACATGGATACCCCTCTACCCCAAAGGCTATATAAGGGATGTGCGTTCAACGCAGAGGCATTGTTGTGTCCGCTAGACTCTATGTGACCCAGAGTCGACTTCCCCACTTTTAATTTCTATTCTGACCCCTCCTTTGCCTTCACCCATCTCTGCTCTATCATTGGAAGAGACCATCTTCTCATCTCATCGACTCCAGAGTAATTGGAATGCAAGCCGAGTTCATTGCAATAGGGTGAAGGTGACAATTTCCTTGCATACCCTAAAGCATCCCAAAGATCTTAAAGTCAATCAGTGGGTTGACTACTACTGGTGCAAGGAGATGAGCAGAAGGAAGAAGACGACCCTCAGGAAAAAAGACATCTTTGACCTCGACTCTCTTCTTCATAGGTAAGGGAAAACCAGACATTTCAACCTGTCTTTTACGCTGAGTCTATAAGGCGCGCACTGCCTAGTTGGCGAGAGCTGGTTGGCCGACCCAACCAAGCTAGCAGGGTAGGACCTTGGGTTCTCAACCAAACTGGCATTCTTTGATTGGCCCATAAGTAATTAACTTGTAAAAGTTCTAGAAACTAGTATGATAATCAGATTAAGGCAAGTAATCCATGATTTTTGATGAGAAAAATATGTAGAATCCATTAAAAATGAATTCGAGGCCTAAATCTACTTATAACTCAAAAACTATGTAAAGGTGATACCTTTAATGGTTTTCCTTTATTTAAAAACTTATGTTTTGAAGAGTAAAGTATGTAATGATGTTCCCTGACTTTTATGAACAAATTTTAGCCTTTTAACATAAAAGGATGGATTAAATCTAATTGGATGATATTTGTTTATAATTTGCTTACTTAGGGTTCCATAATTATAAAAGTGCATTAATGAACTTAGAAACCCTAATTTTGATAGTTATGAAGTTTAATGGATTTAAATGTGGAAACCAATCAAGAAGATATGAAAATAATGTTCTAGAATAAATTTGTGGATAAAGACCCTTGTTTTGGATAATTTGAGTAATTAGGGTTTTTATGAATAGAAAAATGCTTTTAGGGTTTTGTTGACCTAAAATGGGTAAAATTGGAAAGTAAAACTAGGAGACCCTAAAGAAACCCTTAATAAGTCTTAGAAACCCTAGAATGGATTCCAAGCCTATAAAAGATGTTTGGATGCAATTATAATAATTAGGTGTTATATATGCTTTTCAGGATCAAGATTGCTTGATTTATTACTTGGCTTGGTTGATTGGACTTATTGATTGGATTAACTATCTTTCTTGGTTTTGATACTTCCAAATTAGGTATATGGTTGTGCTTATGGCTAATCGCTCTAGTTTCACAACGATTTCTAAGGTTTTACCGGTTGCTTGAAATTAACTGCTTGGATGAACTTTAATTCTTGCAACTATATAGTGACTATGGCTATCACCATAAATATATGCATGAATAGCTCAGATCCTAATCCTCCTCTGTAGCTTTGTGTATATGTGGGAAATTGATGATCTTGATATTGATCTACCTTGTGGTAGGATGAACAGATTATCATGAGTTGATGTTTGGTCTACCTTTGGGTAGGATCATACAACTATACAACTCTAAGTCTTGGTCTACCTTTGGTGTAGGAAAAAAGGGGCTATTAAAGATCCACCATATGGGAAAGGTAGTATCCATGTCCACTGTAGGGAAAGCACAAAGGCTTGGATATGTCAGGATTGGGTAGTTATGTTTAAGATGTAAAGTTTGATACGTTAATTAATAATTTTATTGCAAGTAGATGCAAACATTTTGGTTCCCCCACATACCGAATAACTCATTATACTGGTCGACGTTTTGTTTGTGGGCTTTATAGGGAAATATGCATGTTGCGTCCATGGAAAGTGAATGCTCAATAAAAGGTGACATTGGAAAAGAACATGGCTAAATAATGTTCAGCAGATTATAGTTAGTTCTTTCCTTGGGTAAAGTTCTGAAATCCTATTTTTGAAAGGTATGTGAAAAGATTGTTTTATCCTATTTTAAGATTAGTTGTTGTAGAATTTATTAATTATTATTTTTTATTTGCAAAACCATATGTCTCAGAATCATGACACATAGATAGTTCTACATACATAGGGCAATACATAATTGAGCTTACACTTGATTAATTAAGAAAATTACTTTTTTTTTTCAATTGCATCAATCAAGTTATATACAAGTAATATAAATCTTAATCAAGTCCATAATTTCCAGATGATAAACAATATAGCCATATATACTCAATTTCCCAAGAAAGGGTACGTATAAACACCCTAGGCCATACAAAAGCGCAAATCATCATCATGACACAATGAAACCCAACTCACCTATCACATAACACTTTTTACCCCCAATTCTAATCCCACTGCCAAAATAGTGGTGAAGGGATTGAAGCTCATATCCCTTATTGTCTTGATTAATCTCACAAAATTATATTTACAAATTAAAATAACACCTCTTACTATTGAAAATGAACCATAAAAGTTTTTAGATGGACTGTGGGCAATAAGATGGAAGCTTAAAAGGAGAAGAAACTAACTATGACAAAAAAAATTATAGCCCTATTACATATTATGCTCTCATGTTTGTAGATTTATTGACGTGGCTGCAAATCTTCTAGAAGATAAAGGGGCATGAGTTGAGTCTTCATTTTTTCCTAAATAAAAAATGATGACCCGATGTCAATGCCAAACATTGAGTAAGGCTATGAAAAACTTAAAATGATATATGTACATTCTAAAGGAAATAACCACTTGACATATTGATAAGAAACAAATACTAACAAAGAGATAATGTAATGACCCCACCCCTCGACAACCGCAATTAGTGATTGTGAGTAGGAGCTCTGAGCCAGATTCTATTGAGTATATGTGGGTGGAGGGATGGATCTCCGCCACTTGGTTTTAAGATATTTGAGAGCAATACAATTATGTCTCAGTTTATATGTGATTGAGAGAGGATGAGGTCTTAAATCAGGGTTGAGGGCTTTAGACCTTAGTTTTAATGTCTAACATGCTTACCCATGGACACCCAATTTTTAGTGGGATGGTGGTTGCTCCCCAACTGGTAGATTGTGCATTGTGGCACTACAATTTGTCACTAGTACCGATTGAGGAGAAAACATATTTAGGAGATAGGTCATGTTAAGATCTTGTATGTGGCTTATTGGGAAATTATTGTGGTCAGTTAGTAGTTTGTGTGGTATGCCTCAAATTACCAGGGCCTAATTAAACAAGTAACTCTGTCGTGTAGTATATATTTTTTGGTTTTTATTGATGAATCACACAGGATGTGCTATTATATTCTTTTACTTCCTATATACTGATTCATACTTTGTATTTATATTCATTTTGTACATTCTTAGTATTGGATGTTCTACTTGTCAAGTATATACTACAAAGAGAATTTGTACTTGTAGAATATTATTTATAGAAATATTTACATATTGATTAATCTATCTTTATATAATAAGATCATAATATGCTCGTAAGAAATTCGAATATTGTTACTCTCTATATCACATTGTTGGGACTTGAATTCTCATCCTATGGTTATCCACATATTTTCAGTAAGTTGGAGAATAAAATAGGGTTTGGTGATCAAGGTTTAATAAGAGATAACACAGTTCAATAATCTATCTAATTTTTGTTGATGACTTGATGGTTTTTTTGGAGGCTAGTGAGGGAAATGCTTGTCAATTGAAACATATTTTGGAATGTATTATGAATACTACTAGACATAAAATTAGCGAGGAGAAAAATTCTATCTTATTTAGTGTTGAGGCAGACAAGGAACCCATAATTGATATTCTTGACATTCAACAAGTCTCTCTACATTAAAGGTATTTGGGTATCTTCCTCTTCATTGGGAACCATCCAACTAGATCTCTTTCCTTTTATTGACAAACTCAAGAAAATATTGGATAGTTGGAAGGATAAACAAATTAATATTTCTATGAGATTAGAAGTGATCCAGTCTACACTTTCCTCTATACATAAATATGGGTATTCTGTCTTCCCTCTTCCCTATTTTATTAGTGATGGATTTTAAAGGATCATCAAGAATTTCATGTGGGGTTAGACTGATGGAAAAAGCCACCTACATCTTGTTAAATGAGAGAAGGTGGTGGTTTGGGTATTAAGTTGATCAGAGATATTTGCAAAGATAAAATTATTTTTAGTACTTGAAACTTTGCTTCTAAAAATATTTCTTTTGAGTGAAGTGGATCCATGAAAGACATCTGAGCAAAAAATCTATCTGGAGACTTGAGCTCTCATGTCAACATTCTTGGTATTCTACTCAAATACTCAGGAATCTGATTGATTGCAATAAGTTGTTTAATTTCTGTGTGGATATGATTTTGACACTTACTTTTGGCTTGATCCTTAGGTCCCACATGGTCAATTTCTCAGTGATTGCATTGGTAATAAGGAGATTAAAACAAATAGTTTTCCCCTTGAGAGTAAGTTCAATTATGTCATCATCAATGGTAACTGGTGTGTCAAAGGTGTAAAGATTATATGAACACATTTTTATATTCTTCAACAACATTCCTTCACCCAGTAATGGCAAGGATGCTATACCTATTCAAGGGGGAAAATATAATAATATGAAATTCATCTGGAACAACATTATAAGAAATACAACTATCGATTCCTTCTTTGCTTGGATTTGGAACTTCAATGTCCTAAGAAGATATCAAACATGTTCTTGGAAACTTGATCATGATAAGCTTCCTACCATAGAATATGCAAGAAGAAGGGGTTTCTATAATCCTTCCAGGTGCTTCTTATGTGAATCAAGTTGTGATATCCATGTCATTTTTTATTGTCCATATTCTTCTAACATTTACAAAATTACTATTAATGACATGCTCATTCCGGCCATCCCCATCTACAAAAATGATATATGTAGTTTCAATTCTGGAAGTACCCATCTTACCAGACTCTTTATTATCCATTTTGTTTGGTCTAAAAATAACTCTACAGTTCATGAGTCGAAGTATACCAATTCCAATGTTATTTGGAGGATCATCAAAGACATGATCGTTGGTCTTGAAGGATGATTATATGGTCCAATTCTTTTCATGCTTTAGATTCTAATTTATGAGGATTTGATGGTCCTATTTGAATATCCTACTACTTTATGGATTTTTTTGGTATTCTCTTAGATTCATATTAGCATTGTAGATCAATTTTGATGCTTCAAAAGCCAATTTGTTTGTTTTCTCTAGTTTTGAGAAATTCCCACTTGTCTTTTGGCCTTGACTTCTTTAGGTCTATACATTCTTATATTTTTCTCCTGTCTTCTTGGTAAGGCTATATTATCCTAAGGTTCTATAGCATTTTTATGTTACAAAATATAAAAAGGTAATTGTAAAGATCCCCTCCCCCTATTATCCCCTATTCCGGTGGAAGGAGAGGGCAAGGGCCACTACCATAAATACATGATCAAGGCAAGTAAAATACAAAAAATGATAAGGAAAATGCAAGGGATGCAATAAAAATGCAATCAAGACCTAGATTTGTCTCTAGTTCAAAAAATACCTAAAGGTTCCATCTTTAATGTATTTAATGCATTAGAACCCTAAATGCTAAGTTTTGATGACCTTAATAATCAAAGATTGACCCTTTTAATAAAAAAGATAACTTGGATCTAGTTTGTGATTAATAACCCATTAATTGATAATTAGGGTTTCTTGAGTTAAAAGTGCATAAAATGTTAAGATTAGGTTTTGTCAACCCAAAAGGCATGAAAAGTGATAATTATGGTTTGGAAAGACAAGATAATAATGAAACCCTAGAGTTGCTCCCAAAACCCTAACTTGGAACCCAAGTCAGTCTTAATGGTATATTTTGGATAAAACAATGATACATGGATATTATGCTTTAATTTTAAGATTTTTGCTTTATTAGTTTCTCTTGTTGATTATTTTCTTGGACATCAGGTACTCATGAGAAAGGTATGTGGTTACTCCTATGACTACCCGCATTAGTTTTTCGGTATTTTCTAAGGTTTTCCAAATTTCTTGAAAATAAATTCTTGCTTGTTTATTTATTTCCTACAATCTATAAAGTCATTATGGATATCACATTATATGCTTGTAACTTACTCGAACCCCTTATACCAACTCTAGAAGTTTGTGAATAGAAAGAATAAAATAGTCATGATGATACTCAGACCAAGCCCCAGATTGGGAAGGTCAGACCAGGCCCCAGATTGGGAAGGCCATATGAGGTGATGCCCCAGATTGGGAAGACCAACATGGCACCTAGGCTCCAAATTGAGAAGGTAGCCATTTGTCTGCTGTAGGGACAAGACCCTAAAAGGGTATCTCAGAGGTTGGGTAAAAACTAGTTGAGAAGTTCTAAAGAAAATGTTAATTTTGTTTCCGTAATAATAATTGTTGTGAATATGTTGTTACAACTAGATGCATATATTTTGTTTCCCCAACATACTAGTATAACTTGTTTTACTGACTGTGTTTTGGATTCATGACATTTTAGGTGAATCTACTGATATCCTACAATTAATGATGAAATATGGACACTCAGAGAAGAAGACACTAAAAGAAAGGATTTAATGTAATTCCTGGATGAAATAGTTAGCAGGTTTATTTCTTGTTGCAAACTTTAGAAATCCATATTTGTGAACCATGTTGGAGAATTTTATCTTGTACCAAACTCATTACAAGTTAGTGAAATTTATTAATTATTTTAAGTTATTTGATAAACATCAATCCTATGTTTATGATAATGGTCCTTGCCCTCTCGGTCTACCTAAATAGGGGATAATAGGGGGAGGGGGCCTTTAAAATAGTAAAGGAGCTTAAGATACAAAAAAAAAGTTAAGTCTAGTTTATCCATGTACTCTCACTTTCTTTAGTTATGGGTGTGCAGTGATGATTTTGTGACATGTCATTTCCCCTCAGTGTTTCTTTATGATTAAGAATTGCAAAACTAAATTGGTCATGTTATGTTGTTATACTTTCATAATCATGAGTAATCTTGTATTTTACTTGAAATGAATAACAGAGGTTTCAATTGTGCTCTTTCATATTTATAAGTGACATTATTCATGTGTGTAGTAGTGAACTTTTATAAGGTGTTGTGTTAGGTTTTACTATTGTTTCCGTACATAATTCTTATGTTAATCCTTTTTTTTGGAATTTTTCGATTCAATTTTTGATGTTTTCTAGGTTTAGGTTGGGTTTTGTGTGTGGATTTATCCTATGACCAGTTAGAGTTTTATTAGAAGGATGGTTTGACATCCCTGTACACAAAATGAGATTACTAAAAACAAAACAAGATTAAAATTATGTTCATCACCATAGTCACATAAACTAGATTATGAAAACATAATCATAACATTTTCTATTATCAGAAAGGATGATAATAAAAAGCTTTCACATTTATTAAAAAATTCTTTAAAGAATATATAATTCACATATATTTGCAATTATTATTCTTACTTTACATAATCATGCATGAATCATGGCATAAACATAAAACCTTACAACTTCTATACAAAACAATCTAGAGGAAGTGCACACATGTCAAGATCACAAGATGGGTACATACATAAAACAAAAACTTTACCTACCTTGACTCGAGTGTATAGGAATGAAGATAAATCAATATCCCTACATACAAGTTCACTTAATCCCAAGAGGAGGTCACGCAAACATCACCTGACTTTGAGGCTCCTTCACATAGACATCACTTACATCAAAAGCTAACACTACGAAAAATATGGTCTTTAACTACAAAAAAAAATTGTAGTGAAAACCCCAAAATTTGTAGCCAAAAGCTTTGGCTACAATTATCCTTACACTTATAATATATAGCTAATACCCATGTAGCTAATTGTTTAGGCTACATTTTTCAAACTTGTAGTTAGTTATGCCTCTGGATACAAATTCATATGTAACCGTAATTGTAGGTAAAAAATGTCCTTACACATAAACATGTAGTTTCCATTGTAGCCAAATGTATGACTACAATTCAATTTATACCTATGATATGTAGGGAGAGATGACATTGGTTACAATTTGTATTTGTAGTTCATGTATAACAAAAATTAGCACTTGCTACACATGTAATTATAGCTAGTGTGTAGTGAAAGACACCATGTACTATACATACATATGTAGTCAGAGACATTATGCATCCAGTCAGTCACTTGCCAATATAGAGGGGTTCTAAATAAGAAAATAGGTGAATGTTAATCAAAATCGAGTTGTGCTTACAATGTCAGCAATGATACTTTTATTTATATTTGAACAGTGAGTACACATGGGGAGGACATTAACCTGGCCCCTATTTTACAATATGCATGGAAAAAGACACATGTATACAATATATTCTTCTGACTACATCTATACACTGCAGACTACAAAGCACAATATAAAGAGGGCTCATCTCCCTTAGTTCCTCCACCTAATTCATGATGAGTTCAACAACCCTATGAATCTCAGCTTTAGTGGTGAATCTTCCAATCCCAAACATGATCGAGGTATGTGTCATGTCCTCATCAACTCCCAGAGCTCTCAAGACATAGGAGTGAGCACAAGAGTTGCAGTATATCCTGTTGGCAACACATGTAGAGGTTCAAGTATGGTTAGTTTTGGTTGGTGAATCCCCTGGATCAAAACATATTGGCATTTCTTCTCATAATCGATACGTTCTGTACTTTTGTATGTTGTGGATCTCAAGCGCCATCAAGTTGATGGTAGCATCCACTTTGTGCGAACCACCATGGATACCTACAAAGAAACATACAAGTTTTAAGATATAACTCACGAAAGAAACAAGCAAACATAGTTTCTCCTGCTCATAACTTACCTATTCCATAAGCTTTCTTCTCCCAGTGCATTTAAGAAAAGCTCCTACCTATACATGATGATCTCTATAGCACATAAAAATGTAGTTAAGGATTAACATTGCTGAAAACAAGTGAAAGAAGCATTAAGAGGACTCAAAATACCTCGATGAGAATTTGAGAGATTCAAATTATCCCATGTTGTGTCAAAAAGTTTGCCCCCTCTGAAGATACTAAATGAAATGTGGGGTCCAATTGCTTCCAGAAAATGCTGGGGCCAGTAGATCCTGAAAATTTGCAACAATAAGTTACACTGTTGATGAGATGATCTTTACCAACATTTTTTTCCTAAGAAGTACATACGTGTAGCCAATGCCAATTTTGCAGCAGCCAGTAGCTCCTCACGGTCATCACTTTTTTCTACTGAAAAAATGTGCACTTGAATAAAGTTAGCAACAAAGTATTTGAAACCTGGAAGACATTAAACAAGAACGGCCGTACAGATACCTGTAATATCCATGGTCTCATTGCTGGGCACAGGTCTCTGGTGTGAGATTGGCATGCGTTGCTGTATCTTTTTGTTTGGTGGTCGACCAAGTTTACTGCACAATGTCATCAATGGCATTAAGGAAGATGATTCAGAAGAACTCTTGACACTTAAGAGACCAGTAAATTTACAAAAAAAGCGAATGAACTCTTAAGAGTGTCACCTTTCAACCCATTCACACTCAAGATTTAAATTCATGGATTGTTTTATAGAATCGGAGTGGTCGAGCTTCTCAAACGTAGTAGGAAACGCAGAGGAGAGGAGCACACAAGTTGCAAAACTTGGTAACTGAAAGTAGAGGTAGCTCAAAGAGACCTGGAAAACATAATCAATGGCGTGGAAAAGCTTACACCTACCAGCAAAATTGAAATATTTGATTCAAGACTATAACAACATCTTCGTGAGAGGAAGTAGTAGTCCACATCAACATCTTCAAGTCATAACAATCTTCATAGAGGCTTTTGAGTTGATCACTTTGTATGAGCCACCAGCTACTACATTTCCCCCTTGTAACCTTGTTCATAAGGATAACAAATAAAGATAGAAGATAGATCAATAGCAGGGGTATTTGAGCCAAAAGATAACACCTTAATTATGTATTTGATCACTCTGCTTGCAGCCTGGAAGTCAATCAATGAGGCTCTTTTCACTTATATCCCATCAAATTTTGGCATCATAGCTTTGGGCCTGAACCAATGGGTGAATGATCATAAACTTGTAATAAGCATGTTTGTTGGACTTAGTAACAAACCTTGCAACCAATGCATCCTCAGTAGTTTTGACAAATTAGAGAATTTGCTGTTGCATATGTTTAGTGCAGTGTTTCAAGAGGAGCCCTACAGAGTTCAAATTGGCTGCAGGTTTCTAATGAGGTGCTTTCTATTCCTGTCCATAGACATCATAACCTTTTTCAAGTTACAAAGTTTTATATCACAACGTAAAAGATCAATACATATAAAGTATTAAGAAGAAAACCAATGTAGATCCTAGTATATGCAATACAAGTTAAAATGATCATAACAGAGTTGACATGATAATAGTAACAGAAAAGGCATGCAATTTATAACTATGTCAGCCCAATGATAGTGTTCCTTTCCATTAATCTAGCCCATATTAATCTTTCAAAAATTCTACTTAAGAATTTGGCAATTTGAGCATATATCGTTGGTCATTGAAGTAGCAACATCAAAATCAAAATTCTCATGTTCAGGGCCTCGAGATATGATTACCAAATTAATGTAAAAATGTGTAATCACGAAGGCTTCCTGAAGGCACGGTCCTCTTCCTGGAGGCATGGTCTTCTTCCTTGGAAGTAATCACGAATGGGAACATCAGAAAATAGGGAGCAGGAAATGTATTTGCAAATGTGCAAAACAAATATTTTAATAAGAAATCACTTGGGAACAGGAAACATACAGTTTCATTTTATAGATTACACACCATTTTCTGCATTTCTCAGTGTAGTAGTTCCATTTCAATAGACTGTCCAATACACATCAATATCTGCATTTCTTATTGCAGCAGATTCATTTTAATAGACTATCGAAAACCCATTGTGCTAACCAAGAGTCAAAGAACAATTGCTCATCTATCTAACAGGACAAATAGTAGACGGTAACAAAAAGACATGTTCAGCAGCAATCTTAACATATAATAAACTATTTGTGTGTCTCCTATAGCCAACATTGGTTATCTAGATATAAACGGTATGCAAAAAACTCTTATAAAATGTGAGCTACATAATGGCATATATATAGTAAAGAAGGTCACGTGCAGTCCATTGGTATTTAATATTAGATTAGGTTACATGCTAAAATTCTAAGTCTAATTCTAGCAAGTGCAACCATATAGAAAGGAGACTAATATATCAATTGAATTACAGAACCAATAATAATTATGAGCTAGCCTACTACCTGGTGTTTAAGAAAAGTGACCAGGAAATGTATTAACTTATGACTCAGGGCTTGTACACACAATGAAAAGGATAGTTCTAAAAATTGACCTACAAAAATTGAAAATGTACCCATAAATAACCATATAGTACTGGATCTGAGGCATCATCCTCCTTGCATTTCACCTATGGAACACTAGTTTTAAACCCAACAGTCATACTTGCGTCCTGGTCTATGTATGCAAAACTTGGATCAACAAGTAGGTATGTCGGTCTTCTTGTTTCCACTGAGAAGTCAACCAAGGAGCCTGGGGGATGTAGGATGTTAGACACTAGATCACTAACAAACTCGAGCATATGATTGGTGAATGGTCAAGTGGCCTGCATCTACCACAGGATCCCTCTTACTATCTGTTCCTATAATCTGAATTAATGTTGTTAACTGCCTAATTAACCCATCAATGTTCCAGCCACTGCTTCCCTTCCTTTTTGCTAACTTTTATTTGCTGCTATTTCCTTCACCTCTTAGGTTTCTCATATGCCTCATCGAAACTCCTCTCTTCCAATTTCCATTTCCATCTTCACCTTGTTTTAACATGTTCCACCCAGTGGATATTGTTGAATAAATGCTAGATTTCATAGCAAAAATCCTATCTAGATGCATGAACTGCAGCATAGATCCTAAGGGAGCACTACTAAGTTGGAAAACAGAGTGGCAATTCTCATAACAGTGTGAAAAAAAGGGTTATAAAGGTAAGCCAGTCACTCGATCAGAACCAGTACCTGTAGATTGTAATCAAGTGATTTTGGATGCTATCTCAGTTTGAACCAGACTCGTAAGTAAAAAGTGTTAATATATAGAATTCCAGAACTAGATGCTCTAGGTGCAGCCTAGATCCCAGGGAGCACTACCAAGTCGAAAAACAGAGTGGAATCCTTCATAACTAACAATGTGACAAACAATTTTTCTTCTGAGAGATTAAAAGGGCTATAGAGTGAAGCACCAATTAGAAACTTAGAACCAGTGATAGGATTGTAATCCAATAATTTTGGATACTCTCTCAAAATAAACCAGGGCAATAAGTAAAACTGGCAAGATCAAAGAACCAAGTGCGACACCAAAAAGCTAAGACACTAGAATTCTGGTGTTGCTAATAAAAACTCGATATGCTTTACAAGGATCAGTATAAAACATGGTTTTCAACAGGAAAAACGGGAACAAAAAAGTCAAAGAAAGAAAATCGTGAATACAAGATAGCATATTCACAATCCTTTTGCTGAAATCAACTCCCGCCACAATGAAAGCGTAACTCCGGCTGCACAAAAATCACGTCGAAGTTTACCATACTACAAAATGATAATCTCTCAACCAATTAACAATATATTTTGCTTGGTCAAAGAGCTTGTTAGTCTGCACATTTTTAGTACTCTACAGAACAGCAAAATCTTTTGGAATTTGGATCACAGCAAAATCAAAGAGCTTGTTAGAGTATTTGCTCAGTCCATTGCTAATAATTTGTTCTGTTAATCTCTCGTGAGAATGTTGTTGGATAATTCAAAAGTTTGGTAGAAATTTGTTCTTCGACTGTCAGTGATCATGAAATTCTGCAAACAAAATATCTATTACATTTTCAACCTAATGTGCATAACAAGGGAATCTCACATACAACATAGAATATGCACACTATAGATTCCTTTTGAAAGTTTTAATTAGAAATTCAACTCAATGAAAAACATTATAAACTGAACCACTTCCCTAAGTAGAAACCTTGAACCTTCTGTAGTTACCTTTCATGAATCCCAACAAGGTGATTTTGGTCTTCATGTAAGATCCCATAAAAATCATACATGTAAAAGCAGCTTATTAAAAACTTGCTAAACATTTTTCCTAGACTAGATGAAAACATCAGGAAGCTCAATTACTGGACAAGTATTTTATAGCGTACTTCATTTACCAACTATTTTCTAAACATAAGAAATTTTTATATGGAGGGACAACAACAAGTACATGATCATTGGTAAGCGCATGCCTATGAAGTATGCCCTGGAAGATAGCCTAGCTAAGGTGGAAAATTAAGTTTGGGAGTATTTTCTTAGTAGTCATATACTAGCTTGGATGCAAGCCAGTAAAAAATGAATCTGTAAATTAAAATATTTGATTAATGCATAAACTGAAATTGATCAATACACTTAAAGATTCATCATTTTGATCATGTTGCATCTGCATGCTAGTTGAGCTTCACAATCCCAAGTTTCTTTTCTTGTTCTTGCCGAGAAAACATCAAGAAAAATACTTTCTCAAGTCCTTAGCTTATCAACTTGCTGGAAGCAACCTTGCAAAAACAAGCAGCAAAAAGTGATATCCATGTTTCAATTGAATTAAACATGCATGCTTGTTATAGTTATGGTGTGTCACAACACTCTTGAAGATTGTAAATATAAAATACCCAGAGACAGTTTTAATCTTCAAAGTACTTTGAGTGGATAGCTTTTTGTACCCAGTTGTGTAAATGGCGGATGAAAATAGTTTTTGGGAAACACATGAAGTTGATGTTTCATCTGTTCTTTGATCAGAGCTTAGGAGGGCCATGTATACTATCAGAAGTTCTGTTAGGAACATCCTCAACAACAAAAATTTGTACATCATCAGTACTTCCAGATGTTAGAATGATTGGCCAAAAGGAAGGGTGCTTTTTTTTATAAAAAGGAGAGCCAAATGCAATACCTCAGTGCAAAGATATCAAAGCTGCATTCTGAAGCAGCAACACCAAGCACATTAAATCCCCTCTTATGCTCCATGGCAGCAACTCCAACTTAATTTCAAACTCATCTTGAATCTCCAACAAGAGGTCAATCCTCCTCACACTCCAATTAGATGGTAGCTTCAGAAGACAATTTCAACAATAGGGGAACTAGAAAAGATCAGAACCAAACACGTTCGACCTGATGTCAACTTCCAAAGAAGTGTCAAGAGTTTTTCAACAATAGGGAAACTATAGATGTGTTGAATTCATTAAATCATATGCAAGGAATCTCATTTCTTATTTTGTGGATCAGCAGATTTTTAAAATGCATAGGGTTGCTTTAGATGATTCCCTAAGTTTTCTTTCTTTTATGAAGCTGCTCCATTTCTGGTTTATCATTATGGATTGGCTAAAGATTTTGCAAATTTCCAATGCTTCATGTCTCTCAAAAGACAATTGATGAGATTAGTTTAAAACCATATAAGCTGCTAGAATTCCTAAATTTGTTTCTGAAATTCTTAATGTTGGCAAGGGAAATGAATTGAATTTATAGTTGAGTAGGTGCATGTGCATGTTCCTTTGTTTCAGTTAAAATTCAGAATTCATTTTCCATAATTGTTAGAAATTCAGAAGTCAGAATTCAGAATTCATAACTCAGAATTTAGAAATTCAATTGGGTGGTGTGCCTCTTTACAAATGAAAAGAAAAAGTAGTTACAAGGTATAACCACCAAAAAGGAAAGAAAAACAAAAAAAGAAAGAAGCTATACAGATTAGCTATCTTCTATAGAGCTACAATCTATCTTCTATCTGGACATCTAATCAAACAACAAAACAAAATCTCTACTGCATAATCTCCACGATGCTTTAGCCTCCATGCTACACCCATCAAAGATCTTTATGTTCCTTTCTTTCCATAAGGAGCAAATAGCCCAAACAACACTATATTTACTCCTACTACTCAGATCCAGTAAATCATCTAAGTTCCTGGGAGCCACATGAAACTCGTTATTGAAAAGCCCCCAAACAGACTTGGCATAGTTGCAGCAAAACAAAATATGTTCTATGTCTTCCTCATTCTCCTCGCACAGACAACATCTAGAAACCATTTGATAGCCGATAATCTTGAGGTAGGCGATTGTTGGTATCTTACCAAGAAAGCATTTCCAGAGGAAAAGAGAACATCTCCTTAGAATTTTCCCATCCCAAATCCATCTTCCCCATCTGACATTAGGCCACTTGCTCCTCGAGATATTCCAGCCATCCTTCATGTTGAAAATAGAATTGCCTCTGTAAAGAACACAATCTTCATCATTCGTAGGTGATCTCTGCTTTTCCAAGACATACAAAAGCTTATCATTACCTCTAAAACTAGGCACATGCCATTTATCTTTGAAAATATAGCAACATGCTTTACAATTCATTCCTTTACATATTCTGAGTATTAAATGTGGATCAATCAGATTAATAAGCCTCTCCCCTTCTTCCAACCAAGGGTCCCACCAAAACAGAAATCTTTCCCCATTACCCAAGAAGAGGTCAACATGTCTGAGAAGAAGATGAATGTAGTTGTCCCTATACAAACCACACATGCTATCAGAATTGCTTAACCATGATGTAGCTCTATCTACAACAATCTTATGTCATTATGAAAAAATGATATATCATACAGGAAAAGTTAAAACAATGAATAAGCATATACCTTTTCCCTGAATATCTCCTAACCAATTTTGAGTGCAAAATAAAGCTTCTGTTATCATCAGATCAAGTTCATTACAGCTAAAGTCAACAGTTCTTCCATTTGTGTGAAAGGATGACTTGGAAGGCATAGTGGAAACATGGATTGCTAGCAAATCTCTAGAAATTTTTCCTAGAAGTGGATACGTATTACAATTTATCTTCCACAATAATATATCAAAATCTGTTGTTCTTGGCAACACATCATCCTCCAAATACTATCCACTTCAGTTTTGAGAAAGTTGGACTCATTTTTCTTCTGTTTCTTTCAAAAAGCATCATATCCAAACATATCTTTATCAAGTTCTTGTGATTGGAAAGTTTCCAACTGATCAGAAACCACATTATCAACATCACATTCTTCTTGTGCCTTATGTCTATTCCAATATTCATTAACAAGATCATAACAAGCATCACGGATTTTTTTAATGTAGAATGGAGCTTTGTCTCCATATATAGCTGGAAAGTAATATTCAATTAACGTCATTTCAAGCATGTTAATATAACTACTGTCGTGTATTTGCAATAAATAATATGAAAAATGAAAAAGAGTAATCAATGCCTATAATAATAGTGATATAAAACCAGATAAGAAATTAGGAGCCTACAAGTATTTCACAACATGCAGCGTATTAGTAAAGACTCCCTCGTTGGCTCTAATTATGTTATGCATAAATTAGTTTTTGTATATGTATGATCTTAAAATGATACGTATACCTCTTACCAAACATATCAACCAATGATAGTGTGATAACAAAGCATTTATGAGAGTTCATTAGATTATTCAAATTCAAGCAATACATCACATAACTGTAATTTGTGTTATATAAGAAATTACAATGGGTAATGGGAACAATGGGTACAGCCAATACGCCCAAGCATCTCCTGAGTTCCAGCGCTAGAAATGTCTGCTGCCTTTCAATTTTCAGAACTGAAATAAACCATTATGAAATGATTATTGGACTTCTAAGACGAGCTGCAAAGACGAAGGGCTACCCACCGAGACCTGGAGCTATTTGTTTAAGCGTTGGGAGGAATACCCATAGCCAAGAATGATCAGGGCGGAGCTACCTAGAAGAGAAACTTCTTCTGATACCCTTGCTGAGTGGAGGCGCTGGGATAAATTTGTTGAGATCAGTCAGCCCTCAGCTGCTGGGCGGAGACTCTGGGAGGAAGAACCATATAGATGAAGCCTTCCAGCGGAGAGAAGCAAAAGAAAACCGTCCCTTGCTGGGCGAAGGCACACAGATGAAACCAACGATATCATTGCACGGTGCGGTTTCCCAACGATGTGTAGATCAGGGGAAAGATATTATTTGGGTTGGGTGAGAGTGCAGAGGCTGAAATTGGGGGAGCGCGGTTGAAAAAAGATACAATGCGCGGGAGATGAGAAGCATGAGGAAATAATTTTCGTTTGAAATTGATATGAGTGGAGAGAGTGTAATTAGGCTAAACCAACTAGATTAGCTACAGTCATGGTTTACATTTGGTAAGTATAGTCATTAATAATCAATCGGATGAACTACACTTTTTTTGTTTACAATTTTATATTTCTATAACTAAAGGTAGTTTTAGCTATATATAATATATGTAACCAATGTAATTGTAGTTAAATCATTTATTTTTTGTAGTGTAAGGCCAGTTCCCACCAGATTGATATTCTCTACCACTATTGAGAAAACTCTATCGATCACCTAAAAGATGTGGAAAGCCATAGGGTGAGACCCCAAGTCCTAGAAATAGGATATAACAATTCAAATATTTATTACTTGGCAGAGGTAATGATTACTTGATTTGAGTGGTACATAAATTAAGCATATGCACACAACAATGTAATAAGAAGTGCACTCTTACCATACTATAATTGTATGGAAATTATACTTAAACAATATATAAGGATATATATATATATACACTTACTTACTTGCTAAAAAACAAAATCACGCATCACATGAACATCCATTCTTATATTCAAATAAACCTAGGAATATATGCTACACAATTGAGTTACTTACTTTATTATGCCCTAGGAAGTTTAAGTCATACCATTCAAACTACTAGATAAATGCTACAAATCCATAATAAATTCATACAATATCTAGGGATACCACTAGACCTCTTCACATAACCTCGATTTGAAGTGAGGTGATTAAGAGATACAAAGCTCACAAGATTTATCTATTGGTGGATAATTTCTTAAAAGTAGATCCATCAGTCATAGGTCCATCCTGGATCCCACATAGAAGACTCATCTTGACATAAATTTTGGCTGCATAGCCTCTATTAAAGGATCTCTAAACATTTTTAGGAAAGTTTTGACGCTAAAAGCAAAATACTGTTTAACTTGTCATTTACTAATAGAATATCTCCATCAAGAAAATGTATAACCTTTAAACATATCCTTTTATCAAGAACTGAATCTACATGAAAATATTCCAAACTATTATGTTTCCCACATAAAATTTGCTTTATACAATCTAGATATGACATGAAACTTCATGTTCTAATGGGTAAAAGTTTAGGACAACACAAGTTTCACCTTTTCATTATTTTAAGGGAGATCACTACAAGATAAGAATTTGCATATTAAAACAAATACTAAATCAATAAAAAATTATGACTCGCCTTAATATTGTGGAAACAAACCCAAATGAAGAGAACACCTAGAAATCTTCAAACTTCACCACAAACCCTAAAAATAAAATTAAACTATCTAACATCTAAACTTTCTTCTCACAAGTCTCAATACAACGGTAGATCTGTGATCTAAAGGAAACTAGAAAAAGAGGAAGTGAGGAAAGATGGCCGCAATATCATGGTAATCAAAACCCTAAAAAAACTACTAAGGAATGAGTTAAGGAGGTAGAGGGTGAAGGATCACCATGATCACATAGGATGGGAACTCCAACTATGTGATTCTAGGTTCAAAAGCCAAAAGGAAAGGTGTTGTTATTTATACATGAAGAGGTAGGAAGCAAACTACAACACCGATGAAGATTGATGGAAAAATAATTTCATTAATAGATGTCAACTAATGGTGTACCATGTTGCTTCAACACTGTGATATTAAATCACCCAGATGATATGAGGAAGGAAGAGTTAGGATAGGTATTTATAGCCCCATAGGAGAGAAAAAAAATGTACTCAAAGTTGTCCAACCATCGATGAATGTATAAGCTTCTTTGTCAGTTTTTCACTCAGTCTAAAGATGATCAAAACCTTTCATCAGAATACAAGGGTAGACATTTCATTTGTAGGTAGCCCCATTCATTACTTGATAACAAGGGACAAGGATTCCATCAGTAGTCATTATCAATCAAACCACATAATAGATCCATCACAATACATAGTTGGATTGGTTGTCATCATCTTCAACCCATTAGTTATTAGATTAGGATTTGCATTGCTATATGTTCTCTAGATTTCATCAGTAGCCAAATCTAGTGCTAGTTCCATCGATTCTCAAATGTTGAAAATTTGGCATCCAACAAGACATATATTCCATTGGTTGTCAATTTAAGAAAGCACAGAATGTCAACAAGATTAGCCATTTCCATCAGTTTTTCTATCAAAGGAAAGGAAAGCAACCCATTGGTACTCAATTGACAAAATGACAAAGCACTTTCAATTGGTCCTCAATTGAGGAAGAGGGGATCATTCCCATTGGTTTTCAACCATCGGAAAGGCAGTGTTCCTGATTTGAAGATATACTTCCACCTAACAAAGTCCAAGTAGGAGAGATAAAGGAAGAACAAACGTGCTATGTGTAGTTTGAAATATATTCCATCAACATGGGGATATTACATAAAAACCCACAAGCAAGGCATCATCCATATATCTACTAAACCTAATCAATCATGTAATCAAACAAACAAACTGATGATTAGAGAAACAAAACATGATTAGGAGTTTAAGTTGGGATTCTAATTTCCCCCTCACAGGAGCTAAGATCTCTAGAGACTGAGCACCGTTGTCAGCATGGAAGCACTACTACAGAAACGGCCTTTGGCGTCGGTCGTTTAACCCCATTTGGCGTCGGTTTCCAACCGACGCCTATGTGGGCGCCGCTAAAGGTCGAACACTTCGGCGTCGGTTTTTTAACCGACGCCTATTTAGCCTATAGGCGTCGGTCGTTTAGTAGATATCCGACGCCAAACAGGGTCCGCGCCACAGAAAATGGCGTCAGCTAGGGCACTTTCTGCGTCGGTTATTCATCTCAAAACCGACGCAGAAAGTGCCCTAGCTGACGCCATTTTCTGTGGCGCGGACCCTGTTTGGCGTCGGCTATCTACTAAACGACCGACGCCTACAGTTTAAATAGGCGTCGGTTTGATATGAATATCCGACGCCAATTCCAGGACTGCTTTGGCCACATAAGGCGTCGGTTATATTAAAAAACCGACGCTGTAGGTCTTTGCTGACGGTTTTCGATAAATAACCGACGCCTATTTATATATATTTTTTTTTCATATCAGTTTGCAGGCCTGCTGTGGCTGGTCAGCAGGATGAGAACCTGCAGTTCAGTTTTCTGAACTGCAGGTTTACGACATCCATTGATATCAGCCTACAAACAGGCCGCAAACCTGCAAAAGTCACAAGCAAAATTCTACACAAGTACATTCATTCAGACATCAATTCAATTCTCACATTCACACATATAGAAACATTCAAATACATGCATTAACATTCACAAACATTCATTTACAAACATTCATTTACAAAGTATCATTCATTATCACTATCAGCATCCCAATTATATCTTACAGTTGCCACTGTTTGTACAGCTATTGCCCATTCTTCTCTTACTTCATTTAATGCTTCCATCGTATATGGAGCATTTATTTTTTTTAAACGTTTACCTGTAGTGTGGTCAGTTTTAAACACCTGCAAAGAGAATGATGTATATATATAAGTAATAATATAAAAATAATATAAGATTGATATATTGCATACTAACTAATGAGACTATATATAATACCTCATGTATGGTATCGATGTCCAATGCGGCATATTTGATAATCATATGCATAAATCGCATCACATAGTATGCGCATGCCCAGCCATTGTCTTGTGTAGCACACTATAAATTGAAACATACAAAATAATACAACTAAGCACAATTCACATCAATAATATATATATTCGAGTCGGGAACTTACTTTTACGTTCTGCCAATTTATTGGCTGGTTCTTTTTCGTTGGGACTGTTCCTCCAGCCTTTTTGAATGCATCTAAACCCCTACATGTTAATATAACACAATAAATTGCATAAGTAAATAGTAATGTAATAAAAGATGTTAACGGATATAAAAATGAAATATTTCTCACCAGAATAGTGGCATTCTCATTACGTGTCCAATTTTAGTGTTCAATGTACTCCCCGCAGGATCTAGATAATAAACAGTGAATGTCTCGGGGGCAATAACTAGTAACTCCCAATGTCTACCGCTACAAGTAGAAGTTAACAATTAATAACTCAAAATGCAAAATAAAAATGGAATTTTCTAAAGTCCAAATTATAAATAAAGTAAACATACTTGACATTGAATGGAGCTATTATTATCTTCTTCTTTTGCTGACCAAAAATTGTAAAAGCATCTATACAGTATTGTTGAACATTATCAGGGTCTTTAGCTACCAAACTAATCAATGATGGAATCAAAAATCCCACATGATCAAATGCAAATTGTTTGCAATGATCTTCGACTAGGTAGCTGCAAAACATATAGGCGTATGCATTAATATATAAGAAACCAGATCACCGGAGCTTACACAAGGTATATGGATGTATAAACAAGATCTCACCTTATCCATGTCTCTATCATTGATGTATTCAGCCAATCATACTTAAACAGCTCAATAATATCTTCTATCAATAAAGAGCTATCGTATGATTGACCTGCATAATCTGCATCTAAAGAAATAATTATAGGGCAATGTACATTATGTGCCCGTAGCCAACATGCCATTCCCCTACAAGCAGGACCTAACGGGTATGTTAGGTCAGTTGGAACCCAATCGGGTAATGTGGGAACTGGAAGTGGAGGCCTAGGTGCTCCTGGTGTCTTCTTTTTAACCTGTACATATAATTTCAGATCAGTTGACATCATATATACACATTAACAGTCTAAATCAATGTAAATTTATCTTACAATTTCAGTCGTGTAGATGACATCTGCTTTGGGCCACAATATGACCCCGCCTTCTGCCTCACCAAGTGTATCAATATCCGGGTGGGCATATGGCAATGTAGCTTCTCTCCAATCGGGTAACACACGTATCGGGCTCACACGAACGTAGCCCTGTGGCATTGGAGTCCCGTGAAACATTGCCCCAGGAAGGGACGGGTAAGCCTGCGCCTCTGCGACAACGTAGTTTTGCATTCTTAAGCGGCATGGCTTCAATGCCTACAAATTTACGTAAAGAATATTATACATATATACATATCATCTTGAAAACATAACAACTTGAAAAGACTAACTACAATGTCATAAACAATACTTACAGCAGACGTGCTAGGCGATGGGTCTCCAGGATTACTCGCAGTGTGTGCATCAGGAGAAGAGTGGGTCGCCATAGGCGTATTGGAAGCCTGAGATGCCTGCCACCGCATCAATTCTTCCTTGACCTTCTCAGCAACTACATCGTTGACCTTCTTAGCAACTAAATCCTCAACTCCTTTGGTGTTATCAACCCAATTACATTTAAATAGCGGAATTTTGAAATCTATGTAGTCAAACTCCCAAATGTCCTCAATGACACCGTAATATGACATTTTAGCTTCACGTGGACTCTTATCCTTTGCACTTGCAAAGTACATAGTCGACGCTTGAAGAGTGACCCCACTATTTTGGACGACACTCTTATCATCTTGGCGCTTTGTGTAATATGTGAATCCATTAATGTCAAACCCTTCATAAGACATAACATTCGGTTTTGGTTTAAAGGCGAGGCATTTGATAGTTTCTGTAATATCATTTGGTGTTTGAGATAGTTGATGTAAGACTTTATCTTCAAACCACTTAGTAAAAGTCTTATTATGCTCTCTAGCAAGCCACATTGAACTTGCTCGAGGATGTTGTCTCTTTATGAAATTGGTATGTTCCTCGATATAAACACTCACTTCTTCCATATTGTGTAAAATATACAAGTGAGCTTGTTCCAACTGCTCACGGCTGATTACTTTCACCCGTGATCCCAAAATTCCTTTGCCCTCGTCAATATTCTTGTCATTATTAGGAGTGTCATTACCACTGAGAAAGTCATTGCAAAAATCCATAACCTCTCTCGCCACATAACCTTCAATAATACTCCCTTCAGGCCGATAACGGTTTCGAACATCACCTTTAAAAACGCTCATGTATCGTTCAAAGGGATACATCCAATGCAAGAAAACTGGTCCCAACATTTTCACTTCCCTAGTCAAGTGGACAACAAGATGTACCATGATATCAAAGAACGAAGGAGGGAAATACATCTCAAGCTGACATAGGGTAACAACCACTTCTCTTTGCAAATTATCGAGAGTATCAGGGTCAATAACTTTGCTGCATAGACTGTTGAAAAAGAAACAAAGTCTGGTAATCGCAAACCTTACATGCTTCGGCAATATAGATCGAATTGCCACAGGCAATATTTGTTGCATTAGAGTGTGACAATCATGAGATTTAAGACCTATCAACTTCAGATCTTTCATTGATACCAATCTACGGATGTTGGATGAGTAACCATGTGGCACCTTAACATTTACCAAGCATTCACAAAAAGTTTTCTTCTCCTTTCTAGACAACGTGTAACAAGCGGGAGGTAAGTATGTTCTTTTATTACCCATTTCACGTAATTCTGTTAATTCTGACCTTATTCCCATTTCACGTAGGTCCAGTCTGGATTTTATCCCATCTTTAGTCTTACCTGGTATATTTAATAGAGTACCAATGATGCTATCACAGACATTTTTCTCAACGTGCATTACATCGATACAATGCCTGACTGTCAAAGAACTCCAATAAGGAAGATCCCAAAATATTGACTTCTTCTTGAATAAAGAATTGTCACTCCGTGTGGCCATACTACATTGTGATTTCTTACCAAATTCATTGACAATGTCTTTTACTCTTTCATAAACAACATCCCCTGGTATAGGTTTAGGTGCACTTCGTTCATCATTCCATCCATTGAATGCTTTGCGCTTCCTACGATACGGATGGAATTTTGAAAGAAACCTTCGATGACCAAGATATACAGTCTTGCCGCCATGTTTTAGTCTTATTGAATCAGTGTTTTCTTCACATATAGGACACGCTTTAGCTCCTTTGACACTATATCCAGACAAATTCCCATATGCTGGAAAGTCATTAATAGTGCAAAACAACATAGCGTGCAAACGAAATGTCTCTTTTGCTGAAGCATCATAGGTCATCACACCTTCAGCCCAAAGTTTCTTTAAGTCATCAATCAAAGGTTCAAGATAAACATCGATATCATTTCCGGGTTGTTTAGGGCCCGATATCAACAATGACAACATAACATACTTATTTTTCATACACATCCAGGGAGGAAGATTGTATATAACAAGCATGACTGGCCAAGTGCTATGTTGGCTGCTCAATGTCCCGTACGGATTCATCCCATCTGTACAAAGCCCAAGTCTTAGATTCCTATCTTCTTCACCAAATTTAGGGTACAATAGATCAATCTTCTTCCACTGTGGGGAATCAGACGCATGTCGTAGGATCCCATCATTATTTTTCTTAACATCTGCATGCCACCTCAGATTCTTCGCATCTTTCGGATTTGCAAACAAGCGTTGAAACCGTGATATTATAGGTAGATACCACAACACCTTGGCAGGAGAACCAGTTTTGAACTCCCCCGAAGTCGTCAATTTATACCGTGACGCACCACATTTTGGACAATCTTTCAAATCTACATAGTCCTTTTGAAATAATACACAATCATTCGGGCATGCGTGTATCTTCTTGGCCTCCATTCCCATTGGGCACAACATTTTCTTTACCTGGTATGTTGAGATTGGAAGCTCGTTTCCTTCAGGAAGCATTTCTTTCAACAAAGTCAACAATGAAGTGAAGCTTTTGTCGCTCCATCTATTGTTAGCTTTCAACTTATACAATCTCAAGACAGCGCTAAGCTTCGTAAACTTAGCACAACCTGTGTATAACGGTATCTCAGCATCATGCACAATGTTTGTAAAGATAGGAGGTGGATCGGTGTGCTCTACCCTACAACTATCCAGCATCGCATCAACGATGTCTGCTGGAACTGGTTCGTTCACATTTACGTCATCAGAGGCAATTTCTTCTTCCACCCAAGCACTGCTATCGACATCTACTGGTTTCGATTTTGAAATTTCTCCATGCCAGTGCCATTCTGTATAGCCTTGTACAATCCCGTTGCACATGACATGACTTTTGATTTCCTCACCAGTGTTGACTTTCAAGTTGTTACCGCAATGCCTACATGGACAGTAGAACCTATCTGTAGGTTTTTTCCTATGTTCCTCGGCAAATCTAATAAACTGATCAAGACCAGATATAAACTCTGGGGTACAACGATTACGAATCGACATCCATGATCTATCCATTCTATGATCAGAGAAAACAAGTATATATTAGGAAACAAGTATATATTAGGAAAAGATTAGGCAACATTTCCCCGCTGTTCTCTAAGTACATATATACTTAGAGAAGAAACGGGGAAATGCCAACAAACACATGTGATGTCATTCTTATATATAATAAATGTGTACCACCTATCCCATCCTTGAACACCTAATCTCACTAGTAAGTGTATAATGGGTATTGGGTTTTCAAGAAAATTTCGGCAGCATTTCCCCGCTGTTCTCTAAGTACATATGTACTTAGAGAACAAACGGGGAAATGCTACCAAAATTTTCTCGAAAACCCAAAACACATTATACACTTACATCCTAAGTGAGATTAGGTGTTCAAGAACAGTCCCAAACCGGGGACTATCCAAGATTTACTCCTAATGAGTCAATCTTGGACGGGTTTCTAGGCCAACAAACACATGTGATGTCATTCTTATATATAATAAATGTGTACCACCTATCCCATCCTTGAACACCTAATCTCACTAGTAAGTGTATAATGGGTATTGGGTTTTCAAGAAAATTTCGGCAGCATTTCCCCGCTGTTCTCTAAGTACATATGTACTTAGAGAACAAACGGGGAAATGCTACCAAAATTTTCTCGAAAACCCAAAACACATTATACACTTACATCCTAAGTGAGATTAGGTGTTCAAGAACAGTCCCAAACCGGGGACTATCCAAGATTTACTCCTAATGAGTCAATCTTGGACGGGTTTCTAGGCCAACAAACACATTTGATGTCATTCTTATATATAATAAATGTGTACCACCTATCCCATCCTTGAACACCTAATCTCACTAGTAAGTGTATAATGGGTATTGGGTTTTCAAGAAAATTTCGGCAGCATTTCCCCGCTGTTCTCTAAGTACATATGTACTTAGAGAACAAACGGGGAAATGCTACCAAAATTTTCTCGAAAACCCAAAACACATTATACACTTACATCCTAAGTGAGATTAGGTGTTCAAGAACAGTCCCAAACCGGGGACTATCCAAGATTTACTCCTAATGAGTCAATCTTGGACGGGTTTCTAGGCCAACAAACACATTTGATGTCATTCTTATATATAATAAATGTGTACCACCTATCCCATCCTTGAACACCTAATCTCACTAGTAAGTGTATAATGGGTATTGGGTTTTCAAGAAAATTTCGGCAGCATTTCCCCGCTGTTCTCTAAGTACATATGTACTTAGAGAACAAACGGGGAAATGCTACCAAAATTTTCTCGAAAACCCAAAACACATTATACACTTACATCCTAAGTGAGATTAGGTGTTCAAGAACAGTCCCAAACCGGGGACTATCCAAGATTTACTCCTAATGAGTCAATCTTGGACGGGTTTCTAGGCCAACAAACACATTTGATGTCATTCTTATATATAATAAATGTGTATCACCTATCCCATCCTTGAACACCTAATCTCACTAGTAAGTGTATAATGTGCATTGGGTTTTCAAGAAAATTTCGGCAGCATTTCCCCGCTGTTCTCTAAGTACATATGTACTTAGAGAACAAACGGGGAAATGCTACCAAAATTTTCTCGAAAACCCAATACACATTATACACTTACATCCTAAGTGAGATTAGGTGTTCAAGAACAGTCCCAAACCGGGGACTATCCAAGATTTACTCCTAATGAGTCAATCTTGGACGGGTTTCTAGGCCAACAAATACAATAATAGATATCTACAATGAAGCCATACTCCATACAAACAATATATAATTTAGTGATTGTTCATTCTAATTTATACCAATGTACAAGTAATATAAAGAACAATGTGGATTATATGGGACATAAATTCATTGTTCATTGTCCAACATTAGGTTCAACACTTGAAACATACATTCATTTACAACATAAAAAATTTGTATCATTAGGGTCCATCAATACCTACTATTAATCAGTAATTAACTAAGTATTCATCAATACCTACTATTAATCAACACTAATCAACACATTCATTTCAACACTAATCAATACATTCATTTCAACACTAATCAACAAATCAGTAATTAACTAAGTATTCATCAATACCTACTATTAATCAGTATCTCTAATCATTAAAATCGGCAAGCAGATGAGTAATTGTAAATAACAAACTACGAATTGTTGAATTAAAGTAATCACTAAAGTAATACTAACCAGTAGGCGAGCTCCCAGCAGTGGTGGCAGTGACCGGCAAGCTCCAGGCGGCAGGGCAGCAGTGGTGGCAGTGACCGGCAAGCTCCAGGCGAGCTCCCAGCAGTGGCCGGTGAGCAGCAATGGCCGGTGAGCAGCAGGGAGCGGCAGGAGGCGGCGGGCAGGAAGGCGGCGGAGAAGGAACAGGAAGCGGCGGCGGCAGAAGGAGAAGGAGCAGGAAGCAGGCGGAGAAGGAGCAGGAAGCAGGCAGGCGGAGAAGGACCAGGAGAGGAAGCGGCGGCGGCGCACATCGGAGGGTCGGGCAGCGTCGTCGTCGGTGAGCAGCGGCGTCGTCGGTGAGCAGCGGCGTCGTCGGTGAGCAGCGGCGTCGTCGGTGAGCAGCGGCGTCGTCGGCGTCGTCGGTGAGCAGGGGCAGGAAGTCGGCGGAGAAGACAATGAAACAGGAAAGGGGACCTAAAGTCGATCGATCGTGCGGCTAATAAGTGCACAAAGGGCGTCGGTTATCTAAAACGCCGACGCCTAAGGTCTTCAGCGTCGGTTCCTAATAACAAACCGACGTCCAATTAGAAAAAATTTGCCCTAAATAAATTGGCGGGAACCACTATCGGCGTCGGTTATCTAAGGATAACCGACACCTAAGCTATAAATTTTCGCGCAAATTTTCATCTTAAATAGGCGTCGGGTTTGAGGTAAATAACCGATGCCGTATGTGACATATTTTTTTGCTCGAAAATTGGTTTTGGCGGGCAGTTTTAGGCGTCGGTTTTTTACCAAAAAAACCGACGCTTAATACAAGCGGTACCCGTGTCTTGGATACAGACGTCGGATGACCTAGATGACCGACGTTGAATGTTATAGGCGTCGGTTTTCCTAAATAACCGACGCCCATAAAAGCGACACTGAATGTTGTTTCTGTAGTAGTGAAGGGAAGATCTTCAAAACTGGATAGCGAAAAATAATATGGAAGTTCCTACCATTCTCCAACACACGCCAAAAGACTTGTTTGATCTATGCAACTTGAAATCTAGAAATAATGCTTCTCCTCTCAAACAAACATGTATTTTAGTTGAGGATGGTCATCTCATCTACCCTAGAGTAGAAGGTACCCAAAATGTAGCTTGATGGAAATTCTAGCTGGCTAGCTACATCGTTGACTTCATTCTACTTATGCTTCTTCTTCTTCTCCAACACCTTGTCAAGATGTGGGAACAAACAATTTCTTTGGAAGTTCTCTACAAAAATAATGTCATGTTTTTAATGAGATTTTCAAATCCTCTAGACATGGAATATTTTCTTGAGTGTGGTCCTTGGTTCGTCATACATAATCCTTAGATTCTGATGAAATGGAAGCCTGGTCTTCCATTTAGTTAATTTGGATTGAATTATGTCCTTATTTGAATCAAGTTATATGAATTTCCACTTGAAATTTGGGATACTAGAATGTTTGAAAGAATTGTTACCTATCTAGGTACCCCTCTCTATACTAACAGGTCTACTAAGGAATACAATCATCTGGAGTATGTTCAAATTCCAGTGTTAGTGAATTCCACGTCTACTTTTCCTCCCTCAGTAGATCTACAAAGTGATGATGGTATACACCAAATATTTCCCTAGAGTATGAATGGCTCCCGTCTATCTATCAGAGTTGCAATCTATTCAGCCTTGAGTCTATTCTATGCCTAGTAAAATCTCATCTACTTGAGGTTATATCAATCTTAAAAGAGCCTGCTCATCAAAACACTACATCTGGTAGCACTTCTACTACTTTAGTTTTATATTCGAATACATATAGTTTTTGTCTTCATTTTCTTCTTCAAAAATCCCAGAGAATCCATTAAGAGATCCTACACCAGGAGCCAAATTGATACCTTCCGCTCCTGTGCAAGTATTGAGAAAATGACTTCAACTATTGATTTGAGTAATGAAGCTACTATGAAACCTTCTATTAATAAATCCCCCCATATGGTTATGACCAAGACTCTAATTGACACTTTAGACATAATTAGTAATTCTATTTTCTCACCTAAGAAAAAAATCTGAGTAATCTGGAAGTGATAGAAGAAACCGTTGAGGCTGACAGCTCACGACCCAAGTGAATGAGACTCTTGAAGGTTTCCTCTTGAATCAGAGGCATCAACAACAAAACTAGAGGCGTCCCATAGGAATTAAGAAGAGCCGAAGATCAAATTATCACCCTTAATGAAACAACGATCAAAAGGAAAGATATAATTAGCACTTTCTCTAGATATTTACTTGAGTTTAATGTTATCTCAAACCATGAGTGCCATGTTCTTGGGAGGATCATTGTTCTATGGAAACCTTTGCACTATACAATGAGTAATATCCTAGGAATTGATCAACGCATTCTTTTTGATATCACTATTGGGAATCCAAAATTTCGTAAGTATGCCATGTATGGCCATAACAACAATTATGACTGATCTGCTCCATGGTTATCTCTTGCAAAATGTCTATAATTCTTACAATCTTCCTTCTTTTTTTCTTGGTGATTTCAATGTAGTTAGAAAAGATACTGAAAGAGAAAGTAAGCTCCCCCACTAGAAAATATATGGATGAGTTTTGTTCTTGTATGTTGAACTATGGGCATTTTGAATTAGACCTTAAAGGTCCTTTTTTTCTCTTGGGATAACCATCAATATAGAACTGATTTTATTACTTCAAAATTAGATCAACTTACTAATAATGCAAACTTTATAGATTATTTTGAAGAGTTTTTTGGCAAGATCATTTCTAACACAATTAGTGATCATCACATATTTCTTTCAAGTTTGGTACCCTAAGAGTTATCAGACCCCCTTTAGATTCATCAATAGTTGGTCTTTAAAGGAGGGTCTAACTAATGTTGTAATTAAAACATGGAATATCAGCATTGAAGGTTGTGTTATATGCAAAGTTTAAAGAAATGTTCAATATCTTAGATGCAAATTGAGAAGCTGGAATCAATCCCATGTTAGCAATTTTTTTGATGAAGTCAAATGCTTACGATACAAGGCTTTTCATGCTCAATTTGAAGCTGATATGGACCCCATGAATCCCAATTTGCAACACATTGCTTTTGATCTTAGAAAAGAGCTGCTTCTTGCTAAAAAAGATGTAGAAAGATTCCTTAGACAGAAATCAAGAGTTTAGTGGTTAAAAGAAGGGGACCAATACTCAAAATTTTTGTTCTTCCATGAAGACAAGACCTCAAATACATAATTTGAGATTGCTTAAGATTGATGATACTCTTCTCTCTGATCCTCATATCATTAGGGATCATGTCACTAACTTTTATTATAACTTTTTAACAGTAGTTGCACTTGTACTAGAACTAATTCTTTTGAATGGACAGACACACAAATTTCAAATAAGAAGAATATTCATCTTATTTCTTATATTTCCCATAAAGAAATAGACAACATTGTTGCAAACCTCAATCGTGATAAGCCTCCAAGATGAAATGACTTTAATGCATTTACATCAAAAAAATTGGCATGATTTTGGATTTGATATTTGTCAGGGTGTTATGGACTTTTTTCAAATGGAAAGATTCTTAAAAAGGCAAACAACCCTTTTTTATTCTTACATGAAAGGGGTTTGGATATTTAATAGATTAGAAGTTGGTGTCTCATTGCTCTCTATGTTGTATACAAAATCATCTCTAAAATTTTGGCAGATAGATTACAAGGTACCTGCCCTCTATTATTAGCTCCAACCAAAGCACATTCATAAAGGGCAGAAACATCAATGATGCAATTTTTCTTTCAAGTGAAATCTTGCATGACTTTAATCAAAGAAATTATGGAGGAAAATTGTGGTTGAATATATATCTATAAGGCATATGATTCTATAAACTAGTCTTTTTTTACAATGTCATGTACAACATGGGATTTCCACAAATTTGGATCAACTGAATAGTAAGTATTTTCAATTCAACTTCTTATTAGATTCTATTCAATGGAGAGCTTACTAATTTCTTTAAACCCACTAATGGCATTAGGAAGAGGGATCCTATGCCCCCTAACTACTTTTTATTGTAATGCATGCTTTTTTTGTCACTATGGATCAATTAGTTAGCAACAACATCATTCAACCTTTGAAAGTTGTAAAAAATCTGAATCTATCCCATTTGGTCTTTGTTGATGATCTGATGATTTTCCTTGAGGCTAGTGAAAAAAATACACATAACATTTTATCTACTTTGGAGAATTTTGGCAGTCTTTTTGGATCAAGGATGAATCCTGATAAGAGTGGGTGATCTCCAGCAAAGAAGCTCTTTAAGATAACATCAATCAAAACCCAAATTTAATATTTGCAAGCTTCTGTTGAATTATGGGTCCCTCTTTTTATTGGTAAAATCAATAGATCAACTTGCTCCTCTCTTGTCAATAAAATAAAATCAAGTCTAGAAATTTGGAAAGCAACACGTCTTTCTGTGGCAAGTGGACTGGAGCTAATTCAACAAACTTGAAATGCTATTTACTTGCACTAGTGCTACTCTTTTCCTACCCTAAAATCTATCATGGACAACATTGAGAAGCTATGCTATAATTTTCTTTGAGGTAGAAATGATGAAAAGGCCCATATCCATCTAGTAGAATGGGAGAAGGTGAACAAACCTAAAAAAGGAGTTTGGGTTATAAGGAAAATTTGTGACATTTCTCTTTCGTGCCTTCTTCTTAATGGATGGGATATAGGTTTCAAGAAGGATACTCTCTGGGTCAAATGGATATGCAAAAAATACTTATCTAAGTCTTCTTTTGGGCTCTTATCATCCCTAATATGTCATCGCTGATTACTAGAATTCTCAATAGCAGAAACTTCTTACTTGAGCACACAAAATTCATTATGGGGGATGGTAGTAACATTAATATTTGACTGCACCCCTATCCATCTAATAAGAAGTTTCTCTATTAGAATGTGGGTAATGATTCAATTCTTAATTTGATTCTCCCTTAGAAAAATGCTTTGAATTCCATTATTCTTAATGGTGAATGTATTATTCCCATATCAGAAATAACTTGAGATTTACTAAATATCTCCCATCAATTCTCCCTCCTAGTAATTCTAATGATATCATCTACTTTTATGAGAAAAAACACCCTCGACTTAAAGATATATGGAACTCAATCTGATCTCAGTCTCCTGAATCAGATTCCATTTGCTTCATTTGGGAACGCAGTGTCCTAGAAGATACCAAGTACATTTTTGGAAATCTTCCCACAACAAACTTCCTACCATGCATTATTCAAGGAGGAGAGGTATACCAATTCCTTCCTATACTTTCTATGGAAATGTTGTCATAAAGACACCAATCATATTTTATTTTCCTTCTCCCAATCCAAAAATTGTTTGGGACTTTATCAGTGTTGAAACTAAAAGAGAAATCTATCCCTCTTTTTGGTCTGATCTTATTAAAATTACTAAGAAAATCACTAAACTTCTTATCATATGTGCTCTCCACAATACATGGTGGGAGAGAAATACAAGGGTACATGAGGATAGTGAAAGGTTTATTGAGAAAATCTAGGCTATCATAAAATCTGACTATGATGGCATTAATTTGACGTGACTTTCTCTAAAGTTCTTGAATGTTTAGAGTAACATGTTGTCAACCGATCTATTTCTTCTTTCTTTGATGTTGTTGGCTCTTAAGATCTTTGTTGAATTCTAACCTTTTGATAGATCTCATTTTGGTTTCCTAGGTTCTTAGTTTCATTTCTCTTTGTTTTATATGTTTTGGTTGGTTTAGCTTCCTACTTTTCCTTCTAATTGTAAATTTCTCCATTCTTTCAGAGGCTTGCTTCCCCTCTTTTTATTTCCCATGGTAGGTAGCTACTAAGTCTAGTTCTTTATCTTTACTTGTACAAACACTATTACAAAAAAGGAAAAAAGAAAATGGTGCTTTGGTTGACCAAAAAAGGAGGTTAAGTTGGGTCAGGGGTCTTATAGATGGGTCCTCGCAGTTGTGGTATTAGATCATGGGTTAGCTGAATCTATATGGATATTAAAAATTATGAGTAAAATGATAAATAATTGATGAACATTACACGAGCATGATGTATACTATTTGAAATCAATATTTGAATACCCTGACCAGTTATCCAAGTGTCGAGGAAAAGTTAATGCGGAACCCTCTAGTTATACCTTCTCAGTACACTGACCGAGTAGTCAGTTGGAAACAACCTTAAGAGTTTATAGAGAAATGAAATCATGATGACAAGATTGAGATAAATGATGATGAGAGATGTGGAACCCAGCATGAGTTTGACTATGTTGAATAAGAAATATGCTTAAAATTGGTCAAATAAGTGAAGATAGGTACTAAACTAATCACTTGGTAAAGATCAGAAACATGCCTTTGCTCATCACAACCTAATAGTTTGAGTATTAAAGGAAAATATATGACATTGTGAAGCTTAATTTGAATATAGAAAATATAAAAAGGAGTTCTTGAACCTTGAAAGGACACCTTATATGGATAGAAACCAAGAGTTTGAAGTTTAGGTTCTAAGGAACGATGATGTCAAGAAGAGACAACTTATTATGTGAAGCTTTAATTATGTGTAGTAATTAGAGTAATACTAAACTAGTGTATAGAATGTACAAATGTGTATGAGGAATATCATATATAATATATCCTACGAGAAGGGTTAAATATGTCAAATCCTTCTAAAAAAGGTGTACTGAGTTTATCCTAAAGTAATCTTAGACCAAATTCATGTATGTCATGGAAGAGTTGAAGTATATATTCATGATGCAACATAGGATTTAGAGAAGCTACTTAGGGAATTATCTTTTGTGGATAAAAATGTGACTAATCATGAGGTGTAGAAGCAAGTTGAAAACAATATAAGGGAAATATAATCCTAGTATTGTATAGAATCAAATTCCTATCAAGGATTCATGCTGATAATTGAGATAGACATTGAGATTCAATGACTTTAGGAGGGACAACTCAAAATATTTTTTTATTTTAATCATGAAATCGTTAGGTTATACCATGAAAAAACAAGAATAACTGATGCCCTAATGATGAATATGATGTTTTCGTGATCCCTTCATATGGTTAGAGGGTGACAAACTATGTGATCATTTGGAAGATACCTATGTGATTATAAGTTTTTTGTGGATCTAAACAAGACAATCCTGTTATTAGGGATCAAGAGGATAGATCTATGCACAATATCCATTGATTGGATGAGTTTTAGGAACATACTAGTCTCCTTGATGTAATAAATTGTAAGCACCGTGATCCAATAATAAGAGTAATTACATGAGAATGAATATTATATATGATAAATTTACCATTAATGGGTGATGTAATGCATGATAATAAGAATGGAGACACAAGAAAAATGAAGAGATAACAAACAAGAACAATGGTGCGTGACAATTTCACTAATTACAAAGTAGTTGCCAAAGAAAAATATTGGATGAGGAATAAGAAGTTGAAACTTGAAATCGATTACAAAAAATGATGGTTAAACTTCAATAATGATGAGGTAACATAATCCATGCCTATATGCTTCTGAGATAGGGTTGCATGTTGCTTGTTGTTGTTCTCAGTCCTAACCTTAGGATTTTTGGTGAAATCATTTTGAGGGGTTTATGGTTGTGAGACCCTAAATCTAGATTAAACCTAATTTTACTAGAATATTTCTTGGTTATCATAATTGAATGCTTAATTAAGTTTTGAGATAAAAAAATTAAGAGAAATTCTAAATTTAGTTAAAATTAAATTTTGTTTGGCCTGATTTTATATTTCACCTAAATTTTAGATTTATAAATTTACCGTAGAACGAGTACCTGATTATAAAGCATGTGTAAATTTTTTAAATTTGTGTTTTATTTCATATTCATGCTTATATTAGCCATGAAATTAATTTTTAAGAGATAACTTCAAATTGACAACAATTGTGACCTATTTAATATAATTTGAACATATAGTTGTTGAGTAGTGTGCAATTTTACCATAATAGAGAGTATAATTCCATATCGAGTAAAATTATCCTATAACTTGTATTTCTTAGTTATCTTGATTTAAATGATCATTTTTAACCTAGACTTATATAAGTTTACTTTTATTGATTTTTAGACTTAAATACTGTAAGAAACAGTTAATTAGGCCCAACAAGTAATATGCCCATCACATTAGAAGAGTGATAATTCGTATTGTTTCATAATCTTGCTTTGTTATAAATTATGATTATGATAAGTTCTATCACTACCTCCTATATAATATTAATACAACCATAGCAGAAGCACTGTTCACATAGATGATCAAGACAAAATGTGACATGACATCATTGAATAAGCAAAATCCATAGAATAAAAGTAAATGAACACAAATGCCTTATTACATGCTATAATTGAGGACAACGAAAGAACAACATAATAGAAGTTTAAAATGGAAACTCCTACGTAACATGAATGAAAAGAAACATGATAACTATCTAGAATGGCACCCCACCAAGTAGGATCCTGCAACTGTCCTGAAGCTGATGTTTGTTTCTCTACTCCTTCTCTTTCTCCTCACCTGGAAACATCTCATCCCCATCCATGCATTGGATAAATGTTAATCAGTAAGTGGCATGAGTATTCAAACATATATGAAACAACTCAAAGGGGAAAAGGCTATATATATTACTCTTAAACATTATTAATGAAAACTAACATCTAAGAACTATAGAAAACTTGCACCTTAAATAACATTTTCCTTAACTTAGTTATTATATTATATTTTTACTTAACTTATGTGGAGACTTGTACTCTGGTACCTGGGTCTCATGACCTGCACTCTAGTGCATGGGTCATCTTATCTGAGTCAGCCTGCACTATAGACATAGGCCTCATGACCTGCACTAAGGCCTAGGTCATGTCTCTTGAGTTAACCTGTAATAAGGCATGTATCCAACTCCTTAATCTGATGGGCATGGACCACCCATAGGTATGGACCACATACCTTTATGACTAGAATAGAACACCTAAAGTTCTCTTGATGCCAATCCCACATCAACCTTTAATAATAAACCAAAGTTCCCTACTTAAGTTTCTAAACCCTAATTACATTAAATCTGATGCATCATGAAAAGAAACCCAAATAAGGCCCCGAAACCTAGATCATTAGCTAAATCTAAAAAAATTGATCAAAAACCATATATGGATCATCCTCATCTAAGCAATAGATTATTTTCTACAATTTATTGAAGATCGAACTAAAACTGATCAATCAACATCGAGATAACTCAATCCAAGTGATTTCTTAAAACAATGAAATCTTGGTGAAATCAAAACATTAAAAGACAAATTTTCTCTTCATTTTATATTTTTGACCATCAACGTGACAAGGACTCAAACAGTCATTCATTCATTTAAAACTGTGCGAATATGATACAGAAATAAGCATGTGCATTCCTACAATGTCCTAGGCATTGTGTGACACATACATCATAATATGGGGGCAAAATAAAAAAAATCCCCTTTGATTGTTCTACTCACAACAACTCTTGCCATGGTTGCTGGCTACTGTGGGGAGAACTCACCACTCTCGGTCGTGATGGAGCGTACTACTGCACCTCAAAGCACAACCTTTGATTGCGGTAGGGTGCGGCAAGTCCAAAGACCCTTTGCTCATGGTCTGCGATGGTCGGAGCAAGGAGAGAAGCTGTCCAGAAAGCACTACTCAGAGCTTGAAACCTAAAGCTTGGTGTATGTTGCTCGATAATGAGAAATGAAGTCACAAAGGGCTCCACAACAAATAAAAAATGTGGCAAGGTGAGTTCTGAAATGTGAGGAAATTGTTAGACTAAAAATTGCCAAGAAACATTGAGGAACACGAAAAAAAGGAGGATTCAGGGTTTACCTCCCCTCTAGTTGAAATGAGGGATGGGAAGGATTCATTAACACTCCATGAACACTTGGAGATACATGTTATGGCGTGTGTGGCTATGTCCCTCACCGACAATGGAGCTCTTCAAGCTCCAAGAAACTCAAACTCAGGGAGAGGTCCTACTGCATGACGCCACTAGCTGATGTTTGGGAAAGCTTCCTAAGGTCGCAATGATGCCCCTCGTCAATCGAGTTTGTGTGGGAGTGGCTTCAACACCAGGATCAGATTTGGCAAGCCTAGGCATGAAGACGACTGGGTCTCGACAATAGGAGCTAAATGGATAATTGAACTATGAGGGTGAGAAGAAAATACCTAGTCGAAGGTCCTTAGGGCACTAGTTGCTTGAGAAAATGTGTCGAGGAATGTTTGTGAGATGTGTTGCCCAAAACTAAGATGGAGGCGTTGGGCATTTTTTATACAGGGAGACTTAGCCCTTTAACTAGGGATTACCAGAGTCGGAAGAAACTCCTGAAGTCAATTGTGGAGAGAAAACTGAAAATCATTAAGAGTATAGGGAGAGGGAGGTCGAGAGGTCAATTGTCTTAGATGTGTCGTTACATGTTCTCTTGGCGGAAATTATGGGAGGTAGGAGACAAGTTCTCCACCTCCAGATTGGGATCTGAGGGTCCTATTAAAACCCGAACAAACCAACAAAGTGTGTGATAGGAACCACATGCAAGAGTTCTTGGCTTAGTTAAAATGACATAAATCGGCTGCAACCTAGTTATCTAGGTAAAGTATGGATGTAATAAGTCACTCATTCTTCCTCACATAAAATGACATAGCTATAATTGTTCATTTCTAATGAAATTTGGCACATATGCTAAATCAATTCCAAGGACTCTAAATATCAACTCAAATCTTACATTTGAGTTACAAAAATACATGTTTTACATCATTATCCATTTAGGGTAAAATGTGTGCTGCTAATTGTTGTAAATGAATTAGATTGTGACTTAGCATTATTGATAATGCTTGTTCTCGACTAAATCTAGGAGTGTTACAATTCTACCCACCTTATAAGATTTCCTCCTTAAAATTTGTATACACTAACATAATACTACCCACCTAACGATTTCACACACACACACACAAACACACACACACACACACATATATATATATATATATATATATATATATATATATATATATATATATATATATATATATATATATATATATATATATATATATATAGTCAGGCTAGAATACACTCGAGTGTATTCGGAGCAGAATACACTCAAGTGGTTTTTCATGATGCAATATGTTTTTCAAAAATCTAATCCGTTGATCTTCTTAAACATCTTGTGAATGGCTCATACGCAAAATTTGAGCACATTTGGACATTTATAAGTCATGTTATAAAGACCGCAAAAATTATGCATTTTAAATTAGTTTTGTGCGTCGATTTTGTTGCCCTTGGATGAGTGACTTATACTCATCCAAATGGGCTCAAAATTTGTATGTAGCCTAGTTATAGTATGACGGTGAAGATCAATGGTTTACATTTTGTAAAAAATAGTCTTGATATGCAAACACACTTGAGTGTATTCGTGCGATCTGTACACTCAAGTGTATTCTAGCGTGACTCTCTCTCTCTCTATATATATATATATATATATTTATATATATATATATATATATATTTATATATATATATATATATATATATATATATATATATATAGAGAGAGAGAGAGAGAGGGGTTATAATACACTCAAGTGTATTGAGCTCCCAATACAATCAGGTTTTAAACGGTTGGATCAGTTCCTGATTAGATCAGGGAAAGAAAATCCACTCGTCACTTCCAGTCCTGCATGTGACCTGACCCCACCCACTCCACTCAAGCATCCTGGTTTCGCGTGATATATATATATCTCTTGCTCTCCCCCCTGTGGCTACACTGTCTTGTTCGGGAGGAGAACAGTCCCGCAGTCGTGGCTTTCTCCCTCATGCACCCACAGCCAGAAGCTCTCTCCCTCGATCTCCCTCTCAGCCAGTGAGGTACACAAATCACTAGAGGAAAAAGGCTTATAGTCCACAAATTTTACTGTGGACTATGCTTCATAATCCATGGTTTTAACCGTGGAGTATAAAATGACCGTGGACTATTACCGTAGATTAGGTAGGCGTAGACTATTCTCCATACTCCACGGACAAACTCATGGACTATTATAAAACCGTGGACTATTTGTATTCTTGTATCTCAAATTAAAAATCATATAATCCACTGTGATAACCGTGGACTATTATCATAAACCCGTGGACTATTTGTATTCGTGTATCTCAAATTAAAAATCATGTAATCCACTGTGATAATCATGGACTATTATCTAATTTATTATTAAATTAAATATTACAGTCCATGGTGAAACATTTATATAAGATATCACATAAAAAGGAACCTGTTATATTGTGATATTCATTCATGATGTTCTCATATTAGATCTTACAATTCTAAATATTAAACAATCACAACAAATATATATTTATTTGAGATAATTAAAAAGACATAATACTTCATTCACACTCTGCTCAAATTCGTGGTAATCATATTACTAGTGATCTCGATAATAAAGTGATTCCATAAATAATATCCATATGTTTGAAACAAATAATAACATGATAGCTCAATTTGTCTCAGCCACATCTCTAGATATTCTAAAAATGCCATAGTATTTATGTATCCATTCTGGACTTAAACATTACAACATGATGTGTTTTGAGAATCTGACGACATGGTATCACAGTAGCAGTAACTACAACAATGTTGTATGATATTTTAGTCTCTTTCAAATCTTGACTCCTGAAGTGTTCGCTTTCTTCCCAAACATGTTGTGTAATTGTCATATTCCTATAAAAATAAAATATTCAAGTCAAACATACATGACAACAAAATATATTTCTCAACATTCATTTATATAGATAACTTAATGATAATTTTATAATCACAAACAACAGGTCATTGTGTTTGCACATGTTATTATTTCATGACAAAGCAATATAATACAAATATGGTTGTATCATGTACAATATATTCAAATATGTATGTATCTATATTAATTGAATGACACATTAAACATGACATTTCATTTAGTATCTAACAAGAAAACATACACCAAGAACACATTAACTAAACAAAAATATAACTTGTTATGCTTAAAGAAAAAGTAAATCTTACCCAAATGAGGAGAATCAATATTTGTTCCTTCCTGTATCAATGATTGAAAAACAACATTAAAATATTATTCTAGAGTGATATATAAATATAGAAAAATAAGATAGCTAGCATACTGAAGATTCTAGTGCATCCTCAAAACTAGATTCACTGGTTATCACATGTGAGGAATAAAGAATACATCATCTCTATATATCTAGTATAAAAGGTTATTCTACTTGTAACAATTACCTCCACTTGATGGTCTATCTTTCCCATGACTTTCAAACTCTTTAATGGAAGCCTTGTTTATTGGCTCAGTTTTCTTTATGATATTATTCACAGAAATACGCTTAGGAGGCATTTTCCTACAGGACACAAAAGATAAAGTGAGAGAATATACTTGAGTGATATGAAGGAAGATATATATGATCAAAATGTATTAAAAAGAATGATAATTCTTACCATAAATTGACTATGTTTTCTTTTGTTCGTACATTTAGTTATAATGTTTTCATCTACTTGATTCATTTCAGGATCTATATCCGTTCTTACCCAAAGATCTATATCGTCATCTAACACACTTTCTATTAGAATTTCTTCATCTGATATATTCGTATCAAAAGAGGCAACATCGATGGGAATGTCATATGTGTCTCTAGCAATCCAAGAGCAAGCTACATTTAAATTTCATAAAGAAATCTATCCCATCAATAAAATCATTATCCCGACGACGATCAAATCTTGTTTTTGGCTTATACATCCATGTTCTGTCGATAAAATATTGATTGTCCATAGTCGAAGCCTAACATAAAAAGATATGTTTTAGGATGAGGTCGATTTATATTGTCACAAATAATACTAGTTTTTGAACAAACAAAAATATTAAAAATTTCATCAAAATATGTTGCTAATTCAAACAATATGGTTACCTATATTGATATTAAATACATACATTATCTTCATATTTTTTCTCGATATTTTTTATGATAATATTTTTTTATCTGATAATAAAGAGTTCAATTATTTGAACATCTAATATAAAACATGCAACTTGGTATCTCATATGAAAAAGACAATACCTATAGTCAACTACGAAAAATAAGTATGAATACAAAGTAATATGCAAGACATAGGATAAAACATGAAGGATAAATACAAGCTTTTAACACTTGTTTAGATCAGGACATATGTGAAGTCATACATGAATATTGATCGATAAGTATTAGCACCTTATAACAGTCGACGATGGTGAAATTTAAAATGATTATTGTAGTTGATGTTAGTTGTATATTGAAAGAAGAAAAGTTAGAGCACTCACAGGAAGATGAAGTACGCGTCGGGACGTATGCGCCTATGACAAGATTCTTCTAAAAAATACACCAAGAACAAATATGCTTCCTAACTTTCCGAATCCAATTAACACCCTGTTGTGAGTATACACAGTTAATAACTTATCAAGTTTACACCAATTAAATTGTGAAATACTTTATAATCTAAACAAAATATAACCGTACATTTATTTGAAGTCGTGGTCCAAACAAAGTCTAACGGTAGCGATGTGTGAAGATATTAATCATGGACTAAGATGCCAACAGTGGATTATAGAAGATTTTGCACTAGTGTGATGTGTGAAAATATTTAACAAATTTACGGGCAGAAAACACTCGAAGGGGTGGATGCCTGTGATATTGAGCGTTGTTTCCCTTGTATCCCAGTTTAATATATTTGAACAACCACACTCTATCCTGCGATCCGTGGTGAAGCCAAAATTTCAAACTCCAACCCATCCAAGATCTACTAATCATTTCGGCTCCAACTGAGTATAAGTACTCAGATTATTTTGATTTTGTGACACAAATTCTTCAGGACGTCAAATTTTTACTTCAACCTTTTGATTTCTGGATGATTCATTTATCTAAGGACTTTAGACCTGTCATATCCTCTTGTATTAGCATGCTATAAAAATGTATGTTTATGTTGATTGCAACATGCCTAAGGGAAATCATACATGGGTTAATGACTTGATGGATGCTGCATTTGTATGTTACAACCGTCTTTTACAACATCTGAACTAGATGGATGCTGAATTTGTATGTTCCAACAATACATATAGAACTAACGATAATTTTGTTAGATGAATATCTAGAGGTACTAAATTTCTATTTATCGATTCTGCACTTATCATGTTGCCACCGCGCGACAGCTCAATGTCTGTAACTCTCATCCTATAAGCTTATAAACTCATCTTCTATTCTTTTCCAACAAAGTAAACTAGTAATAGGTTCCCTGAAAGCGAAGAATCATTACAGATTTAGAGACCGGCATGAAAATCAACTAGGCATTCTGCAATTTCTAAATGTAAGCAACCTCCTCTAGATGTCGGCTGAAAAGTTGAGAACAATAGATAACTATTACAGAATTCTAACCATGCTGGGATGTATACGCAGCAAGGAAGCACGAAGGTTTATCGTAATAGATAATAATGGGGGCTGATGAATATGATGATCTGATTTCGTTAAAAAGGGGCCACCATGATGCACCTTATCATAGGCCAAGGTCGCGTGTGCTAAACTGGGAGTGTAAGCTTACCGGTAACGCCGTCGTTGGCTGTGTTCGCTATTGTGAGGCTGCTCTTACAATTGTTGAATCGACTTGACCGCGGTGAAGCGCAGCTTCAGAACCCGGCGGAGGAGGATCCCGATCTTTGTTTGGTGGCAACACTGGCGCTAATGAAGCAGAGCAAAAGCAACAGCAGCGACAGTGCTAACGGAGAGGCGCCGACACTACCCCCTTCGCCTTGGATAGGGCTGGGGGTACTGAGAAGTGATTCTCCGACCCCTTCTACAATCCGCTGCTCTAAGCCGTCGACTCCGGCATCGGCGTCCTCGATGAATGCCCCGGTGGCCGCAAAAGTGCCGGAGCCGCACGAGGAGGAGATTGACCGGTCTGTCGACGAGGAGAGCAGTGGACCGTGGGCACGCAAGAAGCGGTACCGGTTGCTATCCGAGCTGTATGCCGTCACCAGTGTTGCGGCTGCCGCCTCTTCAGATATCTGTGTCTGTGGACGGATAGGGATTTCAAGCGTCGCTGCTATCCGAGGGAAACAGTGAAATGATATTTGAGATTGGCGGATTTTATTGGCGCGCGGGCTCTTAAAATTAGAAAGCCCGTGGTCTATGTGGATTGCAAAACGCGGCCCCAATAACAAGTTAAAATAACCGTGGGCTAAGCTGCAAACCGTGGAATATTAAGGGTTTTGCACTAGTGTTAATGTCTTCCAGCCAGAGATGGCTAGTACCAGGACCTCCGGCCGGTGACGGCAAATACCAAGTCCTCCAGCCGGGCCGATAAGTACCACTAGTAAGCAGCTGACAAGTACCATTGGTAGCGACTGCTTCTCCATGTCCATTGAGCGCCTGCTCGGCCATGTATAAACCCATTGTCTAGCTCGGAACCTTATCTGTGGACCACAGCCAGAAATGTTACATGTATAAACCCATTGTCTTTTGGACTATTAGGGGATCTTGTCTCCCGTTGCCATAATCTTTCGACGACGTTGGATCCATGCACCTTTACTCGTGATACTGCTCTTGCGCCGATATGATATCCCACCTTCAGCCTGTCTCTTTCTTTTCTCTCCCAAGTATGTATATATACACCATTTGAAATCTGGGAAGGGAGCAATAACTTAACTTAGCAGTCGCCTCCCCGTTACCATGATGTATATTTCTATTGTTGCTTTGCATCTATCTAGTTTGATCGTAAATCGTTAACATGATCTAGGCCCTGTTCCTTTCCTTGACCACAAGCTAAGCAACCTTCCTTGACACATAGTTTCCTGCTGTACTTTTTTTTTTTTTTTTGAGGAAGGGACGGGAAGCCCTAAATGGACTCCCCGCCATTTATTAACTTGCTGAATCAAAGTTTACAAACATCAAAATGTTCAAAGGGAAAGACTGTGAAAAAAAGAAACTAGCTACATGGCCCCTCCGGGCAGAGTTGGCAACTTCATGGGCAACCAAATTACTTCTAGTTGCATGCATGCGCTACAGCTCCTAGATAGTCCCTTCTCGGGTTTCTATTGTTGCATGCATGGATAACCCCCAACGAGTCCGACTCCATCTCCACTTCTTCCAGACCTGCGTTCCTTGCCCATACCAGCGCAGCCCTCACAGCCAGAGCTTCCGTCAAGGCGACGTCCTCCGCCGTCAGCACCTTCTTGTCCATAATTCCCACCAACCTGCCCCCGTCATCCCTTGCCACCATGCCCACCGCTGCCCCTCCTATATCACCGCATGAGCCATCAACGTACAGTTTGACCCTCCCTTCTCTCGGTGCCCTCCATCCCGTACCCTTTCTTCTCTCCACCTCCACATCATCTCCTCTTGCATGTCGCTGCTGGACGGTGCACGAGAACGCACCCTTGCCCCCTCCCATGCAGTTTTCTCCTCTGCCAGCGCTAATCATAGCAATGGCGCCTCGGAAAAGGAAACTGCTATGCACATCCCCGCTCTGGAAAACTCTCATGCATCTCCCTCTCCATATCGCCCACATAGCCGCCACTATGACCTCAGTCTCTAGCAGATCCGTCCTCTCTAAAGCAGTCGACATGGATGAGTGAACGTCCGCATCTTTGTTGTCCGCCACCCACTCTTGAATCTCCCTTGCCGTTTGCTCCCATACTTGTGTTGCATTAGGACACCGGAACAACATGTGGGGTATAGTTTCCTTCTCCGACATGCAGAGTGAACATGAGCCGTCCTCTACGCAGTGTCTATCAAAGAGGCGTCCTCTGGTAGCTAGCCCCCCCATACATATTCTCCATAAGAAATGAGCAGTTTTGGGGTTACATCCTGTGTGCCAGATTCTCCTCCATAACCCATCCCCTTGTTGGGCACTGTATCGCCTGGCTTCCTCCTTTCCAAGCATCCCCAACCAGTAAGCTGAGCGGACCGAGAACTCCCCATTCTTAGACGGCCACCACATCCACATATCTTTAGGCTTCCTAATGCTGAGTGGTATAACGCATATCCTCCTAGCATAGCTGTCCGGGAAACATTCCCGCACTTTATCCTCGTCCCAAACTGTGGCGTCATCTGCCTTGAGCTCTCTAACTTTATTTTACTCTGGGCTGCCCTCCAGTTTATGACTAGTGAGCGGTGCATCTTCCTTGGGTAGCCAAATGTCCTCCCATATGTTAACATTTGTTCCATTCCCCACCCTCCATTGGATTCCTTCTTTTAGAAGAGCCTTTTCTCCCCATAAACTCCTCCATGTGTAGCTTGGATCGTAGCCACGTCTTGCTTCCCAAACAGATGTCCTTGGGAAGTATATAGCTTTTAAAACTCTTGTCACAAGGGCCTCGGGATGATTGACCAACCTCCAAAGTTGCCTCACCAGGAGGGCTTGGTTAAAGGTGTGGAAATTCCTAAAGCCAAGTCCCCCTTGCCGCTTTGGTCTACATAGTCTGTCCCAGCTCATCCATGAGAGTTTCCGCTCTTTGTCCTTTGCTCCCCACCAGAATCTGGCTGTCATTCTTTGGACTTCCTCTATGACACATGCCGACAACTGGAAAATACTCACGACGTATGTGGGAATAGCCTGTGCCACCGCTTTGATGAGAACCTCCCTCCCTGCCTTAGATAGAAGTTTTTCCGACCAACCTTGCAGCTTCCTCCATATTCTATCTTTAATAAAATTGAACTCCTGCTTCTTTGACCTTCCCATGGCTGTCGGAAGTCCCAAATAACTAGCATGTCGATCCACCAATCTCACGTCCAGGAGGCATCTCAATTCCTCCTGTCTTGCGGCATCTATCCCTTTGCTGAAAACAACCTCTGTCTTTGAAAAATTGATCTTTTGACCGGAGGCCCATTCATATTGGCTGATGATTTCAGCTATCTTCAGACACTCTGCAGTAGTTGCTCTAGAAAAAAGGATGCTGTCGTCTGCAAAAAAGAGATGTGAGATCCGGGGTGCACCCCTACTCGGTTTTATGCCGTGTAGGTGGGCGTCATGGGCAGCAGTGGATATCAAGGTAGAGAACACTTCAACGCACAAAATAAAGAGATAGGGAGAGAGAGGGTCACCCTGGCGAAGTCCGTGTGCCAGCTTTGTGCTCTTGGTCCGGTCTCCGTTAATGGCGAAAGTATGCTGGACAGAAGTAATGCATTCTTGGATTTTGCTCCTCCACCTCATACCAAATCCCATCTTCTTCATAACAAACTCAAGAAAATTCCACTCTACTCTATCATAGGCCTTAGACATATCCAGTTTCAGTGCAAGGCTGCCTTTTTTCTTACCTTTATCTCTCTTCATGGTATGGAACAACTCATAATCTATAAGGGCATTGTCTGTGATCATTCTCCCTGCAACAAAAGCGCTTTGATTTTCAGAAACAATGTTGTTCATAAGGGGCTTCAGTCTATTTGTCAGCACCTTGGAGGCTATTTTATACACCACATTACATAGATTCATAGGCCTAAACTCACCCACTGTTTTAGGCTTTTCCGTCTTCGGTATTAGCACAATAAAAGTGTCATTAACTGTCTCCAAGCTTCTTTCACCTTTCCACCACCCTTTGATATAGCTGGCCACATCCTTCCCCACAATACCCCAATATTTATGATAAAACACAGCCTTCATGCCATCCGGTCCCGATGCTTTATTTGGATGCATCTGCTACAGAGCTTTCCATATTTCCTCCTCACTCTCTAAAACCTCACTTTTTTCTTCAGTAATCATTTCCCGAATACCTTTTGTCGCCTCTTCAAAACCTGTGGGATTGCTAGACTGGAACAGCTGCGCAAAAAACCTCAAGATGATTCCATTGATCTCATCTTCCTGGGATCTCATAATACCTTGTTCATCTTCAAGACCTTCTATCCAGTTCCTTCGCCTTCTGTTTGTTGCTTTTTGGGTGAAAATAAGCCGTATTTCGGTCACCTTCCTTCAACTCTTTAACTCGTGCCCGGGCAGCCCAATATTCTTCATTCTTTTGCAGCCAGTATTGCAACACCTTAGATTTCTCCTCTGCTAAATTAAGAGTTGCGTGGTTAGGGGGAAGGGATTGTATGTGTTTTAACTCACTTTCCAACGCCATAATTCTTTTCTGCCTTTAACCAAAATTTTCCCCGCCCACTCCTTCAAGCAATCTTTGCATCTCTGCAGCTTGGTGTTCAAATCAGCCCCACCCACTTCTCCCCATGCCTCCTTTATGGTGTCAGCGCATCCATCCTCACCTACCCACATGGGTTCAAACATAAAGTGGTTCTTCCGTTTTGTTCTTCTATTATTCCTGTTGTCCGCCTTTAGGATAATGGGTGCATGATTAGATTCATAGATGGGGAGGTGGAAAACTCTGCAATACTTAAACATATTCCTCCATGATAGCTCCAGAATAAATCTATCAAGCCTTTCTTGCACCAAAGTTCTTTCGGACAGCCCTCTTCTCCATGTGAAGATATTTCCTTCAAAGCCCACGTCAACTAATTCACAGTCATCTATAGCATCTCAGAAATTCTGTAAAAAAAAATCTTCTTTAGGAGGGCCCCCTTTCTTTTCCATGTTGGAAATAATTTCATTGAAATCCCCAATGAACAGGACCGGTTCTTCTGCTTCATCTTTTAGTCTTCTCATGAGTTCCCACGTCTTCGTCTTGCTCTGCTGGTCATCCCATCCATAAATCCCAATGGCTCGCCACCTCGTACCATAGGCCTCATCTTTGACAATAGTAGAAACATGTCTGTTCGAGTAGCTGCGGATCTCCACATCAGTGTTCTTCCACCAAAAACCCAATCCACATGCCCTGCCAGTACTAGCAATACATAAGCCATCTGTAAAGCCACAACTACCTTTGACCTCCTCTATTTTCCTCTCGACTATCATAGTTTCCATGATGAAAACTATGTTTGGGCGCTCTCTCCAGACCCAGGCTCGGAGAGCTTTGCATGTGTTAGGGTCGCCCAGTCCCTGACAGTTCCATCTGAAGATTTTCATTGGCCTTCGCGGGATTGGACTCCGCCAATCTCTACTACTTGGGTTGTAATAACCCCCACACTGTCCGACAAGACTTCAGTGAAACTCCTTGATCTTTTTTCGCATGCTGCATGTGCTGGTTGTTCATCAAGGTCCATATCACATGATTCCACACATCTGCCCCTCTTCCATGTTGCTTCCTCCCATACCACCTCCGCTTCTGGAATGCCCAGACGAGCCCCCTGCTCATTTTGTAAACCCACGGGTGGTGCTTCTTTTTCCCCTGACCTTGCTTGCTTCCCTGTTTCTTATTTGCCCCTGCTCATTTTGTAAACCCACGGGTGGTGCTTCTTTCTTTCGTTGTGCCCTCATAATAGCTCCCCTTTCTCCATTGTACTGTGTTCTGATTGCATGTGTTTGTTGAGCTTGAGCCTCATTGTCCTGATCAGTGTACCCACCCATACTCGGCCTGTCATGCCCCTTGGACATCTGAAGTTGCCCCTCATGTAACCCATCATCCACTGGAACTTGTTCGGACTGCTGCTGCCATGCCGTCACCTGGTGCACATCCTGCCTTGGTTCCCTCCCTCGACGTTGTCCTTCCTCTTGGGCTTGCATCCCTCGTTCTTCTTCCTCCTGCAGCACTTCGTCGTCCGGGGCTGCCTCCTCTATCTGTTGTGGTGCATGCAACTCCTTTAGCACCTTCCTTGTGAAACGAGTATTCATTTTCTCCTTCTTCTTCTCCCCCTCCCTGTGTGTTAGCTTCCACTCCTGACGTCCCCTCCCCCTGTCCCACCCTCGTACTCACTGAGGTTAACATCGTCGAACGCCCGCCTCCCTGACCCCCACTTAGCAACCTCCACCTCCGTTCCTCTCCTTTGTCCTTCCACTCCACTCGTTTTTTCTATGCCCCCCTCCATATACTCTCTACCGCATCCTCCCCACGCTACTTGTCCCCGTCCCCATCACCCCCAGCGGCGTCGCTGCTATCACCGTCTCCGCCCGCCCCCTTCCCGCCCCCGGCACCCTCACTTTGAAGGTGATTTTGTGTTGCGCCCCCCCTTTGCCCCCGTCACTACTTCCTTCGTGGCGCCTTTATTTCCACGGAGACGCTCAAAGCCAGTTCCCCCATTGTTGCTGCTGTTTGACATCGTCCACACCGCACTGACAATCCCTGTCGATATGGCCAAGGTGCCCGCATACGAAGTAGAAGTTTTAGAGCCACTCGTACTTGACCTCGACGTCCACAACATCCCCGTTCTTCACCCTGATCCTCAGGGTTCTTTTGAGGGGCTTGTTAACATCCAGCATCACCCGGGCTCTTAACGAGGAGTCCCACCCCATACCATCTCTGTCTGTCACTAGGACCTCGCCTAAGCGGCTCGCAATGTTCTTTATGGTCGCCTCTGCTCGATACCCTAGTGGGACCCCATAGAGGCGGACCCAGAATGCTGCATTGTTGATGGTCAGCCGCCCCAATTGGTCCTCTTTTTCCACCTCCTTGAAAAGCAATAGCCTACCGTCGAAGTTCCATGGACCGCCGTTTATGAACCGCTATTTATCCCGCCAATGTGTAAACTGCATCACGAACGCCTCCCCTTCCAGTTGCTTGAACTCAACGGTTTCTCTCAGACTCCACGCCTGGGCGAGCGTCATTTCCATTGCTCGGAAATTGAAGGTTCGGTCTGTGAGAAGCCTCCCCACCAACACCAGCGTCGTGTGATCTTCTTCCTCACCGTCACTCCCAACTGGTTGTACATCAATCGGGTCCTCCTCTTCCTAAGATAGTTTCAGACCTGCATACTTTTCCACCATCTCCAACACCATGGCGGAGACGAGACCAAGAGCATAAGTCACCCACTTGAACCTGCAAGGGAAACCCCTAATCTAAGAGAGGGAGACGTCCACGACCTGCTAGACCTAATCGCCAGAGCGAGAGGCCGCAAGGGGTCGGGTTCTCAACTTGTCATGGGCAATATAATTTTTTTAGTTTCCTGCTGTACCTAATGCACGATACTCTGGATGCTGGAAAATTAACCACCTGCCAGATATCCTACTTGCTACGGAGATCCTACTTGCAATGGCTCATCACCGACTTGTTGCACCTTCCTAACTTACTATAGCAGTGATCATGTCGACCTAAGTGGCCAGAGGAGAAGTCGGGAGAAGAGAAGTGAATCGTGGAGAGAGAGAGAGAGAGATGTGTTGTAGACAGAAAGAGAGAGGACTCCCGAGAAAGTATGTATGTATAGGTGGGGTCAGTTCACAGACATTGAGTTTTCCACTGTAAGCCACATCGCTCTACAATTTGATCCACGCTTAAAAACTTAATTGTATTTGGACATAATACATTTGCGTGTATCCTATATATATACTACTATAAAAAAGACGAATGTTTGAACTGGTTGCGGTTATGCCATTGTCATCTCTTTTTTAACCCAAGAACCAATCAGAACACATATTTTTTAAAATGCAGCTCTGTCATTCAGTGTCTCTGTTCTCCCCATTTTTCACGATTTTTCAATAACCCATGTCTACTGCATCTCTCTTAAACCTCATCTTATCAAAACAGATCCCTCAATTCTATCCAACTTCCCCACGATCGCCAGTTCAATTTTTACTTTTTCTTCCTTCCTTCAAAAGCAACAGATTCACACCACTTCCACGTCGCCCTCAAACTCTCACCTATTCTATAAAAACTGTCCCACCTCTATTTCTTATCCGTTCTTGCTATCTGTATTTTCTTTTAACTAATTTCCTCCGCATTTTTTAATGCATCCATGCTTTTTTATCTTCTCCAATTCACCTTTAGATAACGGTCTTCTCTCACATCTTCATAATCCCCTCTCTCCATTATCCAGCACGCTATATCCCATTTGGTTTTCATCTGTCATAACCTCTTCACGTCCAATTCAAATCGACTGTTCGAATGCCCACGTCCCTCACTAAAGAAAAAAGAAGTGAAACAGGTCTACCCGTCTATTTTTGGTGCCACACATTTCTAATTTCCTGGTAATCTTGAATTAAATTTATCGTAACTGTTTTCCCACTTCCTCTCTCACATCTCTTCTGCAAAAAACTGCAAGTTTCTATCCCCTAACAAACTGCAAGTTCTCTCCGCATCTCTATATTCTCTCCTCCATCCTATACCTCAGACACCACCGCCCAATTGCCTCACTCGAGTTGCCAATAGATATTGCATCATGCTAAATCATCTTGGTGGTTATTTTTTAATGTGGTTGTTATGTTGATATGGTTGTTTTCTTCAAAGTTTATTATATCTGTGATATTTATTTGGCTAAGAAGATTGCAAACCAAAAGGATATTACAACAATATTACAAATCTCGACTGAAGATCTTCCTACCTTTCTTTTGCAGAAGTCTTTGATGGTGAGGGAGCTCAAGAACTGTACAATATGCATTTGCTTGGACATACTACCCCAGGTGATTACTCTGCATGCCCTCCTGTTACCTCTGTGGCCACCTCTCATCCTAAATAGATCATCAACTTTTGGCTATTTCTGTGCTGGATATGCCCCTGCCCATGCTGACTTAGTAAAGAAGTTGCGTGCAAGCAAGGTCTCATTGTGAGTAATACTATGCACTATGCATTGAAAGGTATTAAGTTACTGGAATATATTGTCTTAGTTTATCTGACCAACAAACAGAAGATATTACTTTGTCAGGATGGCAAACAATCTATCATCACTATGACTGCAATTTTAAATGGAATCATGCAGGCAAATGCAAATGAGTGCATCCTCCTTGTCACTACAACATAGATGACAGGATCAAGAATCCAAGATGACCCTTCCTCTTCTATTTCGTACTCTATTACTTTCCGGTAATCTACAGATGCCTCCTCCGACGTAGTGAGCTATTGCAGTTATATCATGACTTGAGGAGAAAAATGAGCATCTTGGGCGCTCAGCACCCGACCACACCCCCTTGGCCCCGTCCCACGACCATGACCCTCTAGGAAACAATGTAGCTAGCAACACAATGATGAACTCTGGGAGCTTTCATAGGAGGTAAGATACAGATGAATGACTTCACCAAGGATGAGAAACTTGTCTAACTTTGGCTAGCAAAGATGCAGAGGCATGACGGTCAGCATCAGTCTGGAGGATTTAGGTGACTAGACCCCTATCCTTTGTGTTTCGGCACCGGCAAGGGCTATGGTCATCGTCCCAGGCTTGGACGCACATATATCGACCATGACGTGTGCCAAGGAGCCAACTGCAATGGCTGAGATGAACTTCGTCACGTCGAGCACCACTGAGTTGGTGGCCCCTTCATAGCTGGTGCCGCCATTTACAGTAGCAAGCGAGTGCATGTGATGGTATAAGGAGTCGTAGCTCTCTTTTTCATGTTGGCGCATAACGTCCTTAAATCCGAGCATTTCTTCTTATAACATCAAAAGTAACTGAATAAACGTAATAGAATGTTCAGATCAGGTCAGATTATTTTATGGATTGGTTCGGCTGATTTGAAGTGATTTCTATTTGCATTTGGGACGTCTAAAAAAAGAGTAGCAATTCTTCTTTGATTCAGATTGACAAATAACCCATCTATTTTCATACATAGGTGTAACAGTGGTAGCGAAGTGGATGTACAATGTCACATGCAGTTGTGCGGCTAGGGTGGTGGTGGTGGTGACACAAATGTTGTAATGGTGGTAGAGGATCCATTGTGGTGGTGTAAGCCTGCGCTTCTCTAGGAGTTAAAGTTGGGACTTGAAGTATCAAAGAGTGTTGTGGGGAATGCGAGAGGACAACTAATTTACTGCAACCATAAAATTGCTTCCCATGGCTGCTAAACTTCTAGCAAAGATAAAGTAGGCGACAAGTGTTAGGCTGCTCCTACATACCTATCCAGAAAGCCAAGTGCCCAAAGGGAATACTACACGTGCCAACACTTGTGAAGAAGCATGTTGGTCGGATCAAAGATATTGACCATACTAAAAAACATATAGTGTAGTGTAGAATTGGTATTATATTTCATCATGAAATCTTTATGGATATTGTCTTTACCATAAATTTGTTGCAGGATTTCCAAATGTTATTGTAAGTATGTCCATGAATAATTTTTATTTAACAATGATTTCATCCAGTATTAGATAAAACAAAATTCATTTCTTTTCTGTACAATTCTATAAGAGCAGCAATTCTATATATTTCTTATTCAGATAATAATTGTATAACATAATTTCAGTCATTTCTTATGTATAAAGTAAAATAAAGATATCAATCAACTCACTTTCATACTGGCTACTAAATCATTGCTTCTTTTTAGGAAACTTCACATGAACCTCACCTAGGATTTAGAAGAAAAAAATGATGAACCACGAGCATCTTTTATTTTCTATCCAGTTTGTAATTATTTTAAGATGTATATAGAACAAATTAAGGACAATGTCTAAATTTTTTTTTGATAGCAATCAGGGTGATTCATTACTCAATACGCCATACGACATCTACAAGAAAAGAGTACAACACCACCAAACCATACAAAGAGTTGATCCAGAACAAAGAAACACTGTGACTCATATCGGAAAGAAAATAAAGCTCTTCTGTATTGATTCCTCTTCTGTAATACTGACACAAGAAGTTTATCATGAGAAATTCCTTCAACATGAGCATAGAGCAGAGAATTAAGAACTCGATCAGCATGATGTTCTGATAATGGGTAATCTTCTCAAACGAAACCAGACGAACCAAGCAACAAGATCAACCCGTGGCAAAATGAGATCTAGACTAACTAGAAATCTCTCACTCTCCGGAAGAGAGGATCGCAGGAAAGCGAACAAGCCAACATCGATAAACGGTGACAGAGAAACACTGATAAATGATGAGAGAAAAGGAAGATAAGCTGCCAGAGACCCAACCAAACGACGGAAAAAACCAAACACAGAAAAGGAAACAGGAACGCAGAGGAAAAAAGGGGGAAATCCAAGCCGCGAGGGCCATCTTGAAGGAGGGAAGAACCAGATCTGCCCAAGGGGGCTGCAAGGAAGACCACTGACGATCGCCTTAGCTGTCACCACCACCGCCAGGCACCACCGCCGAAGTGGAGTCTGACCCAAGACACGAAACGCCACCGCCGAAGGACAGGAGAGGTGAGGTCGGATCTGGACAAAATCGCCGCCACGAGATAGAGCCGAGCGACTTGGAGAGGGTGAGTGGCCCGGGGGGAGCGGGCATGCGCTCACCGGTAGCCTGGAGCCCCTCCCCCAAGCCAATCGCGCCGTAGGGGAAAGCCTAGTTGCCCTTTTTCGCCAGAGCGGAGCGGCGGACAATGTCTAAATATACATATAAAGTATACACTCTAAATTTTTATTAGAAAATTATACAAACATATTTTCAATTATTTTAAAATTATCTAACAAAAATAAACATATTCTATTATGACACGTGCATGTGCACGTGTACGTTCACTAGTATATATATATATAGTCAGGCTAGAATACACTCGAGTGTACGGATCGCACAAATACACTCAAGTGTGTTTGCATATCAAGACTATTTTTTAGAAAATGTAAACCATTGATCTTCACCGTCATACTATAACTAGGCTACATACAAATTTTGAGCCCATTTGGATGAGTGTAAGTCACTCATCCAAGGGCAACAAAATCGACACGCGGAACTAATTTGAAATGCATAATTTTTACAGTCTTCATAACATGAGCTATGCATATCGAAATGTGCTCAAATTTTGTGTATGAGTTGTTCACGAGATATTTAAGAAGATCAATGGATTAGATTTTTAAAAAAATTACATCATGAAAAACTACATGAGTATATTCCACTCCGGATATACTCAAGTGTATTCTAGCCTGACTCTCTCTCTCTCTCTCTCTCTCTCTCTCTCTATATATATATATATATATATATATATATATATATATATATGGCCCATCTTTATTGCCCACGCGGGTAGCTACCCGCCCACCATTCCGACCACTTTTTTTGAAGAAAAAAATTCCGCAATTGCAGAGGAGCATTTTATCTAGCTCCCCAAAAAATTTCATCCAAAAATAATATCATTTGCCCCACCAAAATCAAAAAACCCATCCTTATATATATCTGTTGTATATTTTGTACAGAGTTACTCTTTTAGTCATATAGTTACTTTCTTATCACCATAGTTACTTTTTTGACATTAGAGTTACTTTTGTGGCCAGAAGAGTTACTTTTTTGGCTGTCGGGTAGTGAAATTTCAGGCTACCCGCGTTGGCAATGAATGAATGCCCATATATATATATACATATATATATATACATATATATACATATATATATATACATATATATAGGGGATTTGCTTAATACTCGTGCGGGTAACAATCTTTCTCTACCCGTGCTCTGAAAAACATGGTGGCAATTTTGTAAATACTGTTATCTTTGCCGCAAGACGCCCGTATTCGCTTGCCTGGGTAAATAGTAGTTTCAGGGTGGTCACTGATTCGACGGAGATCGGTCTGAGATGGAGGGTTGGAGGGAGTAGCGTATCATGCAAGCATAGAGTGGAAGGGAGAGAGGTGTGCTTTTGCGATGAGCATCCATGAACTGGAAGATGGGCACAAAGATCATTATTGGATGGAGTAGTGTATCGACGAATCTTCCAATTCCTGATCTTCCGCCGAGGATCTGAGGTACCACCGACCCTCTGGAGCAGCAAACAGTGCTGGGCGTGCATCAATTTTCGAAGATAGCGCCATCAGATCGGAGGTTCTTCATGGTGGTCTCAGGCCACGATGGCACTGGAAAATAGGGACGAGGCAAAACAAACACCAGGGAGAAAACTCCCACTCACGACGCCTCCCCACCAGGGGTTTTGAGCAGCAGTAGTAGAGCCACAAATCCCACCCACCGTGATCTGAAGGGAAGATGGAGGAGGGCGACATGATTCCTCACCGCCGGATCTGTTCGCAGGTGCCTCCTAGGTCTCGAACCCAGGTTTTGGAGCAGAAGGTGGGTCTAAGGGAGGGGCTTCTGGTACCTCTCACTGCATTTGAAGCCAACCACGAGGTTTCTGTTCGTGCTCTAATGCTACAAGAAACTCTAGCCGTAAGTCACAGTGTACAAGTGAAGTTCCCCCCTTTCTCTCCCTCGCCACGACGAAAGCCAACCAGGGGGCTTGTGGCTCCATTGGCCTGTGCCTCACCCACCAGAACAGCTGGCTGACAGACCTTGGAGACGCTCAACGAAGCGTTCGATCCCACATCTAGAGGGTCAGGAGGCCGACACTCCCTTAATTTGTTTTCTTCCTTCTGTTGTTGCTCTATGTTGTACTAAGATAACGACCAATTACATCAACGTTGAACAAGAGTCAACCTGATAGAACTATAACCGAAGAGAAGATAATAAGTTTAATACATATGTCCTCAACAAAATCAACTACGTCTGTGGAAGGACAGAGATAACACAAATAATTAACCACAGATACACAATATTGTTCCTAAACAAGGAATAAAATACTTTTTGTTCAGAGAGGAGGCTCCATCACGATTCAAACATGAATCATGTTAGATGTAGATTTTTAATCAGTGACCTTTATTGTTTGCTTCCGGTATTGTGCGGAAACCTGTAATTGAATTCCATTCCGATCATCAATTGAAATCCCTTACTCATAAAAATTAATTGTTAAGGCCTCAACTCCTAACATCAGTATATAAAAAAGAGGTCCAACACAGACCATGATTCCTGGCGCCCAATGGTGCTGGGAAGAAAAAGCCACTACGCTGGATCCTTTGGATTATACCTTCACATCTAGGATTTGAGCAACATGTTGTGACAGAGACAGGGGGTTTCATGCTGACCAGCAATTACAACCACCCGTCGACCTATCGCTGCCCATTAGCAGGAAGAAGCACTCAAATATGTACATGTTCACTCAGGTAATGCTCAGACTGCATCCTTAACATTGCATATGGATTTTCAATATGCTTTGACGAACCAAAAAGCAAACAACAGTCTCACGTCAAGAACCAACCACATGCTTGCAGAACTGAGACAGGGAGGCAAAGCACTGGTTCCAGAGCTCCAACCTCGACGACCAGTAAAATTGATAAATCAAACATGTGATATTTTAGATATATGTGATATGAAACGTAACTATGTTACACATAAAGTAATACTAAGTTATTAAAAGTAACTATTTGACACTAATAGTAACATACAATCATAAAAAGTAATTATTCGACCACTAAATGTAATTTATGAAATAATTGTACATCTATGATTAAACATATTTGTACTAGTTGGTTGCATAGATTATGATGTGACTAACAAATTCACAGAGGCAATGGTGTGGAGGAAAGTGAAACTAGCTAAGTTGTTGTTTGTGTAGTAGGTTCGGTTCAAAAGTAATTATTTGATAATAGTTACTGGCGATCTGGTGATGTTGCTACTGCTATTGATGTATATGTGGTTCTATCTTTTTTAGTGGAGTTTGTAGTTGATTAGTGCGTCAGCGAGGCATGTTCAAATCTATAATGGGTTGTTCTTTTTGTGTAGTTTTGTGAAAGTAATTTTGTAACCTTCTATGTACTTAACTTGTGTTTGTAATCTATCTTTGTGTTACCTTGTGCTCCATTAGTTGTATGTATACTTTGAATATGTTACAAAGAATATGTTCTGATTAGTTGTTATTCTTTTTGAAGAATATGTGTTTGTCTTTATGTGTAATGGATACTCTAAGTGTTGTCACATTTACTCTTACAAAGTATAAGAGTAAATGAGTTTGAATCATAATGTTTCTTTTCTGAGCTATCACAGTTACTCTTATTGTTGTTAGAGTTACTCTTAGTTCTCGTTCAATTACTCACAGGGTTGTCACAGTTACTCGTAGTGCTTCTTCAGTTACTTGTATTATTTTTACAATTACTCAAACTACTATTTGAGTTACTCGTAGTGCTCCTTTAGTTACTCACATTGTTGTCATAGTTACTCGTAGTTTTTTACAGTTACTCGCAGGGTTTTTTCAGTTACTCGTAGGGTTTTTTCAGTTACTCGCATGGTTTTTTTAGTTACTCGCAGGGTTGTGACAGTTACTCTTAGTGTTTGTTCAGTTACTCGCAGGTTTGTGACATTTACTTACAGTGTTTGTTCAGTTAACCATTACTTGCAGTGTTTAGTTACTCACAGACTTGTTTCAGTTACTCGCAGGCTTTTTTCAGTTACTCGCCGTGTTTGTTCAGTTACTCATAGGGTTGTGACAGTTACTCGTAGTGTTTTTTCAGTTACTCACAGTGTTTTCACAGTTACTCTAACTGCTATTACAGTTACTCGCAGGGTTTTTTCAAGTACTTGCATTATTGTCACAGTTACTCACAGTATTGTTACAGTTACTCGTAGTGTTTTTTCAGTTACTCATAGTCCTTTTTCAGTTACTCACAATGTTTTTTCAGTTACTCGAGGGTTGTGATAGTTACTCGCAGTGTTTTTCAGTTACTCGCAGTGTTTTCACAGTTACTCTAACTGCTATTACATTTACTCACAGGGTTTTTTCAGTTACTCGCATTATTTTCACAGTTACTCGTAGTATTGTTACAGTTACTCGCAGTGTTTTTTCAGTTACTCACAGACTTTTTTTAGTTACTCGTAGTGTTTTTTCAGTTACTCGAGGGTTGTGACAGTTACTTGCAGTGTTTTTTCAGTTACTCGCAGTGTTTTCACAGTTACTCTAACTACTATTACAGTTACTCACAGGGTTTTTTCAGTTACTCGCATTATTTTCACAGTTACTCGCAGTATTGTTACAGTTACTCGCAGTGTTTTTTCAGTTACTTATAGTCCTTTTTCAGTTACTCGCAGTGTTTTTTCAGTTACTTGAGGGTTGTGATAGTTACTCGCAGTGTTTTTTCAGTTACTCAGCCATTACTCTCAGTTACTCAACCATTACTCTCAGTTACTCAAGCATTACTCTCAGTTACTCAAGCATTACTTTTCAGTCACTCAAGCATTCTGTTACTTTCAGTTCAGTTACTTGCATGGTTGTATCAGTTACTCATAGTGGTTTTAGAGTTACTCTTACAACATTCAAAGCATAAAAGTATTTAAAGCATTCAAGAACATAAGAATTCAAACCATAAATGTATTCGACACATTCAAGATCAGCTGTACATTCAGTCTTTTTGCAGCACACTAATAAATAATCCATTTTAATCAGCTGTACATTCAGCCAAAATTTAAGGGCAAAATCAATATTGTTCAAGATGAGATGTACATCAAGATCAGTTGTACATTCATACTTTTCACAGTTGTACATTCAAGATCAGCTGTACATTCAATCTTTTCACATAGTTTATACATCAGAATAATAGAAGCCTATTGTTCAGGCTTTTAATAGTGGTTAAACATCCGAATCACAGAAGCCTATTCTACATTTAGGCTTTTCACATGCTTTTTTTGTGTTTGGCAGAAACCGGACTAACGGGGTCCATTCCAAATTTCATAATCCTCTAATTCAGACCAAATCAATCATGCTCTTAGCAAGATTTTAGATCTTAGTCCAAATTTGACTCTATCTTTTTTATTATTTTGTTTTATATGTTAGACTCAAAAATAGAAATTATGTCCAATGTAATGAGTGCTTTTCTTGCCAAACAAAAACATGACTAAATCTGGATCTAATCTGAATTTCGAACCAAAGGAGTTTGATCGGGAAGCTAAAAAGGCACCATAAACTATCCTTTGATAACACATCAATATAGTTTACTCGGAGGAGGGGCAGGTTTTGCTTATGCGTATGGTAAATAGGAGGATGGCAGTTTTGGAAAAAGTATCCATAAACAGGTTTCTTGGCTCATTTTAGAATTGAAAACACCAATTTCGTCCTTTGGCGATGTGGATCTGGTGCTAGATCTTCCTGTGTGCGCGGTAGGTGACGACACCCATGAGCCAGCCAGCCGGTCTAGTCCCAGCGGCAGACTGAGACTAAGAGTCTGTGCCCACGACCGCTGCTGGCTAGGTTGCAGCAGTCCTCCAAATGCAGTGTTAAGTTTTCGACTTCTGCCATAGCCTGACGGAGTATAGATCAGTCCCCGTGGTGCCAGTGGGGGACTCCGGCGGCCTGCCTGCCTGCCTGTCTATGCGCCTCTGTTGGCTATCTTTGCTATCTAAACTTTGTCCTCTTCTGGTCATTAACCCACCAGAGACGAGAGGTTGATTGACAACAACTAGGGCGGCCATCGGCGTTTCAATCGGCCTGCTGGCATGCCCAATTCTCTCGAGCTATTAATGCTGTTGCCGGAACGGGGAGGCAGAGAAATCCAAATCTGATCCTGGGCGATTGATTTAGTTCCCTTACATTTAATTTTGCATTACTCTGCTCTGCTCCACGCACGCCAACGTGGACCTGGAGACAAGGAGACCGCTCGGCGGCAGTGATGCGCTCGACTCTTAGCCTGAAGGCAAACTCGACATACACGTTTCGTAACTACAGAAGCGAGATATTTGCCGGGTAGCTAAACTAATCTACCCGTGCGGGCAACAAAAACAAACTCATATATATATATATATATATATATATATATATATATATATATATATATATATATATATATATATATATATAGTTAGGGTAGAATACACTCGAGTGTACAGATCACACTAATACACTCTAGTGTGTTTGCATATCAAGACTATTTTTTGAAAAATGTAAACCATTGATCTTCATTGTCATACTATAACTAGGCTACATATAAATTTTGAGCTCATTTGGATGTGTGTAGGTCACTCATCTAAGGGCAACAAAATCGACGCGTGAAACTAATTTGAAATGCATAACTTTTGCGGTCTTTATAACATTACCTATAAATGTCTAAATGTGCTCAAATTTTTCTTATGAGTTATTCACAACATGTTTAAGAAGTTCAACAGATTAAATTTTTGAAAAAAATATTGCATCATGAAGAACTACTTGAGTGTATTCTGCTCTGAATACACTAGAGTGTATTCTAGCCTGACTCTCTCTCTCTCTCTCTATATATATATATATATATATATATATATATATATATATATATATAGAGAGAGAGAGAGAGAGAGAGAGGCTAACACTAGAGTGTATCTAGAACGGAATACACTCAAGTAGTTTTTCATGATGCAATTTTTTTTTTGAAAATCCAATCTATTGATGTTCTTAAACATCTCGTGAACATCTCATATATAAAATTTGAGCCCATTTGGATATGTATAGCTCATGTTATGAAGACCACAAAAATTATACATTTCAAATTAATTTTGTGCGTCAATTTTTTTGCCCTTGGATGAGTGACTCACACTCATCCAAATGAACTCAAAATTTGTATGTTGCCTAATTGTAGTATGAAAATGAAGATCAATGGTTTACATTTTGTAAAAAAATAGTCTTGATATGAAAACACCACTCGAGTGTAGCATGTGATCCGTACACATGAGTGTATTCTAGCCTGACTCTCTCTCTCTCTCTCTCTCTCTCTCTCTCTATATATATATATATATATATATATATATATATATATATATATATATGGGGATTTATTCACTTCCCGCGCGGGTAGCCTGATTTTTCGCTACCCGCACATCCAAAGGTGTAACTATATGGTACACAAAAGTAACTCTAAGATCAAAAGAGTGACTATATTGATAAAAAAGTAACAATATGACTAAAAAAGTAATTACGCATAAAATATACAGTCAGTAAATATATGGACGTATTTTTTATTTTGGTGGGGCAAATGATATTATTTTTGGATGAAATTTTTTGGGGAGCTAGATAAAATTCTCCTCTACAATTGTGAATTTTTTTTTGAAAAAAGTGACAGGAAGGGTGTGCGGGTAGCTACCCGCGCGGATATTAAAGATGAGCTATATATATATATATATATATATATATATATATATATATATATCCATTCATTTGCTACCCACATGTAGTAATCCGTTGATCTATTTTGTAATAGAAAGGTACATATTTGTAATGAGACAAACATTGTTTGTAATGAGATGACCAAATTTGTCTGCACTATGCACTAACATTTTCATGATTTGGCTATGACAGAAACATGCATTGTATTTAACATGATTAACAAAACTACTAGTGTATGGGTCACTAATTGGACTTGAAATAAATCATACCTTAATCTTCCACCATGGCAAAAATCCTAGCATGCCTTTTCTCTGCCGAATTGGATCAGGGTCCTAGTTCACCTTATCCTTCTTGTTGTGCATAAGCTTGGGGCAGTTTGGCTTGATGTGACCCTCTATGCGACAATAGTAGCAAGCTATGTTACCCATCCTTCATACACCACCACGGGTCTTGTGACACTTGGGATACTTTGCACATTGGGGGACATCATCCTCATGGGTAGGGTTGTCAATGGGTAAGGGTTAACCCGTTAACCCTTTACCCATACCATGTAGGGGAAGGGTAAGGGTAAAGGATTTTCCTACCCTTTACCCATCTACCCGCTACCTTAGTGGGTAAGGGTAAGGGTAAGGCATTACTTATACCCTCTAACCCGCTACCCGCCAATATTTATATATAATATATTAAATATATTGTCGTATTGTTGTTTAAGTCTATTAGATATTCAATATTATATGGTTGTAATTTAATGTAATACATAGTTCTTTATTTACTTTTTAAGTATCTAATTTGGTCATGTATACATCACCATTTTGAAGGTATAAGACCAATGTGTATGAAATATTTTCTATTTTATGTACAACTTGACATTGTGTAGTCATTCTTGAGCATCTTAATATCTCACTAAAATATATAAATATATTAATAAGCCTATTATTCTTAATATTAGAATACATTTTGAGAAAACATATAAATTCCCAGCCTCACCCTTACCCTCCCCATTTAACCTGTGGGTAAGAGGGTAAGGGTAAGGGGAGGGTAAGGATATTTGTGGAGTGGGGAATTACCCATACCCTTACTCGCCACTCTTGGTAGGTAAGGATAAGGGTAAGACCATACCCTTCCCATACCCTCCCCATTGACAACCCTACTCATGGCCTTTCTTTTCTTCTCATTGTTGTTTGCATGATGGTGGTGATTGCTGTCTTCCCTCTTCCATGTCCTCCGCGGGTGGTCCTCAAGCTCTATAGCAACATCAAGAGCATCATGTACTATCCTATGGCCTTGTCCAGTGAGGGCATAACTGAGATCATCCTTGAGACCATAGACAAACTTCTTGGCAATGTGTAGCTGATCAAGCCTATGCCTATATTTCTGAAGGATACAAAAACACATGGCATACTGTGTGACAGACATATCTCCACGTTGGTAGAGCTTGAGCCTATCCTCCCCCTTCTTGTCGATGATGGACATAGAAATATAGTGGTTCTTGAAAGAAGTCACGAACTCATACCAAGTGAGGAGCTCAACATCTGGGTGTCTAGCATCACAAAAATTCTCCCACCAATCACATGTAGCTACCCATATCATGTATGTACCAAACCTGACACGAGATTCCTCAGAGCATTCCAGGTCATAAGAGCAGTGCTCCATGTTTCCGAGTCATGCCTTAGCCTTACCACAACATCGATCTCCTCCTCTCCTATAAAGGATTTTGGCTTGATCTTGATGAAGTCAAAGAGAGTCACTTTATTCCTTCTTAGGTGGGCATCACCCCTACCACAAATACCATCGGTCAATTCCCTGGCCAACACATCATATTAAACCAATGGGTTAACTGTAGGAGGACTCTCAACATGCTCCTCCTTGTTGGCGGAGAAACTTTCCTCATCAAAATCCAGATGGGCCTTGCCCTTGTCAGGATGAGTCTTAGGGGCCATCTGAAAGGGAAGAGAGATGTTCATAAGAATACATCACAAAAGATATGATCCTACTAAGTGGCCATTCTTGGATTTTCTCTGATACCATTTTTTTCATTACCTCCTTTATAATATTAATATAACCATAGTGGAAGCATTATTCACATAGGAGTTCAAGATAAAATGTGACATGATATCATTGAATAAGCAAAATCCATAGAACAAAAGTAAATGACCACAAAGGCCTTATTACATGCTATAACTAAGGGCAACCAAATGCCAACATAATATAATTTTAAACTGGAAACTCCTACATAACATGAATGGAAAGAAACATGATAATTATCTAGAATGGCACTCCACCAAGTGGGATCATGTAACTATCCTGAAGCTGCCATCTATGGCTCTACTTATTCTCTTTCTCCTCACCTACAAACATCTCATTCCCATCCATGCATTGGAAAAATGCCAATCAGTAAGTGGCATGGATATTCTAACATATATGAAATTACTCAAAGGGGAAAAGACTATATATATTACTCTTAAATATATGCATGAAAAATAGCATTTCACAACTATAGAACACTTGCTCCTTAAATAACATATTTACTTTATTTAATTATTATATTTTTACTTAACTTATGCTGGAGACCTGTACTCTAGTACCTGGGTCTCATGATCTGCACTCTGGTGCTTGGGTCATCTTATCTGAGTCGGCCTGTACTAATGGCCTGGGCCTCATGACCTGCACTAAGGCCTAGGTCGTCTCTTTTGAGTTGACCTGCACTAAGGCCTGGGTCAAACTTCTTAATCTGATGTCATCTTAGATCTTATCTTAACTTGAATCTTGATGCATGAATCTTATTGGGTTCTTATCTTAAAATCTGAACTTCAAGTCTTAATGAACTATTGTATGATAATTCTTAGCATGATTTCTGGAATCATAAACTTTAATAAGAAACTTATAAATTTTCTTTAACTTGAAACAGTGAAGTATAAGAGCATATGAATCATGAGTATCTTACTTGAAATAAGGAACATGTAAAAATGCTAAAGTAAAAACTAAATATTCATGGGCATGGACCACTTACCTTTATAACAAGAATAGAACATCTAAAGTTCTCTTGATGTCAACCCTTAATCAACATGTGATAATAAGACAATGCTCCCAAATTAGGCTTCTAAACCCTAATTATGTTAAGTCAGATGTTTCATTAAAACCAACCAAAAATAGGCCCTAAAACATGGACCATTAGCAAGATCTCAAAACATGATCAAAAATCATATATGGATCATCCTCATTAGATCTATAGATTGTTATCTATGATTTATTGAAGATCAGACTAAAATTGACAAATCAACATCGAGATAACTCAATCCAAGCAATTTCTTGAAACACTGAATCTCAAAAAAATAAAAAAGTTAAAAGATAGCTTTGCCCTTTTTTTATTTTCTAACCATCAAAGTGACAGGGATTCAAGCAGTCATTCATTCATTTAAAACTATGCGTACATGATACATAAATGAGCATGTGCATTCCCATAATGCCCAAGGCATTGCGTGACACATACATCAAAATGTGGGGCCATGTCAACTGGTTAATACTTTATGATTATGGATGTGATCGATTTTGGTTTGTCGCCTTTATTTATTACATACGATGCGAATAAAATTGGCTTTATGCATGTCCAATCCTAAATCCACAAATCCCAATATACATATATGATATGTAATATGAATGCACTCAATATGCGTCACCCTTAAATGAGTTTTGCGATGGATGTATAGCATGGTTATGGCCAATAAACCCTATGTCTGTATATGGTTGAATGTGGTTGCTTGCATCTCGGTCTACACACCGATTCCTTACCTCTTTTTCTTGATGTAACTCAAGATAACCTGAGATTTCTTTCCTACCTCTACTCCCCCTGAATGTTACTCAGGGTTTCTCCATTAAAATGTAAATAGGATAGAACTTGTATTTCCTGTTATGTCAGAGAATGGTGGACAACCTGACGACAACTGAGACGATCGTTTCAAGGCATGAACTGATCAGTTGGCATTCCAGACGACCGGTTCATAGAGCGAGACGAGCGGGTGGTGGCCATGAGGAGATCCACGATGACCAGACAAACCGATCGATTGGAGGAGCAAATCGATCGGCTGGTGGCACCCAACCGACCAGCCTAATGGCGAGCCGATCAATCATGGAGATGAGTTGATCAAACCCAGAAAGGCAAAGCACATAGTTCATCTTGTACAGGTTGCATGTGATGTAAACCTAGATGATCGTGATTCCTATTGGCTCGGGGAATCACATTAGGATGGCCATAATCATCGCTTTTATCATTTTGCATGTTTTCTGTGGGATATAGCATGTATATGATACGTACTATGTATTGTGGTGATTGGATATGTATATGTATATAAAAAAAACAAATCCCTCATTAAATATTAAGTTTTAGATGCCTTCCAAATGTGACACACGTGAAAAGCTTGATCGACCAAGTGTGGGCACGCCCAAGCGTGGTGCACCGTCTATCTTGTGGAAGCGTGAAGGATGAATATGTGGGTCTGCTCAAGCAGGGTGCATATTCATCGTGTTGGCTTTGGGTCAGACTTAACAGGGTGACCTAGATAGGATATAGCACCTTGAGGCATGGAGATGTTCATGGCAAGGAGTTGCATATGACATCTTATCAAGAGTTGCATATGATGCAATTGGCAAGAGTTGCCTACCTGAGAGATCTAAGTTGTGGGTGACAACCCAAGCTGGTCCATGACTTAGAGGATTTTAGGATCTTGCCCACTAGAAGGTTGTATGCTGCAATCTTCCGAATTAATGGTGAGGGCTATCAATTTGAACTAAAATAGTGGGAGCGATAATCAATTAAAGGCCTAATTATATCGTCAAATTTTCAAATCAATCAAATAAGTCAAAAATGAGTTTTTGGACTAAAATTGCATATTTTCCTTTTGTAGTACAAATGGCAACAAACAACAATCACTTTTCTTTGCGATCGGTCTTTGACAAGGACAATCTAAATGGGACAAACTTCCACGACTGGTATCGGACATTGAGAATTGTTCTCACTCAAGAGCGTACGCTCTATGTCCTGGATACTCCAATTCCAGAGGAACCCACTCCCAATGCACCAAAGGCAGAAAGGGATGCTTACAAGAAGCATTTTGATGATGCCATTGATGCAAAGTGCTTGATGTTATGTTCTATGAACCATGAGTTGCAAAGACAGCATGAGAACATGGGTGTCATTGAGATGATTCAGCATCTCAGGAACATGTATGAAGATCAAGCACAGCAAGAGAGATAAAATGTCTCATGGGCACTGTTCAAGTGCGTCATGACAGAAGGAGATCTAGTTGGTCCTCACACACTCAAGAGTATTGGGTATGTGGAGAAGATGTAGAGACTGGGATTTCCACTGAGCCAAGAGTTGGCTACTGACGTGATACTACAATTGTTGCCAGAATCCTACAGTCAGTTTGTGATGAACTACAACATGAACAACTTTGATAGGCCACTGTCAGAGTTGTTGGGCATGTTGAGGACAGCCGAGATACAGATGAAGAAGGACAAGCCTAAGTCTGTGATGGTGATCACGGGAAAGAAAGGCAAGTCCAAGCGCAAGGGCAAGGGCAAAGCTAAGAAAGGTTCTGATGCTAGCCAGGAGCCCAAGACATCTTCAGCTCTCAAGGCCAAGGGAGGCGTGACCAAGAAAGGAAATTGCCACCATTGTCAAAAGCCAAGACATTGGAAAAGGAATTGTCCTCTCTATCTGGAAGAACAAAAGAAGAAGGAGGCGACTGATGTCTCTACTTAAAGGTGTCATGAAAGTAAACTCTTAACACTTTTTGAGGTATATGATACCAAGATGTAAAGTGTAAAGCAGTCATAATTGGGGCAAGTGTTGCCTCCATAGATAGGAGTACTTTAGTTTATTTTCAACCTACAAGGCATGTAATACAGTTATGAACTGCTATTCATATTTGCCAATAGATAGAAACACTTTATTTTTGCATATTGTATGACAATGATGGCAATTAATAAAGTTGAGTTTTCAATCTTAAAGATATGATCTTTGTGGCAATGCCTTGTTTATCTTGTGGTATTTGATATGCATAAGATAAAATGATACCTAAAAGTTATAGATAACTCAAACAATCAAATTAGCACCAATCATGAGAAATTCATTTCTAATTTCCATGTGATGGATAAATCTAGACTCTTTTGGTTAGAGAACCAGTAAGAGACATGAATATCTTGGACATGATTAATCAATCTTCACTAAAAGTAGTGGGAGAATGATTACCCTATTAGGTATAATACATGTGATGTATTAACATACCTATTGGAAAAAATGCTAATACTTCAAATGGTGTTTAGAGAAATACCAATATGAACATCTTGAAGTGTTCAAGATTATCATAGATGAAGTACAAATTTGGTAAAGTGTTAATTCTTGATGAGATCAATGAATGAAATACTTGGACCAAATGTTTGAGATCCTTATGAGTGATTATGATAGTGTATCATAGTGAACTCATGATTAAGGCATGGTGATGTCTAAATCAAGAAGGAATCATACTCTAAGGAGTTAGAGGATGATTATCAAATAACTAAATTCTTCTTAATAAAAGAATACCCCACACTAATAAAAGAAATTAAGAATCACAAGGAGTTGTGAGTTCTTATATCCTTAACAGATACACCTCAATTATCTATATGATGAGTTGTTCATGTGATGAGTCAACTATCTAGATGAATATGAGGAACCGAATTTTGAGTTATGGTTTATGACCATTACATCCTAAATGACATCCATGTGAACCATAAGGTATGACCTTGATGGTAGCACCCATTGGATGAAATCCATAAGTGCAAATGAATCTTAAAGGTTAAGATACATGGATAACATTTTGAGAAGGATGATGCTTGTTGATTGCAACTTAATGACTAAGACATTTGGCATATGGATACTTAAACTGCATTCCTATGAGGAATAAAACAAGGATGTGTACGTGACACAAACTATAAGGTTTATGAATCCAATAATGCAAATGAAGTCTATAAGTTACAATGGACTAATCAATATGATTGATTGAGTACAAGCAACTCCGAATTGGATCTTTACTTTGATGATATAGTCAAAGGGTTTGACTGATATGTTAAAGATAAAGAAGGGATCTGTGATTTAGTGGGAGCGTGTTCACATTCCACATGTTGATATGAAATGGAAATGTTCTAGAATGGAAATCTAAAAGTGGAAATTATCTTTAAGGAAGATAGAGATGTTTCCTATGTGATAGGAATAGAGATCTATAGAGATAGTTCTCAAAACCTCTTGACCTGAAAAGAGAAAGCATACATTGGCAATCTATACTCAAGGGTTCAGTATGCACAGATTCAGTGGGAGGAAACATGTCCATATTACATGGAGTTAATATCCCAAGGCCAAGTGTCCAATTCTTATGAAGAATGGGAACACTAAGAATAGATATGGATCTATCATGTATGTAATCATCCCATTATCTTGCATGCATTCATCATCTTGTATGTAGGACATGGCAATATGATGTGCTCATCCTGATAACTCATATGTGGGACATGAAGAGTGGATGTATGTCTGCTTCCAGTAAGGGTTACTGGAATACCATGAGAACTTGATAAGTACTTGAGAAGTACTAGTTGTATGGAGATAAGGAAGAGTTCAATGTAAAGAGTTACATTGATGCGAACTTCCGAAAGGACAGAAAATTAATCGCAAAATATATATAGGATATATAAAAGTGAAAGTTTGTTGATAATTGGAAGTGTTCCAATAAAACTGTTTAAAAGGAAATGTCGAGTATCCGTTTGTTAGAGAACAACAGTGGATACTATATGGATTTGGAAGTTCATGAGATGAACTTATAGATATTCCACTCATTGATGACAAGTATGGAATCCTTGATCATGCAATGTGGCTAAAGGTTAGCAAAGGAATACTAGATCGCATATTACGGAAACTCCATCTCATACGTGTGACGTACAATGAAGAGATGAGAGACATGCAATTTATACTGACTTTGGCAAGGTGTTGCCATAACTCACTATGTTGGTACAAGAGCACAGTAACATGTGGGACATGTTTGAAGATCACTATGAATATGATTCAAGGGTGATTGGCTCACAGTGCAAGTGGGAGTCTGTTGGTATGAATGCCCTGAGAGCCAATCATGGGATGATTGGTGGGATACATAAAGATTGATTTGATAAACATCAAAGGCAAGCTTCCAATTCTTTCTGGTTCAGTCATATGAGATAGTGATAGAACAGATTGAATGTCTAGAGAATGACAATACTCAATGACGTATGCCTTCAGGTTGAGGACCTAAACAATGAGATCATACGGATGCTAAGAGTTTGTACATTCTTGTTATGTCCCTAGTCGGATGTCATTGTGGAAGGTAGATAGACAACAATGACACACAAGACTAGATTGTGGTGTTGGTTGATGACAGAATCTCATTAGTCACGATATAGAGATATCAAACCAAACACATAGGTACTTGTTAGAGAACAAGTGTATCAGACAGACCCACCGTGAGTTTGACACATGGAACCATGACATGGTAGTCACAGTCAGTACTCACAGTGATGGTGGTGAGTGTGATTCTTTGACCTGAAATCACTACACTCAACACATGTCGTTGGGCACACTTTGACATCATAAAACGCAGTCCTGAAACATGGGTTGTTATAAAGGTGATGATTGGGTGGCTTTGACACATGGGGATTTTGAGGGGTGAGTGATAGATATGGGATTTGTCCCTCCTGAGGGAGTTTGATATCCAAGGCCACTTGATGAGTAGGATTGAAATAGGCGTTCGCACGCATGTGTGAATCGGTATGTGATATTGATGTCATACATATCTCTTCGAATCTGCTCTGAGATCAAGAAAGTGAATGAACGTTGACAGGATGATTGTTCCATGCCTCGAGTTCATTCGGGATATCAGTGACAAAGGAATTATACATTCGTTGTAACACCATTCACGGATTGTAGGATTGAAAGTTGTTCTCCAACTTTCTACTTTCACTTGGGTAGCACTGATGTGTGACTAGGCACCGCTCTTTGCTTGTGAAGTCATAATTGTTATGGACTTTCACTGCCAACGTGAAATGGACCTACAGGGTCACACACATAGGATTTAACCTGGAAGAGGAGTTTTGTCCACAAACAATGTTTAGATTGATTACTAAAGGAGTTTGGTAATTCAATTAAACACTCAATTGATTGATAGCTCAAAATCATAGTGTTCAAGGTGTTGGACAGATTGATTAGAGTATCGGATTGGTTGAAACCGCAATTGACTGATTCTGCACAATCTGTACTCCCAACTGACCGGCTCATGAGATGAACCGATCGGCTCAGCTTGGTGAACCAGTCGGCTCAAGTTGTGAGTCGATCCGCTCATGGACATGGTGAACGATTGCTTCAAGTGTTGAAATGATCGGTTCAATTGTTGCAATCGAGCAAGTTGGGAAAGTCGGATTGGTGAGAATTTTCCTTTCGTTTCACTTGCCCAATTTGATTGGGAAATAGGATTGGTATTCGATACCAATAAGAAATAAAAAAAGGAAAGTCAATCGGGAACTGGTTAGGACCACGAACCGACCGGTTCAGAAAGTGAACCGACCGGCTCATGGTTCCCAATCGATCGGTTGAGTGTCAACCGACCGGTTCAGATCCCCAACCGACCGTTTCAGTTGTGAAACAATTGGTTCAGGTTGTGAGTTGGTTGTTTTGTGGAAAATCTCGAACCCTTCTACTCATGCTTTTAGTCCTGCATTGCCTAGGATGGAGAACCCTGTCCCATGACCCTCCTATATATATAGGGGTATTGGGGGCTTCTCAAAGAACAACTCAGTGCAACCAGTTGCTCTGCAAAGTTTTCGTTCTCTGGTTTTGGTAACCGAGAGAGAGCCCGAGCAAGTGCTACCCGCAAAGGGAGGCGCAGCAAGGGAAAGACAACTGCAGTTGCAACTGGAGGCAGGAGAGTGTGTTGGCGACTAGTACGTCAACAGGAGGGTGTGACTCCTTCCAACTCCTTATAGGATAAGGAGTGTGGAGTTCCAAGTGGTCCGTGTGGACTACTTCATAGGAGGGAGGTTTTTGCCACTCAGGAGGACAATTGTCAATCCCGACAGTCCCAGTGAGAGGAGGAGTCGTCAGTCCCAGTGCAACCAGGAGCTGCACAGACACCGTCCAAGACCGGAGTTGAAGACCACGCAAAGCGTGAGCTATTGTCGCTGAGCAAGCTTCGGGACAAGGTATGATTCCACAAACCATCCTTTCCTATTATACAGACGTTGACGTGTTTCCTTGTTCTGGGTTTGGGGGAGAAAATTTTTGTTTCCGCTGCCTTCTCTGCCTCCCCTAAAACCCAACACCCTATATATAGAAGGGTCATGGGACAAGGTTCTCTACCCCGGGAAATGAAGGACTAAAGCAGGAGTAGAAGGGTTCGAGATTTTTCCATAAAACAACTAATCTGTGCCAGCTGAACCGATCGGTTCACACCCTAAAATGATTATTTCGGGATCTGATCCGATCGGCTCATGCCTGAGCCGATCGGTTCGTGGTCCTGATCCAACTCAAATTAACTTTCATATTTGTTTCCGATCAATCAAATATTAATCCTTGTCCAAATCGAATTTGTACAAGTGAAACAAATTGTATTTGCAAAATAGTCTTCTGACTTTCCAAACGATCTCGGTTGGTCCACGAATCGATCGGTTCAACAATTGAGCCGACCGTTTCATGACACATGAGCCGCTCGACTCACAACTTGAGTCGATCGGTTCATCAACATGAGTCGATCGGTTGGGGCAGTAGACTATGCAAAATCAGTCACTGATATCTCAAATAAACTCAAGGCATGGAAGAGTCATCCTTTCAACGTTCATTCACTTTCTTGATCTCAGAGTAGATTGGAGGAGATATGTATGACATCAATATCACATATTGATTCACACATGCGTGCGCACACCTATCTCAATCCTACTCATCAAGTGGCCATGGATATCAAACTCCCTCAGGAGGGACAAATCCCATATCTATCACTCACCCCTCAAAAGCCCCATGTGTCAAAGCCACCCAATCATCACCTTTATAACAACCCATGTTTCAGGACTGCTTTTGATGATGTCAAAGTGTACCCAACGACATGTGCTGAGTGTAGTGATTTCAGGTCAAAGAATCACATTCACCACCATCACTGTGAGAACTGACTATGACTACCATGTCATGGTTCCATGTGTCAAACTCATGGTGGGTTTGTTCGGTACACTTGTTCTCTACCAAGTACCTATGTGTTTGGTTTGATATCTCCATATAATGACTAATGGGATTCTATCATCAACTAACACCACAATCTAGTCTTGTGTGTCATTGTTGTCTATCTACCTTCCATAATGACATCCTACTAGGGACATAATAAGAATGTACAAACTCTTAGAATCTATATGATCTCATCGTTCAGGTCCTTAACCTGAAAGCATACGCCATTGAGTACTGTCATTCTCTAGATATTCAATATGTTCTATCATTATCTCATATGACAGAACCATAAAGAATTGGAAGCTTGCCTTTGATCTTTATCAAATCAATCTAAATATATCCCACCAATCATCCCATTATTGGCTCTCAAGGCATACATACCAACAGAAATATCAACATTTGTGCCTTTTATTTAAGGCTAATGTACTCTTACTTGATGTTTTGGCCATGTTGTTTAAGATATTGATAAGTTGGGATTCCATTCATCTTGATTATCATTTGGGTCTTGGTATGGCCTAGGGTGGTTACTTTTACCCTGATTTGGGTGGTTTGGTATTTTTTGCATTCTATATATTTTGGGTTGTTAGGCGTTATTAAGATTTTAAATACTTGTATGTAAATTCACCGATGCAATTGGAAAATATGTAACTTGATTAATTAATCAAGTATAAAACTAATCATGTAGTGCCTTGTTATGGTAGAACTATATGTTATAGTTTTAGGATAGTGAAACAAGTAATCCTTGTATCCATTTCAAATTGTGAGAAGGAGCTCGGATCTTGGAGCTCAAGACTGAATTCAAAGAGCTAAAATCTACCACCATCACCGAAGAAGAAAATAAGGAGCCCACTTCACCAGAAATGAAGCCTCTACCTAAGGGGCTAAAGTATGTCTTCCTCAAAGAGAAGAACATCTATCTGATCATTGCCAATGTAGACCTCATAACAACCAAAGAAGATAAGTTGCTGACCAAACTATAGAATAGGCAGAAAGCACTAGGCTACAAAATGATTGATCTTGATGGAGTGATACTAGCCCTCCACATGAACATAATTAACATGATTGACAATTACAAGCCCTCCATCAAGCCTTAATGTAAGCTAAATCTGATTCTGGAGGAGGTTGTGCAAAAGGAGGTAATTAATATATTGCTTTATAGGGTCATTTATCCCATCTCTGATTCATCATGGGTGAGTCTTGGGCAAGTTGTAACAAAGAAGGGAGGAACTAAAGTTGTTTTGAATGAAAAAAATGAGCTTATTCCCACCTACACTGTCATCGAGTGGTGTATGTGTGTAGACTATTGCAAGCTCAACAATGCAACATGGATGGGCTACTTTCCCCTTCCCTTTCCTAATCAAGTACTTGAGAGGATTTCTCAATAGGAGTTCTTTGGATACCTAGATGGGTACTCTAGTTTTTACCAAATTCCCATTCATTTCAAGTGATCAAGAGAAGATTATCTTTGTGTCTCCCTTCGGCATGTATGCTTTCGTCCAGATGCCCTTCAGATTATGCAATGCATCTGTCACATTTCAACGTTGCATGTCTTCCTCCATCTTCTCTGGCCTCACTGAAACAATAATTGAAATATTGATGGATGACTTCTCAGTATATGGAGATTCTTTTGAATCATGTGTGCACCATGTTACCGTCATCTTGGATCACTATAAAGAAGCACATCTGGTGCTTAATTGAAAAAAATGCCACTTCATGGTGAATGAGGGCAATGCTCTAGGTCACTATTCAACTCTAGAGGTATAGAGGTTGATAAAGCTAAGATAGAAGTGATTGCCAAGATATCACCTCCAACCACTGTCAAAGAAGTCCAAGCATTCTTGGGGCATGTTGGATTTTATAGGAGGTTCATACATGATTGCAACAATTTCCCCGAGCCTCTAGCAAACCCTTTCCCAGAAGGATGTGGACTTTATCTTTAACTCTAAATGTATGAAGAGTGTCAACACTATGAAAGAAGCTCTCATATCAACTCCTATACTTTATGCCCCAGACTGGTCTCTTCCTTTTGAGATCATGTGTGATGCCAACGACTATGTTGTAGGTGCAGTTCTAGGGCAACATGTCGGTAAGAAAGATATATTGGTATCTATGTCCAGGGAGCCAATCATATGATAATTGTAATGGCATAACTTGTAAATTATTTTATTAATAATAAAGGCACACTTCCAATTTATTCTATTTTATTCAATAATGAGATAATGAAGTAACATAATAAATGTCTAGAGAATGATATTACTCAATGACGTATGTCTTCAAGTGTGTGACTTGAATAAGGAGATCATACAAATGTTAAGAATATATACATTCTTTTTATTTCCTTAGTCAGATGTTATTGTGGAAGGATGATAGACAATAATAACACATAAGACTAGAGTGTGTGTTGGTTGATGATAGAGTCTCATTAGTCATGATATGTGATATCAAACCAAGCACATAGATACTTGTTATGGAACAGTGTATCGTACAGACCCATGATAAGAGTGATACATGGAAACCATAATTGGTAGTCAAAATAATCTCTTATAGTGTTGGTGTTAATTGTGGTTCTTAGACCTAAAGTCACTACACTCATCACATGTAGTTCGTAATACTTTGACATCATCCATTGTGATTCTGAATAAGAGTTGCCATAAAGGTGATGATTGGGTGCAGTGTGACACATGGGGATGACTACGAGTGATGTAGATGGGATTTTCCCCTCCTACAAGAGTATCATATCCTAGCCACTTGATAAGCGAGATTGATAAATGCATGGCCATGCTCTTATCACTTAATATGTGATATTGAGCTGACATATATCGCAGATAGTCTACTATGGTTTAAGAAACATGGATTGGACAATTAAAGAGGATGAAGATTCATACCTCGAGTTCAATTTGGATATCAACGACAACAGAACTATACAAACACTCTAACACGAATCATAGATTGTAGGTTGAAGTTGTTCTTCAACTTTTCATTTACTTGGGTACCAATGATGTGTGACTAAGCATCACTCTTTACTTGTGATGTCATAATTGGTTATGGACAATAACAACCAACGTAATATGGGACCTCTAGGGTCACACACATAGGAATTCACTTGGAATAGGAGTTTAATCATCAATGATAATTAGTCTGATTATTAAAGTGTTTAGGTATTCAATTTAAACAACAACTGACTGAATAGACTCGGGACCGACCAGTTCAAGTGTTAAAATGACTGGTTGGAGTGTGAGGTTGATTGGAAATTGCACTGACTGAATTCTGGATGAATCAGGGCAAGAACTGACCAGTTCACTAAGTCAATCGATCGGTGCAGGTTGTAAGATGACCAGTTCATGAGATGAACTTCCTGATTTACAAGAGAAATTCAATTGCATCGAGGATTAATATTGATGTCATGTCATGCATTAATTGGATTATAATTGCCATTACAATTGCGATTGTGAAACATGATGAAAGAACGGATTCACTGGGTGAACTGATCAACTCACATGCCAACCAATTGATTCACATGTGAATCGATCTTTTCGCCACTCGCATGTTGCAAAAATTCATGAGATTCCAATCCTCTCCACTCCGGCAGAGACTGGGAACTCTGACCCTGAGCCTTCTATAAATAGAGGGGTACGAGGGCTTCCCAGAGATACAAATCAATTACTTCTAAAATTTTTTTGTCTTCTTTGGTTATAGTAACTGAGAGAACTTGAGCAAGTCCTACCAAATAAAGGGAGGGATAACAAGGGAGAAAAATTGTGGGAGAGCAAGTTGGTGACTAGTACACCAACGTGAAGGGACAACTCCTTCTTATCCGTTCTTTCGAGAGCGATAGGAGTTCTCGATGGTCCGTATGGACTAGTATAGAGGAGAGTAGGCCTTTTCATGCCGCTAGGAGGACAATGTCAACCTGCTGTTTGTGGTGATCAACTAGGAGAGCAACACAGATGTTGTTTGAGTGCAACTTCATGAAAGGGAGAACAACTATGATGAGGAGATTGTCACTCAACTTGCTTCAAGACCATGTATATCCTATAAACTATCCTTCCCATTTCATAGTTGTTGATGCATTCCATTGGTTAAAGGGGAATATGGTACTTCAATTTTTGTTTCCACTGCCGACTATGTTTCCATATTTCCCTATAGTAGAATTTGAGAAACGTCAATCTACTATGTTTTGGGATATCGATATGGTTGGATTTTGGTTTCATCATTTATTTATTGCATACAATGTGAATAGTTAAATTGATTAATGTGCATATATGGTTAAACACCACATAAGAATCCAAATTGTGCACACACACACACACAGATATATATATATATATATATATATATATATATATATATATATATATATATATATATATATATATATATATATATAGTCAGGCTAGAATACACTCGAGTGTACAAATCACACAAATACACTCAAGTGTATTTGCATATCAAGACTATTTTTTGCAAAATGTAAACCATTGATCTTCACCGTCATACTATAACTAGGATATATACAAATTTTGAGCCCATTTGGATGAATGTAAGTCACTCATCCAAGGGCAACAAAATTGACGTGCGAAACTAATTTGAAATGCATAATTTTTGCAGCCTTTATAACATGACCTATAAATGTCGAAATGTCCTCACCATGTTTAAGAAGATCAATGGATTAGATTTTTGAAAAAAATATTACATCATGAAAAATTACTTGAGAGTATTCTGCTACGGATACACTCGAGTATATATATATATATATATATATATATATATATATATATATATATATATATATATATATATATATATATATATATATATATATATATATGCATTCAATTTACATGCATCTCTCTAAAAGAAAGTTTTGATGGTGGATGTGAAGCATGATTATTGGAAATAACCCTATATATTTGTGCATGGTTGTGTGGTTGGTTTTATCTTGCTTTGCATACCGAGCCTCTACCTTATCTTCCAATTGTAAAAGTACTATTCTCTTCTACCTATGCTCCCCTAGAATGTAATATGTAATATGTAATAGCATTAGGATAGTTTATTTTCTTAGTATGATAAAGAAGAAGATGCTCAGCACCAGACCAAATGACCATCTTGAAGTAGAGCCTACTGACTAAAACACCGAGGAGGACCTATGGGGATGAGACAAACCGATCGACTGGTGGGACCAACCATTTGAATGGAGGATCCAGAAATGGTGGATCAGAGACCAGATGACCGGTATGATGACCAACTGACCAGTGAGGAGGCAAGCCTACTAGTTCAAAGGTTGAATCGATCAACCCATATTGGAAATCACACAACTTCATCAACAACATGATTCTGCAAGACATGTAGACCCTAGGTAGTGGTTATTCCTTTTGGCTCCAAAGATTTACAGTAGAATGGCCATAACCATCACTTATGTTTATTTCATATTTTTCATTGTAGTATATAGCATGTATATGACACGTACTATATATATGTGGTGATTGGATATTGTATATGTATTTATAAATACAAACTCCCTCAATAACATATTAAGTCTAAGATGCTTTCCATTAGAAACACACATGAAAAGCTTGATCCACTAAGCGTGGGCAACCCAAGGGTGGTGTGCCATCTATCTCTTGGAAGTGTGATTGTAATAATATGGGTTTGCTAAGAGGGGTACATTATTATTGTGTTGGCTTTTGGATCAGGCTTAAGTGGGTGTCCTTAACGAGTTTAAGCACCTAGAGGTATGCATATGACTATGGCAAAGAGTTGCACATATCATCTATCAAAGAATTGCATAATACACAATTGATAAGAGTTGCCTACCTTAATAATTGATTATGGATGCTGGCATTGGCCATTTGTTTTTATCTTGGCTCACTAGTACGTTGTACGCTGCAATCTTCCAAATTGATATGTGAAGGCTATCAATTTAATAAAATAGTGGGAGAGTATTAATTAAAGACCTAATTGAATTAGTCAATTTTTAAAATCAAATCAAATCAAATCATAAGGGTTTTGACAAGATGCAAAATTTTCTCTTGTAGAATCAAATGGCAATCAAATCATCATTGCAATTGGTCCATAGGAAGGATAGATTTAATGAGACAAATTTCCACAACATATTTTGGACTTTGAGAAGGGTTCTATGTCCTAGAAACACCAGTTCCAGAAATACATGCTTCTGATGCGCCTAGGGCTGAGGTGGATGCTTACTGGAAGCATGCAAATGATGAATTTGATATAAAGCACCTTATGCTAAGCTGCATGAACTATGAGTTGCATGAGCTGTGTGAGGACATGGGGATACTTCACATGGTAACACATCTTGAGAACTTGAACCATAATAACACAAAGTAAGAAAGGTACAATATCTCAAAGGTGGTCTTTGAGTGTAAGATGACAGAGGGAGACTCCCCAGAGAACCATGTGCTCAATATGATTGGACATGTGGAACATCTAGAAGAACTGGGATTATCTTTGACCCAAGAGTTGGCCATGGATATGATTTTGCAATCATTGCCTGAATCATATAGCCACTTTATTTAGTGTTACCACTTGAATAATATGGCCAGACTGTTGTTAGATTTGCCTGACATGCTAATAAATTCTGAAGAAAGAATGACAATGGACAAATCTGTGATGATGATCAGTGAAGTTGAGTCCAAGGATGAAATCATGGAATAAAGAATTTTAAGGCTAAGCCTAAATCGACATTTTCAACACTCAAGATGACGAGAAAGAAAAGTACAAGAGGAATCTATCCTTTATACTTGAAGGCATTCATCAAGAAGAAGATGGGGATGGCGATCTCCACTTCAGGTATATACATTATTGAGATAAACCTATCTACTTCTTCATCTTGGGTACTAGATATTGGATGTGGATCTCACATATGATCAAATGCAAGATCTAAAAAGATGTAGGCCTTTAGGAATGGGCAAGGTTGAGCTGCAAGTCCCAAATGGAGCAAGAGTTGCTGCCACTATAGTTGGAACCTATAGTTTATCTCTACGCATAGGGCTTGTCATAGAGTTAGTGAACTGCTATTATGTACCTGCCATAAATAGAAACATCATTTATGTATCTTATATGGACAAGGATGCATATGAATTTCATATTAAGAATGGTCGATATTCTATTTCAAAAGATGGGATCTTTAATGGCAATGCCATAATGTCTTATGGTCTTTATTTGCTAGATCTAAAGACATATATTTATAACATAAATACTAAAAGATTAAAACTCAAAAACTCAAACAAAACATATCTTTGACATTGTCATCTAGGGAACATAAATGAGAATCGCATATCTAGACTCCATAAAGATGATTATCTAGACTCTTTTGATTTTGAATCAGTAGAGACATGTGAATCTTGTTTGTATGGCAAGATGACCAAGACTCCTTTCATTGGTAAAAATGAGAGGTATAGTGATCTATTAGGACTCATACATATTGATGTATGTGGCCCTTTTAGAATAACTGCTAGAGGTGGGTATCAATATGTCATTACCTTCACTAATGACTTTAGTAGGTACAACTATGTTTACTTGATGAAACATAAATCAACAACTCCTAAAAAGTTCAAGGAGTTTATGAATGAAGTACAAAACCAACTTGGGAAAAGTATTAAGGCACTTCATTCTGATTGAGGTGGTGAATACTTAAGCCAAGAGTTTGAGGACCTTATGATAGCCCGTGGTTTTGTATCAAAGTGGACTCCACCTAGAACACCACAACATAATGGTGTATTAGAAGGAAGGAATTGCACATTGCTAGATATGGTGTGATCAATGACGAGTTTAGATGAACTTTCAACTACCATGCTCTAGAAACCACCACGTTTATACTAAATTGAGTACCATCTAAATTAGTTCAAAAGACACCGTATGAGGTATGGTATGGGAAGCGTCCCAGTATGTCTTTTCTGAGGATTTGAGGATGTCAAGCTTATGTGAGGAAAATGTTCCTTGAAAAGCTTGGCCCTAAATCTGATAAATGTTATTTTTTTGGATACCCTAAGGAGACCAAAGGATATTACTTTTATTCCCTATTTGAAAATAATTTTTTTTTGTCAGAGATGATGAATTCCTAGAAAAGGATTTTATTTCCAAAAGGAATCAGTGGGAGGAAAGTAGAACTCGAAGAAGTTTGAGACCAACAAGAAAGCATTGAACCGATAGATGAACAAAAGGAACGAAGAGAATCACCAAATGTTGTGGAATCTCAAATTCCTCAAGTAGCACAGGAACCTCGTTGATTTAGTAGGAGCCTCCTTGATCCTAAAAGATTTGTCTATCTTGTGACTCAAGAAGGTGGTGAGTTGGTCATAGATGAATATCCAACAACCTATCTAGAAGATATTAAGGGACCAGAGTCTGAGAAATGGTTTGAGTCCCTAAGATATGAGATGGAATCCATGCATACCAACAAAGTATGGACCTTGGTGGATCCACCTGAAGGGGTAGAACCCATAGGGTGCAAGTGGGTGTTCAAGAAGAAGACCGACTTGGATGGTAAAGTATAAACCTATAAGTGCAGATTGATTGCAAAGGGTTTCAAACAAGTTCAGGGTGTTGACTATGACAAAACATTTCTCCAGTTTCCATGGTTAAGTCCATCATGGTCATGCTTACTATTGCATATTATCATGACTATGATATTTGGTAGATGGATGTTAGAACCACACTCCTTAAGGGGAATATTCTTGAGGATGTGTACATGACACAACCCGAGGGTTTTATAAACCCAAAGGATGCAAATAAAGTCTATAAGCTATTAAGGTCAATCTATGGTTTGAAGAAAGAATCTTGGAGCTGGAATCTTCATTTTGACAAGGCAGTCAAAGAGTTTGGCATTATTCAAAATGAAGATGAACCTTGTGTTTACAAGAAGGTTAGTGGGAGCATGATTGTATTCCTCATATTGTTTGTCGATGGCATACTACTGATGGGGAATGACATCACTACTTTATAAAAGGTAAAGACATGGCTAGGAAATACATTTTCAATGAAAGACTTGGGAGAAGCATCATGCATATTAGGGATTGAGATCTATAGAGATAGATCCTTAAGGATTCTTAGACTAAAAAAAACTCATCCATTGACAAAGTGTTGATGAGGTTCATAATGGGGATCTCAAAGAGACAAAACCTGCCCATGTGTCATGAAGTTAACATCCTAAAACTCAATGTCCCAATTCTTGTGAAGAAAGGGAATGCATGAGTATGATTCCATATGCTTCTGTAATTGGATCCATCATGTATGAAATTTTGTGTACCCATCCCAATGTCACATATGCCTTGAGCATGATGATAAAATATAAATTGGATCCAGGTGATGCTCACTGGATAGCCGTGAAGAACATCCCTAAGTACTTGATAAGAACTAAGGATCAATCCCTTGTCTAATATAGAGAGGAAGAGTTTATAGTAAAGGGTTTCACTGATGCAACCTTCCAAACTGACACAGATGATTACTGATCACAATCTGGAATCATGTTTTACCTAAACAACAAAGTTGTGAGTTGGAAGAGTTCCAAGCAAGAGACAGTTGTCAATTCTACAATAGAGGCTGAGTATAGTATTGCATCGAATGCAATAGAGGAGGCTATATGGATCAAGAAGTTCATCTCTACACTTGGGGTAGTTCCAAGCATCAACGATACAATTGAACTATATTGTGACAACAATGGAGCTATTGCATAAGCTAAGGAAACTAGATCACATCAGTGTTCCAAGCGTATACAAAGGCATTTCCATCTCATACCAGATATTGTACAATGAGGAGATGTGAAGATTTGCAGAGTAGCAATCGAGAATAATATTGTTGGCCCCTAGAAAAAAAAGTATGATGGTCGTATTAGATCATTGGGAATAAGATTCATGGGTGATTATCTCTAAGTGCAAGTGGGAGTCTGTTGGTATGTATGTCCAGAGAGCCAATCATGTGATTGAAATAGCAGAACTTGTTAATGATTTGATTAATAAAAAATACAAGCTTTCAATCTATTATGTTTTATTTAGTTATGAGATAATGGAGTAACTTAATAAATATCTAAAGAATAATATTACTCAATGAATAATATCTTCAAGTGTGTGACTTGAACAATGAGATCATACAAATGTGAAGAGCATATACATTCTTGTTATGTCCCTAGTCAGATGTTATTATGGAAGGTTGATAGACATCAATAACACATAAGACTAGAGTGTGTGTTTTTTTATGACAAAATGACATTAGTCATGATATATGATATCAAACCAAGCACATAGATACTTGTTGTGGAACAATGTATCAGATAGACCCACGATGAGAATGATACATGGAAATCATAATTGGTAGTCAGAATCATGTGTTACAGTATTGGTGATAATTGTGATTCTAAGTCCTGAAGTCATTACACTCATCAAATGTAGTTTGGTATACTTTGACATCATCCACCATGATCATGAATAAGGGTTGCCATAAAGGTGATGAATGGTTGCACTGTGACACATGGGGATGACTGTGAGTGATATAGATGGGATCTGGCCACATGATAAGTGAGACTGAGAAATGCATGGCCATGCTCTTATCAGTCAATATGTGATATTGAGCTTACACATATCTCAGATTATCAGCTCTAGTTTAAGGAACATGGATTGGACAATTGAAGAGGATGATGATTCCATGCCTCAATTTCAATATAGATATCAATGACAAAGGAACTATACAAACACTATAACATCAATCACATATCATAGGTTGAAGTTGTTCAGGAACTTTCCATTTACTTAGGTAGCAATGATGTGTGACTAGGCACTGCTCTTTTCTTATGTTGTCATAATTGATTATGGACATTCACTGCCAACATAATATGGGACCTATAGTGTCACACACATAGGAATTCACTTGGAATAAGAGTTTGATCATGAATGATAATTAAATTGATTACTAAAGTGTTTAGGTATTCAATTTAAACAACAATTCTCTGAATGGACTCTAAACTGACCGGTTCAAGTTTTGAACCAACCGATTGAAATGTTAGGTTGATTGGAAATTTCATTGGTTGGATTCTAGATGAATTCAGGCCCCAAACCGATCGGTCCACTGAGTGAACCGATCAGATCAGGTCATGAGAGGATCAGTTTATCATATGAACCACTCGATTCATAAGATAAATTTGATTGCATACAAGATTAGTGCTGACATCATGTCATGCATTTATTGGATTGGAATTTTCAAGACAATTGCGATTGGTAAACATGATGAAATGAATTATTCACTGGGTGAACTAATCGGCTTACATGCATACTGATCGGTTCACCTATGAACCAATCGTTTTGCTTCTTGTAGGTTGTGAAAATTTGTGAGATTCTAGTCCCTTACACTCATGAATAGATTGGGAACCCTGACCCCATCCATCCTATAAATAGAGGAGTACTGGGTACTTCCCAAAGACACAAGTCAATTGCTTTTGAAAATTGTTTGTCTTCTCTGGTTGTGGTAATCTAGAGAACCCAAGGAAGTCCTACAGAGAACGGGTTGCAAATGCTACCCTATACCTATAAATAGAAGGGGAAGACCTATAGAAATGGGATCTCCCATTATACACTGCTAGGAAGCTTCTGTCCACATTCACTTTCAAACTTCAACCACCTTCTATCATTTCCATCGATTGATGAATGTCAACCAAAGGTGCTTTCACCTTCCTTGCCACCATCATAGAAAGACCAAACCTCAACAGAGTATTGTTCTGAGGTGCCTCCTTCCATTGGTTGACGGCTTCCACCTCTGTCAATATGTTAGTCCCTCTACACAATATTTGATTCAATTTATAAGGAAGGAAGAACAAAATAGCCTATCTCTGGAAAACATCAAGGGGTGTTGTAGATGTATACTGATGCCTTCATTTTAGAATTTGAAGAATCCCCTCAACACACCATGACTACAACTACTTCTCTTCTATGACCATGACTTTGTCCCCTTATTATTTCTTGTACTACTTGCATGAGAAAGTAGTCATCTAGATAGGGTGCAGGGAGTAACCCCATGACCTGATTTTGCTCTTATATGTACATCTATTTTTGTACGAACTATTATATGTTTAGAAAAAAATGTTTTATTCTTGTATGCTTGTCTTTTCAACATTTTTACATGCTTATAATGGTCTTGGATGTAGAGAACTTTGAATCCAAGATCTAGGATATTGATTGATTCTAGTTAAACCCTTGATGAGAACTTTGGATAGGTTTTTTCTGAGGAGATATATGTAAGAACACTAGGTAACGAGACAATAAGCTTAGAGTGATATCTGTCTGGGTTTTAGTCCTAACAACAAAAGGGGGATTCACCTAGCCTCAACATCGATATTCATGTCTAATATGTTGTAGTGAGAGAGTGAACCATAAATAGCAAGGGTGAAATCCATTCCACCCTAGTGTTCCCATCCATCGATTTATCAACCCTTTAATTTAGATATCACTAATTGTAGCTTCAGTTCAGTAACCAAATCCAAATCTTGTTTAAAATACTAGTTCATGCATGGTTACTTTGATCAAATTACTTTTTAAAAATGTTGTCCTTTGGGTTTGATCCTAAATTGTACTACAATAAAATTTGTCCACTTGTGTGTGGTGATTATTGTACTTATTTAGGTAAACTCTAGGGATTTCACTCCTAGTGATTTTGTCAGTGCAATATGACACACGTCAATGGGCGGGAGCATAAAATACCAGAAGATGGATAGGGTTGGCAATGCACTCCAGAAGCTAGTAGAAATCAATCCAGAACCTGAGCAGATGGCTTTCCAGAACATAGGAATGGAGGTTCAATATATGGAGTATGATTGTGGATGTAAAAGACTTAGATACATCCTCTCTACAATTTGGAGCCGTCTAATGCAAAGAAGGTGACAAGTTGTGATCTCATGATGTTTTTTTGCTTAGCTAGATTAAATAATGGTATGGATGCCATCTCGTCAGTTTATTTTCTCACCAATAGTTTTCTTCCATGAGGAGTTCCTGATGAATCAAGTGGCCAGGTATTGAGGGGATTCAATCAAGGCGTGTAAATCTAAGCTGGTGAGGTTGTCTTGGAGAGGGTGAGTCATACTTCAAGGGGAGTGCATAAGAAGAGGGTGGGTTGGGCATGGGTAAGGATAATAGTGGTTCGTCTCTCAAATAATCATGGACATCATAAGGAGTTGTTGATGTGTTTTGGAAAAGATTGGAAAGGTTTGGGAGGGTAGGATCGTATGGGGAACCTAAAGATAGGATTATCTTCCTAAGCACTCCATGGAGAAAAATGGAGTGGAAGAAATGGGCGAGCCCAAAATGGTTACAATCATTATCTATAGAGGGAATTTTAGTAATGGACCAGTTCATTGTAGTAATGGTAGGGGGTGCCAAATGATATAATAATAGAGCATATTGAAATCCTATAAAAAGAGAGGCATTTTCTCATTTGGGATATGAGGACCATTCCCGGAGCCAAAAATAAACAATGTGTACCATAGGTGTTGAGACCCCATCTTTGTCAGCCAACAATAATACATGATTAATGTTAACTCTTTGGATAATGATGGATTCCATTCCACATTTTTTTATGTATTTAATCTATTCATTTCACCTACTTTTACTCACTTCAGGACTTTCTAGAAAAAATCTTCTAGACTAAAAGTGAAATTTTCTCATCAACTATTTTTATAAGCCTATTTCATACATTTCCTAGTTGAATTATCCTTAAAAATACCTACTTTTTTCCATGGACTTTTAATAGTTTTTCTTCATACATTTTAAAGTTAATATCGAGTTATCTCTCTATATATGATTTTCCATGATTTGTTTTCAAAACATTCCTGAAGTTATTAAAATTTGGGAAATAGACTACATCTCCCTAGTGACACTCAATGAATCGTAGAAATCCATTGATGACACATGGAAGATCGACGCGATCCATATTCTACAATGCATGGTGCAAGAAGGTGATGTACAACCTATTCTAGAAAGGTTTGTCAAGAACCCTAAAATGCTAATTCAACCTATAAATACCCCCCATATCCATTATATTGTGGGCCTCTATAACCACATGAAGTGAGAGGATAAAACTATCTCCCTCTTTTATTTGCTAAATTACTCGTGATTTGAAGATCCTTCCTATGACACCACCTGCTTGTGACTCATCTCTAAGCTATAAAAATAGTAATCTAATTGTGCTCCTAGTTGCTAACTTATTATGTCTTCTCTATCATCATATAACTTCTTATATCAACTCTAACTACATATAACTAGTTTTATCTACTTAGAACCACATATCCCATCTATTTACATATTCCTACTTATTTGAACTCGTGATATAAGATTAGATCTTGTTTATAACCTAGATAGGTATATTTTTATCTAGAACATCCTACACAATGTACCTAATTATCCGTGAGAGACCTTTACCTTGGGAGGTCCTGACGTGATTAGGACCCCAACATACCTAAACATTTTCTCTTTTAGGATAGTGATGGGAAGGATGCAGACATTTCCATCCCAAAATGTCCACCCACAAATAAAATTTTTTCTTTTTTTTTCTCTTCCCTTTTGTTCATTTCTTTTTTATCATCTCATAATTACCATTTTTCCCAATAGCATAAAATCATCCTAATTTTGGTTTACCAGGCGATATGGGGGTGCCAAACATTCCCTACTCATAATAAGGTCAACAGACTTGAATTTCTGGTTTTCTTTTGTTTATATTACTTACTCAACTTGGATTCCACCAGGTTTCCACTATGGACTCATGCCATTTTATTTTTTTCCTCATTTCTCATATAAAACATGGTGGTGACTCCCAACACCCCTTTTTTATTTTCCATTAATTTTCCATATGATCATCAAACTAAGTTTCACTATCAAGGACATGTGTTGAAAACATATTTCTTGGGCACGATGTGTCAAACTAATGACTATGTTGGGATTACAAGAAGATCTAGATCGAATCCCTATTTTTTGTGAAGATTTAATGTTTTTAGGCATGTTTGTTCTACTCTTTTTGTTTTTTTTGGTGTTTTTCTTTTTGTTTGACTTGGGGGTTGGGCCACACATTGCTTTAATCAGCAGGCCCCTGGCTCATGAATTGACGTGATGCACTAGGCACTCTTCTTATGCCAACTTTGGTTAGTTCTCACAACTTTCTCTTTCCTCTATTTTTTAGGCCTTCCTCTTTTTTTGTTTCATGGTCTTGACTGCACTTCCCTAATACGTTTTCAAATTCACTTCCCCTACACCTCTATTTTTTCTTCTTTCTTTCATTGAAAGATAAAAAAAATCACGAAAGGATAAGAAGAAGACATGGATAGAAAATAAGATCTTGTCTTTCTTGAATAATAGTGTGCTTGCTTATTTATCAACATATCTTTTTCATGCTTTGTGGGGTTGCTTTAAAAACATCAAAAGTTTGCACTTTCACCTTGAACTCCTACAAACCTTTTTGTCTAGTGGAACAAGTGCCAACCTCACATTGGATCCTTGGATATGATGTTGGTAGTTAGTAAAGGTATAAACACAATATTAACTTGGAAATCCAAAGGCCCTGAAAACACATCCTCCCCTAGAACTAATGAGTGATTATGACATCCATAGTCACGAGGTGTATTGGAAGCAGTACCCATGTCCATTGAACCCGGGTTACCCCCTAGACGAGTGTCATCTTTCCATATCGAAGTTAAGGAAAAACCCATCCTGTGTAGGTTGCGCTTTATCCAGGATGTAAATTGGATCTAAACTCATTGGATAAAAAGGGGAAGGTTGTTTTCTTCCTATGCATGCATCTTGTGTTGGTTATTGAAAAACTATGAAATTGTTGCTAACCCCTTTGTGTTAGGTTAACAATCCTTTTCTGAACCAAACATTATTTTTTAGAAATCTTTACAAATCCAAAAATATTTTAATTGATTAATCATCCTTTAAAAATTAAATTATCCTTCTTAGATATTGAGAATATTTTCAAAACAATCAATCTATTCAAATAGTAACGATCTTTTCTGATCGGACAATCCTTTTAAAGATTGACAATCTTTAAAAAATAAACAACCATTTTAGAGATTAACATTCTTTTCAAATAAAACATTCCTTTTAAAGATTGACAATATTTTCAGTACAAACATTATTTTTCAAATATTAACAATCTTTTTAAATAAAAAATCTTTTAAAGATTAATAATCTTTTTAAAATCAAATCATATTTCAAAGATCATCAATATGTTCCAAAATTTAACAATGTTTTGAAAAATAACCAATATTTTTAGCCATCCACAATTTTAAAAATAATAGAGCAATCCCCAAGATTAATAATATTTCAAAAAAACTAAAAAATATTTTCAAACCTTTTGAGCAATCTCTACAAGAGTAAATAAGTTTTTTTTTGTAAATATCTTGCTTTAAAACCCCATCGAGCCAGACAATTCTTTAAATTTGATGGAGACATCACTTGCCTATTCTAGGTCCGCCCATTTCTAGGATCATGTACTATGACATAAACTATATCACCTAGCTCCATTCATGTTTACATCTATGGTCTTCTAATATGATCTTAAACTAGATTGGCATGTTTCTTATATGCCTATGTCTATGGTCCTAGATTATGATCCAATACTCGACCACCACCTATACCTAATTTCAGGATAAGTTTGGAGATGTCAAGTTGAGGCCTACCCTATGACCACTCGCTTCTTCCAAGGGGCAAGAATTTTGATGAAAAATTCCTCAAATTAGGACAAAGTAGGGAGTCATGGATGCTTCCAAGGGTTTCAATTTATGAACCCTGCTGGACGAGGATACCCTATGGAAGAAAGTAGTTGGTTGAGCACAATCACTAGTCTAAAAGGGGATACCTTAATATTGATCAACTACTCAAACCCCCACCTTCCCCTCCATCTTGGGGCACTTACTTGAGGAACAGTACCTTGTTCAGCAATGTATCATCCTATTGTCCAACATCTATAATTGTTCCCTACCAATATCAATGAAAACTACATCTCACTCTTTCAATAACATGTCCATCTCTACAAAGCTAGGTACATGTTCCATCACTTAAAATCAATATAAAAAAACTATTACATGTATCTTTTATCATTGGAGGATTGTAAACGACTAGAAAGTGTCTTTGTTAAATTTCCCAAAACAAAGGAGAGTCCTCTTAACTTCTTGATTGATCTAATGTGTATGGAGGAAGTCATACCGAAACACAAAATATTTTCTTGTTCATACTATGCACTGCTTTTGTATCCCTTGATCTGAATTTTAGGATATCACTGGATGACCAAGAAGCTTGTACTTCACCCGATAGCATAGATAATTGACCGAAATGGCCTAAGGCAAAAATGCAGGCAGCACTCTAATAGTGGCATTAAATGGGAGACTGGAAGCAACAAGATAGATAATTATGTCAGAGAAGAGAATCATTAAGAAACCACAATGATACCTAAAGCTTTTGCCTCTAAAGGAGGCCCTTACCAATGCAGGCTGAACCAGTAGACTAATGTTTCCTTTCTTCCTCCACAAAACACTAAATGCTTAGGAGGGTGGCATTATCTGCCGTTCATCGGATAAGGAGCTTCATAATTCAGCTTATAAATGCTAATATTCCCATATTGGATGTAGAGCCCCTATATGCAACAACTAGCACCATTTAAACTAGGACTATACTAGGGTCCACCATTCATGAACACTGGGGTAGTCCCAATACTCCAAAAGTGATGGTATTCATCTTGATTCCTGAACATGAGTTGAAGGAAAAAGATAGAGGAAGAAGACACATCAACATAGGAAGAACTTAGATAGGTGGAGAAGGCCATAGCCCTAGTGAAGGATCAAGCACAATACATGAATGGGTGAGGATCCATCCCCGTGTTACATTCATTTTACCCACTACCACACTCTTAGTATAATCCATACTCGAAAGGAGTGTGCAAATTCTACAGTATACATGGCACCACCATGCTAGCTATATTTCTAGAGGCGGAACAGCAGGAAGACATAGTTCTAAAGCATGCCATCGTAGACCCCCTCTGATTCAAAATGTTTCCAAAGATCTAGAAACTAGAAGGGAAGAAGGACAACAAGAAGCCTTTCAACAAATTCTATCATTTGCCAGATGCAAAGTTATCAGACAACATCAACATGGACATGTTCCACGATTACTTTGAAAAGGGGGATCTGATGGACCATGTCAGTGCATACTACTCAAACATGATAGATTTGCAAGATGATGACAACGTATTGGTTCTCTACTGCATAAAGACTCTGATAGGTCTCACTTTACCATGGTACAATAAGAAATACATGAAAACTATCACCACTTGGGCCAAGATGGTTGAAAGGTTTATTGACCAGTATGCTTGGAATCTAGACCAAGTCCCCACCAAGGAAAACCTAGAGGCATTACAACAAAATGTGAAAGAGATATTCCTCAAATTTGTTGGATGATGGAAACAATTGGCCGCCCATGTAGAATTCAAACCCACAGATAATGAGGCCCTATACATGGTGATTAGAGTAGAAAAACCGACTCTTACACTCCTTTTACCTTTGCAAAGGTATAATACCTTCCCAAAATTAATACAAGTAGGAGTGAAGATCGAGAATTCCATCAAAAGAGGGGTCTATCATAGCATAGGCCTTAGATTTCAACCTCACTCCATCACTATAATGACCAACCAGTCGTCCAAATGGACCAAGACTAAAGTAGTGGATTCAATGGTGTGAGATGTACTAATGCCATCCAAAAAAACAAGCAACAATAGCCAACTTCTTAGATACCATTCTTTCACAATCCAACCACCAATGTTGCATCGCTCCAACAACAATAGGATCAGGCAACATCTCCCAACTATAAGCCTCAATACATGACACTACATATATGTGTTGTAAAGAGTGGGACCCAAGAGGGGATCCACTCAAATGGTATGATACATAGAACCATGTTATAATAAAGCAACAAAAAAAAACCATTACAAAGTTACATGATAAGTCTCATACAATTGTTCATCTACATAAAAGGTAATACTACAAACTTGTGTTTCAGCTACTGTCACACAACTCACACGAGCCTAGTTGTAGAGGGGAACCCAACCATTCCAAGCTATCCTTAAGTCCATGTCATGTATGTGATCTTCCTGAGTCATTGCACTACTACATTTTTGGCCACTAACATCACTGCTGAAAGCATCACTTTTACTAGAAAAACTGACCTAATAAGTTATTGCATCATTTATTTAAAAAAAAACTGAAGCAATAAGTCATTAGGAAAAAGTCAGGTACTGGTTGAGGTACAAGGTCGGTTATACTAAAGCTAATCGATGCTACAAAAGACCCGTGAAATCAAATTTTCACACCAAAAATCTCACAAACATAAACATAGCATCATTTTTATCAGAAAACCGACCCAACACGTTTCCCACGGTGAAAAATGGCTCAGTTTTGCCTTCGTGCCTCCATAAGTGTCAAGCTATAGGGTCAGTTTTTGTCAAATAACTGACCTAGAAGGGTACAAAACTTAGGGTACCGCTTTCCTCTATTGGGTCAGTTTTTACCACCCAAATGACCTAGTCGGTCCAAGTTCGGGAGCCCTGTTGAGTCGATTTTGCTAAATAACTGACCTAGTAGGTGGCTTTGTGCAAATTTCAAGTATTGCTTTCCTCTGTTGGGTCAGTTTTTACCACCCAACTGACCCTATAGGGGTATTAACCTCACGAGCAGCTCTCTCCGGGTATCTTCTACGGGTTTGTGTTCCAACTAGCAGGGTACTACCTCCGTGCTGCACTCAAGGTGATTTCTATTGTCGTCGTTAAGCTTTCTTGTTCAGTTTGTGTGACATCCCGCCATCACAAAGACAGAAAAATGCCACGTGAAAACGTGCAGAACCACCATAATCAACATATTACCAAAAACACGGGTTAATTAAAACCGATTGCGGAAAACATCATAAGAAATGAACTATCACAACCAGATCCACACTTTGCAAAGAACGTGATATATATATATAAGCATGACATATGTCCACCAACACAGAGGATCCATCTATTCCATATCCATCAAGGATACATCACCTATTTATATACATAACATGCCTTACCAGGGCCAACAACAAGATACAAGAAACCATTCTAAGATCATACATCATGAAACCTTGTCCAAGCACCTCCAAGGACCTGAGAGTACAGGGAGAGTCTAAGACCCTACTACAAAACAACCACAACAGCAGCATATCCAACCTTGCCTTCTACTGATCCTCTTGCTGCTCAGCCACAACACTATGATCACCACCATGTCTAGCTTGATCACCTAAAAAGGTTGAAACCAGCGGGGTGAGACACATAGTCCTAGCGAGAAATATAACTCCCCACCAAACTATAAAACCTCAGAAAAGCTAGAGAAGATAAAGCATGTAGTACATAACCTGATCATATATGAAATATGAAGAACAAGATCATATATGTAACAACTTACCGTGATATCTGAGAGGCATATAACTAACTGCAAGAAATACTTAGAGCATGTATATGAGACAATCATACATTATGCAAGGCCTCAACCAATGTTCCATGTTTTCCCTAAGCAAATATACTATACAGATGGATGACCATTTATTATGCCCTGAGGAAGTGAGCCATACCGCTCAAATCCAACCTTTGGTTACGAAACCCAAAGTAGGTGCCATACAAGGTCAATGGAAGAGCCGGACTCCACGACCTCAACCTCTTCGTTGTCAGTGCACAATATCCAAAGTAGGACCACACTCTCTTGCTTAAGTGACCTCAGTCACAGGGTCAGCTCCCATAGGCTACCCTTTCCTCTAGCTCGCCTTGGTACAGGTCTCAGTGCTAGCATACCTTGAGCCACGGGCCTGTTCACTGTGCTCCTGAGCCGTGAACACATTCATTCTCTACCATACAGATCCAGGGGCCTATTCACCATGCTCTTATACATGTTTTGAGTCTACAACTAAAGTTGCACTCTATTTCTCCTATTTTCAGCAAGGAGAAACCCCACATATTCAACAATATGCACTTGAGGTTAACCCGTAGGAGAACCCATTTCACCATCACTAGCTCCTGGCGATGATGGATCTATGGCCAGGGCAAACTACATGAAAGGTTCATCTATAATTAATTAATACATTTTAAGTGGATTGTCAGGGTCAACCAAGTTATATTATACAAACCATAAACAAGAATAAACAACATAGATTCCATCATTCTGTATCACAATGTTACTGTCTTTCTCAATGCCATCATCATCATCATGATCTATCTCAAGGATCTTACATCACATATTGCCACTTGGCCTGTTGCCAATCATCATGATCCATCACAAGGATCTTACATCACATATTGCCACTTGGCCTCTTTCCAATCATCATGATCCATAACAAGGATCTTACATCACATATTGCCACTTGGCCTCTTTCCAATCATCATGATCCATCACAAGGATCTACCCATCATAGGGATTCCATCCCATCATCAAGCACATGTTACCATCTCATAGGCCACACACATCATGCATTCTTATAGCACATCATTTTAACATTAAGCAGATGTCACTAATGACATCATCACAGCTCATACCTGATCACACATCTCAATTGATGAAACCTGCAAGGTTAGTATGCTCAAGAGTAGATAAGCACTTCATCATTGAGATATATTTGTGCATCATTAGATGACCATGCATTTACATAATATCCACATATAAGCATTCCAAATGATATTATGGTTACAAACTGATTATAGAGCATAACCCTCACAACGGAATGTCGGGTAAGGGATAACCCTCACCAAAGGCATATCGGGTAAGGAACAAACCCTCACCAAAGGTATATCGGGCAGGGAACAAATCCTCACCAAAGGCATACTACCACCCATCCTTAAGGTATCAGTTAACGAGCAAACTAGCCACTATTTATTGTAATGGCCAGCACACCCCTTTCACACATGTATCGGCCAACATACAGATATCGGCCGTCACCATATCGGGTAGGCCACAACAAAACCGATATCGGGAAGCACTTCTAAGAGCCATCCTATGTTGCCTAAATGACACACCTCTATCACTCACGAGGTCAACACATCATCTCATCAAGTGGGAACTGTATCGTGCAATGCCTCATGGCAGGCAATGTTGTGCTGTGATGGGTAACACTAAAGAGGTTAACACATCCAAGGTCCATATCGGGCAACACTACCCAAGGGGGGTATCGTGCAAAGCAGCAGGGCCATGTCACCAAGTGCAACGCCCAATGCCCGACGTGACACTCTAACGTCCAGGAGGTGCACACCATCCAAGCTCCATTTCGGCCAGGGGGTTACAACCCATATTGCCCAACAAGACTGACGCAACGTCTAACACTTCCATCGGGCAAAGCATTACTGAAGTAGGGTGTCAGGCAACACCATCCAAAAGGATGTCGTGCAAGGCACCAACAAGACCATAATGTCTGACATCGGTCACATACCGCTCAACCCTAACTCAAGCAAGGAAGAAGATTAATGGACAACAAGCACCAAGGAACCACCATCCATATCGCCCAACACAAGGATCAACCTATCATAACCATATCGGCCAAAGGAATAATGAAGCAACAAGCTACTGTATCGCCCAAGGCCTAAACTAGTGTACTTCCCAACCTTAACACAAAAGAGAAGGGGAGGGATATTGGGCAACACTCTCTCAAGACCATATCAGGCAACCAACCTCAAGGTACCATCATCTATATCGGTTAACTAGGGTAGAACTATGGTCAGCACCTCTATCGGTCTAACCATCTCACCATGTCGTCCAAGCAACTAGAGCATAGACTCACCTCTCAACAGCAAAGTGAGAGAGGGGTATTGCCCAGGGACACACTACCATATCTCCTCGGGTTAAGTAACTTTAAGCTCACCTCTCAACTCGATAAGAGAGGGGTTTTTCTTAAGGTTCTACAACTCAAGAGATCGACCAACACAAGGATATCACACATATCGGCCAACCTAGTCTTGGGAGCATATCGGGCAGCAAGGTTACTAACTAAAGCATGAGCATTTCTAGCAAGATATACATAGCCAATCAAGGTAACATATTAAAGAAACATGTAAAAGAGATAGTATAGCTAGGTTGGAAGTTATGTAACCTGCCTCAAGCACAATCTCCAAGCTCCAAGAACTTCCTCCAAGCTCCGGCCACCAGCTAGAGAAGAGAAACAACATGATGTATCGGCCAACACCAAGGTAGAAGAAAGTAGCAGCAACAGCTATATAGGCCACCTCCTCTCCTTCCTTCTTCTCATTCTCTGCTAGCAAGGGGAAGAGAAAACAACTAAGGGGCAAGGAGATCCCAAACAAGAGAAAAGAGAGACATATATAGAAGAGGGTAAAGGGTAGGAACAAGCAAGGTGTCGTCCTCCCTAAGAACACTTGTCCATGGAGCAAAGCCACCTGCTAGCTCATCCACCTCCACTTGTCCAACACCTTCCTCTTGCTAGCAAAGCAGTCGTTACATGTCCACAATAGGGTGACACAAACGATGCTCGGTGGAGGGGTGTGTGTCACCCAACTGACCAACCCGACACACCACCTGCTCACTGGCTGATACGCTTCCTGGCCGCCGCACCATCTGCCCGACATAGCACAGCCAGCGCAGCACAGCCAACACAAGGTGTCAAGGGGGCTCTCTTTCTTGATACAAGGCAACAAGGTCACACTCCAAGGCCCAAAACAAAACAAGCAAGCCCAAACAAGGCCCAAACAACTCAAGCAAGGCACCCAACCCATCCTCTCAACTCTAGAGGATGCAAAGAAGTACAAAGATCTCTCAAGGTGGCAAACTTGTGTAGAAACCCTAGAACTTGGGTAAGTTGCAAGTTGCACCAAAAAGACCCGCACAAAGCACAACAACCCTAATCACACCTATGGTGATTAAGCAAGCCTCTAAACACCAGGTTTAGGCAAAGCAAACAGGGTAAGCCCAAAATGAAGGCCAGGGTCCTTATAGTTTGTCTCAGTCTCAATCCATCAGACATATCTGTCGGTCTTCCATTTGTGGTCGCTGCCACTACCAGTGGTTTGAGACCGTCTTCAGTTCATCGCCGCCGCTATTCATCTCTGTCTCATGCCCCAACCACCATAGCTTTTCCCCCGTCAAGGAAGTAGAGATCACTGCTGCTGAGGAAGGAGGGTATCACCACCAAGGAAGGAAAGCTTGTTGGCCTTGCAGCAGTGAGCTGGTGGGGATGAATGCCTAGATCCCAAGCCAAGGAGGGGAGTAGCCGAGGAGGTATGGAAGAGACCACCAAAGGTGGTGGTACCCATAGGACATGTCGAGGAGCTGCTTCATTGCTCCAATTCCTCGCCGAATCTCCATGCGGTGGCGTGCACGGAGAACAGAGTCTCGTTCGGGGATCTTGAATCGCGTCTCGTGCGACAGAGAGAAAGGAGCAGAGCCTCGACTCAGGCAAGCGGATCAGTGAACCCACAGATCTATCATTAGATCTGAACCATGTTGTCATCCTCTTACTCGAATAAGTCAACACTCTGACGCTCGGTAGTCATCTTCTTGCTCTTTGCCACCTGCACTCCTTCCACTGCCCACAGTCTTCCTCTCATTTTCATCTCAGTGGATCAGGTCACTTACATTGTTTTTCCATTTTATTTGACTAGAAACTCAACCAATAATAAAAATATGTATTCTTTCATATCTAGATTTTATTATCAGTCACATATGTAATCATTGTATACATTCTAGAAATATGAAAGTAGACATTGTGTAGTCCCAGATTGACACTTTAGGGTTTATAGATGTGATAATCTATGCATGTTGTTTAAGTTAATATATAAATATGGAAGTAATACATTTATATATTAACTTAGAAACCCGTTCAAAATTTACTCATTAGGAGTAAATTTTAGATAGTCCCCAGTCTAGGACTATTTTTGGATATTTAATCTCATTTAGGATGTAAGTGTATTTGTATGTTAGTTTTGAAGAAACTTTTAGTAATATTTCCTCATTTGTTCTCTGGGTACATATGTAGGTGGTTATTTTCCATTTACATCGATGTAGTTGGAGAACTTAGGGGAAATGTTGTTGAAATTTTCTTAAAAACTAAACATACATTATACAGTTACTAGTGAGACTAAAAATTCAAAAATGGGATAGGTGGTACACTTTAGTATAAAAGTAATTAACTTCCTATCAATAAAAACTTACAACTTATAGTATCAATATTAAATGCTCAATTTATAATTAACTTTAATGTGATCTAGAAAATGGATTGAAGTTGGATGTCTATTAAGAACCGTTGCAGTCTAGAGCTTGCCAAAGGTCTTGGTGAATTTATATGATTTGCTGAGGAACATCAGAAACTATCTACAGATAGATTCTATTATCCATGTAGAAATTTTGGTAACAATTTGAAAGTTGATACTATTGAGGAAATTAAGAATCATGTCATATGCAATGGGATCATACATGGTTATAGTGAATGGTATTGGCATGGAGAGAAATTTAATATGGATAAAAAATGTCGATACTAATAGTTGTGGCATAGATGATATAGATAATGATAATAATGTCAATGATGAACCGATTCAGGATGATATGCTTGATGAGATGTTATGTAGTTGTTGTTGGATCAATGGGCTCTAGAAGGGGGGGTTGAATAGAGCTTCACAATTCTCACAAGATTGATTAGACCACCAAATTATATTAATTTGTAGAAACTTAAACAAGCAGCAATTTGATGACATAATCTAACATGCACATCAAGGATAAGAGATAAGGAAGAGAAAGCACATGGACATGTGGTTTAGAGTGGTTCCATGTCCTAAACTTAGGAGCAATGTCAGTCCACTACCTAGAGTGGGTTAGTCTCTAGGATTTGTAATCTTGGTACTCTTATATTCCACAATAAGATTACAAGATACAACAACCACACATCCAAGGGCTTAGTACCTCAAGTAAAGATCTTCAACCTGTAGAACGATCTTACCCACTTGATTTCTAGGAGTCTTTAGCCATCACCATGGACTTACCCACTCCTTTCTTCATGTCTTCTGCCTTCAAGGGATTACCTATCTTCCTTGAGCGTTGCCTTGATTGTCTCCTTCACTTGTAGACCTTGGAGCACCTATCTCCTTCACTTGGAGACCAGGAGCAGCTTGCCTTCTTCAACCTTGAAGAACAACAACACCTTCTCCTTCACTTGGAGAGGGATCTTCAACAATCTTGAAAGGGATGGAGGTTGGAAGATGGAGAAGGAGAGCTTTTACATCAACACATGGAGTAGCTCTCTTACACAGGGACCTATCTCACTCATACTCACGAATTTGACTTGAAGGTAGAGAGAGAAAGGGGCTCAAAGGGTTAGAACACTCTCAAATATACTAGTACCAAGTTTGCAATGAATGAGCAGCCTTGGAATGAACTCCATGAGGGTCCATTTATAGTTGAGGGTGCCCCTTTAAGTTGTGGGACACTTGGATACGAAAATAGCCATTTTGTGCTTAAGGAAACGACTCTATTTTCGCTCAAAAAACTCACCAACGATCAAATCACTTTTTTCTACAAATTATGTACAGTGCAATCGGTCGAGTTTTAAGAAAGGTAACTCGACCGATCAAGTAAACAACAAAACTGATATTCAAATGATCAGTTGAGTTTTTCCTGACAAAACTCGACCGACCATTTGAACTCAAAATGGTCAGTTACATGACCGGTCGAGTTATGTGTGAACACAACTCGACCGATGCAATCTGCAGAAAATTGACTAAGGATTGATCGGTCGAGTTTTAAGGCTTGGAAACTCGACCGACAAAGTGCCTGAAATCAATTTTCAAAATTGCATCTAAAGTGATTAAAACTTGGTGATTTTTGTCCCAAACAAATTTTCTCACTTAAGTTACAAGTCAATTCATCATTACAAGTGATTACATAAAGGTTCTAAGGTCATTTACATAGAATTCCCAAAAGGCACACTTGTAGCTATTTTGACTTGAACTTGACCCATTCTAGGGCTTTGAATATTGGATCCTTTTCATGTACCTAACGCCTGCAAACAATATTAAAAACACATATTAGATACATATGAATAGAATGGTTAAGTCATTATCAAAATATAGGCAATGTATAACCTCTAGGTCAACAATTGTTGGGACAATGTCATTGATCCACCTTCTTTATTTGCAAACATTAATTATGATGTAGAAAGACCGTTATATAAGGGTTGTACTAAGTCCATGAGGTTGAGTGTTGTGATGCGATTATATACTCTTAAAGATCAAATGGGTGGAGTGATAAGATTTTCACTTCACTGTTATCTTTGTTAAAGGAAATTCTTCCCAAAGGAAACGAGCTTCCAATTTCAACATATCTAGCAAAGAAAATAATGTGCCCAATGGGAATGAAGATAAGAAGATTCATGCATGTCCAAATGATTGTTTGTTATTTCATAAGGACTATAGTAATTTGATAAATTGTCCACAATGTGGTGCATCAAGGTATAAGACCACAAATTCAGGCAAGGCTAAGAATGTCTCTCTTGCCAAGGTGATGTGGTATCTACCAATAATACCACAATTTCAACGCTTATTTGCTAATACTAAAGATGCACAAAATTTGTCTTGGCATGGAGAGTTAAAGGCCAATGATGATGGCATCCTACGACACGCATATGATTCACCACAATGGAAGAAAATTGATTTATTATACCGTCAATTTGGTAAAGAAACAAGGAACTTAAGACTTGGACTCTGTATAGACGGAATGAATCCTTCGGGTACATTAAGCATCCAACATAGTATTTGGCATGTTATGATTGTTATATACAATCTTCCTCCTTGGTTTTGTATGAAAAGTAAGTATGTCGTGTTGTCAATATTGATATCAGGGCCCAAGCAACTTGGAAATGAAATTGATGTGTACCTTCAACCTCTAATTGGTGACCTAATGAAACTATGGGAAGGTGTTATGACATATGATGCTTCGCGTATAGATATTTAGTTTGTGTTCTATGTTGTTTAGCATGATTAATGACTTTCTAGCTTATGGAAATTTGTATGGATATAGCATAAAAGGATACAAAGCATGTCCTATCTCTGGAAAAAAAGGCATTTAATGTATCCTCGTAGATTTGGAAACGGTGACCAACGATCATCGAAGTAAGAACTATTTCAGTATTCGGCGGGGGGATAAGCGAATCGTAGTTCCTACGCAGGTTTGCGTAGAACTCATGTACTGCCTTAGTGCTAGACATGTAATTGTTAAAGCAGTCACTTTCGATCGCAAGGGCAGATAGGTGATGGTTGGCGAGAAGCCTCAAAATAGAGTTAATAACCACTTGAAAATGATTTGGGTCAAGCAAGGGGTGAAATGGAAAAGGAGTTCGGGGAAGAAGATCCTTGTATCGATTTACCGCCTCAAGAGACACAAAGGAGGTGTTATAAAAAGGAATCAAGCGATCAGTCGAGGAAGAGGCTTGAGCATTGCCGGGAGCAGCAGGCTTTCATCTTTGGGAAGCCATGGAAATGAAAACAAGAAGAAAAACGTGCACACGAGCAAAAGCAAACCTCAAATGCCGAAGAAAAACCACCACGAGGGCCCGGGGAGGTCAAGAATGGGGTTACTAGGTCGCCCTTGGGCTAGAAATGGGAGGGTTAGGGCTGGGTGTGAGAGCTTAGGGCTTAGAGGTAAGGAATCGTTCGACTATTTTCTAGTTGCAAGGGAAAATAATTGGCCGATCCTAACTCTTAAGTTGGCTCAGCCCGTGGATCGGTCGAGTTCTGTGTGTGGTAAACTCGATCGAACGGTCCACTAAAGACCTACTCTTGACTCCTGATCGATCGAGTTTTCCAAGGTGGAAAGTCGACCGAAGGTCAACCTGACCTAACAGTCACATTCTTAGATTCTAGCCATATACAAACCAATTAAATTCATTTTTCAATTCTATTATGTATAATTAACATACTTAGGCACATTTAGCTCATCATTGGGCACTATTTAGCGATAAAACATAAAATTTGATAAAAACCCAAAAGTAAGCAAAAACTATGCATGTTGACAGGCAATTTAGGCACAATTAAGCATGTATAGGCAAAACAAGGTGAAGATAGACATGAGCAAGTATATAGGAAAGAGATAACTAGCTAGATCACATGGCAAGATCATTCAAATCAACAATAAGCAGTTTAGATTGAATAAAATTAAATTGATCTCTAGCTAGAGGTTTTGTAAAGATATCCACCAACTGATATTCTGTGTCCACATGTGTGATATAGATATCTTTCTTATCAATGTGGTCGTGAAGAAAATGATGGCGAACCTCTATATGCTTGGCTCTACTATGCAATATAGGATTGTAAGATAGATTGATTGCACTAGTATTGTCACAAAAGATAGGAGAAGCATAAAAAAATATGTTGAAGTCTTGGAGCATTTGCTTCATCCATAGGACCTGTGCACAACAACTCCCGGCTGCAATGTACTCAACTTCGGTAGTTGATAATGCCACTGTACTTTGTTTCTTAGATAACCAAGACACTAAGCATGCTCCTAGAATGAAGCAAGTGCCACTTGTGCACTTTCTATCAACCAAACACCCTGCGTAATCCGCATCACTATATGCTCTAAGAGTGAAATCCCTTGATTTAGGATACCATAGTCCAAAATTTTGGGTTTTGGCTAAGTACCTCAAAATCCTCTTAACAACAATAAGATGCAACTTCTTAGAGCTAGATTGAAAGCGAGCACACAAGCCAACACTAAACATAAAATCAGGTCTAGAGGCAGTTAAATAAAGTAAACTTCCAATCATACCTCTATAGAGCTTATCATCTACCTTTTCACCTTCTTCATCTCTAACAAGTTTGGCGGTGTTTGACATGGGTGTATCCATCAGCTTCATGTTCTCCATCCTAAAGTGCTTGAGTAGTTCACTTGTGTACTTTCCTTGGTTGATGAAGTTTCCTTCTTTTGTTTGCTTGATTTGAAATCCGAGGAAGAAGGTCAACTCACCCATCATACTCATTTCAAACTCACCCTTCATAAGAGAACTAAACTCCTTGCAAAGATCAAGATCAGTCCCGCCAAAAATGATATCATCAACATATATTTGAATTATAAGAAAATGGTTAGAAGTATGTTTTAGAAACAAGGTAGAATCAACTTTGCCCATGACATACCCGTTATCTAACAAAAAGTTCTTTAGTTTCTCATACCAAGCTCGCAGCACTTGTTTGAGTCCATAGAGAGCTTTTTGCAACAAATAAACATGATTGGGTAACTTGTCATTTTCAAAGCGCGGAGGTTGAGCAACAAATACTTCCTCCTCAATTGTACCATTCAAAAACACACTTTTAGCTTCTATTTGATATAACAAGAAATTTTTGTAGCTAGCAAAGGCAAGTAGCATACGAATAGATTCTAATCTAGAAACAGGAGCATAAGTTTCATCAAAGTCAATACCTTCCTGTTGGTTGTAACCTTATGCTACTAACCTTGCTTTATTTCTTACCACTTTTCCTTGCTCATCTAGCCTGTTGCGGTAGACCCATTTGGTGCCAATGATTTTTCTATCACTTGGTCTTGGCACTAGGGTCCACACATGATTCTTCTCGAATTGCTCTAGCTCTTCTTGCATGGCTAGGATCCACTCATCATCACCAAGGGCTTCTTTGATGTTCTTTGGCTCTAGTTGGGAGATGAAGGCACTATCTACTTGTTCTTTTTTGTGAACAGCTCATGTCCTCACTCTCTCGAAAGGGTTGCCAATGATCAACTCCTTGGGATGATTCTTTGCAAAGCGGGGAGTGGGATCCTTCTTTTCTTCTTCTTCTTATTCTATCACCTACTTACCTTTATTTTTTATGTTGAGGTCCTTTAAGATGGGAATCAAATCATCTGCAACATCATCATCAACAACATGCTTGCCAACAACAGGGTTAGTTTCAATAAACTTAACATTGATAGATTCTTCAATTTTAGACAATTCAATGTTGAATACTCTATATGCCCTGCTAGTAGTGCTATAGCCTAGGAAGAAAGCCTTATAAGATTTCAGATCAAACTTGTCAAGAGAATCCTTCGTGTTTAAAACAAAACACGGACATCTGAAAACATGAAAGAAATCAATAGACGACTTTCTACCATGCCATAGTTCATAGGGGGTTTTCTTTAAAGAAGGATGTGTGAAAACTCAATTTTGCACAAAGCATGACGTGCTAACAGCTTCAGCCCAAAACTTCTTAGGAGTGTCATACTCAAGAAGCATGGTCCTAGCCATCTCTTGTAGTGACCTGTTCTTCCTCTCTACAACCTCATTTTGTTGAGGCGTATGAGGAGAAGAGAAATTGTGCGAATAACCCGATTTTTCACAAAAACGCTCAAAAAGATCATTTTCAAATTCTCCCCCATGATTACTACAGATAGAAACAATTCGGTAAGAAGCTTCATTTTCAGCCTGTTACAAAAGCTCAAGAAAACATCAAGAGTATCTCTTTTAGAAACGAGAAAGAAGGTCCAAGTATATCGAGAGAAATCATCAACAATAACAAGACAATACTTGGAACCACGAAGCGTTTGCGTTCTCATTGGTCCGAATAGATCAATATGAAGAAGTTCAAGAACTCTCTTGGTACTCATGACTCCTTTGGATTTGAAGGAGGATTTGGTTTGTTTCCCTTGTGTACAAGGTTGGCATTCCTCATCCTTTTCAAAATCCAATTTGGGAAGTCCTTTAACCAAGTCTTTTTTGCTCAATTTCTTCATTTGATGCATATTCACATGACCCAAACGGTGATGCCAAAGAGAAATATCATTTTTATCCACTACCAAGCATCTATTTAGTATGGGCTTAAGAGCATCAAGAACAATAACATAAAGATTACCATTTCTAGTTCCCTTATATATAACATTGTAGGAGAGGGAATCTAGAAGTAAGCATTCTAAAGAAGTAAACAACATAAGATATCCATTGTCACAAAGTTGACTAACACTAATTAAATTGTGATGTAGGCCATCAACAATAAACACATTTTTAATACATAGCTCATTGCCCACATCACCCTCACCTATGACCTTACCCTTCTTATTGTCCTCGAAGGTTATCGATCCTCCTTTCTTTTTCACAAACTTGTTGAAATGGCTGATTTCTCTAGTCATGTGTTTAGAGCAGCCACTATCAACAATCCATCTCTTTTTGACCTGAAAGAAATAAGGATGTCAGAACCCAACTCAAACTTTGGGATCCGGGGTTAGCTTGGGGACCCATTTCATCTTTGGGTTGGTCCCCTTGGGCTTGTCAGGACAATAAGTGGAGTAGTGGTCATCACATTTACAATGAACACAAGCCATAGGGTTCTTAGAGCCAGAAGTCTCTCCATGGAAAATGGGAGGTTCCACACTCTTCTTCTTACCCTTATTCTTTCTCTTTTTCTTACCTTTGGGAGCAGTCCCATCATATCCCAAACCACTAGTACCAACATGTTTGGTAGAGTGTTCTAGGACATCATTGAGGGATTTCTTTCCCGAGAGAAACATTTGCAAAGAAGATCTTAACTTGGCATTATCATCACTAAGGTTAATGACAGTAGTAGAAAGACTAGCAAGATCATCTCTAACATGCAATAGGTCGGCCTCAAGACAGAGGGATTTAGTATGAAAAGAATCTCTTTCTAAAGATATGCTAGCAACTTCATTACTTTGAAAAATAGGTCTAGAAGATAAGTCATTTACTTGAGCAAGCAATTTGGCATTTTCATATTTACGCAAGACAATTTCTCTTTGATAAGCATAGACTTCATCTCTCCTAGCATCATCAATAAGTTTGAGTTCCACATTTTCAATTTTAAGAACATCAAGCTTGTCTAGGCACTTTTGGTTTTCTATCTTAAGATTTTCAATATTTTTAAGATATATACCATTCTCAACCTCTATTCCATTGTATTGAAGTTCAAGGTCAAGAAATTTCCCTTGCAAGGAATCTATACTCTCAAGATGCAATTTTTCGTTTTGATCAAGAATATTAATTTTAGCATAAAGATCATCAACTATCTTGCCTAAACTTTTCCTCTTAGATTTGCATTTAGTAAAGGATGATTGTCATTCATTTAGCATATCAATGATAGTTTCTTTAGGCAGCTCTAGCAAATTTACTTCACTTACCTTGCTTACCTCACTTACCTCACATACATCTTCACTAATAGAGGCCATGAGAGCTAGATGGCATTCTCCATCTTCAGAGCTTGAGGAGCTTGAAGAAGACTCCTCCCAAGCTGCATGGGCTACATCTCTTGATCTTCTTTCTTTCTTGTCCTTCTTCTTATACTTGCCTTCTCTCTTATGCTCCTTGTCTTTCTTGTGGTTTCTCTTGTGGTGGCTCTTCTTGGCCTTGGTGCAGTCATTCTTGTAGTGGCCTTTTTGACCACACTCATAGCACCTTGGAGTTGAAGAGGAGGGCATGCTCTTGAAGTGTTTGCCCTTTGAGTAGTTTTCCTCATGCTCATTAGAACCTTCATCTTCACTTGAGGAAGGGTTGGGGGACTTCAAGGCGAGTTGTTATTAACAGACCATTTCTTCAATTTGTGCTTTGAAGGTTGTATCCTTTATCTTCTTGGACTCTTTTTCTTCTCTCCTCTCTTCCTCTTCTTGCTTGTCAAGCCTAGGTTCATGGGCTTGGAGGTTACCAACCAGCTCCTCGATTGACAACTCACTTAGCTTGTACACCTCTTCAATTGAAGTAACCTTAGGCTCCCATCTCTTAGGAAGAGATCTCAAGATCTTAGAGTTGATAGTACCTCTATCCATCACACTCCCAAGGGCTGCCAAACCATTTAAGATGACATTGAGCCTAGTGTACATATCAGCCACTCTCTCATTCTTACCCATCTTGAAGTTCTCTAGAACACAACCAAGTATGTAGACCTTGGCTTCCTTCACTTGCTCGGTTCCTTCATAGGTGACACACAATTTGTGCCATATCTCATGTATAGTGTCCCATGAGGAGATCTGGTTGAACTCGGATGGAGTAAGGGCGGCGTAGATGATGCTCACAGCTTTGGCGTTGAGTTGAGCATGCTTCATTTCAACTTCAGTCCATGTGGTGATGTCCCCCTTTGGATCTTCATATTTGAGATGGGCTATCTTCCACATTTCATAGCTCACACCTTGAAGGTAGAACTGCATCCTTCTCTTCCAATAGAGGAAGTTGGTCCTATCGAAGATCGGAGGTCTCATGGAGAAGCTTCCTTCTAGGTTCAACGAACCAAGTGCTGAATCATCCATCTTCTCCTACTTGTTGAAGTAGCTTGGAGAAGACATGCTCTGATACCACTTGTTGGATCAATGGGCTCTAAAGGGGGGGGGGTTGAATAGAGCTTCACAATTCTCACAAGATTGATTAGACCACCAAATTATATTCATTTGCTGAAACTTAATCAAGTAGCAATTTGATGACCTAATCTAACATGCACATCAAGGATAAGAGACAAGGAAGAGAAAGCACATGGATAGGTGGTTTAGAGTGGTTCCATGTCCTAAACTTAGGAGCAATGTCAGTCCACTACCTAGAGTCGGTTAGTCTCTAGGATTTGTAATCTTGGTACTCTTATATTCCACAATAAGATTACAAGATACAACAACCACACATCGAAGGGCTTAGTACCTCAAGTAAAGATCTTCAACCTGTAGAAGGAGCTTACCCACTTGATTTCTAGGAGTCTTCAGCCATCACCATGGACTTACCCACTCCTTTCTTCAAGTCTTCTGCCTTCAAGGGATTACTTATCTTCCTTGAGCATTGCCTTGATCATCTCCTTCACTTGGAGACCTTGGAGCACCTATCTCCTTCACTTGGAGACCTGGAGCATCTTGCCTTCTTCAACCATGAAGAAAAGCAACACCTCCTCCTTCACTTGGAGAGGGATCTTAAACAATCTTCAAAGGAATGGAGGTTGGAAGATGGAGAAGGAGAGCTTTTACATCAACACATGGAGTAGCTCTCTTACCACTACTACAGAAACAGCCTTTGGCGTCGGTTGTTTAACCCCCTTTGGCATCGGTTTCCGAGCGACGCCAATGTGGGCGCCGCTAAAGGTCGAACACTTCGGCGTCGGTTTTTAACCGACGCCTATTTAACATAGAGGCGTCGGTTATTTATAGAATACCGACGCCAAAAGGGTTCGCGCCACAGAAAACGACATCATCTAGGACACATTCTGCGTCGGTTATCTACTAAAAGAGCGACGCCTATATGGAATATAGCGTCGGCGTTTAATTGGTAACCGACGCAGAAAGTGTCCTAGATGACGCTGTTTTCTGTGGCGCGAACCAGTTTGGCGTCAGTTATCTAGTAAAAGACCGACGCCTATATGTATTATAGGTGGCGGTTTGACACGAACAGCCGACGCCATTTCCAATACGGCTGTGGCCACATTAGGCGTCGGTTTTGTTCAAAAACCCGACGTTGTAGGTCTTTGCTGATGGTTTTCTGTAAATAACCGACGCCTATATCTATTTTTTTTCATATCAGTTTGCAGGCCTGCTGTGGCTGGTCAGCAGGATGAGAACCTGCAGTTCAGTTTTCTGAACTGCAGGTTTACGACATCCATTGATATTAGCCTACAAACAGGCCACAAACCTGCAAAAGTCCCAAGGAAAATTTCACACAAGTAGATACAATCAGACATCAATTCAATTCTCACATTCACACATATAGAAACATTCAAATACATGTATTAACATTCAGAAATATTCATTTACAAAGTATCATTCATTATCACTATCAACATCCCAATTATATCTTAAAGTTTCCACTGCTTGTATGGCTTTTGCCCATTCTTCTCTTATTTCATTTAATGCTTCCATCGTATATGGAGCATGTATATTTTTTAAGCGTTTACCTATAGTGTTGTCAGTTTTAAACACCTGCAAAGAGAAGGATGTATATATATAAGTAATAATATAAAAATAAGATTGATATATTTCATACTAACTAATGAGACTATATATAATACCTCATGTATGGTATCGATGTCCAATGCGGCATGTTTGATAATCATCTGCATAAATCACATCACATAGTATGCGCATGCCCAGCCATTGTCTTGTGTAGCGCACTATAAATTGAAACATACAAAATAATACAACTAAGCACAATTCACATCAATAATATATACATTGGAGTCGGGAACTTACTTGTACATTCTGCCAATTTATTGGCTGGTTCTTTTTCCTTGGGACCGTTCCTCCAGCCTTTTTGAATGCATCTAAACCCCTACATGTTAATATAACATAGTAAATTGCATAAGTAAATAGTAATGTAATAACAGATGTTAACAGATACAAAAATGAAATATTTCTCACCAGAATAATGGCATTCTCATTACGTGTCCAATTTTAGTGTTTAATGTACTTCCCGCGGGATCTAGATAATAAACAGTGAACGTCCCGGGGACAATAACTAGTAACTCCCAATGTCTACCGCTAGAGGTAAAAAGTTAACAATTAATAACTCAAAATGCACAATAAAAATGGAATTTTCTTAAGTCCAAATTATAAATAAAGTAAACTTTACTTGACATTGAATGGAGCTATTATTATCGTCTTCTTTTGCTGACCAAAAATTGTAAAAGCATCTATACAATATTGTTGAACACTATCAGGGTCTTTAGCTACCATACTAATCAATTATGGAATCAAAAATCCCACATGATCAAATGCAAATTGTTTGCAATGATCTTCGACTAAGTAGCTGGAAAACATGTATTACGTATGCATTAATATATAAGAAACCAGATCACCGGATCTTACACAAGGTATATGGATGTATAAACAAGATCTCACCTTATCCATGTCTCTATCATTGATGTATTCAGCCAATCATACATAAACAGCTCAATAATATCTTGTATAAATAAAGAGCTATCGTATGATTGACCTGCATAATCTGCATCTAAAGAAACAATTATCGGGCAATGTATATTATGTGCCCGTAGCCAACATGCCATTCCCCTACAAGAAGGACCTAACGGGTAAGTTAGTCAGTTGGAACCCAAGTTGGTAATGCGGGAAGTGGAGGTGGAGGCCTAGGTGCTCCTGGTGTCTTCTTTTTAACCTGTATATATAATTTCATATCAGTTGACATCATATATACACATTAACAGTCTAAATCAATGTAAATTTATCTTACAATTTCAGTAGTGTAGACGACATCTGCTTTGGGCCACAATATGACCCCGCCTTCTACCTCAGCAAGTGTATCAATATTCGGGTGGGGATATGGCAATGTAGCTTCCCTCCAATCGGGTAACACACGTAATGGGCCCACACGAACGTAGCCATGTGGCATTGGAGTCCCGTGAAACCTTTCCCCAGGAAGGGACGGGTAAGCCTGCGCCTCTGCAACAACATAGTCTTGTATTCTTAAGCGGCATGGCTTCAATGCCTACAAATTTACGTAAAGAATGTTATACATATATACATATCATCTTGAAAACATATCATCTTGAAAAGACTAGCTACAATGTCATAAACAATACTTACATCAGACGTGTTAGGCGATGGGTCTCTAGGATTACTCGCAGTTTGTGCATCAGGAGAAGAGTGGGTCGCCATAGGCTGATTGGAAGCCGGAGATGCATGCCAATGCAGCAATTCTTCCTTGACCTTCTCAGCAACTACATCGTTGACCTTCTTAGCAACTATATCCTCGACTCTCTTATTCTCCTATACATGGATAAAAGAAACATTAGCCTCTTATAATTGAATTTCCTTTTGCAGTAACATTCTAAAAAAAGAATAGGTTACTTCTTCTTGAGAAAGTCCCGCTCTGGGTTTGCGCTGGGATGGCCCAAAGAATGCTTTGATGCCAACACCAGCGCCTGAACCCCTAATATGTCCAGGATGCTCTGGGTTACCCAGAGCAACTGTCAATTCATCCCTTGTGCCCTGAGGGATGAACGTGCCTTATTTCCTTTGCTCGTGCAACTCCCGCTAATCACCATCAACATAAATTGGTAAGTTAACACCACAAATAATCAATATTCAAATGATTGCTCTAAGAGTTGTATTTTACCATTTTCGCAGCCACCTCAGCAGTTACGGGCTTCTTTATTTCACCCTTCTTGTTTTGCCTCCCAGTTATCCAAATATCATGGCGAGGCATGGGTGTGGCAGACTCCTGAGTAGGAGCAGACTCCTGAGTAGCCACAGACTCCGCATGTAGTCTTTGGCGAATGCTTGCATAGCCTTTTAGACCCATAGTGTGGTCATGCACATTCAGTGCACGCCTTGCTTTTTGTGCGTCACTGAGGGCCTAGTTAGTATGCACATTAATGATTTGGTTAGTATCACTAAATGTTAATCTTGAATAGGTGAATACAATGTGTATTAATTAAATTGGGAGTGACGCCTAATACCTTGAATTCTTCAAATTTTCTTGAAGCAACAAAATTGTCCCAATCTTCTTTGTCCAAGAAGTTCTATTGTTCAAGGGCTGACTTCTTCTTCTTATCACCCTCTTTTATGTATTCTCTGTTCAGATTTGTCCTATAATTCCTAAGCATCTTTCCAGCGCGTTGCATCACACTTTTACGATGCAACTTCTCATCCAATGCAAACAGATTCTGTAAAATAGAAATGTTATTAACTAGTATCCAAAATAGAATTGCAGATAATAGAATTTGTAATCTACAAAATAGAATTGCAAATAATAATAACTCACGCATAAATCCTTCCATATCAAGTCTTTTTTCCCCTGAGGAACTTTATGCCAATTATCATACTTAACACCACAATGGCTCCGAGTGGTACACCCAATATAGTTTACAAAATTATTGCGGTTCACTCCAATTGCATTTCCTCCATTATCAAACTCCACAACCAATTTGGATCCACTGCCACTTAGCGCTATTAACTTCTTCAACAGAGTGATGCCCCTTTTCTTGTTAAGTGTTTGGTGCTGCGCATCAAGTTGCTCCCGTGCTTCAGTGGGTACATCTGCATCATCAACCTAAAATTTGACAAAAATAAACACACTAAATTAGCCCAATATAGAAATATAGGATATATTACATAACTAGAAGATAATGAATTTTATAGAAATACAGGATATGTTTTTAGAACTTACATTGGTATCCTCGACATGCTCGTCATGGACAACATGCTCATCATGGACTTCATGCTCATCATGGACATCATGCTCATCATGGTCAGCCATCTGAAAATGTCATTAAAAAGGCAAACATTTAACATTTGTATTAACTAGAAAAAGGCAAACATTTAGCATTTGTATTAACTAGAAAAAGTCAAACATTTAGCATTTGTATTAACTAGAAAAAGGCAAACATTTAGCATTTGTATAAACATACATGTCTCTAAAATTGTGATCTTTTATCAATTAACAATCCTTCATTGTGATCTCCGTGCACATATAAGTCATCATTAGCTTCAATATTTTGTGGAGTTGGCAACCCAACTGAGAATGGACTGGAGTCATCATACTTATCATAGTACTCTTCTTCATCTATAGGATCTTCAATGAACTGTCTTTTACCATGAAGAACAACCAACCATTTATCATTTGCAGGATCATCGATATAGAATATTTGTTTCGCCTGTGATGCCAATATGAATGGTTCACCCTTCTCGCCAATCTTTTCAAAGTTCATCAAAGTGAAACCCAATTCATCCACTATAACTCCTTTGGTGTTATCAACCCAATTACATTTAAAGAGCGGAATTTTGAAATCTATGTAGTCAAACTCCCAAATGTCTTCAATGACACTGTAATATGACATTTTAGCTTCACGTGGACTCTTATCCTTTGCACTTGCAAAGTACATAGTCGACACTTGAAGAGTGACCCCACTATTTTGGACGACACTCTTATCATCTTGGCGCTTTGTGTAATATGTGAATCCATTAATGTCAAACCCTTCATAAGACATAACATTCGGTTTTGGTTTAAAGGCGAGGCATTTGATAGTTTCTGTAATATCATTTGGTGTTTGAGATAGTTGATGTAAGACTTTATCTTCAAACCACTTAGTAAAAGTCTTATTATGCTCTCTAGCAAGCCACATTGAACTTGCTCGAGGATGTTGTCTCTTTATGAAATTGGTATGTTCCTTGATATAAACACTCACTCCGTCCATATTGTGTAAAATATACAAGTGAGCTTGTTCCAACTGCTCACGGCTGATTACTTTCACCTGTGATCCCAAAATTCCTTTGCCCTCCTCAATATTCTTGTCATTATCAGGAGTGTCATTACCACTGAGAAAGTCATTGCAAAAATCCATAACCTCTCTTGCCACATAACCTTCAATAATACTCCCTTCAGGCCGATAACGGTTTCGAACATCACCTTTAAAAATGCTTATGTATCGTTCAAAGGGATACATCCAATGCAAGAAAACTGTTCCCAACATTTTCACTTCCCTAGTCAAGTGGACAACAAGATGTACCATGATATCAAAGAACGAAGGAGGGAAATACATCTCAAGCTGACATAGGGTAACAACCACTTCTCTTTGCAAATTATCGAGAGTATCAGGGTCAATAACTTTGCTGCATAGACTGTTGAAAAAGAAACAAAGTCTGGTAATTGCAAACCTTACATGCTTCGGCAATATAGATCGAATTGCCACGGGCAATATTTGTTGCATTAGAGTGTGACAATCATGAGATTTAAGACCTATCAACTTCAGATCTTTCATTGATACCAATCTACGGATGTTGGATGAGTAACCATGTGGCACCTTAACATTTACCAAGCATTCACAAAAAGTTTTCTTCTCCTTTCTAGACAACGTGTAACAAGCGGGAGGTAAGTATGTTCTTTTATTACCCATTTCACGTAATTCTGTTAATTCTGACCTTATTCCCATTTCACATAGGTCCAGTCTGGATTTTATCCCATCTTTAGTCTTACCTGGTATATTTAACAGAGTACCAATGATGCTATCACAGACATTTTTCTCAACGTGCATTACATCGATACAATGCCTGACTGTCAAAGAACTCCAATAAGGAAGATCCCAAAATATTGAGTTCTTCTTGAATGAAGAATTGTCACTCCGTGTGGCCATACTACATTGTGATTTCTTACCAAATTCATTGACAATGTCTTTTACTCTTTCATAAACAACATCCCCTCGTATAGGTTTAGGTGCACTCCGTTCATCATTCCATCCATTGAATGCTTTGCGCTTCCTACGATACAGATGGAATTTTGAAAGAAACCTTTGATGACCAAGATATACAGTCTTGCCGCCATGTTTTAGTCTTATTGAATCAGTGTTTTCTTCACATATAGGACATGCTTTAGCTCCTTTGACACTATATCCAGACAAATTCCCATATGCTGGAAAGTCATTAACAGGGCAAAACAACATAGCGTACAAACAAAATGTCTCTCTTGCTGAAGCATCATAGGTCATCACACCTTCAGCCCAAAGTTTCTTTAAGTCATCAATCAAAGGTTCAAGATAAACATCGATATCATTTCTGGGTTGTTTAGGGCCCGATATCAACAACGACAACATAACGTACTTATTTTTCATACACATCCAGTGAGGAAGATTGTATATAACAAGCATGACTGGCCAAGTGCTATGTTGGCTGCTCAATGTCCCGTACAGATTCATCCCATCTGTACAAAGCCCAAGTCTTAGATTCCTATCTTCTTCACCAAATTTGGGGTACAATAGATCAATCTTCTTCCACTGTGGGGAATCAGACGCATGTCGTAGGATCCCATCATTATTTTTCTTAACATCTACATGCCACCTCAAATTCTTCGCATTTTTCGGATTTGCAAACAAGTGTTGAAACTGTGATATTATAGGTAGATACTACAACACCTTGGCAGGAGAACCAGTTTTGGACTCCCCCGAAGTCGTCAATTTATACCGTGATGCACCACATTTTGGACAATCTTTCAAATCTACATAGTCCTTTTGAAATAATACACAATCATTCGGGCATGCGTGTATCTTCTTGACCTCCATTCCCATTGGGCACAACATTTTCTTTACCTGGTATGTTGAGATTGGCAGCTCGTTTCCTTCAGGAAGCATTTCTTTCAACAAAGTCAACAATGAAGTGAAGCTTTTATCGCTCCATCTATTGTTAGCTTTCAACTTATACAATCTCAACACAGCGCTAAGCTTTGTAAACTTAGCACAGCCTGTGTATAATGGTATCTCAGCATCATGCACAATGTTTCTAAAGATAGGAGGTGGATCGGTGTGCTCTACCCTACAACTATCCAGCATCGCATCAACGATGCCTGCTGGAACTGATTCGTTCACATTTACGTCATCGGAAGCAATTTCTTCTTCCACCCAAGCACTACTATCGACATCTACTGGTTTCGATTTTGAAATCTCTCCATGCCAGTGCCATTCTGTATAGCCTTGTACAATCCCGTTGCACATGACATGGCTTTTGATTTCCTCACCAGTGTTGACTTTCAAGTTGTTACCGCAATGCCTACATGGACAGTAGAACCAATCTGTAGGTTTTTTCCTATGTTCCTCGGCAAATCTAATAAACTGATCAAGACCAGATATAAACTCTAGGGTGCAACGATTACGAATGGACATCCATGATCTATCCATTCTATGATCAGAGAAAACAAGTATATATTAGGAAACAAGTATATATTAGGAAAATATTAGGGTATACACTTACATCCTAGGTGTATAATGTGATGTCATTCTTATATATAATAAATGTGTACCACCTATCCCATCCTTGAACACCTAATCTCACTAGTAAGTGTATAATGTGTATTGGGTTTTCAAGAAAATTTCGGCAGCATTTCCCCGTTGTTCTCTAAGTACATATGTACTTAGAGAACAAATGGGGAAATACTACCGAAATTTTCTCAAAAACCCAATACACATTATACACTTACATCCTAAGTGAGATTAGGTGTTCAAGAACAGTCCAAAACCGGGGACTATCCAAGATTTACTCCTAATGAGTCAATCTTGGACGGGTTTCTAGGCCAACAAACACATTTGATGTCATTCTTATATATAATAAATGTGTACCACCTATCCCATCCTTGAACACCTAATCTCACTAGTAAGTGTATAATGTGTAATTGGTTTTCAATAAAATTTTGGCAGCACCTCCCCGCTGTTCTCTAAGTACATATGTACTTAGAGAACAAACGGGGAAATGCTATCGAAATTTTCTCGAAAACCCAATACACATTATACACTTACATCCTAAGTGAGATTAGGTGTTCAAGAACAGTCCCAAACCGGGGACTATCCAAGATTTACTCCTAATGAGTCAATCTTGGACGGGTTTCTAGGCCAACAAACACAATAATAGATATGTACATGTTAGGGTTTCATCATGATTAATGTTAGGGTTTCATCACAATTGATGTTAGGGTTTAATCAAATTAAATTAGGATGCTACAATTGACAAGTTTAAATCTTATTTCAACATGCATCAAAATTTACTGAATTAGGCCAAACATTACGATTAGAAGCACAAATATATGACAAATATATGCAAGCAAAAAACCATTATATGGAACGAATCCTACATTATACACATACTTTTCCTGAGTAAGATAATGTGCACTTCATGAAACAGCATCAGGGATCTAGTATCCCTATATGATTGAGCTGGTTTTTCTTTTATAGATCGGATGTATAGGTGGTTTGTAGTTTTCTTTTAAACCTTACTTGTACATGCAACAACAACTGACCTCCCAGCAGTGGTGGCGGTGACTGGCGAGCTCCAGGCGGCAGGGCAGGCAGGTGCAGCGGTGGCCGGCGAGCTCCAGGTGGTAGGGCAGACAGACCAAGGAGCAGCGGCATCGGCGGCAAGGAGCAACGACGTCGGCGGGCGGAGGCAAGGAGGAGGCGAAGCGGCGGCGAGCTCCAGGTGTCAGGCAGGTAGACCAAGGAGCAGCGGCATCGGCGGCAAGGAGCAGCAGTGGCGGCGGAGAAGGGGGCGCGAAGAAGGGGAAGAAGGCAGCAGCAGTGGCGGCGAAGAAGGGGGCGCGGAGATGGCGCGGTGGCGCTGTCGTAGAGGAAGAAGGAGCTTTTGTGGAGGAGAAATCGGCGGCGTGGTCGGGCGACAGCAGAGAAGAAAAGGGAAATCGGCTCGCAATGAAACAGAAGAAAGGGGAAGAGTCGGGCGATCGCGGGATATTAAGTTCCTAAATAGCGTCGGTTGTTTCAAACAACCGACGCCTTAATCTCTTTAGCGTCGGTTGTTTGAAACAACCGACGTCCAATTGTATGATATTTTCACGAAATTATTTTGCGGGAACCACTTTCGGCGTCGGTTATAAAAGGATAGCTGACGTTGAAAGTGACACTTTTCGCGCAAATTTTCATCGCACATAGGCGTCGGTTTCTATCTACATAACCGACGCTGAAAGTGACACTATTTTTTTTGCTCAGAAATTGGATTTCGCGGGTGACTTTAAGCGTCGGTTTGTTATTAACAACCGACGTTGTATTCAAAGCGGTGCCCGTGTCTGTCTGGTCTTCAAATATAGACGTCGGTTTGCCTAAATAACCGACGTCTAATATTGTAGGCGTCGGTTTTTCTAAAGAACCGACGCCCAGAAAAGCGACACTGAATGTTGTTTCTGTAGTAGTGTACACAGGGACCTATCTCACTCATACTCACGAATTTGACTTGAAGGTAGAGAGAGAAAGGGGCTCAAAGGGTTAGAACACTCTCAACTATGCTAGCACCAAGTTTGCAATGAATGAGCAGCCTTGCAATGAACTCCAAGAGGGTCTATTTATAGTTGAGGGTGCCCCTTTAAGTTGTGGGACACTTGGATACGAAAATAGCCATTTTTTGCTCAAGGAAATGACTCTATTTTTGCTTAAAATACTCACCAACGGTCACATCACTTTTTTCTGCAAATTCCATACAGTGCAATTGGTCGAGTTTTAATAAAGGTAACTCGATCAATCAAGTAAACGACAAAACCGATATTCAAATGATCGGTCGAGTTTTTCCTGACAAAACTTGACCGACCATTCGAACTCGAAATGGTCAGTTACATGATCGGTCGAGTTCTGTGTGAACACAACTCGACCGATGCAATCTGCAGAAAGTTGACTAAGGATTGATCGATCGAGTTTTAAGGCTTGGAAACTCGACCGACAAAGTGCCTGAAATCAATTTTCAAAATTGCATCTAAAGTGATTAAAACTTGGTGATTTTTGTGCCAAACAAATTTTCTCACTTAAGTTACAAGTCAATTCATCATTACAAGTGATTACATAAAGGTTCTAAGGTCATTTACATAGAAATCCCAAAAGGCACACTTATAGCTATTTTGACTTGAACTTGACCCATTCTAGGGCTTTGAATATTGGATCCTTTACATGTACCTAATGTCTGCAAACAATCTTAAACACACATATTAGATACATATGAACGGAATGGTTAAGTCATTATCAAAATATAGGCAATGTATAACCTCTAGGTCAACAGTTGTTGGGACAATGTCATTGATCCACCTTCTTTATTTGCAACCATTAATTATGATGCAGAAAGACTGTTATATAAGGGTTGTACTAAGTCCATGAGGTTGAGTGTTGTGATGCAATCATATACTCTTAAAGCTCAAAATGGGTGGAGCGATAAGATTTTCACTTCACTGTTATCTTTGTTAAAGGAAATTCTTCCTAAAGGAAACGAGCTTCCAATTTCAACATATCAAGCAAAGAAAATAATGTGCCCAATGGGAATGAAGATAAGAAGATTCATGCATGTCGAAATGATTGTTTGTTATTTCAGAAGGACTATAGTAATTTGATAAATTGTCCAAAATGTGATGCATCAAGGTATAAGACCACAAATTCAGGTAAGGCTAAGAATGGCTCTCTTGTCAAGGTGATGTGGTATCTACCAATAATACCACAATTTCAACGCTTATTTGCTAATACTAAAGATGCGCAAAATTTGTCTTGGCATGGAAAGTTAAAGGCCAATGATGATGGCATCCTACGACACGCATATTATTCACCACAATGGAAGAAAATTGATTTATTATACCCTCAATTTGGTAAAGAAACAAGGAACTTAAGACTTGGACTTTGTACAGACAGAATGAATCCTTATGGTACATTAAGCATCCAACATAGTACTTGGCATGTTATGATTGTTATATATAATCTTCCTCCTTGGTTGTGTATGAAAAGTAAGTATGTCATGTTGTCAATATTGATATCAGGGCCCAAGAAACTTGGAAATGACATTGATGTGTACCTTCAACCTCTAATTAGTGACCTAATGAAACTATGGGAAGGTGTTATGACATATGATGCTTCGTGTATAGATCTTTAGTTTGTGTGCTATGTTGTTTAGCACGATTAATGACTTTCTAGCTTATGGAAATTTGTATGGATATAGCATAAAAGGATACAAAGCGTGGCCTATCTATGAGGAAAATACTAATTCAATCCGACTAAAACATGGTGGTAAAATCTTATATCTTGGTCATTGGAGATTTCTCCCACAAGTACATCCTTATTGAAGGAAACACAAACCCTTTAATGGATCAACTGAGGAACGAAGTGCTCCTAAACCTCTATCAAGAAATGTTGTGTATGAAAGGGTGAAAGATGTTGTCAATGAATTTGGAAAGAGATTAAGTAGTCATACTCTCGCATATGGTCAATATTCTGGGATCTTCCTTATTGGAGATTCTTGTCAATTAAACATTGCTTTGATGTCATGCATGTTGAAAAAAATATTTGTGATAGCATCATTGGTACACTATTGAATATACTAGGAATGACTAAAGATGGAATCAAATCCAGAAAAGACTTAGAATTAATTGGTATAAGAAAAAAATTATCAATGGAGATCAGGGGTCATCGCACATATTTACTACCAATTTGTTGAAATAACATTATTGCTTTTGTATGTATAGGGTGTTTTTCATCTAAATGAAAAGATCACAAGAAAAATGGGCTACAACGTTGTGGTGTATGATGGATGGATTTAAAGATCTATCTCATAAGGGATTATATAGATAATCCTAATCAAAAGAAGAAAGTAACTAACAAACATATTTTTATAGATCTTGCGGTGTGGGAAAGATTTGTTGCATCTAGGAATTCAAATGAGTTTCATGTAATAAATATTGTGATGTATTGTATGAATCATTTTATACAATTAATATATATATGTTTGATCTAAATTGCAATACCTCATTTGAAATGATCAGGCTATTCACTTGGCCCAAAAGGGAAGGCAGGCCAAAAATATACATGACCCTCACTTGGGGCCCGATAGTTATGCCTTCCGTTGCCAACTACAAGAGAAGCAACTCTCTTCTGGAGAAGAGTCTAGTGCAACTCAAGTTGAGTGTCCATCCCGATACTTGATGTGGATTGATGCTAGAAAAAACCGAGCAGGTAAAATTCCCAACCCTGCAACTAAGGAGGTGGCACAAAAGATGGTAAGTAAAGAGTAACTCCCACAAACTTTGATTTATTTATATCTAATTGATTGTGATTTAATATTTTTATTAATTATGAATAGATTGATCTCCATGAGCAAAGGAAGGAAGGAAATTTCATCACAGCTGGCCGCATTGATGAACTAATAGTTGCTCTTGTTACGAAGGAGCATCCTTGTCGTGTTAGGGCATTAGGAGCTGGCGTAGGATTCAAGTCTTATTTTGGCCCTTCAAAAAATCAATCTAGAAGAGGTCGTATATGAGGTCTTACATAAGAGGAAGTTGAAGCATTAGTAGCACATAAAGTAAAAGAAATAATGTCTTCATTTCAGCCAAGTCAACCTTCTCAACCTATTCAAACTGTGCATCTCTCAGATGATGAGGTACAAGCCCATGCTCCAGTTGTAGAAGGTGGAGAACTCCCAATGACCCACCACAATAATCTACAGTAAGTTTGTTTTATATGTTGTGTTATTAGTATGTGGTGTTCTCTACAGGGCATGCCAAGAGGTTGAATGAGTACAAGAAAATCCTTCTGAAGTTTTGGCGATCCACGGGGTTGTATATTAGCAATATCAAGTCCCGGATCTACCTATCCAAATCTTGTGACCCCTGAAGGGGAAGGCTCAAATCTACTGTGGGTCTAGAGATGGGGCGGCTATCTACTAGATATCTGGGTGTACCTATTGCAGGGAGTAGAGGCTATGCGGGTGACTTTTCCTACTACCTCGATAGGGTTAGACAAAAGGTTGCTAGCTGGACGAGCATTTGCATGTCTATGGTGGGGAGAATGATGCTGACGAGGTCAGTTATCCAGGCCATGGTTAGATTTTGGAGTGATATGTGTGTACTCCCCGATCCAACCTACGATAGCATCACCATGGTCATCACCAACTTCATTTGGAGTGGTAAGGCAAGGGGCATCGCCTGGGACACTATGACTAAATCTTTCAAAGTAGGAGGACTGAACTTGAAGAAAGTTGAAGACATTGCTACGGAAGGGAACCTGTGCCGGCTACATAGATTCCTAACTAACAAAGACAGGATTAGAGCAAGCTGGATGAGATTGTGATACGATAGCACGCCTGCAGTTCAGCCTCATTCCTCATGGGTTTGGGTGTTGTTGTTAAGTCGTGGAATGTTGTTGGGCATCAGTACTGTGCGGATGGCGATGATTTCTTTGCGTTGGTGAGCCAACTGAAACCATGGATCCAAATGAACACGAGTGAGTAGATCCCCTGGTTCAATCTGTTGTGGGGGAAAGGCCATATTCCCAAATGGAGTGTCGCCTACTATAAGGAAATTCTTGGGAAACACCTCACTAAGGACATTCTCGCTAATTGGGGCTTGTAGGTTAACCCAAAATGTCTATTTTTTGATGAGGAGGAGTCCAACCATCATCTTTTCAATACTTTCCCGAAGGCTCGTTATGTCTGGGCGCTAATGTGGTTAAAGAATGGATGGGGGTAGCTTATCTCCGACAACTTAATGGATACACTTGAGTTGGCAAGGAGGAAAGCCAAGAACAAAGAGGAGGAGAGGTTCGTGGGTCTGTGTTGCACGAACATTTGTTTCAATATTTGGAAAGCCCGCAATATGGTGGTGCACGGTCGTATCTCTACCAAGGAAATTTTCCATTTTGTTAAATTAGATATCACTAACGTTGTAATGGCCAACAATACCCTGAGTAGGGGATTAAATCGCACAACTAGATTATACTGGAGTTTTTTGTAGTTTACACACCCCGTATACACTCACCTTTTGTATGTTGTATAGTGTAGCTTAGCTACCCTTTCTTTTTGGCAATATATTTACCAATTTCCAAAAAAAGATATATATATATATAATTAATTATAGTTATCTAGTTTACTACTTCGTCTATAACTTATATTATTTCAATTCTAGGTTGGTATGAACTGCAAACTTACAGTGGAGGTTCCAAAATATAATATAGTGGTAGTGGGCAAGGTATACAACCTCGGTGGTACATTGCATTGCCAACCAATTACTGATGACATTTGTCGTGTGTCCATTCATCTTATGTATGATGGAATGGGGGACAAACCACTGCCCATACATAATCCTGAATATTGTATAGTTGAAGAAGCAGAGGGTGATATGGTGGGGTAGCTTAGACACTTGGTTCTCAATAAGAAGGTATACCTAAATTCTATCATGTTTTTCCTATTTGACTACATATATGAGCTCATGTGATACAAGTATGTAATTAAATTAATAGGTTTGTAAACCAAACAGTCAGAATCCTACTAGTCGTCCTCCTATGCCCAAGCCATATTTCATTCCAAAATTCACATTCGATGAGTTGGGAAGTAAATGTAAATGTTTGTTTCGATACTTAGCCAACCAAAACTCAGGATCACATATGTTGGTCAATTTAAAAGAAGATGCAACTGGGAGGGACTTTGAGAATTATATTTTCTTGATGATATTATAGAGTTGTTCCGGTATGATTGGCTAAATACTTCGATATTTGAAGTATGGATAAGGTAAGGATCTATCAATATAGAAAATTCCAATACACATTTTTAACGAATTTCTATATATTAAAAGATTATAAATGTTTTACAGCCACTTATATACCAAGGCCATAAACTTTGATATAAAGAATTTTGGATTCTTAGTTCCTTCAGTCACTAGTCAGGTGGAAACACATATTGAAGATGTAAATGACTACTTCTCTACTGCATTCAAATATTTTGCTAGTGTGGGAAAGGAAATTATTCTAATTCCTTTAAATGTCCAGTAAGTTTTATTATTCAATATAATTATAATAATGACTAAATTTCTTTATTTTAATGTTTGTTTTATTCTTATTCAGATCTAGACATTGGGAATTAGTGGTGGTCGTCCCAAAATTGATGACTCTTTATTATCTTGACCCAATGGGAAAAACAACAAGGGGCCACAAACTCAAATTTCCAACTATAGAGTAAGCATAAATTTAGTCTCTAGCACATCAATTGTTATTCTTTAACATGTATTTCTATTTAGAATTTCTATTTTTCCAACTATCTTAATCATTTAATTAATAGGGGTATAAAGGCTTTTCATGAAGGTAGAGGATGAATACCCACAAAATTAAAGACATTTAGTTTGAAGAATGTCTAGGTAGCTGCTTTGACAGCTTAGTCTTATGTACAACTCTTATAGTAATGTATTAATGTCAACTCTTATAGTATTATCTCAACTCTGTTTATAGTAGTTTACTAACATTAAGTAGAATTCCTTATTTGTAGTGTCTTATACAAAATAATTACTAGGCTTGTGGCTACTATACAATGAAATATATGCAAACTATTGTCAAAGGAGCAGCACATGACATTCAAACTACAGATCAGGTAATAAAGAATAACATCATAAATTTACAAGTGAGTTGTAGTCATTTTATAAAATATTAGCATGTCCATTTCTGTTGCAGATCTTTACAACTCTGTCTTACACACATTAGGATTTAAATGAATTCTGAGAAGAGTGGTCAGATGCTTTTCTAAATGAAGTCACTATGGCATTGGATTGAATGCATATGTTAGCTTCATTTATTTATGTAGTTTGAAACTCTTTCAAATTTACTTTTGTATCTGACATGAATTTTAATATCATCTCAGACTTGGTTAATGCAACCTATCATTTTATGAATTTTACGATGTGCTTATGTGTATGAATATGTCTCAACTGAATATGTTGAATTATTATTTTTGTGTAGTGTGAGATTTGGAAATTGATATCAATTCAAATAGGATTGAACATAAAAGCTAGCAAGTGACTTTAGAATGAATTCCAGGCTTGCATCTTTGCATTTGCAAGTCTTCTTTCTATTGTAGGTTTTGATCTTTGTAAAGCAAATTTTTGTTCTGTAGGTTCTTGTTTTGAAGATTTTTGTTTTGTAGATTTTTATATAAAAAAATTGTACACTACAGGGTCGGTTTTTTGGTATAACCGACCTTACAAACCTACATGGTCAGTTTTTTAGTGTAACCAACCCTACAGACCTCAGGGTCATTTTCTGCACTTCTTTGTACCTCTATTGGGTTGGTTTTTGTAGTACAACCAACCTTACAGACCTGCAGGGTCAATGTTTTTCTTATAATTGACCTTACATACCTACAAGGTCGAGTTTTTAAGTATAACTGACCTTACATACACTACAGGGTCGTTTTTTTAGTAAAACCGACCTTATAGCCTCAGGATCAGTTCCTTTCAGGGTCAGTTTCTTTGTACCTCTATTGGGTTAGGTTTTTTCATATAACTAATCTTATAGACCTCTAGAGTCAACTATCTTCTTTGCATTTCAAAATGATCAATTTGGCTATAGGGTCGGTTTTGTTTGATATAAGTGTGCAATAGTGTAACTATTGCCTTGGGTTTTTGTTTACGCCAACCTGACACTGCTATCTAAGGTTGGTTTTGTTTGGTTAAAAAAATTGACCCTATAGTGTAATTTCCATATCGATGGCTACTTAAGCGTCAGTTAGAAAGTGACGCTATAGGCTTAAAAAACTGACCCTATCGACCGTTATTGTACCAGTGTTGGCATCTAACACTCCTACACATCTGGATGGTTTGTATAATGAAACCTAGTATTAAGAAAACAAAAGGTATGCGTCATAACACTTTTGAGTATGTCCACAAAAATAACACTTAGGCATTTTAGTACAAAGTGATTATAGAAGGTGTTCCCATTCAAGAGAGGGTTGTAATTGGTATATGAGATCAAAAAGATATAAATAAGAGAATGATTTTTTAAGAGAAAGAGGCATATGAACATTTTATCAATATATGAATAGTCTTGCCATTTCACAATCAATAATATCATATTATAAAAATTTGCATGTAGATAAATTAGACTAAACTAACTATGGTAGGGCCAAGGCCCCACTAAGTCATTGGCCTAACTAAAATGGGTGGAAAGATGCACCCCGGGCGGAAAGACGTGCCTCTATATAAATAAGAGGTGGAAAGATGCACCCCATGTAGAAAGATGTGCCCTAATGGTTATGCCAAAGCATCTACTTTAGTGGTCTTGTCTAATATCACATGCAATAATAGAGAGCAAGACTTATGTCCATCAGTTACATCATCATGAATAAATAACATGGTAGGAAGGGTTATAAACCCAATGTAATATATGAATAACTAAATATCAAAATAAATCAGGATAATTTCCATTGAAAGGGTATGAGATTTCAATTAAAGAGTAAGTATACCAAGGTGCCTCATTGTTGGAAATATTTACCCAAGTTTAAGAAATGCCTAAATATCAGATAGTGACTTTACATACTTGATCTTTGTAGCTAAAGGCTAGCTCAATGGTTATACTTAATCCCCAATGTCGAGTATTCATCCTAGGAACACATTGTATACATTAACTAAACTAAAGTGAACAAGTTTGAGCATTCTTATTATGATTTTCATATTGTTCTTATCCTAGTTTGGATCAAGGGTTTTCAATCGTATTAGGTGAACATATGATCTATTAGTATTTTAGGCTTAATATCAAATTTTAGATACATAAGTCTAGAATGTATGGGTCATATATAAGTTGGTAATTTATTCTTATAAATTAGGCCTTGTAATATCATTTTCTCTCTTCATATCCTTAGCTCAATTTTTGTTTACTAGGATCAAGGATGTGTTTCTTGAGTTATTATTGAACAACATACTCTTATTACAAAATTTTAGGGTTTAAATTCCACTAAACTTGACATATGTATAGTTTATACTTCTTGTGCTCTTACTTAGATTATAATTCCTTGTATGAATACCACTTTGTATCCAATGCACTTAAACTAGCATGTTTCACATTTTGAATGTTCTATGTATCATCAACTGTAATCTAATTTAGTAATATTAATTGTTTTCATAAAATCAAGAATTATAGGAGATAAAAATATCAATTGTAAAATGAATATTCACTTATGAATACATATTAGTATGGTAGTGTTAGTCAAGTGGACAAATCTACATAGTTATTAGAACTAAAAATTCTAGATATACTCTAACCCATTATTGAATATTATAGTTTTTAGCACACATTTCCATAGAGATGACAAGCTTCATGTTTATTGGATAAACACTATACTATTTGTATGTTTTAGTTTAATAGAGTTGGGTCTAAATAGATTGACTGGCTTACTCAATAAAGTTATGCTTTGAGTTTTTATATATCATCTACCATGTTTTGTCAATGACTAAGTTAACTGGGTATTTTAAGTCTAATTTAATGTAGGATTATGTCTAACCTTTCGAATAATCAGATATGGATGCTCTACATGATTGGATGACAATTGATCTATGATGGTTCCATGCATCTGATCCAAGGTGGGGTCCTTCCACGTTTCCCCTCAAGTGCTTTAGGTTATGTAGGGTTTTCTTTGCTCCTAATACTTGTCATGGGTTGAAGGAGGTGATGAGGGGTTAGTGGTGATGAGGAAGTCAGAATGTCAGTTGCATAATCATTAGCACCACTAAGTTTTATTGAGGTGGGAGTAGGATTTTACAACAACCAGGTTTGTGGAGGATCACCAGACCACCATAGGATCAACTACCTTGAAGAGATCCATGCAAGGTAGAGGAAAATGGAGGTGAAGGTTGAGGACTAGTTCTTAACTATGAGTCAGTAGTAGAGACACTTCCAGCTACAAGGTCTATGTGGAGACCAACCATTCTAACAGACCAAGAGAGTGCAAGTCTGGGAGGGAAACCATGTCTGCAACAATTCCTTTACTAGATAGAAATACTGGATTTATAGTGGTGGATGGCAGTTGGGGGAAAGGAAGAAGGGTTGCAAAAAATGTTGGATTTGTATGTAGATTATGTGTCTTTAGGAGACTCTTGATAATGATAGTGAGTAGGTTGCAATAGTTTTCTATTTAGACTCTGTTGTTACAATGAGGGGGAAGTGGGGGTTGTGTGGTGGCTAGAGTTTGCAATTTAGGATGTACATTGAGGAAGGGGGAGATGGGGGAAGATAAGAAGGGTAGGTAGTCATGTAACAGGTTGTGGCCATGCTGAAGAAACATTGTTTGTCATGGGGTAGAGGAAGGTGATGGAGAAGGGAGGTGTCTTAGTATTCCTGAAGGTAATCCACATAGTGTCAGTGGATTAGGAGATGAAGAGAGGAGAAGTTATTGAAGGACTCCATCATTGCGAAAGCCCATGTCAGTGACTGAAATCCATTGTTGTCTATCTCCATTTGCTATTAGCCATAACATAGATGAGAAGATTGAGGATACCTGGGTTTATGAAAAATCTAGGGAAGGAGACTAGAAGGATAAGTAGGGGAGGAGGTAATACTAGGGTATAATGGAGAAGAGAAAGAGGAGACAAAATAACTACCACCTGTGATAGCGGTTTCATTTTTGTTGAAGGAGGAAGTGACTATTCATCTGATGAGAAGGCGTTACATAGAGAAAAATGAATGAAGGCTAAATATACTGAATTAACCACATTAAAAGGTTAAACCAGTTAGAACTAAGCCAATGAATATTTTTATTTCCTATCATAATTTGAGGGAGTAAATGACATCCCTCTAATACCAAAATTTGTACCTAGTCTAATTAAGTGTGAATAACCCAATTTTAATATCTATTTCACCTTTAGAAAAGTTTTAATTATTCATTTGATTATTTGTTAGTTAAAATCTTAAATAATGTATTTAATGCCTTTCTTAATCAATTCAATACATTATTTCATATTTTTATATTTCTTTTAATAAATTAAGCTTAGTATGATAACAGAGAGATTCAAATTATGGTTACCAATAATTATATGATGAATTTGTATAACTAAACCCAAATTATTAATTTATCATTAACCTTTTAGTTATACTTTATTGGCTCACATTTCTTCTAATTGATACTATTGAAGGAAAAAGGGATGTGTTACTACCATAATTAATAATGGGCTTAAGTAAAGGGAAGATCGAGATAAATAATCAAATTTGAGTATGTCACATGTGACCACCAAAAAAACTTCTTTGGGTACGCAACCCACTGTTTCAAACACCCATGCAGCAAGCAACAAAAAATAACCCTCTTGTGACAATAACCTGACAATTAAAGTGGAGCAAACAAATTCTACTCCCACATGATAAGAAACTTCCTAGCCAAAAATGAAGTTCACACTATTGTGAACTTCTGTTAGCACCATCTTTCCAGGCATCGAGCATCTTCTAAAGTTTCCCTCCATAAGGGAACACCAAATCCTTTGTTGAAAAGTTATAATGCTAACACCTTTCCTGGCTTTCACCAATACAAAGGGCACAAGATTCATTCATGTGTCACGTGTAAGATGTCATAACCAAAAGAGATTCCTTCATATTAAAATATAATAACCATAATATCATCATCAAAAGATCCATCACATGGGCTTATTATTCCTTTAGAACAAGCCACCAAGAATTGGTTTCAAAGTACATGGATGGTTTCCTTTATCCAAGATAAGAAATTGTTAATCCCCGTGAGCACTATGAGGGAAATGAGCATATCAAGAGCTCACATGATGCCAAAAGGATGACTAAAATGGGTCCCTAAGGTACCAATCCTAGGAATGACTTAGTAGACTATGGTCCCTTGTCCCATGATAGTGGTACAATCCCAACAAAAGTACCTTTTTCCCTTGTCATGGGAAAGGAGAAGGTAACCACATATGGAGCCATTACCAGCACATATGGTGAAGATAAAAGCAAGGTTTCCATTCCCACAATCAACACTAAGCAAGTGGCCACAATCTAGAACTCTATAAGGAATCAAATCCTAAGGACTCGGTCATTGTCTAATTCCTAGATGTACCTAAAGGGTAAGTATCACTAGAGTAAGTGACGTAGAGCTCCCCCACATAAAAATAGGAGGTTATCAATACACCTGAAGGAGATTAAGTCCCTAAGGACATAGGACCAAAATCTCGATAAGACACCATTAGGATGATCACTAACCCACACTTGATCTTATTTTCTAAAGATGTGACACCCGCTGGAGGGAATCACAACAAGCCCCTACTAATCACAACAATCTATAAGGGCCTCAAGATCTCTTCTCATTTTTTCAGTAATGGTGTATGCCTCAATGTGTTCCCCCTAACGATCCTCATTATTCTAGGAAGGGATCCATTTGACATGCAACCAACAACAAAGAAAACAACCTCCTTTTTCAGAATAATTAAAGATGCCCTAGGGGAGATCACCCTACACCCACAATTTGAACCACAAACTTTTTCAATCGTATTCAAGATTATATAGATGAGTCCCTCTTTTAATCTCCTCTCAGGAAGGACATGGATTCATCACAATAGGGTTGGTCCCTCATCACTATATCAGAAGCTAAAATATTCACTAGGACATGCCATCAACATAGTCTAGGTTGATAGTCCTAGAACCATAGCTTGCATCAAGAAAATACAATCTCCACTTTTTCTTTGAGATGTTGCATATAGCCAACATTAGCTGATGTCAACATGAAGAAGATGATCCTGTCATCTCCTATACAGCCCTACACTATTTTCTTAATGGTTGTGGGAGATGCACATACATTCAAATCAAGTTCTGGAAGCTAGGCGAAATGGGCATACAAATATCATGCATGTTCCTCCAATACAAAAGGGATTGGGCCTACAAGTATATGGCCCATCCTACTCTAACCTCGGATAACTAGGTGGACACCGTATTGAAAGCCTACAATTTTGTATCCCATTATAAAATATTATACGAGGAGAGGCTATCTTTACTCTAAACCACTAACTCAAAATCTGAACATATAGGCATATGCATTTGCTAAATGAAGAACACCACTTCAAGATATTGTATCGATGGGACCTCAAAAATGGGCATAAAGGACCCCATCCTTACTTTCAATGCATCATAGTTATAAGTGAAAAAGATACCAACATTGTTAAGGCTATCATTCCCATGACAATGCCTTACCTCATGCAAGAAGATGACAAAAACAAATAGAAAAACTGCCTAGGGATCAAAATCGACATTGAGGACATCACCTTCAACACTGAAGACACCTAGGGCATCCAGACGACCTAGAACAGCCAACATTTTGAGACAAAATCATCCCTTCAAACAAGGAAGTAATCAAGTTCATGCCTACCCTGAAGTTGACAAGACATGCTTGAACCACTCTAACATAGGAGAAAGAAACAAACTTTACCAAGATGATCATGTTGTCAAGGAAAAAATACTAGCCAAAAACTGGAAGAAATGGAGGCATCATCCGGTGTAGTTGGTTATGATCATCTCTGGATCTTCCCTGGCTGGCCAAATTAAGATGAATCTGATATTATAGGTTCCATATACATGGAGGAATACTATGGTGTTATGTGGGATGACTACAACAATGACTATGACATGATTGAAGGATGGGGGATTGACACCATCTTTGACACATAGGCCATAGAAGACCCATAATTTCTCTCCACCCTATACAAGACACCGATGAAGTCCAAAGTTGGTGTCTAGAAGACTACACATTCTAATTCGTCAAAAGGAGGCTCACAGTGATACACACCCCAAAATTCAATAAGGACCTAAAGACACATTTAAGACATCATGGTGGAAGTATCCATAGCTAGTGACACATATCATGAACTGGAAAATCTTTATTTTAAGACAAATCTATTATTATAGAAACTTGGAACCTCATGCCAATAAATGAACAAAAATATAGATATATAATAAAACATTCATGAATTCTAAATGCAATATCATGCCCTATCCTATGAAGTTGTATATGTTACCATAACTAAAGATGTTGATGCAAGACATTCTAAGTACTCGGGAGAACAATATCTTCCAGCATGAAACATATTAAGAATCACATTTTTATGTTTTAGCCACATCTTTGCAGCCGCCTCTTGAAATTTTTTCAGAATCATTCAACAACTTCTTGAAGAAAGGTGGAAGAAAATTGACCTAATATGCACATTAACAATGATTAAATTACCTTAACACTGACATTGGGTAGTAGGAAACACAACTCTCAAAACATGGCAACATTTTTTAGCCATTAAAAGTAATGCATGGCAATCCCACAATCTAAGTTGTCAAAATCGAACTCCATCCATCCCCAACATACATCTGTTGATGTCAGGATAGCAATCCACTGAGCTAGATCACCACACACTTGTAAAGACTCACCAACTAGAATGTGCTTTGACAAGAACTCCTTTCAATAATATAGTAGGATTTGAAGACTCCATAAACATAACAGGGACGATGCACATTTCCAGACCTATAGGACCTTGAAGGGTCCCCTCATCCTCCCAGTCAACCATTTTCCATCCAAGCACTCATACAACTCAGATGATTTCAAAGGAACATTAGTTCCTTTCCTCTAGATTACAGCCAAAACTCTAGATTGAAAAAATCAAGACTGCATCGCGCTTTGAACCTAAATGTATCCCATAGGGAGGCTGTCTGAACAAAGAGACCATATTTGGTCAACCATCGAGTAGCTTGGAAATTTCACAGTTAGGAGACTCACCATATCAATAACCCAACTTGACTTCTTCTATACAACATGATAGTAGTCATGAAGAGGATGTTGTGTGATCTTTTCTATGTCTTCCAAAGTAGGAGTCAGAATTGAATCTTCAAAGAAGAAGGAATGACTAAAAGGTTCCCAGATTGAGATCACCAACGACATCAACTCCCTTGCAATAGAGACATAAGCCAGATGACAAATATGGTGAGTCATGTTGAAGCTCTCCAACTAGACCTCCTTGGTCTTAGGGAGGTCTACAATGCAACAATGCACAAGTGACATATTCATGGAAGGACACCTCAGAAGTGAGATCCCACTCATCACTCAGTCTCCCATGGATCATAAATATAGATTCATAATGAGCAGAAAAGATAAAACCATGCATCCTTATTTATAGGCTCCAATGCGGTAGAATGTCCTCCCAAAGACAAGGGCACTCTATGTTCTTTTTCCTAGTGGAATGATGCAACAAGACACAAATGTCAATATCAATAGTGAACATGAACATGCTTCTTGAGACAGTAGGACTCCCTATTCCAGTGCGTAGAAGATTGAAGCTATCCGCTACCTCATTCCATATGTTGATCAAGGCCATCTATCGGGTTCACCAAAGATCATCTGAAGATCAAACTTCTAAAATTTGATTTTGAATTTGAAGATCACAAAACCTAGAAAAACAATGTGACTCAGACTCAGACTTTTTATTTCAAAATTTATAAAGTCTTACGGATACAAACACAATTGTTATATAATTGTTCATATAGAAAGGAAAATAATTTATGAAGGAAAATGGGTACAAGTATGAAATGCATCAACTACTTCTTCTTCTTCTTCTGAAGACACCTTGATAAACGCTTGGCCAGAGGCTATTCATCTGTAGGAGAAGATTTAGAGAACTGACACTCCCCACTCACATCAATACAATAGTACTAGTGTACCACCTGAAAGATCACCTCTACAACCAAAGAAGCATCCCAACAATAAGAGAAACATGCTTCAACACCTACTAATGATGCATCTACAGTCTGAATGGGTTCCTCCGAAGGAGATTCATCCACACCAGTGGATCCCTAAAAATGATGACAATGTTGGTATCCTGAGGGGATGCTCAAGCTGAAGATTCAAACCATCACAACTATACCAATGTCATCTTCATGAAAGAATAAAATTTAGATGAAGTTGTTGGGGAAGTGACGTGAACCTGCAATGCTAAAGTCTCGGTGTGACATTATCCTAGAAAAATCATCAAATACCTAAACATTAACTGATAAAGAAGGTAGAGTCTCAGGAGGACAACATGCTACAGGAGGAGGTAGATGAAAAAACTCATACCCGTTATCATCCTATTCCTCGACAGAGTCTTAGACAACTACATATAGAAGATGCATGTAAAGGCAATGCATTAAAATGAACATAAATTAAAACAAAACACATACAATTACAGGACATGAAAGAGTATCATATGACTCTTTGAAAAGAAGGATTGGATGACCATGTACATAATATCACTCGAAGTATTCCATGTATGCCACCTAACCCCACATCATCTCCCAAACAGCCTGACGAATCCCGAAACTAGGAGGAACCAACTAGGCATATGTTTGAATGGAATGTGTTTTTGACCATCCCACTAACCAGCATCACACATGCTCATGCAGAAGACACACCCAGAGGGTGAGTCGAACTAGATCCAACAAGCATCCAGAGACAACGCCTTAAAAGTAGGCCTTGCATGATGTAGAGGCCTAATTGCACTAGAAGTTGGAGAAGATCTTGAATCAGACATGGGAAACAACAATAAATATAAGACAACTAAAGTACACACATAAAATCATATAGTCTTTAAGTACCACAAATAACTTGTCTAAGGTCATCATCTCAAGTTTGCCTCTCCACTCCTTATGTTGCACCCTACTGTTGCACCTAGCCTAGTGACAACAATTGGGGAGTAAAACATTCATGTAATCCTTTAGACCACACATAGTGATAGGCCTATGAAGACAAAAGTTCTCACAGCTCAACAAATGCAAAAGAAAGATCAACAAAATCAGACATTACAGACTTTTGAGAAAAAAAAAGCAAAACACGTGAAGACGTACCATAATCAAGTGTATAAATTTGCAACAACCTTTTATAGCACAGACTATTTCCATCATTGAGAAGCCACCTACAAGACACCTCCTTAAGCTAGTCAACAGCTGGACATAAACACCTCCACCCCATTTGAACTAAGGAACCACATCTAGATCAAAAGGAAGGAAAACCAGTTGATTTTTCCCATATTTCTAGCATAGTTTCCAAATAGGAAATCGATGATCATCATAAACACAAATACCCTAACCCTCAAGTTAGTATAGAAATGATCAATGGAACCTTGCCTCTCACCTTCACAAAATAAGGTGACTTACAAACAAGTGAAGTTGACCTTTTATCTAGACGTAATGCTAATATTATCAAGGTTTACCCTTAATATCCTAGAAATCCAATGTCACTCCTGCTCATTTCTGTCAGGCAAGATAAGAATAGGAATCAAACCAATACCTAACCTAATGATCCCAAAAATTCAAGGTGACCGAAAGGCTCTGGGAACCCTACGCGGCTGCTACGGCGGCAAGGTGTCTCAGGTAGTTTTTTTATCCTCCCCTTAGGTGCTCTGAGCGGTGAGGTTTTTCTCTACTCTCCTGGAGAGTGTTGGCTGCGAAAGCGATGGCGGAAGAGCTTACTGAAAGATGTGAAGCCTTAAAAATCAGCAAGGAAGACGAAGACACAATGGATTTCACAGATGGGAGTGTTGAGATCCGAGGTGGGCCTATCGAAGTGATGATCATCACAAAGCTCCTCACACAAAGGCCTTTCAATTACTTTGTGCTGTGTAGGACAATGGAGCAGACGTGGAGGTTGTCCAGGAAAGTGACCTTTAAGCAGATAGAGCACAACTTGATAGCGATCCAGTTCTCGCATAAGAAAGACAAGGAAAGAGTTCTCGAAGGAGGACCATGGAACTTCAAAAACAACGTTCTGCTAACAAAAGAGGTGAAGCTGGGAGAGCAGCCATCAGAAATCGAACTAAACTTCTGCCCCCTTTGGGTCAGACTTTACAACATTCCGATCGGATATAGACATGACGAGGCTGTCAGGAAGATAGTTGGTTCTATAGGAGAAGTTCTGGAGGTGGAGCGGGACAAGGAGGGTTGGGAGAAAGCCAGAAGAGCACGCATTAACCTGAACATAGAGAAGCCGCTCAAGAAAATGCAGAGGATGAGGGACGTCAATGGGGAAATAGCAGAGGTGGAGATAAAATACGAACGACTACCGCATTTATGCTTCCAGTGCGGGCGTATCGGCCACACAGGCAGAGAGTGCCCATGGGAGGATGACAACGTGGGGGAAAAACCTGAGCTATGGGGAGTGTGGCTCAGAGCTTCACCAAGGAGGTTAAATAATGAATACAAGTCAGCTAACTATGGAGAAACGCCCGAACATAAAGGTGCTAGCTACCGGGGAGTAAAGAAGAATCATTCTGCTACCAGAGAGGATGACAGTAGGAAGGACAACTATGCTACCAGCCAAAAAAGCGACACTGCCGAGACAGGGGGGTCACGAGGAGGAAGAGGGAAAGGTGGTTGGGAAGAGGGCGAGTTGGAGGGGAGGGCTAGCGGGGGCGGAAACGAGACAGTGGAGGATGTTGTCTTCGAAGACACAGGAGAGGGGTTGCAGGATGACACAACCAGTAATATAGTTACCAAGATTATCGGGGAAAGAAGAGAGGAGGAAGTGGTAGGGAAGAGTGCTCAGAAGGTGTTTGATAATATAACGGAAGGGCAGAACGAAATGATAAGAAACAAGAGTGCTCAGACTTTACCACAACAGAGCATAGTAAATAAGACTATGGAGGCAGACAAAGGAAACATAGCAGTAAACACCAACCTCTTACTGCCTACTGAAAAAGGAAGCCCAGGCATTAAAGAAGGAGGAAAGATGGGGTTGGAAATGGCTGGTGAAGGCACAAGGAAACGACTCAGTGGCACAAGAAGGAAGGGGAGCAGAGCTAGTGACAGGTGTACAAATAGGTGCACGATAATAGAGCCACCAGCAGCAATAGAAAAAAGCAATAACAAAAGGAAAAAAGGAACAGAAGAAGACAGAGAGGAAAAGTTGGAACAGCACCAGGAAGAAAGACAAGCCAAGAAAGGAAAAGAGAAGGACACAAAAATGATTTGGGAGTCTTACCAAAAAGTAACGACGACTGGGGTATCCCAGCGTCGTGAACAATAATGAAAACATTGAGCTGGAATTGCCGAGGTTTGGCCAGCCTTGGTACTCTCAGAACTCTCCAAAGGTACTGTTGGAGAGAACGGCCTGAAATCGTCTTTCTGATGGAAACTATGATCGGCGATAACGACCTTGAAATCACTAAAAGAAAATGCAGTTTCACCAATGGAATCTGCCTTAGCAACATGGGAAGATCAGGTGGTATGGGTTTGTGGTGGAGAGATGTAAATGTCTCCATCACCAATTATTCTAGACACCATATCATGGCAAACATTATGGACGGCGATGGAAAGAGTTGGACGTTTGTGGGGGTGTATGGCTGGGCGGATAATCCAAATAAGTATAGGACATGGGATCTGATGAAATCGTTGAGGGAGGGTAATGAAGGTCCCATCATTTATGTGGGTGATTTCAATGAAGTCCTTAGCTCGGATGAAAAAGAAGGGGGTCCACCAATGGTGTAAGACATGTGGAAGAGTTTAGAGAAGTAGTGGAGTGCTGCTCCCTCACTAATATGGGTTACGTGGGGAATAAATTTACGTGGAGAAAGGGTTTGGTGGAATCTATGGCCATTAGAGAACGTCTTGACAGGGCCCTTGTTTCTGCTGATTGGATGTTGCTTTATCCTAATGCCTGGGTCAAACATTTCCCTTTCAACGTCTCAGACCATACCCCTATCACGATTAATACCCATACCAACATGAGGAAGCGTAGGATCACAAAAACTTTCAAGTTTGAAAACTTTTGGTTGGAAAATGCTGAATGTGGGGAGGTTGTGAAGAGAGGATGGAGGGCGAGTAGTAGAAGTTCGCTGGCGGAAAAATTTACCAATGTTAGTGAAGAGTTGAGTGAATGGGCAAGGATAAAGTTCGGGAATATCCAAAGAAGGTTAAAAAAAGCGGAGGAGGAGCTCATTAAAATTCAGAGAGAGCCGATGTCCAACCATAATCTGTTGTTAGGTGATAAGATCAGCAAGGAGGTGGAAGAGCTGACTAAACTCAACGAAACCTACTGGTTTGTGCGTGCTAAAGCCAATGAGATGGAAAATGGAGATAGGAACACCTCCTATTTCCACAAAAAAGCTACTCAACGTAGAAAGCAGAATGAGATTAGCAAGCTGAAAAATGAGGAAGGGGAGGAAAAAATGGAGGAGAGTGAGGTGGAGGAAATCATCACTAATTTCTATACTTCTGTTTTCAAATCGTAGGGCTCATCTAGACTCGAGGAGGCTAGCAAGAACATAAAGAGGAGCATTAACAATGTTATGAACTACCATCTGCAAAAGGAACCCAACATCGACGAAGTCCTTGAAGCACTGAAGCAAATGCATCCGACAAAAGCGCCCGGACCCGATGGCTTCCACGTGAGTTTTTTCCAAAACTTCTGGAGTATAGTAGGCGATGATGTGATGTTTTTCATTAAAGATTGGTGGAAAGGCGATCAAAAGCTGGACGACATTAACAAAACTAATATTGTGTTGATTCCCAAGTGCAAAGAGCCTACTAGTACAAATGACTATAGACCGATTAGCCTGTGCAACACGGTCTACAAGCTGATATCCAAGATGATGGCAAATAGACTCAAGGGAACTCTTAATGAGATTATCACAGAGAACCAAAGCGCCTTCATACCCGGCCGCCTTATCACTGACAATTCTTTGATTGCTTTCGAGTTGTTCCATAAGATGAAACGGAAAACCCAAGGCAGAAAGGGGTGGATGGGGATCAAACTCGACATGAGTAAAGTGTATGACAGGATGGAGTGGGGTTTCCTTGATATGGTTATGGAAAATATGGGTTTTGGAACTAAATGGTGTCATAAAGTCGGGGAGTGTTTCAAAACAGTCTCCTTCACTGTTATCATCAATGGGAACAGGAAAAGGTTACCGCTGCCGCAGAGGGGCTTGAGACAGGGTGACCCTCTTTCCCCTTTTCTTTTCATTTTAGGTGCGGATGTCTTCTCTAGCTTAATCAACAATGTTGTGAAGGAAGGCAGCATTCACAGTTTAAAGGCTGGACGTCACTGCCCATGTATATCACATCTATTTTTTGTTGACGATAGTGTGATTTTTGCGAGAGCCACTCTGCATGAGGCTACCATGATAGCTAATGTGATTAGCTGCTATGAGAGTTCCTCTGGACAGAAAATAAACTTCTTAAAGTCGGATGTGGTGTTTAGCAGAAACACGTCTCCTGAGAAGATAACCCCTATCATCAACATCCTTAAGATGAGGAAAGTTGAGAAGCATAACAAGTACCTGGGTCTCCCTACCATTGTTGGTCGGTCAAAAAAGGACATTTTCAAAGAAATCAAAGATAGAATATGGGCCAAACTGAACAGGTGGAAAGAAAAGTACCTTAGTCAAGCGAGAAAAGAGGTGCTTTTAAAGTCTGTGATCCAATCAATACCTCTTTATATGATGAGCATATTTCACATGCCTGATAACATAATTGTTGATATCTATAGGATGATGGCAAATTTTTGGTGGGGAAGCACATCCGAGAAGGAAAAAATACACTGGTCTGAATGGAAAAAGCTCTGCTTACCCAAAGGCGAGGGGGGTATGGGCTTCAGGGATCTGCGAATTTTCAATGATGCGTTGTTGGCAAAACAATCATGGCGCCTTTTGATAAATCCTTTATCTTTGGTTAACAAAGTGCTGAGCTCTAAATATTACAGGAACTCGGATGTTCTGGAGGCTTATAGAGGGCATGATCCGAGCTATTCTTGGCAGAGTATTTGGAATGCAAAATACCTTCTCAAGGAGGGCCTTAGATGGAGGGTGGGAAGTGGGGTGGGGGTTAATGTGTGGCTCGACCCTTGGCTTCCTAACCCCAAAGGCTTCTGCTCTGACCTGGGTTTCTTCAGTTCTGCTAGCGATAGAAACCTCTATAAAGTCCGTGAGCTGATCGAGGACAATGAGCAGAATTGGAAGAAAGACAAAGTAGCCGAAATGTTCTCTGTGGAGGATATGGCTACCATTTTAAACATCCCTCTCTGTAAGGGGGGTCCTGACGAGTGGTACTGGTATCCCTCAAGGGACGGGGTGTTCTCGGTCAAAACTGCTTATCTTCTTGGCAGCAACTGCTATATTAGGAATTGGATGTTGGTGGATCAGAGGCCCGCATCTGTTTGGGACAGAATTTGGAAGATAAAGGGCCCCCCGAAGATGAAATCTTTTCTGTGGCGTATGGGTAAGGATTACATTGTGACGTCCAAAAACCTCATGAAAAAGCACATTACTCCCAATGATGTCTTCTCCTTGTGTCAGTTGGCTGCTGAGGATACGTTCCATTGTCTGTTTGATTGCACACAGGCGGTGGATTTGTGGTCCCATAACCGATTGAGGTGGGTGACCGTAATGATGCCTAGATCATCCCTTTTACACACGATCAGCTGGTGGTTATCTAAGCTTTCTGCCGAGGATTTCAAACATCTCGTATCTTCTTGTATGGCCATCTGGGCTGCTAGAAATGAAAGGATGTTCACTACAAATCTGACGAACATTCATTTGATAAACTGGGGTTTTCAGAACTGGGTTGAGGCCCACAAGCCTCATCTTAGGGACAATCTCGATCGGGCTACAAGACCAGTTGACAGGTCAGTGGTCTGCTGGGAGCCTCCGGAGGAGCTCACTATCAAAGTTAATACAGATGTAGCTACGCTCGGCTGTGCTCGTCTCTGTTGCGGCACCGTGTTCAGGAATCATTCGGGGAGTTTAATTCTCACAGCCACCAGGATGAGGGAAGGGAGCTGGGACGTCTCGCTTGTTGAAGCCTACACGAACCTTTTCAACCTGGAGATTGCTGTTAAGAGGGGTTTCCAAGGATCTGGGTCGAATCGGATGCGCTGGGAGTTGTTCAAAGACTTAAGAAGAAAGAGGAGGGGCGAGGGCCTGTGTCGTAGATCTACAAGAAGATTAAGGAGGTTAAGGAGTCGTTTATGTTTTGTAATATCTCTTTTGTTTTCAGGGAGGGTAATTGTTGTGCTCATAATTTAGAAAAGATGGGGTTGGGGAGGGAGGGAGACATCTTCTGTTCTGAGGATTTCCCTGCTTTATGTAAGGAATCCAACTGCTGCTTAAGTAATATATAAGGCTGTAGTTTTCAAAAAAAAAAACCTAATGATCCCAAAAATATCTCTAGGCTTTATGGACAACTTGTTAAGGTCGAAGTAAAAGATACTAGTCTAAGGAAGAAAGTACTCAATCAAAGGAATGAGATAGCACCTATCAACTATCCCACACCAAAAAATGTTGCCAAAGTCGACCTCCTCAAGTAAATATACCTCTTCAACAACTAAAACAATGTACGATATTCATAGTTCACATTAAAGGGTCATGTTGTAGTTGAATAGTGGCCATTATTTTCAATTATTATAGACTCGTAATTTTAGTTACTTCTAAAAAAACCCATCATATCTGCTTTTTAGATGCTCCTTTTTCTCACTAAAGCATGGGTTAGCAAGAAAACTAGATATATACTTATTTATGAATAAAAGTAATGTTGAAAATCACTTTTGTGGGTGATAAACCCAAAATGGCTCATTAGCACTAGAGGAACAATGATTGGTTAGGTATCAGTAAGTTCCTTTTTGAAGGCTACCCTTAATATGGAGAAAACATTTACACCCAATCTTATTATTTATATGAATGACTATTTCATTAATTCATCCTCTAAAGGAAAAGACGTCACTCGCTCTTTCCACCCTCCATAGGGTTTGTCATAATGTCCTTGGTGAGTCCAACCTTGCTGGCCTTTTGTGTCAAAATCAGACTTGTCTGAAGCTGGTGGTTCTCACTCTTATCTCAAATATTACCTTGAGTGTAGAAAATGGTTGCCACCCCATTTTTGCTCACTAGGTAAGAATACATGATTAGTGTCAATTCTCTAGAGAATAATGGAGTTCATTCCACATTCTACACAATTTATCATTTTCTCAGATTTATTCCTTTTATTTCCACATTTTTTCACCTATTCAATCCGCTCACTTCACACACTTATACCCATTTCAGGATTTTGTGGATGGAAATCTTCTTTTCAGACTAAAATTGCAATTTGATCATCAGTTTTTCTTTTTTATAAGAATTTCTAAGAAACTATCTAGTTGAATTATCCTGAATAAAATGATTCCTTTTTTTCTACCTACATTCATTTTTTCCTAGACAAATCCAAGGTAAAATCCTAAATTATCTCTTCTCTGTCGGTTTCCACATTTTTTTTGAAACATTCCTAAAATTGTTGAAAAATAGAAAATCAGATTACATCACGCTTGGTTCACCCAACAGATCAAAGAATGCTACTGATGACAATTGGCAGATTGTCTTGATTCTTACGCCCCGACGCATGGTGCATCAAGGCAAGGCGCCAACACTTCTAGATTTTTTTGTTCAAATCCCTGAGCCCTAATTCCACCCTAGGAATTTCCCCCAATACCCACTGTATTCAGGGGCATTTTCGAACATTCCAAAATTCTTGAATCAGACTAACTTCCTCTTTAATTTTTTGCATTAGTAGTTTAGAGGATCCTTCCTCGGATACCATCTACTCTTGAATCATCATTAGCTTGTAAAAATGATAATCTGATTGTGTTCCTAACTTGTAATTTCTGATATTTTCTCTAACAACGTGTAACTAGTTATACCTAATCTAAGATGATTATATATTCTTAGAACTGCATATGTGATCCATTCATATATTCCTACTTATCTGATCTTTCAAAAAAATAGATCTTATTTACAGCCTATATCTGTTCATTAACTGCCAAAACATCCTACATATTGGTCCTAATTTCCCATGAAGGATCTCCATGTAGGAGGTGTTGAGGTGATTAGGACCTTGAATTACCTTAAAGATAATAATTTAAGGGCAGTGGTGGAAAGGACACAAAAATCCAACCCTAAATGCGCACCCTTAAATAAAATGTGTCTTCCTATTTCCAAAAAAAAATGTGTCTTTCCATTTTTTGCTTTCCTTTTGTTCTTGTCATTTTCCACCATGGACTCATGATGTTTTATTATGTTTTCCTTATTTTTTATATAAAATATGGTGGTGACTCTGAACACCCCTTTTTTCCTTTATTTTCCATGTGACTACTAAACTATATTTCACTACCGAGGACATATGTTGAAAGCATATCTTTTTGGGCATGGAGAGACAATAGGGTTACTAATATCGACTAGGTACGTAGTGGTGAATGGTGATTTATGGTGCAATGTTTGGGTTTTTTGCTGGCCTAGAACCTCACTAACTCCAATTTCCAAATCTAGATAGGAAATAACATTGAAGTAGGGATCTTAGGTATTAGATTGATGCTCACTTTTATATATGCATCTTGTGAAATACTAGAAATACTCGAGATTTTGAACAAGATAAAAAAACTCAAAGAGTAACATGAATCCAAGCCTAGTGTGATTGTAGGGGATTTTCATGCTTATAGATTGTCTAATGAAAGAGTAGGCTTTATCAACATACTATGGCTAGATAGTAAGTGGCTCGATGAAGGATATAGAAACACAAAAACATTTCACACCCATTTTGAAGCATGTGAAAACATTCTAGGGTAGACATGTAAGGAGTGGGACCTGATAGGGGATACACTCCCTACTAACTAAAATAAAAAGGAACATCCCATATGCTGAACACCACTATAAAATTTTCATGAAAGGGATGATAACCGGTTTATTCAAATGTATGTATCATCATACCAAATGTAGTAGTCGAATACAAAATATCTAACTATTACAATACTTGATATTGTCACCATCCTTTACCACACAAGGTGGTACATAAAATGACTAAACTAAATATAGGATCAACAGAGGATCATCTAACTACTTGAAGTTGTCTCCCAAAAGGTTCGGCTACACCTAATGTCCTGGTTCTACTTGGTTAACTTCTCCTTGACCTACACTTGAGGTTGGAAGCATACATCAACAAAAGGATAAAGAGTAGATACATCAACATAAAAATTGGCATGAACATATTAAATTGGGACTGAGCAATATAAGGAATAAAGGATGTCAAATAAACAACACTTCCCATAGAAAAGTAAAGGACTACCCAACTGGGCTTCAAAGAAAATGAATTTCAAAAGACAAATAACAATAGGAATACTTGCCATTAAATAAAATATAAAGGTTCTGCCACAAAAGCACATATAAAACTTGGGCATAAAATCCATCACAGTAATAACAACATGCTTTCATGTGAGATAAGCATAGTAATAGAACAATATAAATAAGGATGGTGTCCAAGGCTCATAACCTTAAAACCTAATAGAAAATGACATACTGCCAAACTTCCCAATATATATAAAAGTGGGAAAACAACCCGAGTATGGGGAACACAACCTCCACCCCAAAAATATAATATTAGTACATGACCCAATAACCAATGAAATTACACTACTCTAGGTCTACGAAATCACAAGGCATGAAAAATGTAGAGGCAAGTATAAAGTTCAATCTTTTATAGAATAAATAAAGCTACCATCACAAAAACGTATAATAAAATCATCCACCACAAATTGGGTAAATTAGGGTCCCATCCATAAGAAAAGTACAATTTAGAGTCAAAAGGAATATTCACAAAGAAGGATGATCATAAGATCAGAATCAAATAGAATATTTCACATGGAATACATTTTCAGAGTAATGTGTTATTATTTAAGTTAATGTTGAAATTAATGGACACAATGGGACTAGTGAGTAAAAAGTCTATCAAGAGAGAGATAATTTGGGTTAACTACTCAATACACAAAAATAGAGAATTCAATCATACATTGACTTGAGTGTTAAGTTAGAGGGTGTGTCCTACCATTCTAAGTCTAAAGTAACCTCAAACCTACATATAATATTTGATCCATCAATTGGGGTTTATTAACATATTAGGTGAAATCTTAGAAATCCAAACCATCGGCACAATCATAGATTAGCTCACGATTTTAGTCTATAAAGAGGGTACAGGGTTACTGATCATTGATTTGATCCAAGATCCAATTTTTACCCATTTCAGTTTTTCTTGAATTATTATTAAGTGAATATGGATTATTAAACATTAAAAATAATGTTTTTAAAACTTTGAAATCAGGTGATGAAAATTGAACCAATAGATAGAAAAAAACTCACAATTATAAAATATATAATGTTATATTTTTCTGACACTCCTATAATTTATTATGAAATTTACAAGATGCACATTATTTACTGATTTATTAATGAAATAAATTTGCAAAAGACCAATTTGCCTGTATATAAGATATTGGGACTTTAGATTGTGATAGGGCATTATCGTCTAAAGATTATATGATCAAAATCGCGGCTATTATTAAAACAAGTAGTGAATTTACCAAACTACCCTTAGCGAGAACACAAAAAGAAAAAACGACTGAGGGAAATATCTAGAAATCACAAGGGGTTCACCCCCTTCCTTGCTTTTGCACACCATGGTTATACTCGTACAATAGTATCTTGTTATTGAAATCGGGTGATTTTATTAGATTGATCAATAGGTGAAACGAGCGAGACGAGAACGAAGAGAAGTACCCGACGAAGCTTACCCCAAAAGGAATCGATCACCAGTGGCGAGAGGCACCGTGGGTATGAGATGCAACCTCAGTGAAGAAAACTCAATTGTTGATGAAGAAAAAAGGAAACAGAGAAATTGGAACTAGATGAAGCTTGCATTGGATGATGCCGAACTAGGGAGGGGTCTAGGTATTTATAGGGTTCAATCTATCAACTGCTGGTAGGGTGCCCATTAAAACCTTGTGCCTCAAGAATTAGGCGTTTCTCAAATCCTACATAATAAGGCCCGAGTATGGTATCATTGAATATGGAAATAAAAAGGAAGTCATTGGCGAAAGAATCATGAGCAAAGATAAACTGTAGAGGGAGAAATCTTGATTTCATTATGTTGTAATATTCCCAACCACTTGCCTTATTAACACAAGGTAGGAGACAATATTTTTCTCATTGATTTCACATTCAATGACCACAAGAGGTGCATGCATCAAATGTATCACATGTGACATTAAATACACTTCCTAATTGAATTGGAATAAAGTGTCGATTTAATGATTTCCTTTTCCCTCTCACAATATTTGAGGGTGTAAACAATGTCCAATTAATTTGAAATTTCATACCTAAGCTAATTAGGGTATTTAGATTCCGATTTTGAAATTAGATTTAACTTTTGAATACATATAGTATTTTGTTTAATTCTTTTAGATTATATCATACATTGTCTTTCTTTAATGAACTTGAGGCATCTAGAAAAACCTAAAAGATGTGAAACTTGTCCCACAAGCAAAACTTAATATGAGGAATTTATTTCTACAATTAATTTTCCATTTTGAAGTTGATTAGCATATTATTTAATATTTTGGGATTTAATATGCATTCTCTCTCCTAAACTACACTAGGATAGGGTAATTTGTCCAAATAAGATGAAATTTCACATATATGCTAATTTTGGTATGTAAATTTTGAAATTGAGGTTTATTTCCACTTATGGAGACTTTTAGTAATTTATTTAATACGTTTATCTCTTATTATTATTTTTCCAAATAGAATTAATGTAGTCATTATTATGCAAATAATGTGAAACTTGGCTCCCAAGGAAACTGGGACCTAAAGAACACATTTGTACCATTATATTTCTCTTTTGAGATTTCATTTTATGAGTTATGGAACCATTAAGTTATTTTACACATTAGCATTGTCTTTATCAAAATATTATATCCTTCTTATCAACACTTACTTAATCGAGTTCTTTTATCTTAAATTGGTTTACAAAAGAGTTGTATATTATTATTATACAAAAAATTTGACCATGTTCTTGTTCTCACCTCCAAGTCCATGTTTGAATGAGTTCTTGTGCATAATTGGTCCATCTAGTATACATGTATCACTAAGATGATGCACAATTTGATTAAAATTAAAATTGCCTTCATGTAACACATCATCATCTTTTTCTTAAATTTTGATAACATAATTGTATAAATTTATACTATTTTTTTGTATCCATGTTTTCAAGGACAATATCACAATTTTGACACACCTAATTTTGCCCAAATCCAAGCTACTATGAGGGAGATACAACTTTTGCAAGTATAGGCCTTGAAAACCTAACTGTTGAGTTAATTCATTCCTTGTTTTGCATGTGGATCAGCCTTTTTGGGCCCATGCAGGGCACACAACCCACTTTGACTCTTCCCCTTCTTTCCCTCTCTGACTCATTTCTCACTTCCCACCTTTTCACTTTCCATGCGGGTCACCTACGTGGTTCACGAGAATCGCTCGATCCTCGCGAGCCACGGATCACCAATCCATCTGATGACTACAAGGGTCATCCCTCTCCTCCCACCTGCTACATTGTAGGTATGCCAGTCTGGGGCTAAACAGCTCAGTGGAGGCTCCCCAACCCATCCTTTCCTCCCCTTTTTCCCATTAGACCCACGTGGAGGGTGAATGAGGGTGCTACTAATCGCGATGCAGACTGGTGTCGAGCACCTTCTTCCCCTCACTAATGGCAGTGACCATTTCAAAAACCCTAACCACCCCTCCTCACATCTACACAACCCTTATATACACCCCTTAGACTCACCTACACACCCCCTTTTGCTTCTTCCCCTCACCCAAGTCTCTCCATGCCTCCATCATGCCCCCTTGCGGTGCCGCCACCCACTGCCCTAGGGTTGGGAACCCTAGCGCAAGCAAGGGGATGACCTGCCGGGTGTTGGATCAATGATGGATGGTCCACCTCATGGCCACGTGTGCCTATTTTCCTCTATATCTCCTACCTATGCTCTCTCTTCCTCTTTTTGGGCCTCCCCCTCACTCAATCTCTCTCTCTCTCTACCACAAAGGAGCCAGGCGGCTGATGCCAAGCCACTAGGTTTGCTCCCATCCTCTCTTTCTCTATCATCTAGTCATACTCCATCTTCTCCATGCCAAACATACACAATGAACCCTGAGGTTCCACGTAACTGAATGGCCTACCTTGTTCCTAGCTCACCCAATAATGTATCCTTCTTGGATGGCTCAGAGCTGCCTCTACCAATGGGAAGTCCCTTTGGCTTCTCTGGGTCACTTGGAGCCACTCTGGGTTCTTGCAGTCGCATCGGATCGCTTCCACGGGTTGATGATCACCACTGACTGAGCACATATGTGAATCATCTTATGCATCTCAATGCTATCGGACACCGCCCGATGCCAGTGAAAGAAACCTAACACACTTCCCACACTGGCCCACACCAACATAAGATGTGCGGCCCAATCTCGGCCCAAATCCAGGTAATTAACACTAAATCCCATTTAAATGATTCTGTCTTCCAAACCTCGTAACTCCTGGGTTATTTAACCAAATTCTATGATATTATATATCATTTCGATTAGAAAAACACCACCTTTAAAATGATTCTATCATCTCCTACTGATTTCACATGATACGTCATTTTTTTCTTTCTAAAAACGTGCCATTTGTGACTTTGTGACCACTAATCACCATCTACCATGCTTAACATGCATGATAAATGATCTATGGCCCACCATTCATGCAAATAAGTAGATTTACTCTATTTTGAATGTGACCTAAATGTCTTGGACCTATCATATGCACCCTAATATCCTTTTGACCCATCATGACTTGAAGATGGTCCTTTTTAGTAACTTATACGATACAACTTTCTCATATAAGAAACTTTGGCCTAATCTATCATTATGGAATGCTTGAACTGCAAAAATCAATAGGCATGATTTTGCCTTGTTCCCACCTTAACCAATGTCTTGTACTAAATGCCATGATCACCATGTTAAAACTCAAGTGCCCTTTTGTGCTTTAATATGGTCTAGTTGACCTAGTTTGTTTCTATAGGATGAAGTGTGACCCTTATGTAAATACCTTGTTCTACCTAGATCAGTACAGTAGATTCATTCACACTTGTAGCAACAAATACTATTTTGACCTATCCTATGCTCCCTTATAATTGTATGACATGAAAATGTAATAATATTACATGTTTTTGACGTAGTATGATTAATTATGATCTTACATGTATAAAAGATGGTGATAAGCTAATCTCATGCTTCCTCACTTGCTAAATCAGATCTTATCTTAATCTAGTATTACTCATAATGTGGATGGTTCTCGTACACCTAGGGTTTCATGTTGATACTTGTGCTATGGTGGATAATTAAATGCACATTTGGAACCTTGAAACTATATCTAAACTAAGTGAAACCTAGTTCTAGGGAAACATCCACATGAATCATATGATGCTTATCTTATCAAACCCAAGTGATCTAAGATGCTATCTTGTATCTTTTGTATCTTAGGTCCACTTGGGCTGGATCAACCCTAGAGATCTTATCATAACTTGTACTCGACTCGCAAGGTACGCTAATCTCTTAACCCTACTATGTTATTGGGTTGTTTTTAGGTATGCTCGTATGAATGCTTGGCTAAATAGTTACTTGTTTGTGCTACTATTCCCTATGAATACTACTTTCATGTTGACTATAGTATGTTGCATAAACCTTGAACATAACATATAGAAATCCATTATATAACCTTTTGTACCTGCCTGAATGCCTAGGGTAAGGGCACAAGGCATTAATAAAATAGGGTTAGCTCATTGACTTTGGTCTAGAGATCCCTCATGTAGAAATACAGAGAAATAATGCCCCTCATGGGCCCTTCCTTGAGAAGTGGTCAAAGGCCTATGATGATACAATGGATAAAGAAACCTAAAACATGTTTTGTATAACAGAATGTCATTAAGTATTCTCGTCTTATTTCTACTTCTTGTTCTTTATGTTTTTTCTAGCCAAGAAATTTTATATTACTCATAAACTGTGGTTACATGTTTTTCATAGCGTACTTGATGCACTCACATCGATACATTTTGTTTATCGAATTTGTAGTTGCCAAAGGATGATCTGCTACATTCAAGACTCTAAGATCAGAAATGAAACACTGATGGGTTACTTGAATATAGAAATGGGTACATATCATTTATCTTTATGTTTAGTATATGTTATTTATTTTGTCTTGTTGTTATTTCTTTTACTTATATATTGTTTGTGTGAGATATTTGTGCCATTATATGGATGGGCACCCAAGTCCACTCACCTTTGTCTATGTAGCCCTAAGGAGTGTGGACTTATGATAACAAATAGTTCTGTGACAATGGTACCTATAAGGAGAGGATGAGGTAACATAAGAGGTTGTACAATACCATAAGATCTATTTCGAGAAGGGGGTGTAGAGGGGAAGAAGGGGGTGTAGAGGGGATACAAAATTTTGCAAGTATACTAAATAGAGTCATAAGTGATGTTGACAACCAAAAAATTCTTAGTGATAGATGTATTAAAGAAGGAGGTTCATAAGATACTCATAGATATGGATGAGGATATCACTACTGGCCTTGATGACTTGAAATTGTATGTGTTGCAAGGATCATGTTAGGATAGATGTGAGTAAATTCATTAGAAATTGCATGTGTGGCAAGGATATCACTACTGGCCTTGATGACTTGAAATTGTATGTGTTGCAAGGATCATGTTAGGATAGATGTGAGTAAATTCATTAGAAATTGCATGTGTGGTAAGGATATCATAGAGGCTTGAAATGGATTAGATTTGTGCTCCTACCCAAGGTCAAGAATGCAAACCATATATCCTAATTGAAACCAATTCGTGTTGGTAATGTAGCTATGAGGCTTGTCTCTAAGGTCCTCCTATCTAGAATTACAACTTTTCTTTTTAGACTCATATCCATAGTGATGGAAACTTTCCTCAAAGATAGGAACATTGGTAACAACATCAAGCAGGCGCTTGAGCTCGTGCATGACCTTTTTAGGGGTGATATGAACAATGAAAATATTTATTTCAAAGCCGATATGTACAAAGTGTTTGATAGGATGAGGTGGGGTTTCACGGGGGAGGTTCTACACGTGATAGGGTTTAACCATAGGATCATCACGACCATTGTGAATATTATATGTGAAGTATGGCTCTCCATCATCAGAAATAGAAGGATGAATTATTGTTTTATTACATCTAAAGGTCTCCTGTAGGGGGAAGTCTTCTATCTCCTTTCCTATTCATCATGGCACATGAGATTCTAGGTTGATGTATTGCCAGGGAGACCAAAACTGGGCATATTAAGAGGTTCATTACAAGGAGGGGGTAGCACCCTCTCACCTTAATGTCTGTTGATGACCATCTTTTTCATCAACCAAAATGACACCATTTCTGATAAGGTATGGGAGATCCTTAAAAACTGGTCTCTAGCATTATGGTATATTATTAGCCGAGATAAATCTATGACAATTCTGGGGTCCATATATGAGGATATGCATAGAGAGATATATGATGCATGGGGTTGTATCCACACCCTTGAACTCATACAATAATTTGAAGTTCCTCTCTACATGATACAGATTCTAGTAACACACTATTAAGTTTAGTCAATAAGATCAATGGTAGGAATTCATCATGAACCGAGAAGCTACTTCCCTTTTCGAGAAGGCTTACACAGGTTAAATTGATATTGACTTCCATGCCTTTTAACATCTTTGGGGAGTGTGATGTATCATTAGCAACTATTAGGGTCATTGAGAGGAAGATGTCAAGCTTCCTATGGGAAACTAGAGATGGATCGAGGATAAGGCATTGGGTCAATTGGGAGCGCATATCTAAACTTGAAGAAGTTGGGGGTTTAGGGATTGCTAAGTTGATGATTAGGTTCATAGTTGTTTCGTGAAAGAGGTATTAGGATTCTTTGAGAGGAATCCCTATGGTCTAAAATTTGCATAGGGAAATAGAAGAGACCAACCTGAAGAAGCATGACTATGGGTTTGAGAGGAATTTTTGAGAGGAATCCCTATGAATTTTAGGAAGCATCCTTTTATGCACCAATAAGAGAACCTGGATATGCATGACTATGGGTTTGGATCACACACCTTCACAATAAAGTTAACATCTTTGCATGGAAGTTCTTGAAGAAAGCGGAAATAACAGATGACTATACCAGAGCGTGCAAAATCCATCTTGTTTCAAGGTGTGAAAGTTGCGAGGAGGGTAGGATCGAAAACCTAGGCCACCTTTTTAGACATAGTGAGGTGGCCAAGAAAGGTCTGGACTAAGGCTGAGATGATGCTCGAGGTTTCCCTCTTCACTAGAGGACATCCCATACTTAGTGGGACAAGATTTTATTGCAATTTGGCCTCTAAAAAATCACCGTTAGGTTTGATGAGGGGCTCACTTCTGTTTATCATAATGTGGTGCCTATGGGTGGTTAGATGTGCTAGTAGATATGAACGGCCAAGATTTCTTTCGGTAGGGCATGGAATATGATTAGACGATATCTAGGTCAAGCTTATAAAGTTCGATGCTACGTGAGGTTGGGGCTCCCCTTGAGCTCGCAAAAAGATGGAAGGAGGCTGGCATCTCCCTTGAGATACACGTTAAGCTTAGTAGATGCAAAGAGATCAGATGGGTCAATTCACCATTAAGGACTGCCGAGTGTAGCTTCGGAGGCTTCGCTGGAGAAACCTGGAAAACCATTGATGGGTAGAGCTTTCTGTGGAATGATTAGGAACCATTTGGGTGAGATCCTTTGCGAGTTCAGAAACTTAAACCGTTTTATGTGGGTAGAGCCTTCGGTGAAGTGATTAGGAACCATTTAGGTGAGATCCTTTGTGAGCAAGAAAAAACCAGAAACATCGGAATTCAAAGAATCTTCATCGTGTTAAGAACTTAAGATGAGTGACCAGCGTGCGATCATCACAGCCGGAAGCTACCGCGTCACCAAATGCAGGCCCGACTTATTGCTTGTGTGCAAAAAGACTTTGTGGCATCCAAGACAACCTGCGAAATTGCGAATAGAGTCCCACAAGTGGCATAGGCGTCCGATTCCAGACCTTCCCGTGATGTTTGTCCAGAATCTTCTGCACTCCTCTCATATGCCGCCCTCCTCTCATATAGCCAACCTAAACCAGCAGCCACAACATCTTTGCTGACACGATACACTTCATTGGAGCTAGGATAACCGACAAAACAGATGGCACGCATTCAAGACCCTCGAGGTGCTGCTATCATGAAGACCCTCAAACTCCTCCAAGTTGTCACGTGACCTACCGATTGCCCGGCCGAAGACAGCGGGGAGGAAGCCCAGGGGCCAGGAGTAGTACATGCATCATTGCATACCCAGCGGATAATCTCCCACATGCAGCTGCAAGTTACAGGATAACGCAAGTTCATGCCATAACTGCGGTTGACTGTTGACACCTTCCTTGCTAGTTGAAAGCACTTGCATATCCGTGGGAGCTAAACAGGCACCTGTAATAATGTCTCTTACATGGTTGGCGCCCAATCTTGATTCCATTGCAGGCTAAGATCCACAGTCTTGATTCTTTTTTTCTCTTTAAAAAATAAACCAGTTCCAGCCCAAAACGTAGCAGACTATATACCGTGCGGTTAGGTTGATATTAGGTTATTTTAGAACATACTATCTTCTTGGAAGATGTTCAACAATTCATGGAAAGGAAGATATCATGCATCTCAATGCGGAGGACAAACTACTTTTGACATAAACTTTAGAGGAGTCATCAACTTTTGCTTAGAAGATCATATGACTATTTCCACATACAGAAATATCATGCGTGTCCGTTAATATCTTTACTTTATTCTAGCGCATATATATATATATATATATAGAGAGAGAGAGAGAGATAGTTTTAGTTGCCCGCGCGGGTAACAAGATTACGCTACCCGGCAGCAGTTGCGGAGCGGAAAAAAGTGGAAAAAAAGAGACCGGCGCGCGAAGAGAGCAGCTAGCGAACCCCAATTCGTCGTTGTCCCCACCGAAGCAAAATCCCAGTTCGTCGCGCCGTCCCCACCGAAGCAAAACCCCAGTTCATCGCCCTCCCCAGTGATTTTCCAGTTCTCGCAAACCTCCTCCGTCATCACCACCTCCTCCGTCGTCATCTCCTCCAATCGCTCCTTCATCCACTCGTGGAGATGATGAGGACGAAGAAAGCCTCACAGAAATCGTCGATTATGCCTCCGTGGAGAAAGAACAGACCGACAATGGTCGAAATAGACGACGACGACTTCGAAACGCACCAGTTTCAAGCCGACGAGAAGATGGACAAACAGGGAGAAGAATCGGGAAAAGCAGCATCAGCCGCGGAAAGGGAAATACACGACCAGATTACTCCGACAACTCCGAAAGAGGATAAGAAAGAGACTACCAAGGCCACAAAATCGGAAGAAGAGGGGAAAAAAGAAGCTGCGGAAATGGAGAAGGGGTTTGTTGCTGAGACTCCTCAGACAATACAGAAAGAGGTCAAAACAGGAGCTACGATTGCTACTGAAGGAGATAAGCAAGCTACTTCTTCAACAACTAAGACACAGAAGAAAGGCAAAAAAAGAGGGGTTACAGCTCCCCCATGGATCAAACCTCAATCAAAAAGTGCAAAGCGCAGTAAGGTTGCTACTGCTGGTCGTGGAGTCAACAGAGCAATTGAGAAGAAAGAATCTGCGCACAACAAAGCGAGAAAAGTTGAACAACAAGGTGATGCTCAAGTAACTGGAATTAATGCTTGAGTAACCGAGAGTAATGCTTGAGTAACTGATAGTAATGCTTGAGTAACTGATAGTAATGTTTGAGTAACTGAAATTTATACTTGAGTAACTATTACAAAATGCTTGAGTAACCGACATCAACTATTACAGAATGTTTGATAAACCGAGAGTAATGCTTGAGTAATCGAGAGTAATGCTTGAGTAACTATTACATAATGCTTGAGTAACCGAGATTAATGTTTGAGTAACTAATAGTAATGTTTGAGTAACTGAGATTTATGCTCGAGTAACTATCACATACTGCTTGAGTAACCGAGGTTTATGCTTGAGTAACTGATAGTAATGTTTGAGTAACTGAAATTTATGCTTGAGTAACTATTACATAATGCTTGAGTAACCGAGAGTAATGCTTGAGTAACCGAGAGTAATGCTTGAGTAACTGAAATTTATGCTCGAGTAACTATCACATATTGCTTGAGTAACCAAGAGTAATGCTTGAGTAACCGAGAGTAATGCTTGAGTGGAGAAGGTTGTTCAGTTACTCAACCATTACTTTCATTGTTAATTCGAGTAACTGAAAAAAGCCTGCGAGTAACTGGAAAAGGACTGCGAGTAACTGAACAATTCACGTAATGGTTGAGTAACTGAACTACGAGATTAATGCTTGAGTAACCGAGAGTAATGTTTGAGTAACTGAAATTTATGCTTGAGTAATTGATAGTAATGTTTGAGTAACTAAAATTTATGCTTGAGTAACTATTACATAATGCTTGAGTAACCGAGAGTAATGTTTGAGTAACTGAGAGTAAACTATAAAACAATATTGTTAAGCTAAATACTACATTCTTGGAATAACTGTATTCGTATGCAGGAGAAGAAAGCAAAGGGGATGAGGAGAGTACAAATGCAAGTCAGAAACAGAAAGAGACAGAAAAGGCTAACGAGAAAGGTAAGATTGTATAGATTTGTAATTGTTTTAATTTTCAGTTACTTACAGTTTATTAAAATGCTTTTACAAAATAAACAATGAGCTCTAACGATAAATTTTGATATGCTTGCAGTGGGAGTAAATAGACTGTACCACAGGTGCTCCTTAAAGAGCTACATCAACACCAGCAAGAGCATGGTTTATACAAAGGAACAACTTATGATGCTGAGCTCAACATCCTTTGCAAACCTCGTAAAGATGCCAAATCTTGCGGTTGACATAAGCTTGTTAGAGGATTTAATAGATAGATATGTCGATGAAGACATATTTCTTCTGGCCAACGGAGAGGAGAGAAGGATGACAGTAGATGACGTGGGGATAATTCTAGGTATCCCCAGCAAAGGTATAGAAATAACACAAAGGAAAGATTCTGACATAGTAAAGTCGATATGGCAAGAGTTTGCCAAGGTGACTTGTAAAAATAGAAATGAAGGTGAGACCTCAAAGAAGTTGAGAGAAAAAGACGTCCTGCATAAGGACAACTTAACAAAACTTTGACAAGAATATGCCAAGACCAACAATCCAGCAGACAATACAAATATGTGTCGTGCGTGGATGTTGCACATGCTGGCAACATTCCTAATCCCAGACACTAGCTATTGCACACCAATATACATTATCCACTACCTAGATGATGTCACTGCCACTGGGCAGATGAATTGGGCAAAGCTGGTGCATGGGAGTATCTTCAAGAATATGAAGATGCTGAAGGAGAATGTACAGCTAAGAAGGAAAGGAGATAAAGGGGCTAAGAACACCCTTTACACAATAGGTTGTGTCATGTGCCTATGCGTAAGTGAATAAAATCATATTCATCTACGTTTATACAATATTGACTATGGGGGCAGTTACATATGCATTATATTTTCTATATATTACATGCATGTTTGGGCATATGAGATGACAAAGATGGCAAAGCCAACATTCCTTGACTCCAAGCCAAGGATAAAGAAGTGGGTTGCGCCGGTCGAAAAATTGATGGAATTAGGGGCAGTGGACCCTAAGGATGTAAGATTATCTAATCTTTGTTACAAAATCTAATATACAACATAATCATATATGTTTCATTTTGTGACACATTATTTTTAATTATATGTTGGACAGGTTTGTCAAATGATAGTGGTAGACCAGGGAGATGATTGGCAGGCTGCAAAATCATCGAAGGACATGCTAGAAAAATGTATGCCAACAACCAATGAGGCACCAGCAAAGCCAATCATCGAAGAGGGAGACACTATTGACACCTCCACCCTGGAGACAAGAATCCAAATGTTGGAGGAGGAGCTCAAAATGCATAAGGAGATCTGCACAAGAATAAGTGTTGAGAAATTCACAGAGCTGCAATTGGAGAATAAAAGGCTAGAAGAAAGAATAGCCAAGTTAGAAGAAGAAAATAAAAATCTAAAAAGAAAGTGGGAAGATGAGGGTGACAAATCACAGTCACCTGAAAGTGGATTCAAAGAATTTGTACAGGGTTTTGTCTCGGTGAATGTAGATGAACCGAAAGACACACCGACAAAGGATGTCGACCCACCGACGAAACAAAGAAGGCTGACCCTCAGAAGAAAATACGTGGAATCAGAAGATCACAGTGAGGACAGGAAAAATGTTGATGAAGAGGAGAAGAAAGAAACAAAAGACAACAGTTCTGAACAACCAAAGTCTGTAGAAAATGCAGACCAAAAGAAACAAGAAGAAGGGAGCGAACAGCCGGAGAAGATAGTAGAAGAAGAAGAAGGGCAGAAGAAGCCCAAAAGAAGATTGAAGAAAAAGAAGATGATGGAAGAACTAAAGATAGGAAGCATAAAGAAAAATGTGAAGAAAAGAAGGGAGGAAAAGGTAAGTTTCATCTCCTTTCAAGTATATCATAACTGCAAGTAATGTTTGAGTAACTGAACCTAAAGCTTGAGTAACTGAACCTAATGCTTGAGTAACTGCACGTAAGGCTTGAGTAACTGAATATAATGCTTGAGTAACTGAACATAATGAATGAGTAACTGAATGTAATGCTTGAGTAACTGAATGTAATGCTTGAGTAACCGAGAGTAATGCTTGAGTAACTGATAGTAATGCTAAAATAACTTGGGGAAAATGAAGATTGATTCTAACATGGATTGCTCTATTGTTGTTGACAGCACAAGATGTCAAACTTCATAGGTTTTGAACATTTCAAAATAAAAGAAGCCAAAGAAATTGTCCATCACTTCATGGACAACATAGAAGAAATGTAAGAGAATTGGTTATTGTCAAGTGTAAAATGATAAAACATTAATGTTTCAATATCCAACTCGTATGTATAACATCTATAAAAATAATTGGCAGGTCAAAACAAGAATGGAAATTCAGTGAAGATACTTGGTGCACGGGGAAGGACCTCGCTGCCCTCCTGTACAAGGATCAAATGACACAATCACCTGTAAGAAACAAGAACGTAGTGTAACTCTTTGAAATAGATAATTTGGATTGCTAAACTGATAAAGCTTTTGGTTTTATTCAGGTTCTCGACTGCTTTATACAGATGCTCAAGGAGAGCACAAGCAAGCGGAGGAGGAAGGGGTTGACGTGGCACTGCATGAGCACTTATGCTCCGGTAAGAAAAATTAACTTTGTATACAAATTTACATGAAATTACAATATAGAAACACAAACTGAAACTTATAGATGTGAATTTTAAACTCTACATTTGTAGCAAAAGCTATCATTTAATATTGAGGACATCACCTTGGAGAAGATAGACATTCTATCTCCACAATTCAACGTTCCAATGAAAATTGGGACGCAATGGACTCGGTGTTCACAATACTAAACAATGACAACCGCTGGCACTTGTATGAAGCAAGTTTCAGGGATGGAGCACACCAGTCTTATCATTCAATGAGTTGGAGTAGCAACTCAAGAAAAGAATTCAATAGATGGGTAAGTGATCTATAAAAATTAAGTCTATTATAAGTGGATTGAAAGGATTAATGATCTTTAATTGATGATGAATAAATGTCTTGTTTTTTTAATGCAGGTGGGTATAGTGCACAAATTCTTTAGGGGTGTACCGGAAAAGGGAAGCCAGTTGTCGCAGTGCGAACAGGAGTACCCGATCTACCCACAGTAGGAAGAAGACTCACTTGACTGTGGGATCTTCATCATGAAGTACCTAGAGTGCCTAGTCAATGGAAAAACTATGGACTTCACCTGCAAAGACATACCGGAAATAAGGGCTGATGTTTTTCAGCGAATGATGGCAAGGGGGCAGCTGCAGCCTCTAAGAGATGATGAAAAAGATGAAAGCAAAGACATCAAAGAAGGTATATCTGATGATAACAAGGGAGGAGAAGTTGAAGCTGATAAACAACAAGAAACAGAGAAGAATGAAGAAACAACAACAAAAATGGATGCAGAACAGATCTCAGAGGAAGAAATAGTTACAAGCCTTGATAAATGGCTAAAATAAGAACAATAGCCTTCTGTTATTCTGTTGTATAAGTTGTGTATAGCTGAATGTACAACTGCTCTTGAATGTACAGCTGTTAAAAGTCTGAATTTACAACTGATCTTGATGTACAGTTGATCTTGATGTACATGTCATCATAAACAATATTGATTTTGCCCTTATATTTTGGCTAAATGTACATCTGATTAAAATGGATTATTTATTAGTGTGCTGCAAAAAGACTGAATGTACAGCTGATCTTGAATGCTTCGAATACATTTATGGTGTGAATGTGTATGTTCTTCAATGCTTTAAATACCTTTATGCTTTGGATGCTGTAAGAGTAACTCTGAAACTACTACGAGTAACTGAGCTGAAAGTAACAGAATGCTTGAGTAATGCTTGAGTAACCGAGAGTAATGCTTGAGTAACTGAAAGTAATGCTTGAGAAACTGACAGTAATGATTGAGTAACTGAAAAAACCCTGGGATTAGCTCTTGAGTAACTGAGAGTAGTGTTTGGGTAACCGACAGTAATGGTTGAGTAACTGAACAATCACTGCGGGTAACTATCACAACCCTGGAGTAACTGAAAAACACTACGAGTAATTGGAAAAGGATTGCGAGTAACTGAAAAAGGACTACGAGTAACTGAAAAAGGACAGTGAGTAACTCAAATAGCCCGCGAGTAACTGAACAATGTGAGTAACTGTCACAACCGCTCCGAGTAACTGGAAAAACAATGCGAGTAACTCAAAATAGCCTGCGAGTAACTGAACAACCCTCTACGAGTAACTGACCAAACACTGCGAGTAACTGAACAACCCTCTCTGAGTAAATGGAAAAACAATGCGAGTAACTAAACAACCCTGCGAGTAACTGAACAACCGCTCCGAGTAACTGAAAAAACACTGCGAGTAACTGAACCAACACTGCGAGTAACTGAACCAACGATGCAAGTAACTAAACAAACGCTGTGAGTAACTGTATCAACATTGTGAGTAACTGAACAACCGTGCGAGTAACTGAACAACAAACATGTATTGGCGACAACCATACGAGTAACTGAACCCTATGCGAGTAACTGGACAACAATGTGAGTTACTGAACCCTCTCCGAGTAACTGAAAAAACACTCCGAGTAACTGGAAAAAACTCTGAGTAACTGAAAAAGGACTACGAGTAACTAAAAAAACATTGCGAGTAACTGTGACAATACTGTGAGTAACTATGACAATATTGCGAGTAACTGAAAAAATCTTGTGAGTAACTGTAATAGCAGTTAGAGTAACTGTGAAAACACTGCGAGTAACTGTCCTATGAGTAACTGTCATGCGAGTAACTCTCCTACGAGTAACTAAAGAAACACTACAAATTACTTAACTGATAGTAATGCTTAAGTAACTTATATGTATTTTTTTGCATTCTAACTGAAAGTATATATAATCAGACAAAAGCACTACAGCTAAACATTCAAGATTACAACATTCAAAGCATAAAACGTTATATATTATACAACCAGATCAACTATAAAGAAGGTCCATCAACTGAACATAAAAATACAGAACAATACATCCAGATCAGCTAAAAAGAAGGTCCATCAACTGAACATAAAAATCAAATAGCTCAGGGGGTCGGATCCATCCCTGGCGATAGATATCATATACACAATTCCCTCCATTGCAAAGCATAGACATCAATCCAAAACACACGTTCGTATCTGAGAAGTTCATATATGTTGTAAATGAGTGAACCTGTAAAGGATTTACCCATGAGTCATAAATAGGTTTTGAGCCCAGGATGGTTGAGGGGCGGTATAGATAGTGATGGGGAAGATTATCGACCAAAAGGCTAAGAGAAAAGGGCACCGGTGCATACCTATTTGTGAAAGGAAGGCTGGACAGAAGAAGAAGCAGTGTCTTCTACAGATGTTGAGGTGTCCGCTGTTGTGGATGAGTCAACCTGAATGGGATTTACAACTAATCTCGGCGCTGCTTGGTATTTGTCCCTAACAAAGAGATGATCTGCAGAGTCGTCTGATCCAGAGAATACTTCATCGCCAGGCATTCGAAAGAGCGGAATAAGCTCGGTTGGTGTTTCTAAGAACTGATCTGTGATCCATGCTGTGATAGTCTGCTGATCAGTTGGCTTGAGGAAGATGATCCAACCTTTGCGAATATTGAGTTGTGCGATCATCCTTTTCCAGCCCTTATCAGTTGAAAGTGACCCGTTTTTATTCTGCATAAGGGTTATCTGGAATGTCTAGTTTCCGATTAGGAAGGTGGTCTTGCCTGGTTTGATGTGAAAATGGAGATGGTTCCATTCTAATGGAAGTTGAATGGATTCCACTGTCTTGTCGTCAATGGTGTAGTTGATGGGATGGATGAACGGCTCCATGGTAGAAGAAGGTAGGCTGTGAAGGTAGGTTGTGAAGAAGTTGGTTGTGAAGAAGGTAGGTTGTGAAGAAGGTAGGTTGTGAAGAAGGTAGGTTGTGAAGAAGTTGGTTGTGAAGAAGGTAGGTTGTTCATGTGAGCATCAACTTAAAGGAAGATGGCAGCAGTGCTCTGTGTTGTTGGTGCTGCAAAGATGGGCAGTAGTGCTCTGTGTTGTTGGTGCTGCGAAGATGGGCAGCAGTTCTCTGTGCTGTTGGTGTTGCAAAATTGGCAGCAGTGCTCTGTGTTGTTCTGACGACACAGCAGTGCTCTGTGCTCTGTGTCTGTGCTTTTACATCGTACAACAGACACTTGTACATATCTTTATAGCTTTGTGCTCTCTTTTCTTCACTTGTCTAGTTCCTTCTTTAATAAAGTTAGTTTCTAAAATGCTAGAGTTACTTTTTGTTTTATCACAGTTACTCTTAGTGTTGTCACAGTTACTCATTGTGCTCCTACTATTACTCTTAGTGCTGATACAGTTACTCATTGTGCTCCTACTATTACTGAACAAACACTGTGAGTAATTGAAAAACCACTGTGAGTAACTGAAAAACCCCTGCGAGTAACTAAAAAAAGCCTGCAAGTAACTGAAGAAACCCTGCGAGTAACAGAAAAAACCATGTGAGTAACTAAAAAATCCTGCGAGTAACTGTGAAACTCTACGAGTAACTATGAAAACAATGTGAGTAACTGAACGAGCACTACGAGTAACTCAAATAGCAGTTAGAGTAACTGTGAAAAAATACGAGTAACTGAAAAACCACTACGAGTAACTGTGAAAACCCTACAACTAACTCTAACAGCAATAAGAGTAACTGTGAAACACTACGAGTAACTATGACAGCAATAAGAGTAACTGTGACAACACTAAGAGTATCCATTGTACACAAAGAAAAACACATATTCTTCAAAAAGAATAACAATTGATCAGAAAACATTCTTTGTAAAATATTCAGAGTATACATACAACTGCTGGAGCACAATGTAACACAAAGATAGATTACAAACACAAGTGAAGTACTTAGAAGGTTACAAAATCACTTTCACAAAACTACACAAAAAGAACAACCCCATTATATATTTGAACATGCCTCACTGACACACTGGTCAACTACAGACTCCACTAAAAAAGATAGAACCACATATACAGTAATAGCAGCAGCAACATCACCAGAACACGAGCAGTAGAAATAGTAGCAGCAAATCCCAATCATAGAATGCACTACTTCTTAGGACAATTCCTGCTGTCATGGTTAACACCAAACTCTAAGCAATTCTTGTACTACCATTCTCTTTTAGACTGGGCAATCTCAACTCCAGATTTAAACCTCGCATCTTTGAATTTGGGTCTCCCCTTAGTTTTGCAAACATTGGGGATATGAACCTTGACAGCGGAAGAAGAAGCTGTATTTGAAGCAGTTACACCAGCACCTGCATCTGCACAAGTATCAACGAGATCCAATTCTAACAGCTCCTTTCGTAAGGCTAGCAGTTTTTCATGGCAAATATCTACAACGTTGTTCCTACACGCTATGTTCACAATCGAATTGTAGGCAAAAACAAGCTTAAGAGTCCTCCCAGTGGATAGATGACTAACTGCGCTTTGCTAAAAATCAAAGGATGTTCTCTGTAGCCTTTGGTCCACCTCTTATATATGTATGGCTCGGGAAGAGTGCAAAAGTCACGACTCTTCAAATAAGACAGGATGTGCCTGCAAGGGATACCTTTGAATTCCAACATGTAACAGTTGCAATAAACAATCTCACTCGATAGCTTTTTCTTCAAGATGTGGGCAGATCCAAGGCCACCGACAGGATACACTTCAAACACACCTTCTAAAGCTTCCTTTACATTATATATCATGCTTTGATGAACCTCAATCTGAAAGATCTTAAAAATTGACTTTGTGTATATACCTCTCATCTGCTCCTCCAGAGGCCACAGTGATGACAAAGGGAGATTACTATACTCGTCTTCAATGTCTTTGAAATTTTCAATCTCCCGTACATGAGAGTAAGCAGTCTCCAATGAGCATACAAGTTCAAAGAGAGTCTTCTTACTATTCACATGGCTTCTAATGAACGCATTCAAGCTCTCGCTCCTTTACGTTGTCCTCGTGCCCGTGAAGAAGGAAGACTGCATATAGCACGGAACCCAATCTGAACACATCGCATACATGTCAGACAGCCAAGTAATGGACGAAAGACCATACTCCTCAACAACAGAATGCCACCTCTCTTCAAATATACCGACATCATCCACATTCCACACGTAATCATTCAAGGATCTTATGATCTGCTCCTTGTTAGGAAGACCACCAAGCTTAGAGGGAAGCTTTTATAGGATGTTCCAGCTGCAGAACTGATGCTTGCAATTCGGAAAAACAGTAAGGATAGCAGCATTCATAGCCGGGTCTTGATCGGTTATGATGGACACCGACACTTTGCCAAAACAAAGTAGATACTGCTTGAAAACCCAGATAAATGACTTGTAATTCTCGTCAATCATAAGAGCTGAAGCAAACAAGACCGTCTTGCGATGGTTATCAACACCACCAAACATTCCAAAAACCATCGAATACTTGTTGGTGTGGTAGGTGGTGTAAAAAACAATCACATCGCCAAACAACCCGCAGTCTTCAATAGAAACAGGATCAACCCAAAACAGATGAGTCAAGCAACAATCAGGATCGTTTTGGTATGTATAGAAGAATTTCTGATCGAGTACCTTAAACTTGGCAAACCGATCCAAGACCATGTCGACGTCGTACTTAACCGACTCTTTCCTCTTGCTACTGATGTGTCCATGAGCTTGTCTGCTAGTAAATGTCGGATTTTCATAGCCGCCAGACTCAGATGCCATCAATGCAATTTGTCTCGATACAGGTATGTTAGCTTGGCTCATGGAAGAAAGCATATCTTTTTGAGTTTCATCAAGAGATGAGTTACACTTCAGGTAACGGAGATGTGCATCATCAACAAGATCGTGGTTGTGTTCCTCAACAAAGGCAGTCACAACCCACGTGGATGAGGACTTGTCTAGTGTGAATCGGATCATGGCTCCACAACCACACCTCTTCACAGATCGCTTGTGCTTCTTAGACAGATTTTCCTGCAACTTACCCACTTCATCACAAACAGGGATCAAAAAGCCCTCTTGACCTCTTAGAACGGCCCATTGTACCCTGCTTGTCACAAACCAGATCTTTGGCAACGAGAATCTTAGTTCCCCGTTCATACATGTTGTCATCTTTCCTGATATTAAAACCAATCATGCCAGCGTAGCTAGAATAGAATGAGATAGCTTCATCTAAACTTCCAAAGTGGAGACTAATTTTAGGAACTATAGCTGGCGGAAGAGTGGAAGAACCAACAGAAGGATAAGAATTAGCATTATCATTATCAAGGCCAACATTTGAATTGGTAGCATCTGTATCAAGGTTGGGATCCATTACAACATCTGGCAGTAACTCAGCAGTACAGAGGAGTAAACCTAAAACAACAGAGAGTAACTCTATCAGGCCGAAGAGTAACTCATCATAACAAACCAGTAACTGAAGGAAGATTTGTATTCCAAATTACAAATCAGAATAAAATAGATTTCCAAGTTTAACATAAACACTTAAATTGAAAAAGAAAATATAGATAGGAAACTTGTACAAATAAGTTTATATGTAGATTTTCAAGTTAGCTTCACAACAGTAGAAAAAAGGGCAAGGATTTGAAACAGCTACTACATCTGGTACATGTCATCGAAGGCATGAATTAAGAAAATAAGGCCAGGCGAGGTCCATAGAGGCGCAATTCTCAAACAAGTCAACAAAGGTGTAATGACATAGTACCTTAATAGAGAGAAGAATTGATCAAAACTACTGTTTGATAAGTTCTGCAAGCATTCGCTTGACCTATCCTGGAGCGTCGTCGCACCTTTGAGGTGCCTAGGGCGTCACTGCAGGCCGCTGGAGGTAGCCGGAGAAAAGCTGAGTAGGGGATGTCATCGTGAACAGGCGAGAGAGAAAAAGGACAGTAGAGAATGGTTCCCTTCTAGGTCGGGCACCACTTTCATATTGGGGCACTGCTCTACAGGAAAGATGGGCAAGATGCAATAGCCGCGCCGTCAATGTAGCTTAGGAAGCAGTCACTATGCAGTTGGGGGCAATGCAGGGTGATATGGCTTGACGGCGGAATAGCCTATATGGAAGCGTCTTTCGCATCGGATTGGCGACGACAATGAGCGCCGCGCATACAGAGATTCAAGGCCGCCTGTGCCGGGTAACGAAACGAAATTATCCCTACGGGAAGGATGGGCAAGATGCAATAGCCGCGCCGTCAATGTAGCTTAGGAAGCAGTCACTATGCAGTTGGGGGCGAAGCAGATATGGCTTGACGGCGGAATAGCCTAAATGGAAGCGTCGTTCGCGTCAGATTGGCGACGAGAATGGGCGCCACGCAGACGGAGAATGAAGACCGCGTGTGGGGAGAAGTAGGGCAAAGCAGATATGACTTGACGACGGAATAGCCTGAATGGAAGCGTCATTCGCGTCAGATTGGCGACGAGAATGGGCGCCGCGCAGACGGAGAATGAAGACCGTGTGTGGGGCGAAGCAGATGTGGCTTGACGGTGGAATAGCCTGAATGGAAGTGTCGTTCGTGTCAGATTGGAGAAGAGAATGGGCGCCGCGCAGATGGAGAATCAATACCGTGTGTGACGGGTAGCGAGGGTGAGTTACCCGCGCGGGTAACAAATATATATATATATATATATATATATATATATATATATATATATATATATATATATATATATATATATATATATATATGGGGATTTATTCATTGCTCGCGCGGGTACTTTAATCGGCTACCCATGTTTGAAGACACGGTGGCACACTTTGTAATTATAGGTTCGGTACTCCTATCTTCTCAAAAGCGGTGACAACTGTTGCAAATAAATCCAAAACTAGCGCCTAGACTCCCCTCTCCCACAGTTGTCTGTAGTTATTCCCTGCTGTGGCTCGACACCTTCAACACGGCTGAGGACGCCATGCGTGCGTACAACAGGGCCAACATAAATGATAGGCTCATTGCCATCCTTAACTTCCCCAGGAGCAGCAATCTGGGACTCCGCAGTGGGTTGTTGCTCCTCTGATACCAACTATCTAGTGCCCACGTAATCTTGTTTCTGGAACCCCAAAGGATTCATTGAGCCCTTTAACGCCTATCCTCTGCGATAAAGTGACCCTCCCCCGAAAAACTTGAGCCCGCACAACCAAGTTGAGGCTGGCGACCAGAAACACCAACCACCCTGCCATTTGATGCGCAGTGCTTCCTGCAACTCCCTTCATCTTCATCGTCAACATGCCCATAGAGGAGGGGTGGAGCAGGAGCCGCTGTGATACAGAGGGCGACTACGAAGGTCGCGTATTGGTTCCAGGACAACTGCAACTGATGTGGGTCACAATCATGGTGAGACTGTTTGCACGGATGTTCACACAGTACCGTCAGAAGGTATATTTTCCAGGTTATGGAGAACTGCTTCAACACGGCCACAAAGCTAGCTAATTATTTGGTCGATCGCGGTGAGAAGGTGTTGGAGCTGCTCACGGCGGTGGCCCAAGCGTGGCACGGGCACTCTGGCAACCCCCAGCCGGCGGAAGAGAGTGACGCACTGCAGATGTGGAAGAGCGTGGGACCGTCACGTTTCAGGGCGGGAACGGCGAGGCGCGGGCACGATGGGACTTCAGACAGTCGTTGTGGGACTCGTACGAGATCGTTACCATCTCCAAGAAGCTGGAGGCAAGAGGTTGGGTCGCGGGAAATGTGGGAGACTAGAGAGCAAGAAATGCCTCCGGAAGCTACTGCTGCGAACTTGAGGGCAAAGTTTGACATTATCACTAGATGTTTTTTTAATTTTTGGTTTACTGCGGATGAAAGCAGTGTATCGAGCGGATGCTTAGTTACTTCCTGTAAATATAATCAAATTTTGATGAGACCCAATTGTACTCTCCCCAACATCTGACTCGAGGGTACACAAAAAGACGATTATTATAATTGTCTTTTTTCAAACTACTTCATATACTTTCACAATAGTATCTACAACATTATTTAATTTGTTGAAAAGTATGTTGTATACAAAGTAAACATGCTGCACAAAAAGTAACTTTAAAATATAAAAAGTAACAGATCAACCAGTATAATTAACATATAAATGTAAATGTCTTTATAAAAAGATGTAAACAAATACTTTTTGTACCATATAGTTACCTTTTGTGTCCTAGTGTTACATTCGGTGTGGGATAGTTAAGTTTTATACCATATAGTTACTTTTTGTGTCCCGATGTCAATGTCGGATGGGTATTTTCGTACCATACAATTACTTTTGTGTTAAGGTATTACTTTCAGTGTTGGATATACACTTTTTGTGTCCTGGTACTACTTTTGGATAGTTACTTTTCGTATCCTGCTATTACTTTTTATACTATATAATTGCTTTATATGTCCTGCTTGCAATTCTTATATAAAGTTGCACCAACACAATTTATCAAAATGAATTAGTTATGTCTGTCTGTCTCAAACTCTTTCAATTTACTAAGACATTGATTGATTCTTACTGTCCAGTTCAAGATCCAATGAAAGCTAACTTTTACCAGATTACCATAATTTTAATTTTCTGAATCAATACCATCCCTCAATGGTGTGGAGGAAAGTGAAACTAGCTAAGTTGTTGTGTGTGTAGTAGGTTCAGTTCAAAAGTAATTATTTGAAAAAATAAAGTAATAATTTGACATAGAGAGTAACTATTTGGTACTCACTAATACAAAACTTGTCAAAGTCTAGGGCAAAATCCCTGACCAATACATGCAAATTCTTGACCAATATGTGGTGGTCAAGGTCAATCCCTGACCAGCGTACCTTCGGCAAAAGCTTGGTGACCAATAATGGTTGGTGAGGTCTTATCCCTTACCAATACTATCACAATCCTTGACCAATAGAATAAGAAATTATGTAAGACCGATCTACACCTTGTATCAAGGAACCATTTGTAGCTAGTAGAATTGAATGTCATTTCCATTTGGCCACCCATATTTAAAAACATACAACATTAATACAACAACAATGGTATCATCATATGACAAAATAAGAAGTTTAACACATGGTAATATTTATTCAATATTCAATTGTAGTGTGTACATTGTGAACGTATGGCCAGAGCACCATGATTTTATGTAAAATTGTCATATCTTCAAAAACCACTTTGATATATCACTGACATACATCATATTACATTCATATACATCATATGTCCAATCATAGTACTTGTGATATGGTTAAGAATGTTGTGGCTTCTCGACCAAGTTGACTTCATGTTTTTTCTCTGGCATTGCTTTTCTACTTACCCCATTGATACTTTCTATAATATTTTTATATGTTCTTCTACTTTGTGAAATATTGTAAACATCCTGTGTTACAAAAATAATATGTGTTACTTACTTATAATGTACATTTTACAAATTCATTAACAAATGATAAACACTAACTATAAAATGATTAACACCAAATGTAGAACAAATGTGTAACGCAGATAATTACATGTGTATCTCCTAAGGTACTAGTCATAATGTTAACGACATGAGTTAATCCTGAAAGCAAGAGTAAACACAAAGTTAATAAACACATGTATATGTTACCGTAACACTTCTTTCTCCTCTTAAGATCAATGTTCATTTAACATTTTCGGTAGAGATGTCCACCTGGAATTCAAAAAAGAACAAATATAGAACAGAAAAAACAAAGGTGTATCATCATTTATTATGAGAATAAGTAAATACAAAGCAACCCAACATAACACAACTATTAAACTAAATGGTTGTTTCATATGGATCAGAAGTGCAAAGAAAATAGGGAGAATTTGTTACTTCATGAAGGATGAATAGAAAAATGAAACAAAGATAACTCGGCTACAACAACTATTAGGAATAAGTCAGTATCTAAGCACGAATCGGCTGCAGAAATGATCGGGAACAAACAACTCTTAGGCGCAAGCCTACGTATGTCGATGATGAACAAAGAAGGAGAACTGAGGTAGAAGTAAAAGTAGAGGACATATGATCCTTACTTTAATAATGCTCGTCGGGTGTGTATGTTTCTTTCCGTTGTGCTGCAGGTGGCCTTCGTGCGCCGTGCGTGTCGCACAAGGGGCGCAGGGAGAGGGTTACGGTGAAGTGGGGTGGATTGTGTCGGTTGTTGCGGCGGCGTATCAGGTGTGAAGGGGGGAGTCTAAAAGACGAACGGAAATTAAATGGGGGGGCGCTTAGGGTTGGACATTAATTTGGTCAAGGATATTAACAATATTGGTCAGGGAATAGCCTTTGGGGAAAAAATAAAATGGTGAGGGTTGTGGTCCTTGACCACTTTACCTTGACCTTTATCTTATTTTGTTGTAGTGACTGAAAGTAACTATTTGGTATTGAAAGTAACTATGTGACATAAAAAAGTAAAACCTGATAACAAAAGGTAACGAATCTATTAATCAAAATAATAAAAAGTACAAGTTGCCAACTAAATGTATATCACTGTTTGAGTCAAATATTATATACATAGATTATAATGTTATGGTGATGTAGTTATAATGAGATATGCAGTAGTCAAAATTTTAAAGATACAATATACAAATTCAATAATTACATCATTCCACATTGAGAACCCAACTAATCACTGGAAATAAAAGACTAAGAGAGTAAGAGGGCTTGAACTAAAAGTTAAGGCTTTTACCTATCACTCTGGGCACAAATTCAACTATTTTTTTCATAAAAATCTATAAAACCTCCGTAACATCAATCTAACATACTGATCTAAGCAAACACCACCCAATATAGCCAGCTCATCATTCCCTCTCTTCATTTTCCCACTCCCTTTTCTCCCCAGACCTCTATCTTTTTCCTTTCTCTAGACAATTTTTTTTCTCCTTCCTTCCTGTAAAATCTCATGCATCTCTCCACAACAATCCAACAACTAACTGGCAACCTGCAATTGCATGTGCACCGGAAGGACTAACATATAGAAGATGCTTGTTAGGAAGTTTGATCTTGAGCGATGCCAAGACTTAAGGTCCTAGATCTTGCACTCTAAGACGTAAAACAATGCTACCATTGTAGTAAAGACTGGTTGTACAACCAGTTATGTCGACTTTCATTGTGGTGAGGCATAGTTGGTTTGCTCAGAGTCTGAACGGGGTGCTGACAGGTGTTGGGTTGAAGATGATGTGAGGATGTTTGTGTCATGCTTGTTGACACCAGGAACGAACTCGTGTAAGTGTCAGTGACGTCGTGCTGGCCTGCAACTCTTTCAGACTCACTCTAGAGCGGACCTTTCTCTAGGCTAGAAATTGGCTTGGGCTTTGACCTTATCTCACACCCTCTCCTCTGTTCCCGACAGGTGCCCACCATTAGGAACCTCGAGCAGGGTGGAAAGTGAGTGCCTCAAAGGAGGTCTTGGGCGCTGTGGTTCCTCGTATCCACATCATGCCAGTGGAGTGCCATCACAACTCCAGCGGACAGCTTGGATGTCGCGGGCGCTGACGACAATGATGTTGACCGAGCTCTTAGCACAGACGACTACTCCAACGTCACGAATTACAACGGCCTCTACCGCAACATCCACATCCATCCCTAACTCCCAGTGGGATTTGACCAACAGCAACATCCTCGATCAATGATGGAGTGCCAATGGTGACTTGTCCAGAGGACCCCAAAGGATGACTTCTTCAGGTCCATGGAGGAAGAGGAATATCTCGGGAGACTCTTGCAACAACGTGCACAGAACTTTGTCACAGTCACGAGGAAGGTCAAGCTCCTCGCCCCGCACTTTCAAGGATCTCCGCGACGGCTCTGGGGGCTGTGGGTATCAGCCAACATCCCTGCGGTGGAAGCGGCGCTCATGGATGTTGGGATGCAGTGGGTGATGGAAGGAATGTGCTGATGCTGGGGGACCAGGGAGGCAAGATCGGGTTGGCCGGAGTAGGCCTGAGAACGCCAGATGTGCGGCCACTGAGGGAGAAAGATGGAGATGGAGAATGAGATTGAGAAATTTGGGATTGTGATACGGGCGACGGGAGTGATGGTTCCTATTTACAACGGGTGCCACCATGTTTCTACAGCACGGGTAGCATAACCAAAATACCCCCGTGGGCAACAAAAACAATCACTATATATATATATATACATAATTAATCATAATAAGGATAATTCAATTATTTTGTGAACGTCATAGATTTATTGGATCGGTTATTATTCCTAGATTCGAATAAAAAAATAAAAAGTACTGGGTATATTATGTCATTTTTCGGTATTCTAACTATATGATCCATGTAGTATTAAAATAGACGAGTTTATATATATATATATATATTTATATATATATATATATATATATATATATATATTTATATTTATATATATATATATATAGAGTCAGGCTAGAATACACTTGAGTGTATCCGGAGCAGAATACACACAAGTAGTTTTTCATGATGCAATATTTTTTTTGAAAATATAATCCATTGATCTTCTTAAACATCTCATGAACAACTCATACACAAAATTTGAGCACATTTGGATATGTATAGCTCATGTTATGAAGACCGCAAAAATTATGCATTTCAAATTAGTTTCGCGCGTCGATTTTGTTGCCCTCGGATGAGCGACTTACACTCATCCAAATGGGCTCAAAATTTGTATGTAGCCTATTTATAATATCACGGTGAAGATCAATGGTTTACATTTTGCAAAAAATAGTCTTGATATGCAAACACACTTGAGTGTATTCATGTGATCCGTACACTCGAGTGTATTCTAGCTTGACTCTCTCTCTCTCTCTCTCTCTCTCTATATATATATATATATAGAGAGAGAGAGAGAGAGAGAGAGAGTCAGGCTAGAATATACTCGAATGTATAGATCGTACGAATACACTCAAGTGTGTTTGCATATCAAGACAATTTTTTACAAAATGTAAACATTTGATCTTCATTGTCATACTATAACTAGGCTACATACAAATTTTGAGTCCATTTGGATGAGTGTAAGTCACTCATTCAAGGGAAAAAATGGACGCGTGAAACTAATTTAAAATGCATAATTTTTGCGGTCTTTGTTACATGACCTATAAATTTCCAAATGTGCTCAAATTTTGCGTATGAGCTACTCACAAGATGTTTAAGAAGATCAACAGATTAGATTTAAAAAAATATTACATCATGAAAAACTACTTGAGTGTATTCTACTCCAAATACACTCGAGTGTATTCTAGCATGACTCTCTCTCTCTCTATCTCTCTCTCTCTCTCTCTCTCTCTCTCTCTCTCTCTATATATATATATATATATATATATATATATATATATATATATATATATATATATATATATATATATATATATATATATATATATATATATATATATATATATATATATATATATATCGAGTGTATTCGGAGCAGAATACACTCAAGTAGTTTTTCATGATGCAATATTTTTTTCAAAAATCTAATCCATTGATCTTCTTAAACATCTTATGAATAGTGCATATGTAAAATTTGAGCACATTTGGACATTTATAGGTCATCTTATAAAGACCACAAAAATTAAACATTTCAAATTAGTTTTGTGCGTCGATTTTGTTTTCCTTGGATGAGTGACTTATACTCATCCAAATGGGCTCAAAATTTGTATGTAGTCGAGTTACAGTATGACAATGAAGATCAATGGTTTATAGTTTGCAAAAAATAATCTTAATATGCAAACACACTTGAGTGTATTCGTACAATCTGTACACTCGAGTGTATTCTATCCCGACTATATATATGTATATATATGTATGTATGTTATATATATATATATACATACATACATACATGCATACATATATATGTATATATATATATACATACATGCATACATATATATGGGATTAAGAGAGAAAGATTTCTCTCCCCCTCTCCCATAACCCGTAGCGGAGGTCGGACGCCCGAGAGGGTGATAAATCAAGAGATGCTTCTCTGTGTGGTTTCGAACCCAGGTCCCTTCATTGGGGACTAGCAGAATTTACCAACCGGGCTATTCCCTTGCCGGCGCATACATATGTATGTATGTATGTATGTATATATATATATATATATATATATATATATATACTAGTGAGCACACACGTGCACATGCACGTGTCACACTAAATTTATAAATTTATATTAGACAATTCTACATATATATTTACATGTTTATTAATATAAATAATATTAGTATTAATTTTAAACAAAAAATAGCAAATAAATATAACATTTATATTCGTCAATTAGAAATGGGAGTGTAAATATATTTTATACTATTTTTTTTCAAATAGCATCCAAAGCTTGAAATCCATATTTCAATTAGCTACCTATGTAATATAAATTTTAATCATGTAAAGACAAAGTTCTTAATAAATACTTGAAGAATAAAAGTTGTGTTAGTTTGCACGATATTATTATTTTTTTTCGCAAAAGTTTTGATATACTCAATAGTGGAGTGAACATCATAGAAAATGTACTTTGTCGTAAGTAAATAAAAGTATCATACCACTTATAAAAAATTATATAAAGACTAAATTTGCATGTCAAACCTTATATTATATAAAGATGGTGTTATGAAATCATGTTGGATTTAGAGGACATGATTCATGTAAAAGGTTGTCATGAAATACATAATCTTTATATATATAAACATATTACTATAATGGAAGTATACATTATATTAGAAAGCATATTGGATATAACAAAAACTTCATGCCAAACAAAAAGAATCAAACTCCATACCACAATAATGTTGTAGCACATGCTAAAAGAATTGACGGATTCCAACACAAGTGGGTATGTAAGTTGAATATGTCGCGTTGACAAACAACATTTGTTCATGTACCCCTCATTTACGGGGCCTTTAAGGACCTATGAGTCATTACCACGTGGCTCATATACAGAAGAAGTTATATAATCATTGAATTAAGTTACTGGGAACTTTAATATGCTTGTCTAGTAGTCTTGACCTTGTGGCAATAATATAACTGAGCAACTAAAAAGAAAAAATTTAAGTCAAGTACAATGAGCCATTATTTTCTATGAATAATGACTTTTGAGAACATATGATAAAAAAATGACTCTTAAGTAATTGTTAAAAAAAGTAACTTGCAAATGATCCTATGTATAGGGTGTTTTTCACACCCGCATTGGAACGGTAACAATTGCTACCCTGCTGTAAATTTCTTGATCTTATTTACTCGATTAATATGTAAATCACATATCTCTCACATGCACACTTGTCCCCCTATCTTCTGCCCGTCAAACCGATCAACAAACTCAGACGCTACACCTTGAGACAGCGGCAAAAAAGATCCCCACTCGTGCCATTAAACACCTTTCTAGGCCGCACCACGTGGATAAAGGGTTTGTCGCCCATCACCGCTTCCAATCTAATAACTCTCATTTATCTCCGCCAGTGTCATGACGCGCGTCACGACAAGGCTCTGCAAGTAGTTCCGACGCGCCCTGTTCAGTCAACCAAACTTTTGAGAACCTATGGTGAAAGAAAAAAAGAGTGGATCTAAGAACTTGTTAAAATAAAATAAGTAACATGCAAATTATCTTATATATAGGTTGTTTTCACGTTACCTGGGTACAATAACATTTATTAACTGCTGTAAAATTTGTAGATCCTCTTTACCAGATTAATTTGAAATCACGGATCTCTCACATCCACTGCACTTGGCCTCGGATCTTCTGTCCGTCAAACCAACCAGCAAACTTAGACGCTACACATCGAGACACCAGCACGCAAGATTTACATTAAGGGCCGGTTTGGTACGATGCGGGAAGAAAAGTTGTTTTCCAACTCAATGAGTTCATGCTGCTTTTTTGTTTGGTTAGACACGTGAAGCTCCAACTCGTTGGTTTCTAATTCCCGCTGGCCTCGTTTTTCACCCAAAATCGTTGAGTTTGTACCGCACTATTTTAGCGTGCGGTCGGGTGCAGTTTGCGCTGCTGATTTCCTCCGCCGGAAAAGCCACGTACTTGTCCAGCTGATGTCTAGCTGCTGCTGATTTCCTCCGCCGGAAAAGCCACGTACTTGTCCAGCTGATGTCTAGCTGCTGCTGTACCATACCAAACAATTGCAGTAAAAAGGGATGAAATTGTATGAATTTGCACCAGTTCCAAAGGCGTAATTATATTTTCTTGGTGTTTTGATTCATTCAATTACACCTGATTACACCCTACCAAACAGGGCCTAAACCACCTTTCTGAACCACACCAAGGGGCTAAAGGGATCGTCATACATCACTGCGTTTACCTATTCCAGGGGCTCGGCATCACGTCACATGTCACGAGGGGGATCTGCAAGTAGCTCTTATACGATTTTCTCACTCAACTGGAGTCCAGCTGCAAGCCAACGTCTTCACAAAACAACCACCAATCTTGAGAGCTTCATATCTCAAGTTGTCATCTCATATTTACAACTTTATTTGAATATTTATCCTGCAGTGACATGGCAGTAATATAAGTTCAAAAATACATTGTCAACAAAATAAACTTACTAACATTTGCATGCTCTGATTTCGAAGGTTCGGCAAAAAAAATTGGAGGTGTTGCATATCTGACTGTTGTCATTCCATGTCATAAATTGACCCATGTAATTAATGAGATCATTTGTGTGCCGATCAGTTGTGTGAAATTCTTTCTACTGACGCATGTAAGTAACCTGGCCACATAAATTAAAAGATCGTGGATTACTAAGAAGAAATTATCAAGGAGTAAAATAAAACATATGAATAAGGTTTGATGCTTATAGAAATCCGTTATGCCATAGGTTTTTAAGAGCTGGCAGATGCCACAAACTTGTCTTGCCCATGAGGCATGTGGTGGTTAACCCACCAGTAAAGAGCTTGAACATGACGGCGGACTTAAAGCTGATGATGGAATCTGTAAGGATGTCAGTCACAAATTAAGAACTTACTTGTTTGTTTCTTAAGTTGGCACAAAAGATGTGCTCACCCTAGAGATCTTTGGTTAGCCTGCGGGTACCGTATCTTCAAGGACAGCGAGCGCTCACGCCGTCAGAAGAGATTGACGGTCCGACAACTTCTTTAGGGTCTGCGTGAGAGAGGGGTAGATATTGGTGTGTGCAAGCCTTCGGAGTGACTGGGCCATCTACGGTCACTATTAAAATTTTGTCATCTCGAACTTATTTAGAAGATGTCCCGGAAGTGAATGGCACGCAAAGGCTGAACTAGCCAGTGTTCAAAACAACTGGGAATAGGGAGAGAAAAGAGAGAGTCAAAGGTATTCAGTTGTTTCAGGAAAGGGCGAGCGGGGTGTGCTGGTAGTTATTATTTTTTCAACTTTTTCGGAACCGTAAGGTCATAAATAAAAGGTGCATTTATAGGATAATCTAATTCGTTATTGTGATAATCGAGCAAAAGACTTCAAGGAGTGGCCCACCAGTGAAGATAAAGAAAGAAAGAACATGATTAGTGGGCAGTTCCGCAAACCAAGTTGATCATAGTGGGAGACGTAAGGAGAGCGTGATTAGTGGGTGACGTTGGCAGTTTTGTGGATTGGAGTATTCAGGAGAGAGACGTGGTTAGTGGTTAAGGAAGAGAAACTACATTAAAAATATGAGAAAAGAGTTGAAAATTTGGGAGAAGAGAGAGAGTTAAGGAGGTTGTAGTATTTCAAAATTCTTGTAATTTGATTGGCTGGGGAGTTCGTAACTGAAAAAAATGGTATTGTTGTAATTACGTGAAAAGATTCACTCTTTTTATAGTAGTATATATATATATATATATATATATATATATATATATATATATATATATGTGTGTGTGTGTGTGTGTGTGTGTGTGTGTGTGTGTGTACATATATACATATATATACATATATATATATATGTATACATATACATATATATACATTTGAATAACGCTCCACATAGATCAATTTTTTATAATCCAACCATACAAATTACAAGTATACCTTAATATCAACCTTCCTATAATATTTTATCACCATCCAATTTGTAGATCATTCACAACAACCAAATATTTTTCGATGCTCTATATTGAATTTCAGGCTAACCGTTGGATATAAAAAAGTGTATATTGTATGTATGGACAAGTAAACAATGTCTGATTGTAATGATTTTTTATGACAAGGTAAATGAAATTATACTTTTTCCATCTATTCGGTTAGATTTAAAAAAATATTAATTATTAGTAGTTATTCAAATGCCTCTTATGCTCGCATCGTAGGATGTTTCTCACTGGATCGCTACCACATATATATATAGAATACACTCAAGTAATTTTTCATGATGTAATATTTTTTTAGAAATCTAATCCGTTGATCTTCTTAAACATCTTGTGAATATCTCATATATAAAATTTTAGCCCATTTGGACATTTATATGTCATGTTCTAAAGACCACAAAATCATGTATTTCAAATTACTTTAGTGCATCGATTTTGCTGCCTTCGGATGAGTGACTTAAACTCATCCAAATGAGATCAAAACTTGTATGTAGCCTAGTTATAGTATGCCAATGAATATAAACAGTTTACATTTTACAAAAAAATTACTTTGATATGCAAATACAACTTGAGTGTAACACGTGATGTACACTCGAGTGTATTCTAGCCTGACTCTCTCTCTCTCTCTCTCTCTATATATATATATATATATATATATATATATATATATATATATATTGCCATTCATTCAGTATCTGTGCATGTGACTAAGTTTAGTTACTCGAGCATCTATTTTGTAATGGAAGACACATATTCATAATGAGACAGTCAAAATTGTAATGAGATGACCAAAATTATAATAGAAAGACTATTTTTTAGTACAACGTAAATTATTTATTGTTCTGTCATAAATATCATTTTTACTATTTTAAAAGGGACAATATAAATTTCACTCTATATTTACAAAATGAGTCTTTCTATTATAATTTTAATCATCCCATTACAATTATCCACCTTCCTATTATGAAATAGATCCACAAATAATAAAAATTAGGTATCTGTGCAATCAATGAATATATATATATATATATATATATATATATATATATAGTGAGGCTATAATACACTCGAGTGTATAGATCGTATGAATACACTCAGTGTGTTTTCATGTCAAGATTATTTTTTTACAAAAAGTAAACCATTGATCTTCACTGTCATACTATAAATAGACTACATACAAACTTTGAGTCCATTTGGATGAATGTAAGTCACTCATCCAAGGGCAACAAAATTGACGCACGAAACTAATTTGAAATGCATAGTTTTTGCGGTCTTTATAACATGATATACAAATATACAAATGTGCTCAAATTTTGTATATGAGCTATTCACAACATGTTTAAGAAGATCATCGAATTATATTTTTGAAAAAAATATTGCATCATTAAAAACTATTTGAGTGTATTCTGCTCCGAATACACTCGAGTGTATTCAGGCTAGAATACACTCGAGTGTATTTGGAGCATAATACACTCAAGTAGTTTTTCATGATGCAATATTTTTTTTATCTAATCTATTGATCTTCTTAAACATCTTGTGAATAGCTCAAACACAAAATTTGAACACATTTGGACATTTGTAGGTCATGTTATAAAGACCACAAAAATTATGCATTTCAAATTAGTTTCGTTCGTCGATTTTGTTGCCCTTGGATGAGTGACTTACACTCATACAAATGGGCTCAAAATTTGTATGTAGCCTAGTTATAGTATGACGGCGAATAACAATGGTTTATGTTTTGCAAAAAATAGCCTTGATATGCAAACACACTTGAGTGTATTCGTACGATATGTACACTCGAGTGTAATCTAGCATGACTATATATATATACATATATATATATATGACCCATCTTTAATACCCGCGCGAGTAGCTACCCGCCCCCCATTTCGGTTACTTTTTTTCAAGTTGGTTACTTTTGACATGTAGAGGGTTACTTTACCTTGCAAACTATTGAGTTTCATGCATAGATAGTTACGCTTGTAATAGTATATTTCAAAACACGGTTACATATATATATCTATTGTGTATTTTGTACATGATTACTTTTTTAGTTGTATAGTTACTTTTTTATCAACATAGTTACTTTTTTTTTATAGCAGAATTATTTTTCTAGTCAGAACAGTTACTTTTTTGGCTGCCGGGTAGTGAAATCCAGGCTACCCGCGCGGGTATTAAAAAGGCTATATATATATATATATATATATATATATATATATATATATATATATACATATAAGTTAGGCTAGAATACACTCGATACAGATAACGCCGCACAACTCAATGGTGTTTGTCTATCTAGACCTTATCTTTCCAAAATCCAATCCATTGATCTTCATGGTTACAATAATAATAGGCCACATACAAAATTTGAGCTTATTTGGATGAGTGTAAGTTATTCATCCAAGGAAAACAAAATTGACGCATAAAACTAATTTGAAATGCATGATTCTTGCCTCCTATAGATGCACGACCTATAAGTATCGAAATGAGCTAAAATTTATTATATAGTATGTTTTTAAGATGTTTAAGAAGATCAACGGTTTATAATTTTCAAAAATTTACTGCATCTTTAAAAATGACTGATGTGTACGGTGCCTCCGGTACACTCAAGTGTACACTAGCCTGACTCTCTATATATATTAACACGTTAGTGAATTGCAAGATATTTGTAAAATGATAAGACAAGATAAAATGATAAGAGGAGATAAAAAGCATGTGTGTGGTAAACGGAAGAGTGAGACAGCGCCAGGATGTCATGTAACATATAACCGATCGTTTGCTATAAGTTTTGGGTTTCAGTTGCCCTCATCAATATGTCCAAATTCTGATTGTTTTATTGTTGAGTTTTTTCCCAATACCCCCCTCAAGTTTGCCAGTATTCCTTTCTACCCTCTCACTTATCAAAAATTCCTAAACACCCCTCCTACTTGTCCTATATTCCTAAGAACCCCCCATTCAACTTTCCGTTAACGCTTTCCGTTGACGCAACCTACAACCATTTCAGTTTTCAGTGAGCTGTCCATTCCTAGTTAAATGTACACATAATTCAAATGCAAGTCATTTAAAATATGATAAATAAAAACCTTATTGGTTTAATATTTATTCAATTGCATATGTAATAATAATTTAATGGTTATTTCTTCCGTCTAGACAAATGTCGACATAATTTATTTATAACAATATTTTAATCTTCGAGCATGTTATGAGTTTATAAAAATTGCGATTTTCCTAGGGGTGTAAACGGTGCGGGTACGGTGCGGGTCTGGCCCTACCCATACTCATGCCCATCCAATTTAGCGTGTCCGGTTCCAGTTCTAGACCCGCATAATATAAAATTTAGACCTACACCATACATGTACCTTCAATAATAGCAGGTATGCGGTGCGGGTATGTGGGTAAGTGATTCTATATAACATCATATTATTTATGTAAGAAAAATGACTATGTTCTATATATTTAATACAACAAGATATTGTTATTATATAGTATATTAACATGTAATAGTTATATTAGATAATGCTATATTTTATACAATAAAAAATAATTGAGTTAATTATTTACATATTTGTAGTAATCATCATAACGTTTAACTTATGTACAAAGTAATGTAAATTAGTATATATTTTGATTTTAAGTTTACATATGATGCTTATTATTCTAACTAGAATAGTTAATTCTTAATTATATGACTAGTCTCAACCTTATTGTGGTTAGAGTAGGATATAATTTCAAGAATTATATTAGTTAGACTATTAAAGTATGATATATATAATATATTATTTAAGTAGTTACTCATGTATAGCGGGTATACGGGTCTAGCAGGTATGGGTCCAATCATACCCATTATTGGACCCGCTTATATGCGGGTCCAAGGGTAAGCGGGTATAAAAAATTAGACATGTGATGGGTTTTAAAGGGTCCAGATTTACGGGTCCGTGGGTCTATCCGTACCCATTTACAACCTTAGATTTTCCTACTATCTAACCAAAACTCTGAGCCTAAGGTATTCTTTGGTTTGGGATCCAAATCGGACCAGGTACTGTCTTTTTGTGCCGCATTGGCGCTAATCCTGACTAATCCAGTCTAGTTCTAGTCATGTTTCATTTGGCAGAAATCGAACTGACGAGGTCAGTTTTGGATTTCGTAATCCACTAATCCAAATAGCAATAGGATTTCATATCCAATTCCATATTTGGGTCTGTCTTTTGTGTTATTTTATTTTATATGCCAGACTAAAAAACACAAATTACGAAGCCAATCCAATTTAATGAGTGTTTGTAATAGAATGAGCTGCCAAACAAATACAAGACCGAATCTAGATACATTAATCCGGTCAATCGACTAACTCGACTCCGGATTTCGTAATCTCGATCTCGAACCAAACAGGAGATAAGGGCTAGTTTGACTAGTTGTAGTAGGGTACAATTATTGAAAAACACTAGAGGGGGGGTGAATAGAGTTTTTAAATAATTTTAACAATTTATTTCACTCAAACAACCACAATTAAAAATTAGAAGAAGGAGACAGGTGTTTAGAGTGGTTCCAACTTTAGCAACTACTAAAGTTGTCAGTCCACTACCCAGTTGCTTACCCAACCGGGATTTTGAAAGTATTTATTTTATTACCTTCTCAAAGATTTATACAAAATACAATACTTTTCTTTACACCCTTTGAGCAGCCTTCACTTGAAGTAGGTGCACCAACTTTGAGGTAGCCTTCTTGAAGTAACTCCAAGCTCCCCCTTGAAGTAGCCTTCCTCTCTAGAAGTAACCTCCCGTTGCACCAGCCTTCTGAAGTAACTCAAAGTCACCTTATTCGCCAAGAAGAACTCCACCCTCTCCAATCCGTAGCCTCCAACCTAGGAGTAGCAAGGAGAGTACAAACAGTAATAAAGAACAAGAAAGAAAAAGGAAATTACAACTTATCCTTTGTAGCCCAAGGCTTGATTTGCCTAGATCAAGCGTATAGATCTCCTAACCAAGTGTGTGGACTTGTGATTGCAGTGGGTAGGAGATACTAGCCTATAGGACATGAATTATGAGCTAAAGAAGGAAGTAGCCAATGTTCACAAAGCTCACTTTGCTCACAAACAGATTGCTCAAAGTATGCTCAAGGATTTCTCAAGTGTAGCAAGTGTATTTGAGTGTCCTATGGCTTGTCCTATTTATAGGAAAGGCGTAAGGATGCTTAAGGACATTCTAGACAACTTCTAGGGGTTTCTAATTGCTTAACTAGCCGTTAGGTACAAAGTTGTTGCTTTAACAACGACTAATTAATTAATTCTGCAGTTGCTGTCAGAGACCGTCTCAGTCGAGGAATGGTCGACCGAGACACCTATTCGGTCGAACTTTTGTCGACCGACAGGCACTCTGGAACAAGTGATTTGCAACGTCTTTCTCCAACTTCCAACTAACTTGTCTGTTGTGTCTAACAGCTACTTTGGATCTTTCTCGGTCGAGAAGATTGTCGACCGAGAGTGTCTCGGTCGAGGAGTTTGTCGACCGAGATTGATCCTGTTTCAATGTTTCAATTTAGGCACTAATTATATGTATGAGTGTGCATATGTGATCCTATTTGAAGGGGATGACTTATCTAAATGTGGTGTTTAGCTAGGGAGAATCTAACGCTTGATTTACATGCAATCTACGTACTTGTAAATTATATATTTGTACAAGTTTTTTACAAAGCGATTACATTGCATGAAAATATAAATGTGTAAGCATATGGATTTCCCTAGATTCTTTGGCATCCACCTTAATCCTGCACACTCAAGTAGCTCGTTAGATCAATAAGAATGAAATGTTTGTCATAATCAAAACAAAGGGATTTATAGATGTCCATTTAGCCAACAATCTCCCCCTTTTTGAAGATGACAAACATTTCCTAAAATATCAATAAAGGAAATATAAATCATATGAGTTTCATACCTGAAAATTTACCTTTGTAGCCATCTTTGATTTTGCAAGTGACTGCTGGCCAAGATTTATAAAACTCATTTTAATTTTATGTTTGTGATTTTATATTATTTCTCCCCCTTTGTCATTTCAAAAAAAATATCCAATATAATCATGTAGTATGACTTTGTGTCTTCCTTTTTAAGCTTTGCTCCCCCTTAAAGAGATATCCAATTAAAATCAAGGGATTTTTATTGTCAATAATTTAGCCATAATTTGTTTCTCAATCATTTGCAAAGGATGTTAAGCCTTGAAATGATATGAGTTTCTTTTAAGTTTATGGCCTATGTGTATTGATTTCTCACCCATTTTACAAGGGATGTTAAGCCTTAAAAAAATGAAATGAGAATCCTTTAGTTTTAGAGTGCATAAAAATGTCTCTTAACTAAATGCATGAGATGTTAAGCCCTGATTTGTTTAGAGAGTTCCTTTAAGAACAAGATATATCATTTTTATGAAATTCATAGATTTCTTCATAACCAAGAGTAAAAATACTAAGGTCGTAACAAGCTCCAAATGATGTTTGCAATGTTTTTGTAAGCTTCTCAATCAAATAATCAAATTTGTTTCTATGAGCTCCCCCTTAATCTTATATTATGCTCCCCCAAGATATAAGTATTTTATAATAGATGTCATTTTAGCCATAACTTGAACTTTTAGGTATTTGCAAAGATGTTCATCCTTTTTGATTTACTTGTATCTATTACTCCCCTTATTTTGTATGCTCTACAATAGTCTCATAAACCAAATTCAAATGATGCAAAAAAAATCCATTATAAAGATAACTAATTTCATTACAAGCATGAAAAGATAGCCAAATCATGTAAAGATAACCCATTTATTACAATTTTGCAAAGATTCCATTACAACTAATACAACTCCACATCTCACTGGAAAGACTTAAGAATTACATCAACATCAGGGTCTTTCCCAAGAAAAGGCTCAGCTCCATAATACTGGACCAAAGTTTGCCACTCCAGAGCACCTGTCTTGGTTAAGGCATATGCCTCCAAGAAGGTTGGAACACGATCAAATTGGAAATGAGCAGCAATATCTTGTAGTTGCATTGATGAAAACTGAGTGTGCGCGAGATCTGTAGATGGTGGAGGTGGAGGTTGATAGTAGTTGTAAGATGGGTTAAATGGATTAAGCATGCCAGGATTTAAAGAGTAGGGATATTCATCTGGTTGGTTTGGAGAAAGAGTTTGCATTCTTTGGTTTAGATAAGTCATGGCATGATGGTTATAATCTAATTGTTTACTAAGATGATATTGTGACCCAGCAACATAGGTTAGAGTGTTTTGGATGGGGTCATAGGGTAGGCTGGTAGGAGGAGGTGGGGGTGGTATATCTTGGGTGGATGTCTCTCCTTCTACCCTAGCCCTCTTATGACCGAAATCAATTCCCATTTTTTCTACTGTATTCTTACTTATTTTTTGTGGTCTACGCTCCCATGTATATCCCATATCCTCAAGTTGGGTCTTAAGGAAATGTTGAGTAATTTGGCATACGAAATCAGCATATGGAGGATTGCCAGAAAACTCAAGCATGTTTTTAAGAATGATGCGGATAAAATTTGTGGGAATGCGTTGGATAATGGCATATATTAGACACATACGAAAAATAGGAACTTCAGATTTATTGGCTCTAGGATGTATGTTTGTTGAAACAATAAGGTTTACAATCCTAGCAGCTGGTTTGAGATTTATAGCATAGTATGTGCCTCTATCTTCGTGACAGGTTGTATTGGATTGAAAAATGGCCCTTTTGATGTCACTAAGACTAACGGTATGGTCATCTTGGGAAAATTGATTAAGTGGGTTTCCAGAAGTAAGGTCAAGGGTGTCTTGATATTCATCTATGTCAATATCTAGCATGTCAAGAATATCCCCTTCAGTAAATCGGAAGCTATGCCCGTTGACCATAGTATAGAAGAAGATGGTTTCATTTTTAGAGTGGGAGATGAGGTTAGCATAGAATTCATTCACTACCTTGATGGAATAGGAAGGAAAAGAAGGGTTGATGAATTCTTTTAACTTTTGCACCTAGAAAAGGTCCTCCAAGTCGACGATGTTGAGGAAGTCCATTACTTCAACTGGTCGTCGTGGGAGAGGAGCTTTGGAGGAGAGCTGTAGGTACCGATCACCAGCATTGCCGTCGACGAAGGCAATGTCGTTGATGATCATCAATGGTGGAGTAGCCTCCCTTTGTTTCCTGCCAGCGACCTTCTTCTTTCCACGAGCAGAGGATGATGCCATTGTATTGCTTGAAGGTGGAGAAGAAGCAAGGAAGTCTTGGGGATGAGAATGCTAAAGATTTGCACAAGAATTCACTAGGAAGAGCCTATGGAAACAAGAATAAGGTGTGAAGAAATGACCCGTTTTTGCTCCTTTTATAGCAATCCAGTGACCGGGTCGGTCGACAATTTGTCGACCGAGCGTCCGCAACGGTCATATTCCAGACGCGCCACTTCGGCCGTCCAACGATCGACTTGCAACGGTCGGCCGTTAACGGTAACGGTCGGATTGCAACGGTCATTTTCCAACGGTTCTTTCTCGGTCGAGCAATCGTCGACCGACACTGTCTCGGTCGAACAATTGTCGACCGGAAGTGTGTCCAATGCTAGGTCTGTCTAGATTCTGTCGGTCGAGAGAGGTGGGCAGACCGAGAGGTTTTCGGTCGAAGATTTGTCGACCGACAGACTTACTGGGTACAAATTTTTTAAGCTTATTTTTAATGCAAATGATAAACTGAATTTGTAGAGCATATATATTTTCTAAGGGAGTAATATTGAAATAATTTTGTGATCATAAATTGATTTTGCTTTTAATCACAATAAAATGATATTCAAATAATTATTGTGTCAAAACTTATTTTAGGTCGATTTTGACTACGACCACAGCGCCCCTTGGTCAAATTTCATTTTAACCAAGAGGCAGATTTGCAGATTTTTCAATTTAAACATTATGAAGTATAACATCTGCATAAGATTTGATTAAGTATTAAGTTGAAGCATAATACTTAATATGAAAACATTTGTCCTTTAAAATATAGGCTTTGTTGTAGTAATATGAATATCAAATTTCACGTCGTTTAGTATCCTCATAAAATTCTTTACTGAAGGCACACTAAATATCAATTGAAAAACACTAAGTATCTCAATTGAAAAGCACTAAATATCTCAAGTCTTTTTGAGAGATTTTATCTTATGTGTTGCAAGCATAACATATTACCAATAAAGCATTTGCTTGCCTATCATGGATCCATGTAGACAATTATCTATCAAGCTAATCTCAGTACCAAATGGTGAAAGCATATCCATGATGTAATAATAACGGTAAATAATAGCATGATTTTAATCACATGATTTCTATATGGATAGACCAGAAAATAAGGAAATAATGTGAATAATGATAGAAATTTTCTAAGCATAATTTGGTTTAAATCATTTAGGGAATGAACTAATATTAATTTAAATTTGGATGATTTCCAAAATATCCAATCATTAATCATGAATAGATAGCAATTTCATCAATTTCAAAGAAATTTAGCAATTTACAAGAGACTGGAAATCAGTGACATGCTCGGTCGACTATTTCTCGACCGACAGTGTCTCGGTCGACAGTCTCTCGACCGACAATATTTCTGAAACTGTTAATTGCTTCCAAATAAAACATATACAAGTTAAATATTTAGATACTTAAATTTATTGGTTATCCCATTATGTTGAGTTGAGATAGACGTAGAAATATGCAACTAAGGTCCTTGGTCATATCTCAACTTGATTCTGTTCATTTAGTTTGGAGGTTTTGGAACCCAAACTAACTCGACATCTTTTCTTTTGTAAGGGCATGAAAAAGAATAGTGACCAAGGCGCAAATAATAATGACAGCATATCGAGTCAACCTCATATCTTTTTCTATGATTGTGTTCTGTGTTGTCCTTGGGTGAAGATGTTCCTTTAGGTACATATATAGATTGATGGGTTTGTGACTTTCTCCAACTAGGTTGTTGATAGGATTTCCCTTTAGGCTTGTAACCTAGTCCTCTTCTCCCAATTTGATGATAGGAATTATCTAAGATTTGATCAAGCATGCCATTATTATTTAAATTACTAATTTTTTGTTGTAACTTAGCAATCTCTTCCATTCTTTTCTTGATATCTAGTTTTGCTTGATCTAGATTAGATGACAATGAATTTCTTTCTTTGACAATAGAATCATAATCTAGATGGTTGCATAAAATGGGTTGTTTTTGAAGATCATTTACCTGACTCTGCAAATTATTCTTCTCTAAAGAAAGTAGATTACAATTTGCCTCTATAGATTTTATCTCAATATCATGATCTTCAATGATCTTTTTAAGATCTTCATTTTCAGATGTAATAGCAAGAAGCTTAGCATGTAATTCATCATTTTCTTTATTTGATTTCTTTAATTTCTTCTTGCATTCAACATACTTAATATGTGTTTCTTCAAGGCTAGCAACTAGTTCTTCTTTGGATAAATCAAAAAGACTTACCTCTTCTTCTTCTTCCTCGCTAGTTGTAACAATGAAACAATCTTTGTTCTCATCTTCCTCCTTTGATCTCCATGGACATCTAGTTGTTGTGTGGTTTGTTCCTAAGCACCAATTGTAACATGTTATAGTTTTGTCCAAGCAGCACCTTTTGTTGTGATTGTAATCACCATTACCCTCCATTCTTCAAGACCTGATTAGGGTTCCTTGAAGCCTGCTCTGATACCAATTGAAAAACACTAGAGGGGGGGTGAATAGAGTTTTTAAATAATTTTAACAATTTATTTAACTCAAACAACCACAATTAAAAATTAGAAGAAGGAGACAGGCGTTTAGAGTGGTTCCAACTTTAGAAACTACTAAAGTTGTCAGTCCACTACCCGGTTGCTTACCCAACCGGGATTTTGAAAGTATTTATTTTATTACCTTCTCAAGGATTTATACAAAATACAATACTTTCCTTTACACCCTTTGAGCAGCCTTCACTTGAAGTAGGTGCACCAACTTTGAGGTAGCCTTCTTGAAGTAACTCCAAGCTCCCCCTTGAAGTAGCCTTCCTCTCTAGAAGTAACCTCCCGTTGCACCAGCCTTCTGAAGTAGCTCAAAGTCACCTTCTTCGCCAAGAAGAACTCCACCCTCTCCAATCCGCAGCCTCCAACCTAAGAGTAGCAAGGAGAGTACAAACAGTAATAAAGAACAAGAAAGAAAAAGGAAATTACAACTTATCCTTTGTAGCCCAAGGCTTGATTTGCCTAGATCAAGCGTATAGATCTCCTAACCAAGTGTGTGGACTTGTGATTGCAGTGGGTAGGAGATACTATCCTATAGGACACGAATTATGAGCTAAAGAAGGAAGTAGCCAATGTTCACAAAGCTCAATTTGCTCACAAACAGATTGCTCAAAGTATGCTCAAGGATTTCTCAAGTGTAGCAAGTGTATTTGAGTGTCCTATGGCTTGTCCTATTTATAGGAATGGCCTAAGGATGCTTAAGGACGTTCTAGACAACTTCTAGGGGTTTCTAAGTGCTTAACTAGCCGTTAGGTACAAAGTTGTTGCTTTAACAACGGCTAATTAATTAATTCTGCAGTTGCTGTCAGAGACCGTCTCGGTCGAGGAATGGTCAACCGAGACACCTACTCGGTCGAACTTTTGTCGACCGACAGGCACTCTGGAACAAGTGATTTGCAACGTCTTTCTCCAACTGCCAACTAACTTGTCTGTTGTGTCTAACGGCTACTTTGGATCTTTCTCGGTCGAGAAGATTGTCGACCGAGAGTGTCTCGGTCGAGGAGTTTGTCGACCGAGATTGATCATGTTTCAATGTTTCAATTTAGGCACTAATTATATGTATGAGTGTGCATATGTGATCCTATTTGAAGGGGGTGACTTATCTAAATGTGGTGTTTAGCTAGGGAGAATCTAACGCTTGATTTACATGCAATCTACGTACTTGTACATTATATATTTGTACAAGTTTTTTAAAAAGCGATTACATTGCATGAAAACATAAATGTGTAAGCATATGGATTTCCCTAGATTCTTTGGCATCCACCTTAATCCTGCACACTCAAGTAGCTCGTTAGATCAATAAGAATGAAATGTTTGTCATAATCAAAACAAAGGGATTTATAGATGTCCATTTAGCCAACAGTTATGTGAGTTGGTAATTTAAAAATGTACATCAAACACACACTTTATCATCCGACTAGACCCTACCATTAATGACTGAAACAATTAAATATGACATGTTTTTTACTATTAAATTTTGAATAATTTACATAATACATAAGAACTCTGTTTAGGTTCATACGGTCTGGTCACGGTCCAAGTATCTATAAAATAGTATGTTCCAATTTGACTATAGTACAGTCTGCTTTGTGATCCATTTTTTTAGTTTAATACTCGGTCCAGTCGGATTCTAGACCGATGTTGACCAACTCTGGATATGTAATAGTGAACTAGAGTGACAAAAATAATGACATGTTTCTGTTTTAGCTCTAAATTTGACGATACAATTGGTTCACATTTAAATAAGATTGATTAAAAGTTAGGTTTGGATCTCAGTTTTTTTTTATAATGCAAAACTGACCTATGCAGCGTTTGACAACACAATTGCATTCATCGCTGATGCCCGTCGCGAAAATTTTTCACGATGAGAATTGAGCGTCAGGTAGAGTTTGCCGATTGCTCTAGGGAGAAAATATACTGTAAAATCAGAGCGGTAGATAGTCATACGTTTGGCAACCCAATTTGCAGCGATTGACCTGCTGCCCGTGATTGCCCATCACTGCCCGAGCAATCGCCACCGCTTTATCAAACGAAACACTAGACATAATATTTTGGTAGCACAGTATGCAATTATTGTTAGGTATATAAATGAATAATTATCACGCTATACGATATGCTATATTTGTGTTTAACTACTGGTCACGCATAACTAGGAATAGATAAGAGCAACTGACTAGCTACATTAACGGAAGTTTGGGGTGGGGTGGGGTGGGGTGGGGTGGGGTGGGGGAGGGGGTCTTTGGAATATATGAAAAGTAGGAAGCTGCAGGTTCCGTTAACGGAAGTTAAAAGTGGGGGTTCTTAAGAATTTAGGACAAATAGGAGGGGGATTTAGAAATTTCTGATAAGTGAGGGGTTAGGAGGGAATATGAGTAAATTTGAGGGGGGTTTTTGGAAAAAACTCTTTATTGTTTGTGTGGCAGAGTAGAGAAGCGAATAAATTATTGTATTTCAAATAAATACCCAAACATGTATCCGCCTCGTGCTTTACCATTTGGATTACATTGGAGGTTGTGTATAAAATCTGATTCAAAGTTGTACAGATTTGACAGGATCACGTTGGTGATATTTAAACTTGAGGACTTCTTGTTTTTGCGGGTGTCAAGAAACCAAAGGAAAAAAGATATTTGAACGTGTCCCAATGGTTACATAGTCTAAACTAGGCTTTCTAAAGAGGCCCCGGAGCACGTGTAGTCAACTTCAACTATGTAAAAGCAATAATTAAAAGCCCCGATCTTTCACACGTGTTCCCCTGTGCTAAATCTATGCAAAAGTCTACTTGCTTTAGGTGTTGTAGATACCCAAGAGAAAAGAATAACAAGTAATCGAGCATCAGCATTTTATGTAAGCATGAAACAGACCCGGCGTAAGAGAAAGTGAATCAAGTAAGATGCAGAGACGAAGTCAGAATTTTTGATCTGGGGGAGGGCACCACACTATTGAAAATTAATAAAAGATGCAAGAATTTTATAAAGAAAAAATACAATGGACATGTTTGAAAAGGAAATTAGTGTCGAATGCTCAGACCAATCGATTATATATGATTTACAATTGTCCACGACGACTTAGACATTCCCTGAAAATGATTTATAATAGTTTCATTGTCAATGGTGGCAAAAATGTCCTTCTCAATATAAGGAAGAAGACAATCATTAAGCCAATTACCCTCCATCTTATTGCGCAGTCGACTCTTTATAACTTTCATGGAAGAAAAAACTATTTCTACTGAAGCGGTTGCAACTGGTAGAAGTAAGGTAACTTTTAGAAGTTTAAACACTAGAGGAGAATATTTATCTTTCTTGAGTTTCACAAGTTTCCATGCTAGCTTGTCAATTCCTGTTAATTGTGAAAATTCACTTGAAGACTGTACGTCTAAAATATAAGTTTCAAACTGCATTTCAAGTATTCCAAGATCTACTTCACTGAAATCAAAAGGATATAATTTAGCAAGTTGTAACAATTTTTTCGTCAAAAAGGATAAATTCATCACTTGGATCAAGACAAGCAACACACAATAATAACTCGGTGTTAGTTTCATTGAAACGATCATCAAGCTCAGCTATTATCCAATCAATAACAATATTGAATATCCCAATACGGTAATGATGTAGATTGGTAACATTTTCCAACTTTCTTCTTGATCTTCCAGGAGGCAAGAAATCTTCATGCATATTTGGAATTTCAATACCAAATCTTTTGCAAAAATCAACCACTACTTGAAAAAATGTCTCCCATTGGTCATTTTCTATTCTTGAAGTGTGCAATTGCTATTTGGACAAGTTAACGGATGTCATCGCATTCATAATATTTTGATCTTTTCTCTACGATGCTTGTGATAATTCATATGTTTTTCCTAAAATAAATTTCATCAAATGTAAAGTAAAGACATACTCAAAAGTCTTAATCTGAATGCTGAAGATATTGGCAAGTCCTCTTTGTTTTTCTTCCTTTCCATCTTCCACAATAGCATCCAAGACATCAACAATTGAAGGAAACAATTAACAAAAATTCAACAAAGATGCATAATGTGAACTCCATCGTGTATCAGTAGCTCTTTTAATACCAAGTTCTTGATTCAAACTTGTACCTGTCACTAGTTCTTCATGCCTTAGTTTATCATTCAATCTTTCTACTTCTTTACTTCAAAGTGTATCATGTCACTTACATGAGCCGCCCACTATATTCATAATATTTGATATCGATTCAAATAATGAAGCAACAACTGGATGTCCTTGTGCTATAGCAACAAGGACTAACTGAAGCTGGTGAGAAAAACAATGAACATAAAAAGCACATGAATTTTCTCTTAAAATGAGAGTCTTGAGTCCACCAACTTCTCCTCTCATGTTGCTTGCCCCATTATATCAATGGCCTCACAACTGTGATATGCTAAGTTTAGTAGCACAAAAGAAAGAACCAATTGCTGACTTGAGAGAAAGTGAGGAAGTGTCAGTAACGTGTGTAATCTCAACAAAACGCTCGGTTATTTCACCTCTTGAATTTGCATATCTTATAACTATGGCCATTTGTTCTTTTGTGGATGCATCTCGTTCTTCATCAACCAAAATAGTGAACTCTTTGTTTCCAATTTCTTGAACAATTCATTCCCTTATTTCTGTAGCAATTACTTTACATAGATCTTTTTGAATGTCTAGAGAAGTCAACTTCATGTTCCCAGGAGCATTATCCAAACTTACTTTATGAATAGTTTCATTATGAGAAGCAAGAAATTGTAACAACTCCAAAAAAATTCCACAGTTCAATGAATCAACACTTTCATTGCGGCCACAAAGTGATAATCCTTGATTTAAAAGATAAAGAATACAATCAATAGTTGCTTCTAATCGTACACGATATTGCTTTCTAGTATCATCATCTTGTTTAGATAATAGAACATCAACATGTTGATCTTGTTTCATGAGAGCTTCACACATTTTTTTAGCATTATTGTGGATACTACTACCAACATGTTTTTCGAGTCCCTTTTTATCTTTCCAATTGGTATATCCTCTACTAACAAAGGCAGGATCATGACCAATTTGGGGGAAAATATAACAATAGAGACAAAAAGAAACATTTTTATTTATGTTGTATTCCAACCAACCATGATACTAGCCAAACCAAGATGGATTAAACCGACAAGATTTACTATCAAATTTAGTGAAGGGAAATTTATGACCTTTTGGTTGACAAACACCATTTTTCAAGTAAGCCCTACGCATGTTATCTCGAACATTAACACCATAATCAAACATATTTGGCCTCAACACCGGATCAAAATTTATTTGTTCATTATTAATTTCTACATGGCAAGCCTTTGAACAACTAGATTCTTCTATGCCATGTGAAGTATGAATTGATTGAGATTCATGTGCTGATTTTCTCTTACAATACTTTTCCATAATAGATCAAGTGGTTGAACACTGCAAGTTACAAAATGAGGACTAAATATGAGTAATCTCATTTAAAAAAATATAAAATAAATTGATACATTTGTTTACCTGAGAGACTTTGATAATTTTTCTTACAAACGTAATTAGATAGAAGAAATCGAACTAAATAGAGCAGTAGAAATTTGTAGTTTGATTTGTTTTATCAATGAAAGACGTAGTAGCAAAGGAAATATATATCTGTTTAAGAAGTAAGGAGGCAAACACTAAATCATTGAATAAATTATTATAAAAAAAAGAAATTAATAAGAAAGATGACAGACGAACCTTCTCACCACACTGGCTCCACCAGGTACCAGAATAAGAAAAATGTTTGTCGCCCCGTCCTGTCCTGTCACGCTCTCTCAATCGATGTGTGGAAGGATAATACTATCTCCACCGACTATGTCCACATGGGTACGAGAATAGAACAAACGCTCGTCGTTGTGATGTTCGAGCCGCTGTTGTTTCGATAAGAAAATACCCACATACCCAAACAGATGAACAGACTGTCGTTGTAGCAGACGCCATGCTATGGTTGACTATAAAATATCTGAACCGGTCATTACATAGCAGACGTCGTTGTGTGGCCGAAGAAAAATTTAATCTTTCACTCTTTCTCTGACTTGGACTCTTTATTTTGCTGCTAATAAAGATAGAAGAATAAAGAAACAAACTGGTGTGGTAGCCCTGATTTCTGCCTGTGGCCGTGACTTGCGTCCCAAGCGAGGAGAAAAAGAGCCGAAGAGGCAGCGCCCCAAGCGAGGAGAAAAAGTAGAAAAGACGTTCTCAAACAGCGAATTGGGAACGAATAGATGGAAGCAATTATTATTGCATTCTTTTGATAACTTGAGACAGCCGGACAGATCGGACACTTTAATAGTCCATAAGTAATCTATGAGTAATTCTACGCATAACCGGCCACATTCCCGGGGCCTTACCCGGACATCGGTAATGTCCACATGCTCGCCCAACTACCTGCTGTGCCACCATGTATATTTAAAGCAATATCTGCGGCACCAATTCTCCATGTTTCTACATGCAAAAGTCATGCATGAAATGATTATCTCGCCACCAAATACAAATCTACCATCTCAATTTTCGATTTCCCTCAAATGATTCCCTCTATTTTATTTCGAATTTCGTATATAGCTGTAAATCCCCTCAATCATCCCCATCCTTATTCATTTCCGCCCAGCTCTGAGTAAGTACTGTACGTATCATTTGTTCATGTTGAACCAGTTCCGCCCAGCACTGAGTAAGTATTGTACGTACTATTTGTTCATGTTGAACTAATACTATTTGTCCACTTATACAATTCAACAATAAGTACAATATCTAATTATTATTCTCATATTAGTAATAAATATAATTACGTTACTCAACAAGCCACTAGTCACCCATGTGGTACATTCTCGTATATATTGCTAGGTATTATACTTATGCTTGAGTAAATGAGTTAAAATTAACAAGTGGACTACTGTACTTATGGATGCATTTTCCGCCAAGCACTGTACTTATGGATTAAATTTGCTAGGTACTGTACTTATGCTTGAGTAAATGCATTTCTTACATAAATGAAAATCATAGTGGAGTATTGTACTTACTGAAATGATTTGGTAGGTACTGTACTGTAATTTTAAATCAAGAGTTAGGGAGTGAGTACTGTACTTGACGGAAATGAATAGGGAGCGGGAGTGAGTAATGTACTTGACGAAAATGATTTGGTAGGTATTGTACTGTAATTTTGACAAACTTAAATCAAGGGAGTGAGTATTATACTTGACGGAAATGAACAAAGAGGAGATGTTTGAGGAGATTAATGTCTTTTTAAGTAGCGTAATTAAGTTTGTTACTGATATGAGAATAATAATTAGGTACTATTTTTATTGTTGAATTGTATAAGTGATTAATGGTTTGTTGGGTACTGTACTTTTGTTTCTTACAGAAACGAAAATCATAATGGGGTATTGTACTTACTGAAATGATTTGGTAGGCATTGTACTGTAAATTTGACAAATTTAAATCAAGAGTAAGGGAGTGAGTACATGACTTGACAGAAATGAATAGGGAGCGGGAGTGAGTACTGTACTTGACGAAAATGATTTGGTAGGTATTGTAATGTAAATTTGACAAACTTAAATCAAGAGTAAGGGAGTGAGTACTGTACTTGGCGAAAATGAACAGGGAGGGGATGCTTGAGGAGATTTGATGCTATATACGAGATTCAAAATTTTGAATTTGAATATTTTTTATAACTGATGGAATTAAATTTTTGTGGGTGTGTGGATATATTCTCTGCACTTTGCATGTGTTTTGCATGGATTTTGCATGACTTTTTTCATGCTTCTGGTTACATTTTCTCGAGATCTGAGTGGGCTGACGGGTGGGTGAGCGGGCATGTGTATATACTATTTAGTTTTTGCAAGTGGCAACGGGTGAGGCATGTGCCCACCTGTGCCCCTGTGTAACTTCGTCACTGGTAAGATTATTCTTTTGGGTACGATGGAATGCAAAACTCTAGAATTGCTAATGTACATCAACGAGGACAAGAAGCAACAAGTTATACATTTATGGAAGCAAATATAGACTGATCGCATCACAAATCAGAACCCATCAATTTATCTTAATATATCATGTATACACAACTGTAACCAAGATGTGCGGAATCACGATAAAAATGTAAAGCAATTTCAGTTATAAAAATAAACAAGTAGCTACAATCAATGAAAAATTATAAAACAAGTAAACTACCACTAGGAGCTCATTACAATCTCTTTAATTCTACACACCAAGGGTAAATTAGCCAACATCATAAACTTGGTTAAAATGACCTCAATTGGAGAAAAACAAAGTTATAAATCAAAAGAGTATGATAATCACATAAGACATGTAAGGCATGTGACACTTCTTAATAACCGAATTGATATGTATTATGATGGAGAGTCCTAATGAAGGGATCCATAATCAAAACCCTGGTTTTGTGCCTCAAATTGATAATATCCTATCACATGAGTCAACCCAATATGTGAGTTTAAAAGCCCCCTTTGGTGTGTGGGTAGCTGATGGGAGGTTGAGGGTTTACAATATCGGGGTGGGGTCATTGAAGTTCCTCTTTCTAGGAGGTGGTTTTATTATCATCCACAAAAGTAAAAAATTATACTTTGACATCAAATTGATAACATAAGATAATCTATTCCTAACATTATATACATTATGTACAAAATTACACAAAAATACTCTCATCCTCACTCATACATTCTCAGTAAAGAGGTAGAAAAATAGACTGTTAACTATCTAAAAACTTTTGTATAAACATCTCCAGATCTAGTCTTGTTGGTAGATGGTTCCTAGATCTCCTTGTTTGACATAACTTGTGATGTTTGTGTGATCTATGAGCCAATCATTAAATGATTCTAAAGATACTTTATACTTGATTTGATAATAATTAAAAGGAATTCAACTTATTCTGAGTGCTTTAATATGAGATTATTTAAATAATAATATTAAGACTTGATGACATATGACTTTGCATTAATGATATAACATGATATCATACATATACTTAAAGCAGTCATTATTATATAGTCCCTGCTTAGTTATTATTATTGAAGTAGTAAAGTTCAACAATTATACATAAGACTAGAGTGTGTACTTTTTGATGATTACGTATCATTAGATATCAAGCCAGACACATGACAAGTTGTTCGAGTACAAGTGTATTGGATAAACTGACCTTGGCAATGATATATTGCAACCATCTAGTCTCAATTGGAATTATATGTCAATAGACAGTGGTAATTGTGATCTTTAGACATGAAGTCACTATAATTGTCCCTTGTTGTTTGTTGTACACTTACACTACTCCATACCTTGAACAAGGGTTACCATATAGGTAGTGATTGGATGTACTATGAAATGTAGATTATTAAGAGTGATGTAAATAGGATTTGTCCCTCCTATTGGAGAAATATCCGAATCACTTGATAAGTGAGATTATGACATGCATTGCCATGCTCATGAGAGTTAAGATTGGATATTGAGCTCATTGAATATCAATAGTCTAATCTAGATAAGAAACATAGATTGAATATTAAGGCGGACAGCTAGCCTCAGGTTCAGTTTGGATATCAATGAAAAATAGATATGTAGTCATGGTAACATTGTTCACACTTAGGTTGAAATTATTCTTCAACTTATTAGAATTATTCAAGCAGCAATAATGTGCTTCTAGATACTGTTCATTGCCTTTGACATCATTGACATCACTAATAAAGTATTGTGGAACCTATAGTGTTACAAACATAGGTTTCTCAAGGGAAAATAAGTTACAATCAAAATTGTATTAGAATGACTCTAGATTACATATAAAATAAAATAGGATCCAATCAATCAATTAACATGTCAGTCACTTGACTAATGGTTTGGTAAACCACCAAGTTGATTAAATGGTATGAATTAGTCGATTAACAATACCAAACACTTGATAGATTGTCAAAAGATCAACTAGTACATGGAATAAGAAATTTTGTAGAAGTACTAATCAACCAGTTGAACTATCAAGTGATTGATTCACATGTCCAAGCAATGGATTGAAGTATCCATTGATTGACCAAGATATCATATTGTTATGACCCAAACCAAAGTTAACTAGTAAGTATCATGATAACAACGTCATTAAGTTAATTAAGATAAGTTAAGTGCTCATGTGGTGATTAGTTCTTTGATTAAGTGAGATAGTCTAATTAGCATGTTTTCTTGCCTTGAGAAGGTAGAGATTTTTGTGCTTGAAGTTTTGCAAAATAAATCATTTGATTTGGACCTACAAGGCAAAAGTTATCGCGTTTATAAATTCCTTGGACCAATGCTGCAATTTACCATTAATAAGTTTTTAACCTTTCCCTTATCTTCTTCCCCTTCCCCCAATCGATTCACATAACCGCTTTAAGTGGTGCCCATCCAACCCGACAGAGAGCAGCAAAAGGGGGGGTGTGGGAAATTTAGGGCGAATTAGCAGGCAACTGAGCTCCGTCCACCTTAGTTCTTCTTCCTCCACCCTTCCTTCTTCCTCTTCCTCGCCTCTACCAGCAGCTCCGCCTGTTAGGGCGGCGGCCAGTAGCAGCGCCGTAGAGCAGTTGTGGCGGTCGGCCAAGGGCTCGATTGACACGAGAAACACCTCCGATCAACGACAACGAGTTTGGCCTTGAGGCCTAGGATCAAATCTGCAGCCCTAGCCGCGAGCAGCACTCAGCCTAGCTTGTTTCCTCCACTTGTACGTGAGGTGGAACCTGCTTCTTGTAGTAGGTTCGAACCAGGGCCGTTTGGGCGCGAAGAACAGCTCAATTCGATGCCCTTGAGCTCGGCTGGGAGCCCACAACTCAAATCCGCAGCCACCTAGCTTTGATTTAGCACCTAGCTCAGCCCCTCTTCAACATGTTGTGTGCTGCACATTCAAACCAGGCAGTTCCAAGGTTGAAGACAACCTGCTGACGCCCGGAAAATGGCCTCTAGACGCGTTTCAGGTTATTTTCGGACGTATCGAATCAGGGTGAGTAGAATCTCACTTCCCAAAGAACGATTTAACTCCATGAAATAGACGATTTTGGTTCGATCTACGTTATTCGCGGGTAACAACGCTTACCCAGGTGTCAGGCAGTGACAATGTTGCCTGACTTTTATTGCACTATTCGATTCATCATGTTTTCAATGATTTGTTTTATTAATTGATGTGTATGGTTTGGTTAGTGGAATTATATGGTTGATTAAAACCTAAGTTGCTCAGTTAAAGGTTGAAAACAGTAGCACACGACCAATAACTGGACATTTTGGGTATAAACCCAGGCTGCATTATTTTAGTAATTTAATTGATGCACAATTACAAATAAACGATGATGACATGAAAATGTTCAAGAAAATCTAGTTGCACGCTCCCTACGATACTTAATACAAGTAGTTTAATAACTATACAAATTGACACATTTTCCAAAGAAATTATTTGAAATTCTCAATTAATATTAATAACTCGTGCCATAATAAGTAATTTAACTCTTAATTGAGTTATGTGATGCACAACTCTGATCTTGGGTTGATGTGCACGATTTTCGAGGAATTACAAATAATTAACAAATGCTACTGACGATTACTCATATATCGAGTAAATAACTCTTATTAGTGCGTTACGATGTTCAATTGTATGAATTTAGCGTATATGTGCCAAGTTTACCTGAATTCTATTTATTTAAGAATTTTAGTCTTCCTGTATGCATAATAATGTTGATTTCTCAGTAAATTACAAGTGGACATGTATTTAGTTTATTTAAGAACTTGAAATCTGCTTGCATGCTTAATATGTTGAATCTCTCAGCATTTGCAGTGCTTGAATATACATCTCTGTCAAATTTAGAATGATAATCATGTCGTGTTATAAAGTTCAAGTAAATAGACATGGTACCATAGAGATACCAGGGTCGAGTATAAGTAAGAGAAATGTACAATCTAGTAAGAGTCTTCCAAGATTAGTGAAATAATATATTTAAGAGCCCTGACACCGTAGAATCCCTATGTGAGGTATGCGCCTTAGGGATGAAACGACCTACCCTGGTGGTGCGTCCAGTATACGGGGGTCGGAACGCACCCACAGAGCATGCGGGGAGATGAAGCCCTTGAGTAAGTCTCCTAAGAGAAGATAGGTTACCCAACATGAACTGAAGATCCCGATGGTAACCCAGAGGTACCCACAGAGGGTACCAAGATGAGGCCCGCAGAGTGTCTCAGACTCTCTTCCTGTGTACTCAGGTTAGAGGAGGAGTCCAGTTTATGGCACCATAGGAGTACCGAGGCCAGATAGCCAGTTTTCTTGTTGCAGACCAGGAGAGTAGTTAGACTTAGCTATCATAGGGTGTTGTCTAAGTCTTGTACGGTGGGATCGTAGTTCGCTACGAGTCTTCATATGTAGAGTACACTGCATATGATTAGGGCATAAGATAATATATGTTCATATAGGTTCACAAAGTTTCTATAAGTTAAAGAGTTAAGAAAGATTTGAGTTAGTTTCACAACAGTTGTCCTTTAAATGAAATTTTAGTATTCTCTATTATTTAATCATATCTACAGCCTTGCAATAGTTGTTATCTTAATGAAATGTTGATATCTCATGTTGTTTAAATTATATTGCTTAGATCTATTCAATATAGTATTGTCTTGTATTTTATTACAATTAATAAACACAAAATGAGTTATCTACGATGGTTGGGTGAAATTCTATTCACTGAGCCAGTATCTCACCAACCTACTGAAACATTTTTCAGGTCAGCGTCAACACAAGGAAGCTAAGTGATCGTATCACCCAAGTACTTAGAAGGTAGTTTGTAGTTAGTTAGAGGTCTCTTAGTCCTTTCATCTCGGTCCTTGGGCATGTGGTATGGCAGAGAGAGAGAATGAAATGTAATATGTAGTTTAGTTTTCAGTTAATTGTTGTACTTTATATTATGCAAGTAAGATGTAATATGTTGTTTAAAACCTGAGGTATCTTTCAAGATTTAGAAATAGTAAGTTTGCTTCTGCAAGTTTAAGTGAGATTTTAGTATTGTCCAAATTATGAGATTCTCCTTAGGGTAAATTTTAAGTGATTAAGAAAAGAAAAAGTTAAGGGTGTATTTTGTATTAAGTTGAATCCTTTTGTCATGCCCTAATCTCGTGATTAGTGGTAATTGTGGGATCGGGGCGTGATAGTTAATTTGGTATCAGAGCATAGGTTGAGTATGTAGTTACTCTAAGTCAAGGTCAGGGGATAATAAGAGACCAATAGGATTAGGATTAGGGTGTTTTCCTTCTAAATGCAATTTTCTAACAGGAAATGTCCTGTTATACTATTGTAGATGGAAGGAAGAGGATGTGGTCATGAGGACCAAGCTGAGAGCCACATTGGACATGATCCTCAGGTGATGGGTCATGGTGGTGGAGATGATGTGGATGAGGCATCAAGGATGTACAGAATGTTTCTTGAGACCAGGGAAAAGTATAAGATGGAGAGGTGAGCTTCTATCTCGAGCAGTAAGGACCTGATGAGATCCTATGAGCGAGTTAAGAAGCTTGGAGGTACTAAGTTCAATGGAACTACGAACCCTGCAGTGGCAGATGAATGGCTGAGATAGTTAGAGAAAGTATTCCATCTTATGGAGCTGTCTGAGGAAAGACAAATCAATCACGCAGTTTATTTTCTTAAAGGTGATGTAGAGATCTGGTGGCATGGAGTAGAAGATAAAAGGAGGAACACTGTATTGACTTGGAAGGATTTCGTTGATGAATTTCATCTTAAGTACTACCTACCTACCTTCCTGAGTGAGAAGATAAGACAACTGCAGAATATCAGACAAGGAAGTATGAGAATTGGAGAATACGAGGCATATTTCACAAGGTTTGCAAATTTCTATCCGCAACTTGTTCCTAATGATGTAGAAAAGTGCAGAAGATTTCAAGAAGGATTAAGATAAGATATTAGACACACCGTTTCGGCCATTGGACGAAGAGATAGAGAAAACTTTAGGGAATTTGTGGAAGCAGCGAGACGTGTATAAGAGTCAGTTAATGCTGATAAGCAGACTGAGAGTAAGAAAAGATCTGGAGACTTTATTAGAAGGGGACAAAGTAGTGGTGGATACAGAGGAGGTGGTGGTTTATTTTTAAAGATAGGATGAGGACTTGGTTTTGGTATGTATGCCCTGAGAGCCAATCATGGGATGATTGATGGGATACATTGAGATTGATTTGATAAAGATCAAAGGCAAGCTTCCAATTCTTTCTGGTTCAGTCATATGAGATAATGATTGAACAGATTGAATGTCTAAAGAATGATAGTACTCAATGACGTACACCTTCAGGTTCAGGACCTGAACGATGAGATCATATGGATACTAAGAGTTTGTACATTCTTATTATGTCCCTAGTCGGATGTCATTATGGAAGGTAGATAGAAAGCAATGACACACAAGACTAGATTGTGGTATTGGTTGATGACAGAATCTCGTTAATCATGATATGGAGATATCAAGCCAAACACATAGGTACTTGTTATAGAACAAGTGTACCAGACAGACCCACCGTGAGTTTGACACATGGAACCATGACATGGTAGTCACAGTCAATTCTCACAGTGATGGTGGTGAGTGTGATTCTTTGACCTAAAATCACTACACTCAACACATGTCGTTGGGTACACTTTGACATCATCAAACACAGTCTTGAAACATGGGTTGTTATAAAGGTGATGATTGGGTGGCTTTGACACATGGGGCTTTTCGGGGGTGAGTGATAGATATGGGATTTGTCCCTCCTGAGGGAGTTTAATATCCATGGCCACTTGATGAGTAGGATTGAGATAGGCGTGCATACATGTGTGAATCAGTATGTGATATTGATGTCATACATATCTCCTCCAATCTACTCTGAGATCAAGAAAGTGAATGAACGTTGAAAGGATGACTATTCCATGCCTTGAGTTCATTCAGGATATCAGTGATAAAGGAATTATACATTCGTTGTAACACCATTCACAGATTGTAGGATTAAAAGTTGTTCTCCAACTTTCTATTTCACTTGGGTAGCACTGATGTGCGACTAGGCACCACTCTTTTTTTGTGAAGTCATAAGTGTTATGGACTTTCACTGCCAACGTGAAATGGACCTACATGGTCACACACATAGGATTCAACCTGGAAAAGGAGTTTTTCCACAAATGATGTTTAGATTGATTATTAAATGAGTTTAGTAGTCAATTAAACACTCAATCAATTGATAGCTCAATATCATAGTGTTCAAGGTGTTGGACCGATTGATTAGAGTATCATATTGATTGAAACTGTGATTGACTGATTTGTACAAGTCTGCTGCCCCAACCGATCAGTTCATGTGATGAACCGATCAGATCAGGTTGGTGAACCGGTCGGCTCATGTTGTGAGTCAATCGGCTCATGTGAAATGAGACGATCAGTTCAATCGTTGAACCAGTCGATTCGTACACCAACCGAGATCATTTGGGAAGACTATTTTGCAAATACAATTTGTTTCACTTGTACAAATTTGATTTGGACAAGGATTAATATTTGATTAATCAGAAATAAATTTGAAAGTCAATTTGAGTTGGATCAGGACCACGAACTAATCATCTCGAAGCTCCAGCCGATCGGCTCAGAGCTCCAGCCGATCGACTCAGAGCCCCAAACGATTGGCCCAGGTCCCAAATGATTGGCTCAGGGCATCAAACGATCGTTTCAGGGTGTGAAACGACCGGTTCAGCTGGCGCAAGTTGGTTGTTTTGTGGAAAATCTCAAACCCTTCTACTCCTGTTTACTCCCGCATTGCCCGGGGTAGAGAACCCTATCCCATGACCCTCATATATATATAGGGGTAGTTGGGGCTTCTCAGGAACAACAAATCAGAACACCGGTTGCTCTCCAAAGTTGTCGTTCTCTCTGGTTTTGGTAACCGAGAGAGAGTCTGAGAAAGTGCTACCCAATAAGGGCGGCACAGCAAGGGAAAGACAACTGCAGAAAGGCAACTGGTTGCAGGAGAGTGTGTTGGTGACTAGTACACTGACAGGAGGGTGTGACTCCTTCCGATTCCTTGTGGGACAATGAGATCGGAGTTCTGGGTGGTCCGTGTGGACTACTTCAGAGGCGGGAGACTTCTTCCGCTCGAAGGACAGTTGTCAATCCCCACAGTCCCGGTGAGACCAGGAGCTGTATAGACACCGTCCAAGATCGGAGGTGAAGACCGCACAAGTCGCGAGGTATCGTCGCCGAGCAAGCCTCAGGACAAGGTACGCCTCTACAAACCATCATTCCTACTATATAGACGTTGACGTGATTCCTTTATTCTGGGTTTGGGAGGAGAATTTTTTTTGTATCCGCTGCCGTCTCTGTCTCCCCTAAAACCCAATAGTGGTATCAGAGCCACGTCAACTGTTCTATACTTTAGGATTATCAATGTGATCGATTTTGGTTTGTCGCCTTTATTTATTGCATACGATGTGAATAAAATTGGCTTTTTGCATGTCCAATCCTAAATCCACAAATCCCAAAATACATATATGATATGTAATATGAATGCACTCGATACGCGCCGCCCTTAAATGAGTTTTGTGGTGGATGTATAGCGTGGTTTTGGCCAATAAACCATATGCATGTGTGCTTGGTTGTATGTGGTTGCTTGCATCTCGATCTGCGCACTGATTCCCTATCTTCTATTTCTGATGTAACTTGAGATAACTCGAGATTTCTTTCCTACCTTTGCTCCCCCCCGAATGTAACTTGGGGTTTCCCAATTCAAATGTAAAATAGGATAGATCTTTTATTTCCTGTTATGTCAAAGAACGGAGGACATCTGACGACGACTGAGACGATCGGTTCAAGGCATGAACCGATCGGTTGGCGATCCAGACGACCGGCTCGAGGAGAGAGTCGAGCGGGTGGCGACCTGAGGAGATGTACGATGACCAGGTGAACCGATCAGTTGGAGGAGCCAACCGATCGGCTAGTGGCACCCAGACGACCGGCCAGGGCGAGCAGGTCATTCATGTGATGAGTTGATCAACTTAGATGGCAAAACATAGAGTTCATCTTGTACAGGTTGCATGTGATGTAAACCTAGATGACTGTGATTCCTCTTGGCTCGAGAAATCACATTAGGATGGCCATAATCATCGCTTTTATCATTTCACATGTTTTATGTGGGATATAGCATGTATATGATACGTACTATATATTGTGGTGATTGGATATTTATATGTACCTATAAAACCAAATCCCTCATTAAATATTAAAGTTTTAGATGCCTTCCAAATGCGACACATGTGAAAAGCTTGATCGGCTAAGTGTGGGCACACCCTAGTGTGGTGCACCGTCTATCTCGTGGAAGCGTGAAGGATGGATATGTGGGTCTGCCCTAGCTGGGTGCATATTCATCGTGATTGGCTTTGGGTCGGACTTAACAAGGTGACCTAGATAGGATCTAGCACCTTGAGGCATGGAGGTGATCATGGCAAGAAGTTGCATATGACATTTTTCAAGAGTTGCATATGATGCAATTGGCAAGAGTTGCCTACCTAGAAGATCTAAGTTGTGGGTGACAACCCTAGCTGGTCCATGGCTTAGAGGATTTCAGGATCTTGACCCACTAGAAGATTATACGCTGCAATCTTCTGAATTGATGACGAGGGCTATCAATTTGAACAAAAATAGTGGGAGCGATAATTAATTAAAGTCCTAATTATATCGTCAACCTTTCAAATCAATCAAATAAGTCAAAATTGAGTTTTGGACTAAATTGCATATATTTCCTTTTGTAGTTCAAATGACAACAAACAACAATCACTTTTCATTGTGATCGGTCCTTGAATAGGACAAGATAAATGGGACTAACTTCCATGACTGGTTTAGGACATTGACAATTGTTCTCACTCAAGAGTGAAAGCTCTATGTCCTGGATACTCTAATTCTAGAGGAACCTGCTCCTACTGCAAAAAAGGCAGAAAGGGACGCTTACAAGAAGCATTCTGATGATGCCATTGATGCAAAGTGCTTGATGTTGTGCTCGATGAACCACGAGTTGCAGAGACAATATGATAACATGGGTGTCATTGAGATGATTCAGCATCTCAAGAACATGTATGAACATTAAGCACGGAAAGAGAGATATGATGTCTCCAGGGTGTTGTTCAAGTGCGCCATGACAGAAGGAGATCCAGTTGGTCCTCACATGCTCAAGATGATTGGGTATGTGGAGAATCTGACGAGACTGGGATTTCCCCTGAGCCATGAGTTGGCTACTGACGTGATACTGCAATCGTTGCCAAAATCATACAGTCAGTTTGTGATGAACTACAACATGAACAACTTTGACAAGACGTTGACAGAGTTGTTGAGCATGTTGAGGACAGCCGAGATACAGATGAAGAAGGACAAGCCTAAGTCTGTGATGATGATTAGCACCAAGAAAGACAAGTCCAAGTGCAAGGGCAAGGACAAAGTTAAGAAGGGTTCTGATGCTAGCCAGGAGCCCAAGGCGTCTTCAGCTCTCAAGGCAAAAGGAGGCGTGACCAAGAGAGGCAATTGCCACCATTGTCAAAAGCCAGGACATTGGAAAAGGAATTGTCCACTCTATTTGGAAGAACTAAAGAAGAAGGAGGCGGCAGACGTCTCCAACTGAAGGTGTCATGAAATAAACTTGTAACACTTTTTAGGTATACGATACCAAGATATAAAGTGTAAAACACTCAACAAACGGGGCAAGTGTTGCCGTCATATATAGGAGTACTTTAGTTTATTTTCAGCCATAAAGGCATGTAATAGAGTTATGAACTGCTATTTCATATTTGCCAATGGATAGAAACACTTTAATTTTTACATATTGTATGACAATGATGGCAATTAATAAAGTTGATGTTTCAATCTTTGTGGCAATGCCTTTTTTATCTTGTGGTACTTGGTGTGCATAAGATATAATGATACCTAAAAGTTATTGATAACTCAAACAAATCAAATTTGCATAAATCATGAGAAATTCATTTCTAGTTTCTATATGATAGATAAGATAGACTCTTTTGGTTAGAGAACCAGCAAGAGACATGAATCTCTTAGACATGATTAATCAATCTTCACTAGTGCTAGTGGGAGTTATCCTATTAGGTATAATACATGTGATGTATTTACATACCTATTGGACTTAATGCTAGCACTTCAAATGGTGTTTAGAGAAATACCAATATGAATATCTTGAAGTGTTCAAGAATATCATAGATGAAGTACAAATTTGGTAAAGTGTTAACTCTTGATGAGATCAATGAATGAGATACTTAAACCAAATGTTTGAGATCCTTGTGAGTGATTATGATAGTGTATCATAGTGAGCTCGTGATTAAGGCATGGTGATGTCTAAATCAAAAGGAGTCATACTCTAAGGAGTTAGAGGATGATTATCAAATAACTAATTTCTTCTTAAATAAAGAATACCCTACACTAATAAAGGACATTAAGAATCACAAGGAATTGTGAGTTCTTATATCCTTGACAGATACACCTCGATTATCTACGTGATGAGTTGGTCATGTGATGAGTCAACTATCTAGATGAATATGAGGAACCATATTTTGAGTTATGGTTTATAACTGTTACATCCTAAATGACTTCCATGTAAACCATAAGGTATGACCTTGATGGTAGCACCCATTGGGATGAAATCCATAAGTGTGAATGAGTCTTAAGCGTTAAGACACATGAAAAACATTTTGAGAAGGATGATGCTTGTTGATTGCAACTTAATGTCTAAGAGATTTGGCATACGGATACAAAAACTACATTCCTATAAGGAATAAGACAAAGATGTGTACGTGACACAACCTATAAGGTTTATGAATCCATTAATGCAAATGAAGTCTATAAGTTACAATGAACTAATCAATGTGATTGATTGAGTACAAGCAACTCAAAACTATGATCATTACTTTGATGATATAGTCAAAGGGTTTGACTGATATGTCAAACATAAAGAGAAATCTATGACTTAGTGGGAGCATATTCACATTCCACATGTTGATGTGAAATGGAAATGTTCTAGAATGGAAATTCAAAGTGGAAATTATCTTTAAGGAAGATAGAGACATTTCCTATGTGATAGGAATAGAGATCTATAGATAGTTCTCGAAAACCTCTTGACCTAAAAAGAGAAAGCATACATTGGCAATCTATACTGAAGGGTTCAGTGTGCATAGATTCAGTGGGAGAAAACTTGTCCATGTTACATGGAGTTAGTAACCCAAGGCCAAGTGTCCAATTCTTATGAAGAATCAGAACACTAAGAATAGATATGGATCTATCATGTATGTAATTATCACATTATCTTGCATGTATGGACATGGCAAGAATAAAATACATTCATCATCTTGTATGACATGACAATATGATGTGCTCATCCTGATAACTCGTATGTGGGACATGACGAGTGGATGTCTATCTAGTTTGAGTAAGGGTTACTGGAATACCATAAAAACTTGATAAATACTTGAGAAGTACTAGTTCTATGGAAATAAGGGTTCACTGTAAAGAGTTACACTGATGCGAACTTCCGAAAAAGGATAGAAAATTAATCGCAAAATATATATGGGATATATATACAAGTGAATGTTTGTTGATAAAGGAAACGTTCCAATAAAGCTATTTTAAAAGGGAAATGTCGAGTATCCGTGTGTTAGAGAATAGCAGTGGATATTGTATGGATCTAGAAGTTCATAGAGATGAACTTATAGTTATTCCAGTCATTGATGACAAGTAAAGAGTACTTGATCATGCAATGTGGCTAAAGGTTAGCAAAGGAATACTAGATCTCATATTACGGAAACTCCATCTAATACGTATGACGTACAACGAAAAGATGAGAGACATGTAGTTAATACCGACTTTGGCAAAGTGTTGCCATAACTCACGATGTTAAGACTAGAGCATAGTAACATGTGGGACATGTTTGAAAATCACTATGAATGTGATTCAAGGGTGATTGGCTCGCAGTGCAAGTGGGAGTCTGTTGGTATGTATGCCCTGAGAGCCAATCATGGGATGATTGATGAGATACATTAAGATTGATTTGATAAAGATCAAAGGCAAGCTTCCAATTCTTTCTGGTTCAGTCATATGAGATAATGATATAACATATTGAATGTCTAATGAATGATAGTACTCAATGACGTATGACTTCAGGTTTAGGACCTTAACGATGAGATCATACAGATGCTAAGAGTTTGTACATTCTTATTATGTCCCTAGTCGGATGTCATAGTGGAAGGTAGATAGACAGCAATGACACACAAGACTAGATTATGGTGTTGGTTGATGACAGAAACTTGTTAATCATGATATGGAGATATCAAACCAAACACATAGGTACTTGTTAGAGAAAAAGTGTACCGGACAGACCCACTGTGAGTTTGATACATGAAACCATGACATGGTAGTCAAAGTCAGTTCTCACAGTGATGGTGGTGAGTGTGATTCTTTAACATGAAATCACTACACTCAACACATGTTGTTGGGTACACTTTGACATCATCAAACGTAGTCCTGAAACATGGGTTGTTATAAAGGTGATGATTGGGTGGCTTTGACACATGGAACTTTTGAGGGGTGAGTGATAGATTTGGGATTTCTCCCTCCTGAGGGAGTTTGATATCCATGGCCACTTGATGAGTAGGATTGAGATAGGCATGCATGCATGTGAATCAGTATGTTATTTTGATGTCATACATATCTCCTCCAATCTACTCTGAGATCAAGAAAGTGAATGAATGTTGAAAGGATGACTGTTCCATGCCTTGAGTTCATTCGGTATATCAGTGACAAAGGAATTATACATTCATTGTAACACCATTCATGGATTGTAGGATTAAAAGTTGTTCTCCAACTTTCTATTTCACTTGGGTAGAACTGATGTGAGATTAGGCACCGCTCTTTGCTTGTGAAGTCATAAGTGTTATGGACTTTCACTGCCAACGTGAAATGGACCTGCAGGGTCACACACATAGGATTTAACCTGGAAGAGGAGTTTTTCCACAAATGATGTTTAGATTGATTACTAAAGGAGTTTATTAGTTCAATTAAACACTCAATCAATTGATAGCTCAATATCATAGTATTCAAGGTGTTGGACCGATTGATTGGAGTATTAGATTGATTGAAACTGCGATTGACTTATTTGCACAAGTCTGCTACCCCAACCGATTGGCTCATGTGATGAACCGATTGACTCAGGTTGGTGAATCGATCAGCTCATGTTGTGAGTCGATTGGCTCATGTGCAATGAGACGATCGACTCAATCATTGAATCGGTCGATTCGTACACCAACCGAGACCGTTTGGGAAGACTATTTTGCAAATACAATTTGTTTCACTTGTACAAATTTGATTTGGACAAGGATTAATATTTGATTAATTGGAAACAAATTTGAAAGTCAATTTGAGTTGGATCAGGACCATGAACCGATCAGCTCAGAGCTCCAGCCGATCGGCTCATAGCCCCAGACGACCGGCTCAGGTCCCAAACAATCGGCTCAGGGCATGAAACGATCATTTCAGGGTGTGAAACGATCGGTTCAGCTGGCACAAGTTGGTTGTTTTGTGGAAAATCTCAAACCCTTCTACTCCTGTTTAATCCTACATTGCCGCGGTAGAGAACCTTGTCCCATGACCCTCCTATATATATAGGGGTGGTGGGGGCTTCTCAGGAGCAATAACTCAGAACACCAGTTGCTCTACAAAGTTGTCGTTCTCTCTGGTTTTGGTAACCGAGAGAGAGCTCGAGCAAGTGCTACCTGATAAGGGAGGCACAAGAAGTGAAAGACAACTGTAGAAAGGCAACTGGTTGCAGGAGAGTGTGTTGGTGACTAGTACACCAATAGGAGGGTGCAACTCCTTCCGATTCCTTGTGGGACAAGGAGATCGGAGTTCTGGGTGGTCTGTGTGGACTACTTTAGAGGCGGGAGACTTCTGCCGCTCAGAGGACAGTTGTCAATCCCGACAGTCCCGATGAGACTAGGAGCTGCACAGACACCATCCATGATCGGAGGTGAAGACCGCACAAGCCGTGAGGTGTCATCACCGAGAAAGCCTCGGGACAAGGTACGCCTCTACAAACCATCCTTCCTACTATATAGACGTTGATGTGATTCCTTTATTCTAGGTTTGGGAGGAGAAATTTTTTTGTTTCTGCAACCTTCTATGCCTCCCCTAAAACCCAACACTTGGTTGTTTTGGTAGACAAGGAACTAGCTTTTCATCAAGTGGAGGCAGACCTAATTCCAAAAGATGGAGTACACACTCTACATGGACACCTCCAACTAGGTCTTCATGATCTTCAGTGTCAGTGATAGGACCGCAGAAACATGATGTGTGATATTTGTGGAAGACCACACTCAGGACAGTGTTGGGGAATAAGGTTTCAAGGATGTCATCAATGTGGACAAATTGGACATATCAAGAGGAATTGCCCCCAGTTACAACAATCAACATCACATGGTTCTCATTCACAGTATCTAAATGTTCCGAGATAAGATCCAGTTGGAGGACCCAGTTCCTTTGTAGCTTCAGGTTCCCGAGGTAGTGTAGCACCCAGTGCTAGGGAAGGACAATGAGGACATCGTGGGAGAGGAAGAGCTTCAGGACGCTTCTTCTCTTTGACACCACAAGAAGGTATTATTTCTTCTCTAGTAATTACAGGTGAAATGCTTTTCTTTAACAACATTTCAGTTACAGTTTTGATAGATCTGGGTGCTACTCACTCATTTATGTAGAGTTCTTTATCTTGCGAGCTTAACCTGTTAACCCAGGAGTTACTGGTTGAGTTGTTGTTGAGGGTTCCGTTAGGTGAACCGACCATTTTGACAGAGTTTTGTCCTGGATGTTTGTTGACCTTTGGTGGTCACACCATTGCAGTTAATCTTATACCCCTAGATATTAACTCTTTTCAAGTTATCTTGGGTATGCATTTCCTAGAGACATATCGAGTTCAGCTCGACTGTTGGAAGAAGTAGGCTATCGTTCAACAAGGTGGAATTTCTTATGTCTTTACTAGAGACAGGAAAGTTTTGCCTACGTGTATTATATCAGCAGCTGTAGCTAATAAGATGTTGCAGAAAGGTTGTGAGGCATTCTTGGCACATGTAGTGGATACTAGAGCTGAAAAGAGCACAGTAAGTCTATTGGATGTGCCAGTGGTCTGTGAGTTCCCAGATGTTTTTCCAGATGAGTTGCCAGGTCTACCTCCTAAAAGAGAGATAGACTTTGAGATCTAGGTGTTTCCAAGTAGTCACCCTGTAGCGCTACCAGCCTATAGAATGGCACCTACAGAGTTGAAGGAACTTAAGATTTAGTTACAGGAATTACTGGATAAGGGTTTCATTTGACCTAGTTCTTCACCATGGGGAGCTCCAGTCTTTTTTGTGAAAAAGAAAGATGGTACTATGAGGCTATGTATAGACTACAAACAGTTGAATAAGATCACCATCAAGAACAAGTACCTATTTCCAAGGATAGATGATTTGTTTGATCAGTTGTGTGGAGTGATGATCTTTTCTAAGATAGATTTGAGATCCGGATATCATCAGTTGAGGATAAAGGCTTCAGATATTCCTAAGTCGGCTTTCAGAATAAGATACGAGCATTATGAGTTTCTGGTAATGTCGTTTGGACTAACTAATGCCCCAACAACTTTCATGGATATGATGAACTGAATTTTCAAGAAGTTCTTAGATCAGTTCATAATGGTTTTCATAGATGAAATTTTGATCTATTCCATAGATGATGAGCAGCATGAGCAGCATCTGAGGATAGCATTACATTTTTTGACACAACACCAGTTATATGCTAAGTTCAGTAAGTGTGAGTTCTTCTAGTTGAGATGTCTTTTCTTGGACATGTCATCTCAGGAGATGGAGTAGGTGTTAACCCTAAGAAATTCGAGTCTATTCTACAGTGGGAGCAGCCTAAGACTCCTACTGAGATCAAAAGCTTCTTAGGATTGGCAGGTTACTACAGGAGGTTCATCCAGAACTTCAGTGTTGTAGCATCACCTCTAACACACTTAACGAGAAAGAATGCATTGTTTGTCTAGTCAGACAACTGTGAGAAGAGTTTTTAGATTTTAAAGAAGAAGTTGACTACAACACCAATGTTGATCCTACCCGAGGCAGATAAAGGCTACATAGTGTTTTGTGATGCTTCCGGGAGAGGCTTAGGCTGTGTGTTGATGCAAGAAGGCAAAGTAGTAGCTTATGCATATAGACAACTTAAGAAGAATGAGGAGAATTACCCGACACATGATTTGGAGTTAGCTGCAGTAGTTCATGCTCTTAAGACATGGTGTCACTATCTTTATGGTGAGGCGTGCCAGGTGTTTACAGATCATAAGATCTTGAAATATATTTTCACCCGGAAGGATCTGAATCTTATACAATGAAGATGGTTAGAATTGATCGAGGATTATGATGTGACAATAGATTATCATCCTGGTAAGGCGAATGTGGTAGCAGATGCCCTCATCAAGAAGTCAAGTTCAATAGTAGATGTATTCTCTATGGCATTTTTCAAGAGAGACCTACTAGTAGAGATGTGGAAGTTGAACTTAGACTTAGGGGTGATAGAGCAGAGTGGTTTGATTGCACAGATGCAAGTCAAGCCTAATTTTTATGATCAGATCAAGGAACTTCAGTAGAGTGACTATGAGTTACGACAGATCATGTAGGTTATGACAGAGGGAAAGACACCAGAGTTTAGGCTTTGAGATGATGGTTTGTTGTATCTACATGACAGGTTGTGTGTACCTGGAGGCGGTGATTTGAAAGAACATATTCTTGAGGAAGCACATGCATCGATGTACGCTATGCATCCAGGAAACACTAATATGTACAAGAATCTCAAGGAGTTGTATTGGTGGTCAAGTATGAAAAAGAATGTAGTTGAGTACGTGGCTAGATGTAGTGTGTGCCAACAGGTTAAAGCTGAGCATTAGAAACCTACAAGTACTTTGCAATCTCTACCTATACCAGAGTGGAAGTGGGAACATATCACAATGGATTTTGTGGTAGGGTTGCCCAGGACACCTAGAGGTTGTGACTCAATATGGGTGATTGTGGATAGACTAACTAAGTCTGCTCACTTTCTTCCTGTTAAGTCAACCTTTGATGTCCTAAAGTTAGCTAAGATATATGTGGATGAGATAGTCAGGTTGCACGGTATCCCAATTTCAATTATATCAGATAGAGATCCTAAGTTCACCTCCAGGTTTTGGAATCAATTGCATCGTGCTTTGGGCACAAAGTTGAGGTTCAGTACAACTTTTCACCCACAGACGGATGGTCAGTTAGAGAGGACCATTCAGACTCTTGAGGACATGCTAAGAGCATGCGTCTTGCATTTCAGTGGAAGTTGGGAAGAACACTTGAGCCTTATAGAGTTTGCATACAACAATAGTCACCATTCCAGTCTTGGTATGGCCCCGTATGAAGCTTTGTATGGTAGAAAGTGTAGATCACCTGTATGTTGGTACAAGGTGGGTTACAAAGAGATTCTTGGACCAGAGATAGTGGATTTGACTACTGAAAATATTACAGTGATGAGAGAACAGTTGAAAGCTGCACATGATAGGCAGAAGAGTTACGCTGAGAAGAGACGTAGACCTCTTGAGTTTGAGGTTGGTGATGAAGTGTATTTGAAAGTTTCACCATGGAAAGGAGTGTTGAGGTTTGGTAAGAGAGGCAAATTGACTCCTAGGTTTATGGGCCCATATCTTATCATTGAGAGGATTGGGCCTGTAGCCTACAAGTTGGAATTGCCATCCGAGTTGGCTAATCTACACGACGTATTTCATGTATCAATGCTGAAGAAGTGTTACCCTGGTAAAGAGAAGATAGTAGACCCATAACCTGCACAACTCAGACCAGACATAACCTATGTTGAAGGACCTATACAGATAGTTGATCAGAGGATCAAGAAGCTCAAGAATTGTGAGATACCGTTAGTGAAAGTTTTATGGATGAACCACAACCTAGAGGAAGCCACGTGGGATCTTGAGTCAGAGATGCGTAACAAGTTTCCTTTTCTCTTTTATGAATTTCGGGATGAAATTCTTATAAGGGAGGGAGATTGTTATGACCCACACCAAAGTTAACTAGTAAGTATCATGATAACAATGCCATTAAGTTAATTGAGATAAGTTAAGTGCTCATGTGGTGATTAGTTCTTTGATCAAGTGAGACAGTCTAATTAGCATGTTTTCTTGCCTTGAGAAGGTAGAGATTTTCGTGCTTGAAGTTTTGCAAAAGAAATCATTTGATTTGGACCTACGAGGCAAAAGTTATGGCGTTAATATATTCCTTGGACCAATTCTGCAATTTACCATTAACAAGTTTTTAACCCTTCCCTTATCTTCTTCCCCTTCCCCCAATCGATTCATAGAACTACTTTAAGCGGCGCCCATCCATCCCAACAGAGAGTAGTAGAAGGGGGATTGTGGGCGATTTAGGGTGAATTAGTAGGCAACTGAGCTCCGTCTACCTTCGTTCTTCTTCCTCCATCCTTCCTTCTTCCTCTTCCTCGCCTCTACCAGCAGCTCCACCTGCTAGGGCGGAGGCCAGTATCAGCAATGCACAACAGTTGTGGTGGCCGGACAGGGGCTCAATTGACATAAGAAACACCTCTAATCAACGGCAATGAGTTCAGCCTTGAGGCCTAGGATCAAATCCACAGCCCAAGCCGCAAGCAGCACTCAGCCTAGCTCGTTTCCTCCACTTGTACGTGAGGTGGAACCTGTTGCTTGTTGTAGGTCCGAACCAGGGCCGTTTGGGTGCGAAGAATAGCTCGATTCGATGCCCTTGAGCTTGGCCGGGAGGCTACAACTCGAATCCACAGCCACCTATCTTTGATTTAGCACCTAGCTCAGCCCCTCTTCAACCTGTTGCGTGCAACACATTCAAACTAGGCAGTTCTACAGTTGAAGACAACCTACTGACGCCTAGAAACTGGCCTCTAGACACGTTTTAGGTTGTTTTCGGACGTCTCGAATCAGGGTGAGTAGAATATCACTTCCCAGAGCATGATTTAACTCCATGAAATAGACTATTTTGGTTTGATCTGCGTTATTCGTGGGTAACAACACTTACCCAGGTGTCAGGCAGTGACAACGTCGCCTGACTTTTATTGCACTATTTGATTCATCACGTTTTGCATGATTTGGTTTATTAATTCATGTGTATGGTTTGGTTAGTGGAATTATATGGTTGATTAAAACCTAAGTTGCTCAGTTAAAGGTTGAATATAGTAGCACACGACCAGTAACTGGACATTTTGGGTATTAACCCAGGCTGCACTATTTTAGTAATTCAATTGATGCACGATTACAAAGCAATGACGATGACAGGAAAATGTTCAAGAAAACCTAGTTGCACGCTCACTACGATACTTAATACGATTAGTTTAATAACTATACAAATTGACACGTTTTCCAAAGAAGTTATTTGAAATTCTCAATTAATATTAATAACTTATGCCATAATAAGTAATTTAACTCTTAATTGAGTTATATGATGCACACCATTGATCTTGGGTTGATGTGCATGATTTTTGAGGAATTATAGATAATTTACAAGTGCTACTGAAGATTACTCATATATTGAGTAATTAACTCTTATTAGTGTGTTACGTTGTTCAATTGTATGATTTCAGCATATATGTGCCAAGTTGACCGGAATTCTATTTATTTAAGAATTTTAGTCTGTCTACACGCATAATAATGTTAATTTATCAGTAAATTACAAGTGGACATGTATTTAGTTTATTTAAGAACTTGAAATCCGCCTGCATGCTTAATATGTCGAATCTCTCAGCTTTTGCAATGCTTGAATATATTGCTCTGTCAAATTTAGAATGATATTCATGTCGTGTTGTAAAGTTCAAGTAAATAGACATGGCACCATAGAGATACCAGAGTCGAGTATAAGTAAGAGAAATGTACAATCTAGTAAGAGTCTTCCAAGATTAGTGAAATAATAGATTTAAGGGCCCTGACACTGTAGAATCCCTATGTGAGGTCTGCGCCTTAGGAATGAAACGACCTACCCTAACGGTGCGTCCAGTATATGGGGGGTCGGAACGCACCCATAGAGCATGCAGGGAGACGAAGCCCTTGAGGAAGTCTCCTAAGACAAGATAGGTTACCCAACATGGAGGAGAGATCTCGGTGGTAACCCAGAGGTACCCATAGAGTGTACCAAGATGAGGTCCACAGAGCATCTCAGACTCTCTGCCTGTGTGCTCAGGTTAGAGGAGGAGTCCAGTTTATAGCACCATAGGAGTGTCGAGGCCAGAGAGCCAGTTTTCCTATTGTTGTCCAGGAGAGTAGCCAGACTTAGATATCTTGGGATGTCGGCTGAGTCTTGTACGATGGGTTCGTAGTTCGCTATGAGTCTTCATATGTAAAGTACAATGCATATGATCAAGGCATAAGATAAAATATGTTCATATAGGTTCACAGAGTTTTTATAAGTTAAAGAGTTAAGAAAGATTAGGGTTAGCTTCATAGCAGTTGTCCTTTAAATGAAATTTCAGCATTCTCTGTTATTTAATCGTATCTACAGCCTTGCAGCAGTTGTTATCTCAATAAAATGTTGATATCTCCTATTGTTTAAATTATATTGCTTAGATCTTCTCGATATAGTATTATCTTGTATTTTATTCCAATTAATAAATATAAAATGAGTTATCTACGATGGTTGGTTGAAATTCTATTCACTGAGCCAGTATCTCACCAACCAACTAAAACATTTTTTAGGTCAGCGTCAGCATCAGGAAGCTGAAGGATCGTATCACCCAAGTACTTAGAAGGTAGTTCGTAGTTAGTTAGAGGTCTCTTAGTCCTTTCCCCTCGGTCCTTGGGCATGTGGTATGGTAGAGAGAGAGAATGAAATGTAATATGTAGTTTAGTTTTCAATTAACTATTGTACTTTATATTCCGCGAGTAAGATGTAATATGTTGTTTAAACTCTGAGGTATCTTTCAAGATTTAGAAATAGTAAGTTTACTTCTGCAAGTTTAAGTGAGATTTCAGTATAGTCCAAATTATGAGATTCTCCTTAGGGTAAATTTTAAGTGATTAAGAAAAGAAAAAGTTAAGAGTGTATTTTGTATTAAGTTGAATCCTTTTGTCATGCCCTAATCTCATGATTAGTGGTAATTGTAGGATCGGGGCGTGACACATATGCACATGGCAACATAGTTCAAGTGATTGACTGGATGATCAATCAATCAACCAAAAGGTTGTCTAAGTGTTTCCTATTTTGTGGTTAATTGAACATTGCAATTAGGAAACGGACTTGGGTTTTGGAAAGCCCTTACATTTACCCCCACTCCCCTCATATAATTCTATAATAAAAGGCACCTACCGCGGCATTATATTGTAGCATTTTTAATGTGTAATGTTGCAAACATAAAACACAATTAATCTCGATCAAAAAAGTGCACTAACAACGGCCTCACATGCCCCTAAAACTTCCAAAACATTCCACATATCTCCGTACTCCTTGCCTTTCCCGTTACCCCACCCTCCCAAACAAGTCGCTACCCTATCCTGCAATCACCCAAACTTTTTTCCCCACATCCTCTATGTGACCAACTAGTCTCTCTTCCGCGAACCACAAGTTCTTTTTCCAAACCCTCCATACGACCGGATGATCTCCAATGAAGTTATTGGATGATCATCGTTGAACTTAGGAGTCTCATATCACCTACACCGCATCACTAGTGAAGAAATTCTGAGCTTTTGCGGCCTCCGTCTACTCCTCTCCCTTAATCGACAAACATAAAGCTAATTTGATGCACGCTGAGAAGATTTCCAGTACGTAGGATGATCTTTCAAGGAGAAGGGTACATGTACGTTTCATGGTAGCCTTTTGTTATGATTTTCGAGAAGTGGAGTCTCGATAATACAATTGTGGCATCCAAATAATGATCTTGGAATGAGGTAGCCCAAATCACGAACGGAATGATTTCCAAATAGAACATGGACAATCATTTTTTTGGGATTTAAAATTTTACTGTGATTACTAGATAATCATTCGGTGTGTTTTTTCTCATAGCTTTAAATTTCTACAATAATTAGCTTTGTGGAAGGCATCCAAAATCATGTCTCATAGTACATGGGAAAATGGAATGATTGCTCTTGTAAGGACCCTGACCTCCATTTTGGGTTGACCCTTTTTGCTTTGCCGAAACCCTGTGTTTAGAGGCTTGCCTAATCACCTGAGTTGTGATTAGGGTTTGTTTGTGCTTGTTAAGAGGTTTAGCTGCAACTTGCAAATTGCCCAAGTTCTAGGGTTGGGGTGCAAGTTTTTCACCTTGAGAGATATCTTCTCTCTCCTTGCATCCTATAGAGTTGAGAGGATGGGTTGGGTGCCTTGCTTGAGTTGCTTTGGGCCTCATTTGAGCTTGTTGAAGCTTAGGCTTGTTGTTGGGCTATCTTGGGCCTTGTTTGAGCTTAGTGCTGCCTCCTTTCTTGGTGTATCGGGCAAGGGTGTATCGGCCAAGAGTGTGTTGGGCAGTGGTGTATCGGCCAGGGAGGCGTGTCAGTTAGAGGGTGATGGTGGGTGTGACGGGTTGCCATGTTGGGCGACACACACACCTCCACCTAGCATCATTTGTGTCACCCCTTATGGACACTTGGTGCTTGTTGCTAGCAAGGTGGCAAAGGCTTTGGACATGTGGAGGTGGACGAGCTAGAAGGTGGCTTTGCTCCATGGACAAGTGTTCTTTGGGAGGACAACACCTTGCTTGTTCCTACCCCTTACCCTCTTCTATATATGTGTCTCTTTTCTCTTGCTTGAGATCTCTTTTCCCCCTTATCCATTTTCTCTCTTCCCCCTTGGTGGCAGATACATCCTGCTGCTATTGCTGCTACTTTCTTCTTCCTTGGTGGTGGCCGATACATCCTGCTGAGGTGGTGTTTGGAGCTTTGAAGCTTGGAAGTGTGCTTAAGGCAGGTTACATAACTCCTAACCCTAACTATACTACCTCTTTTACATGTTGCATTACTATGTTATCTTGATCGGCCTTACATATCTTTTTAGTAATTCTTCTTATTTTAGTCGGTTATGTTGCTACCCGTTATGAACCCTAGATCTTGTTGGACGATATGTGGTGTGTCGGTTTCCCTTTGTGTTGGCCAATCCTTTGGGTTTTAAAACCTCAAGCAATACCCCTCTCTCATTTAGTTGAGAGGTGAGCTTAGTGTTTCTTATCCCAAAGAGGTATGGTGTGTGTGGTGTGTTCTTGAAGCAAAACTCCTTTTCTCTCCCTTTGGTTTTGAGAGGTTAGCTTGAGCTCTAGTGGTGTAGGCAAAACCCCTCTCTTCCTTAGTTGTTGAGAGGTGAGTCTATACTCTAGTTGCTTGGGCAACACCCCTCTCTTGCCATGGACTTGATAGGTGAGCCTTTGGTTGGTCTTGATCTAGTTGAGGTTGGTGGGTTGGCCGATATGGTGATGACCCACCTTGCTTCCCGATATGTGATGGAAGTTGTGCAAAACCCTTCTCACTTGGTTGTTGAGAGGTAAGAAACTCTCTTGACCCTTTAGGGTTTCTTGGTGGCAGTCTTGAGGTTGAAGTTGACCAACCTGATACCTTTAACAACCCAAGATGTCTTGTTGCCCGATATCATTTTGTGTAGGGTGGTGCCCAATATCCCTTTTCTAGGGCTGAGCTTGGGTGATATGTTTGATGGATGTCTTGTTGGCCTTCTGACCGGCATGAATCTTTACCCCAGATGTTGTTGGCCGATATGCTCTTGGGCGATATAGTGTTTTCCCGATGTGTCCTCTTGAGTACCCTGGACGACATGGTTTGGCCATGCCTTGGTGGCTGAGCAACACCCTCCTTCCTTGAGTTGTGAGGTGAGCTCTAACCCTTGGCTGATATGTATGAACCTCACTTGGACGTTAGGGTAGCTTGCTGCCTCTTTGTTTTCTTTGGCCAATATAGTAGGTGGTTGTTGTGTTGTTGTATCGGGCGATATGGGTGTTGCCTATTGTGACGTGTTGCTGTGAGGCGTTGCCCGACATGGTGTTGCCCATCAATGGCATCACCCAACACAACATTGCAATGGGTTCTCACCTGTTATGATGGTGTGTCTGTTGGGCATTATAGGCTGGTCCTTAGAGTGCTTATGGTCGTTTCTCCCTTGTTCCTTTGACCAATATGGTTTTGATGGGCTGATCTTTGTGATGGGTGATATGGATGGTGTTGTCCGACAGTCTGTTGCAACACGTTTCCCGTCATGAGGCATTGCACTCCTGAGCATCACAGGTTAAGAGCTGCTCGTTACCAGTTGATGGGTGTTTCCCGGCATAGGGGTTGCCTGATATGGGTGTTGGCTGATAGTGCTGGCCGACACAACTGGATAGGTTGGGTGTAACTGCTATACCTTTGGTGAGGGTTGTCCCTTACCCGATACACCTATAGTGAGGGTTGTACCTTGTGTTCAGTTGGTAACCCTAATGCTTGTTATGCTTTGGTATGTGAGGTTGTTATGCTTTGATATAGATATAAGAATTCTATGCCTTGATACTTTCATCTATGTTTCATGGTTGATTCTCATATTAAACTAAGGAGTTGTAAATGTTCCTTGTACAAGTACCATTGTTTCTCTATGATTATGCTAACCATGCAGGGTCCATGTGTATGGATATGAAATCAGGTAATAGCCATAATGATGACATGGAAACAATATGATGTTGAATATCAAGGGTTGTGATGAACCCAGTGATGTATGATGGGTGTTACCCATTAAATGGCAATGTATGCCTTAATGATGGGATTGAGTCCCTGTGATGATGATCCTTGAGATGGATCGTGATGATTGGCAAGAGGTCAATCAGTAACATGTTACGTTGGATCCTTATGATGGATCAAGATGATGTTGATGGCATTAAAGGCCTTAGTGACAATGTAATACAATATAATGTGTTTTATGTTTATTCATTCTTGTTATAGTTGCATGTTACATAACTTGGTTGAATTTTGCAATCCACTTAAAATGCAATAATTAATTACAGAGGAATCTTTCATGTAGTTTGTCCTGGCCATAGATCCATCATTGTCAGGAGTTTAGTGATGGTAAAATAGGTTCTCCTAAGGGTTAACCTGGAACATATATTGTTGAATATGTGGGGTGTGCCTATGACCTAAGTAGTAGTGCATGTTTAGAGCACGATTTTAGGCCCGTGGCTTAGTGCGATTAAAGAATGGTGAACAGGCCCATGGCTAAGGATATGTGATAGAGCATGGTGAACAGGCCCATGGCTCAGTGATGATGGAGCACAGTGAACATGCCCGTGGCTCCGTTTTCTAGCATTGATACCTGTACCAAGGTGGGCTAGGCAGAGGGTAGCCTGACCCTATGTGGCTGAGGCCACTTAAGCAAGAGATTGCAGTCCTGCTTTAGATATTGTGCACTACCCATGAGGAAGTGAGGTCATGGAGTCTGACTCTCCCATTGACCTTGTATGGCACTAGTTTTGGGCTTCGCAGCCAAAGGTTGGATTTGAGCGGTACGACTCACTTCCTCAGGGCATAATAAATTTGTAATCTAGCCGTACAATATGTATTGCTTAGGAAAAAATACGGAACATTGGTTGAGGCCTTGCTTGTATAGTTGCCCTAGTTATATCTTGTAGTTAATTATATGTTCCTCATATCTTATGATAAGTTCTTATATAACTCGTCTTGTCAATCATGTTCCATAAGAAATATCTGGTTATATACCTCTCAAATATCTTGGTAAGATGTTATAACAAGTTAGCCCTACTCAGTATGCTGCTCATATACGATTTGCTTATATTAGTTATCTACTTATTTTGTTCTAGCTTTCTTGAAGTTTTATAGTTCGACAGGGAGTTATGTTTCTTGTTGGGACTGTGTGTCTCACTTCGTTGGTTTAAAACCTTTTTAGGTGATCGAGCTAGACGTGGTGGTGGTGGAGAGGTTGCGGCCGAGCATCAAGAAGAATAGTAGGAGGCAAGAGATGGATATGTTGCTATTATGGTTGTTTTGTAGTAGAGTCTTAGAGTCATCCATGTACTCTCAGGTCATTGGAGGTGTTTTGACGACGTTTCATGATGTATAGCTGATGTAGCTTGTTTATCCTACTGTTGGCCTCGTATGGCATGTTCTGTACATAAACAGGGGGTGAAATCTTTGTGCCTATGTGACAGCTGGATCCTATGAACTGTGGACACATATCAAGGCTCATGTATGTTTATATAGCATGTTTCCTTACAGGATAAGGATCTGGATGTAATAGTTTCTTTATTATCTTCTTTTCACAATCGGTTTTAATTAACCTGTATTTCTAATAACATGTGTTTTATTGATGTTTAGCATGTTTTTGCATTGCATTTCGTTGTCTGCGTGATAGCGGGATGTCACAGCTCTGCTGTGAAGAAAAAAAACCATGATAGTGGTCTAATCCTTATCCGCAAGAAGTGTATTCTCTATTCTCATTTCTTTTATTTTCTATGGGTTGACTAGATTCTATGTACACGTCAACACCATGTGCATGTTACCTACTTGTTGCTCTAGAAAACTAGTAAATTGTAGTGATAAATTAACATGTCTTCCATAAAAAAAAATATACAACACTGGAAAAAAAGAGTGGTGCCTTTGGGTAAGCAGCACCACATATGTTATATGCTTCCATACCCAAATTTCTACTACGTCATTATTCCTAACAATAGATCACCATCCTACCCCTTTCTCCAAGTTTGTACCTTTCTAATACATCTTATTCTCACCACACATCCTTTTCAAAATAACATCTTTTCTGTAAACCCCTCTTCTCAAACAAACCATGTTTCCATCTCAAATTATGTTTTAGAAAATATTTCTAAAATACATTTTTTGCTTCATCCATCATAATAATAATAATAATAATAATAATAATAATAATAATCATCGTCGTCGTTGTCACCATCATCTAAGCCTTAGTCGTAACTATGTTGGGGTCGGTCACATGGATCCTTCATTTCCATTCAGCTCTATCATGGGCCATATTCTGGTTGAGATGTAGAGATTCAAAATCTCTCTTTATAAGCTCATCCCATGTAAATTTAGGCCTTCCTCTTCTTCTATTTTTTTATGTTTGACTCAATAGCATTACTTTTTATCAACACATTAGTTGCTCTGTGTTGCACATGTCTGTATCATCTGAGTCGACCCTCACACAACTGATATGGACTACTTTATTCTTGATATAGTCATTTCTCAGGTGATCTTTTCTTGTCTTCACACACATCCATCTCATATACACATTCCACCCACCTTCATCTTGTTGAGACCTTGTTTCTTCATCTCCCAAAATTCACTCCTGTAGAGCATGGATGGTCGTATAGCAGTTCTATAAAACTTACTTTTTAAACTGAGAGGGATCTTTTGATCACATAAAACTCCAGTAGCATTCCTCCATGTCAACCATTCTGCAGTGATCCTGTGACAAACTTCATTTTGAACATCCCCATCTATTTGAATAATAGAACCCAAGTAACAAAATTTATCACATTTTGGTATATCTACTCCATCCAACTTGGCTCCATCATTTACACTGGGAGATTGGCTGAAATTGCTATGCATATACTTAGTTTTGCTCCTACTAATCATCAATCCATTTGGTTCCAATATATTTCTCCAACGTTCAACTTTATCATTATTTCCATTGTTAGTTTCTTCAATCAAAATAATATAATCAACAAATAACATACACCAAGGAATATAATCATGAACATTCTTTGTCAATTCATCCATAACTAGAACAAACAGATATGGACTAAGCGTGGATCCTTGGTGTACCCCAACTGTGATAGGAAAAGTTTGTATCTCTCCTCTAGGAGTCTTCACACTAGCAGTAGAGCTATCATACATGTCTTTTATCAAGTCAATGTATTAGATTGGCACACCCTTTTTCTTCAAAACCATCCACAACACTTCTCTGGGTACTCAATCAAAAGCCTTTTCCAAATCAATAAACACCATATGAAATCTCTTTTGCTTTGTCTATACTTCTCCATAAGACTTCTAATTAGAAAAATAGCAACTATTTTTGATCTTCCAGGCATGAAACCAAATTGGTTGTTCGATATCTACATTATAGATCTGAGCCTCTACTTAGTAATCCTCTCATAATGCTTCATTGTGTGACTCATCAACTTGATACCTTTGTAGTTTGTGCAGCTCTGAACATCACCTTTGTTCTTGTGGATGGAGACTATAGTACTATTTCTCCACTCATTTGACATCTTCTTAGTCTTCATGATCTTGTTAAAGAACTTTGTTAACCACATAACTCCTTCATTCCCATACTCTTCCATACATCATTAGGAATACCATCTGGTCTGCATGCCTTACACATTTTCATCTTTTTGAAAGCATTCTTGACCTTAAATGGTGAAACTCATTGTGTGTAAATGATATATGTTGTATTCATATCACACAAGTCGCTAACATCATTTTCAGTGCTCCATTGAAAAGCTTATGGAAGTAATTTCTCCACTAGTTCTTGATATCATCGTCCTTCACCAACACTTTTCCAACTTCATTCTTAATGCATTTTACTTGACTCAAGTCTCTTCCTTTCCTTTGTCTTATACGAGCCATTTTATATATATCATTTTCACCCTCACTTGTGTCCAACTTCTTATAAATATCATCAAAGTATCTAGACCTTGACTCCCAAACAATCTTTTTAGCTTCTTCTTTGCTTACTTGTATCTTTGGAACTTGCACCATCTCGAGATTAGGGCAAGCTCCTATAGATCTCCTTTTTTGGTTTAATATCCTTTTTTACTTCATCATTCCCCCAAAAACTCTTTGGAAATTTTTGTTATGTAGGAGCTCATATTATGCTAAATAGTGTTAACATCAAACTCCAGGTTCCAAGTTCCCTCCTTGAAGAGTTTATCATGAAAAGTCAATTTCTTTTCTCCTTTAAGATTTCACCACTTGATTCTTCTATCTAAATTTCTATTATGCTTACCTTTATTGATCTTCATGTTAATGTACAAAACCTCCAACCTATGTTGGGTCATGAGTTTTTCACCAGGAATCACTTTACAATCCTTGCATATATTATGATCCACCCTCCTCGTAAGGAGGTAATCAATTTGGCTACAATTGTGCCCACTCTTGAAAGTAATCTTGTGAGATTCTCTTTTCTTGAAATGGGTGTTTGCCAAAATCATATCATATGCAACTGCAAAATCTAATATCCTTTGTCCTTCTCCATTTCTTCTGCCACAACCAAGACCACCATGAATTCTCTCATATACAACATTGCTACTCCCCACATGGCCATTTAAATCACTCCCAATAATACTCTTCTCATCTGTCGGTATTCCCTGCATTAATTCATCCTTGTCATCCCAAAAAACCTTCTTAGCATCCTCGCTAAGGTCAACTTGGGTGGCATAAGCACTAATAATGTTAAAAATATTTCCCCCAAGAAAATCCTTGATATCTATGATTTTATCACCCATCCTAGTGATCTTGACAACATCATCCTTCAACATCTTATCAACAATAATACCTACACCATTTCTATGTTTATCAAATCTTGTATACCAGATTTTGTATCATGTGTCTCCAATCTATCTACAACGTTCCATGTCCACTTAGTTTCCTACAAAAGAGCTATATTGACTTTTCTTCTCATCATGGTATCCACTGTCTCCAAAGATTTCCATGTCAAAGAGCCAATATTCTAAGATCTAACTCTAATCCTTTTTTGTTGAACTTGCTTCTTTAATTGCCCTCGTCAAAAATGTTTCCCTTGCACATTTTTCACTACATCCGAACAATGATGCGGTGGGAGTAGCTTCTTTCATCCATGCATAGGAAATATTATTATGATCATTTTTTCCAAAATAAAAATATTTAGAATTATGTATCGAGCTTTAAGATGGAAAGATTGAATGAATATGTGACTATTAATATGTTTGGCTAACAAAAAGATTTGAACCATACTTATTGTGTGGTAGAATACATTGTCAAGTTGTTTGAGAGTTTAGGTCACTTTACTTTGACATATTATATCTCTATTTGGTTGTTGGTGCAGAATTTTTAGCTAGTAGTATGGCACATATGGAAAAAAGTTTAATATTTGTGATATTCTAATAAGGTTACCAAAATTATTCATGCAATCCACGTTGCTTCTTACTCTGTATGAAATTGTACACATGATTTTTAAGAATTTTGGTTGATGTTTTTAAATTAACTATAATAGCTCGAGGTTTTCTTATTCTAAGCAAGACCATGTATTTTGGGCCTAGCTTGAATTATCTTTACTTATATGTATTGCAATTGCTATATTGGAATTAGTTTTTAAGCTTTGAGGATCACCAACATTCAATTGTAGTGACCATAAATGTTATCTCCTTTCACTTAATGAAAATAATATTTTTTGAATTATCCTTTGTCTAATGACACTCTAGGTCCTCTCATTTATGACACTCTTAATCATCTGATTTGTGGTTCTCCTAATTCCCCATGTTGACCGCTATAGATTTCCCTTTGTATGCAACACATGCTCTGGACCTACGGTTGGTGGTGCTATATATTTTCCTTGAACTTGTGGTGGCTTCTCATATCTATATATTGAAAACTTGGAAGCATGTTTAAATAGTCTCCTATCACGATGGCTTAGGGTGAGTTCTGTGTTTTCCTCCTAACAAAATATGAATCAAATAGAAAGCTCTTTATTTATTTTTGTTTACTTATGTGTCAATATCCATTCTCTCTTACAATTTATGTAACAATATAAAACTATACTCATTCTTATTTTCTATACATGTACAAAATGTTCTTATGGTTGAGGAGATAGACTATGATTTCTGAAAAAGACACTTGGATCTCATCTGGAAGGAACACATTTTATAGAGCATATAAGAAGGTGTGCCATTCTTCAACTTTTGGGTCAAACTCCATTTTAAGAATAAGCAAAAAAGCATTGTCATTTTTAAGTAACTAAAAGACTTACCGGTATGACCAACACTATTAAATAACACCATGCATTATGGCTTGGAAAGTAATTTTTGAGGTGCTTTCACACTTTTCAATTATCAATGTGCACTCGTAGTTCAATATATTGTTGTTGGTTTCTAAAAATATAATAAAACTTTATGTTTGTTTATTTATGTGGCTAATATTACTTCCTATTATAGATATGCAATATTTATAGTTTTTGAGAAATCAAAAGTTATACCATGCATTCCTTTTTAGTTTCCATGAATATCAAAACAAAACAAAGTTACAACGTATAGAACCATATGCATTCAATGTGTAGTGTGGCTTAAGAAATTCTTATTTTAGGGATATCTAAGAAGATATGGCTTGATAAATACTACAACAATATCTATGTTATAGGTTGTGATGGTGTCAAATTAGCTTATATACTAAACATGATGTTTATGATAAACTAATTATACAACAATCGATTTCATATAGGCACACGATCTATTCAATTTTATATTTGACGGATGAACTCACCAGAGGGATCTTATATGTTGTAGTTCTCAAGGGGGCTATCTATTTAGACACTAAACTCATTGTGCAACTTTTAGAACCCAGGACCTTTTTTTGGACCTATTTAACTCAACTTAATGTACATTAAATTAGCATTTGTCTACATTCATTTTCAGATTAAAATACATCAACTTGGGTATAGTTTAGGTCAAGTTATATTAGTTTGAGTCATCCTAGATATGATTTATAGGAGAAAACTTCTAGACAAGGGCCAATTTCAATAATTTAGGATTGGTTTTTCTCTATTGAGTCTATTTGTTCCCAAGATAGGTCATATTAGGGCAAAGTAGGGCAAGTCAAATTTCATTAGACCTAATGTTGGTTAAATGAAGGCACACTATGTATCATTTAGGTCATATATAGATCAAACTATGTCAAATTTACTCTAACATAGGCCATGTTATCATGATTTTAGTGATGTTATAGTTTGTTGAGTTCACTAAAAATCATATTTATCGAAGTTCCCACCTGAGCTCCCTCAACTTTGATGAGAGGTCTCAAGTCTAAGCATTTGGGTATTTTAGTTACCTACATGGATGTACATGACAATGGAACTCTGAATTTATGGAATTATTTTATGGCATTTTAAGAGTAGTATTGTGTTGGGAAATAATACATGGGCCGACAGGCTAAATATCTATAGTGCGCATGAGCCGTTTCACTACAAGTATTTGTTTTTCTGGCTTCCTACCATCTACTTCCCTATTAATTCCTCCCTCCACCAATTAATTCTTCTATCCAATTTATCAAATCTCTCTTTACTAAATCAGAAACCCTCGATGCCACACTCAAGTATCTATCTACCTTTGCTCTGTCATCACAAAGACAACTTCATTCATCAACCCAGTTCATCACTGAGATGCATTAACTAAGAATGAAATATAGAAGTAGAGGCCAAAGGTTCGAATCCATGAGTGTTGGTATGTACTGGTGGCTCTACAAATTTGGGATGCAATCCTCTAGAACAGAGCATCTGGAGAACCTATAGTTTCCCCAAATCAGACTTGTTTTCCCCCCAAGTCATGACATTATTGGCCCTAATTTGACCTAGCATGATCTAAATTGGACCTAATTTGACTTAGTTAGCACTACTTTGGTCTACGCTATACCTAATTTAGTATAATATGACATAATCAAACCTAACTTCCCTATTTTTCCCTACATTACCCTAAATGAGCCCTAATTTGATTAAATCAAATCAATTTTCCACAAATCTAATCTAATTTCATCAGATCCCATTCTTTATGATTTATACAAGATTATGAAATCTATTATGTATTAATATATCTCTGCTAATAGATTCTAAAGATCATGTTTTTCATGATTCTATAACCCTATAACTAAGTGTTGGTTTGCTGCCTGCTGATCTCTCCTTCTTGGCTGTTTGCTTACGAATTTTTATTTCCAACTTTTTTTACTCATCCCTCTAATTTGCTTTGCACCTGCTTCTTTTTGGATATTTTAAATATATCCTAGACATCACTCATTGACACTCGTATAATAAAAAATTCATAAGTTATGTTGTTGAATGTATGTGAACACTGCGGTTGTTGATCAACTATGTTGCCTTTCTATTTTTTAATACATCCTGATGTTTTTATCTTTAGTCGGCGTGTCCAATTGAGCACAACACAACCGTTGTCAAATTTTTAAGCTTCTACATGATGTATACAAAGAGAGTGTGTGTGCAAAGGTTCCATTATGAAAGAGGGCACAATTGGATTTGTACGTTTGTTCTGGGTTCGAGTCTAAATTTTTTAAAAACGAAATTGATATTTGCCGGATTAGGATCAGATCTCGGATATCAAATTCCGAAACTGAAATTTTGGGTCGGATAGCAAATGTTGCCACACTTATTCTGAAAAAATTCATATTCGAGAAATATATACATATATTTTAAATGTATATTATTTTTAATAAATACATAAAAATAAAGACACTTATTATATATATGTATTACATTATCAATATTCATGTATATAATATATTTATTAATATTAAATGTATGATTTTTTGTACGGATCGGAAATTTTCTGTTAAGATCTAATTCAAATGTTGTCATATGATATCCTTCAGATATTGAATCGAGTATTGGATTGAGATTTTTTTTTTGGAAATCAGATACAAAAATAGCCCTTATGTATTCCATTTGTGTGCAATTGTTAATCACCATCCTATCCTAAAAGTTATTATGATTAGATTATATTGAGCTCTTTGAGTTATAATTTTTTCACTGGAACTCCAAATTAGAATGTTGGACTGTCATCATTTTCAGAATCTGCATGCTTCGCTACATTTTTGGTTTCTCATTTTTTTCTTGTAGTTCCTATAATTCTCACGATGTCTTACTCTCCTATCTTTCTCTTTCACTATTCCTATTTTCACATTTAATATTGGTACTTGATGTGGTGTGTTTCCATGAATATTTTTATTCAAGCATAGATGACCAATATAATTTGATAGGTATTTGTTTATTTGACAATCTACACCTATTTTCTGGAAAAAAATCATTCATTTTTGAATATTCTCATCGTGGCTTAGTCTGCATGATATACATACGGTCACTAAGCATCTTTCTCACTATATAAAAACTCTCAAGTATTTCTCCCCCAAAGTCACTCTATTTGACATAGGACTATATGTCATGGATATTAATAAATTAATTTTGAATTGATTATAGTTCAAAAGGTTGTAAATAGAGTTGCTGCATTTGTTAAATTTCTTGAGATTTTGCTGACTTGGGCATCTCATGGAAACCATGTGTTTCATTTGCAATGAGTCTCATGTCTTAGTAAGTGTTAGATACACAATTAATGTGTATGATAGTTCTATTACATTGTGTGAACCTGACTAGGTCCCACCTAAAAATATGATGTTGGATTTAATTTTTGTCAATGTGGGTATTTTTAATTATTACTTGCAATGATTTTATTTTTTATTTGCTATGAAGGTATAAAAACATGACAGTGATAGGAAACCATGTGTGGCATTGGTAATGACTATCATGTCTAAAAAATGGGATTTATATGCACAACTAATATGTATGGATGTGTATCACCAATTATGAATTTGATTCTATCTGAGTAAGGAATATCAGTTCTGGAATTGAATTTTATCAATCTAAGTCAGTTCCAAATTTAGATGATGATTCTACTAATGCAAATGGGTTAGTGTTGAATTTTGGTTTTATCAACCTGGCTTAGTTCTTGTTTTTTTTGACAATTCATATTTTAATATCATAAAAATCAATACTATTTGAATATCTATTGAGTATCATAGAATTCAATTTATTTGTGTTAGACATTACAGAACATGGTTCTGTGTCAAGCATACCACTAAATATAATATTATGTTTTGACTCAATCATAGGTTTGAAGATGATAATCTTTTTGCTGACACTTATCTATACACTCATATATATATTTAGATATCACATGTGACATATATTTTTTCTTGCAACATGTTTATTTTTTTACTCTGTGAATTTGGAATAGGTGGGCTCGAGATTAAGACAATATACATATTAATACTAGAAATCTCTAACAACCATGTTTGTCAAAAAAAAATTCTAGAACCGTTCTCTTCATATATTATTGTTTAAAGAGAATAGATGTATACAACTAATGTTTTTATCTTTTATGTGTATCATGTGATATTTGAACATTAATGAAATTTTATTACCTTAAAATAAATTGCCACTCATGTGCTTAGCACGTGCATTTAGCTACTTTTATAAAATGTATCCACTAAAGATGGAAATCTTTCATGATGCAGTAATTTTTTCAATTATTTAACAGGGCCTTAGCAATTTCTACAATTAAGAACTAGTCATTTAAAATGAAAAGGAGCTCTCTTTTGCCTAGGAAATTGAGTGAGTGTTGTTTTGAAATGTTTATATGTCTATTTACATATGATCTTAGTAGATCGTTTTTGTTTAACTATCAAATCAATCTTTCTTTTATTTAGTAAAGAATAATAAGTATTCCTTTATCCCAACTAATTGTCAAAGTATAAATTATTTGTTCATGTATTCATTGATTGTCATCATTCTTTAACTTATCTCCCTAGTAATAAATTATTTTTTCATGTAAACATTGATTGTCATCATTCTTTAACTTATCTCCCCAGTATTTATGTTGTGTAAGGTTGTTCTTTATGTTGTGTACAAAAGGAAATCATTACGCATCACATTAACGATTTCTCTTACACATAGCTAACTAAAATTACTTTTATATTTTTAGGATTCAATGGATGAAAAATAAGAATAGGTTATCAGACGAATACAAACATGGTGTTGCTGATTTTATTCAATTTGCTTCAATAAATGTAGAAATTGACAACTTAATACCTTTTCCCTAAATCAAGTGTAAAATTGGAAGTTGCAAGGCAAATGATGAGGTGTTAGCTGATCTAATAATGCATGGAATAACCGAGTCTTATACATGTTGGGTGGCACATGGTGTAAAAATGCATGTAATTAGTAGTGATGATAGTGATGATGTTGAGGATGAGGTTGATGATGAGACTAATGACATACATGGAATGATAAGGGATGGGCTATGATTTTCTAATAGCTATGTTCCATCACTTGATGAAATGGAGTACAGTTATGATATGGGGGAGTTGAGTGATGAAGTTATTAAAATTTGCAAGCTAATGAAAGATGCAAAAGAAGCATTTTATGATGGTTGTGAGGGATACTCAAAGTAATAATTCGCAATGGCATTACTACAACTAAAGAGGTTCCATGGAATGAGTAATAATCTATTTAATATCCTAATTTCATTGTTATCAAAGGTATTTAAGGGTTTTTGGTTGCCAAATTGTTTTTATGAAGAAATGAAGTATATCACTGACCTAGGACTTGACTACATGAAGATAGATGTATGTAAAAACAATTGCATGTTGTTTTGGAAGGATAAACAAAATGATGACATGTGTTCTAAATGTGGTGCTAGTAGGTGGAAATATAAATCTATTGGCAACAAAGAAAATGATAAGTCCGCTTAAAGGAAAAAGTTGAAGTGGTCTAAAAAGATTCCTGTAAAGACTTTATGCTATTTTCCACTAATACCAAGGTTAAAATTCTTGTACATGTTCTATGGATCAGCTTCAGAGATGAGGTGCATCAATCAAAGTGTATAAATGATCGTACATTAAGACACCCAACAAATGCTGAAGAATGGAAAAGGTTTGATGAGATGTATCCATTTTTTTCTAGCAACCATCACAATGTAAGGCTTGAATTGGAATCTGATGGATTTAATCCATATGGAAATATGAGTCAATCTTATAGCATATGGCCTGCTATACTCATCCCATACAATTTGCCTCCATGGATTTATATGAAACAAGGCTATCTTATGTTATCCATGATCATTCCTAGGAAGAAGTCTCCTACATACAAGATTGATGTTTATCTACAACCATTAATTGAGGACTTAAAATAATTATGGGATGTAGGTGTTGAAGCTTTTGATGCTATTTGAAAAAAAAAATTTGAAATGCATGCAACTTTATTGTTGACAATCAATGATTTTACTACTTATGGATATTTATTTGGATGGTCCACTCAAGGTGTGTTAGACTGTCCTTCTTGTCATAAAGACACATCGTATCATATATTGAAACACGGGGGAGAATTCTATTATATGGGCCATCATAGATACTTAGCACAAAATCATAGATGGCGGAACAATGAACACACATTTGATAGGAAAAAGAAGTAAGACCTCACCCTCAAGAGCTATCTGGAGAAGAAGCTTTGGTCCAATTGAATGATATATTTGAAACAAACATTGGAAAGAAAAATAAAAACACTTTAAAAGAGAAACACTCTCATGCTTGGAAGAAAAAAACCATTTTCTTTGAGCTTCCATATTGGAAGAGTCTGCATATACGTCACCATCTCGATGTAATGCACATTGAGAAGAATATTTGTGATACCTTAATTAGAACAATCATGGATATTAATGAGAATATTAAGGACAATTCAAAAGCTCATAAAGACTTGAAAGCTATGCAAAAAAGGCAAGAGATTCTTTCAAGAATTGTAAATGGAAAACTAGAAATCCTAGTTCCATATTTCACCTTATCTATAGAGGATAAAAAGAGACTTTGTGTATTCCTAACAGAAATCAAGTTCTCAAATAAATTGTGCTCAAATATTTCTAGATACATGACTGTCAATGAGTGTAGAATTTTGGATATGAATTCTCATGATTTTCATGTATTTTTACAAAAAAATCTTCCTCTCACAACACATGGTATCTTCACAAAATCTATATCTGAGCATTAGCTAAGCTTAGCATATTTTTTAAGGATTTGTGCTCAAAAATTTTAAGTGTAGAAGACTTTCATTTGTTGGAAATGCATATAGACATTACACTCTGTAAATTGGAGCAGATATTTATACCATCATTCTTTGATATTTTGGTGCACCTACCCATTCACTTAGAAAACCAATCAATTTGGGGAGGTCTTGTTCAGTATAGATGGATGTATCCAATTGTGAGGTGAATATATTCTATATATATTATAAATTATTACTTAATTGTTTATATTTTGAAATTTAACCAACTTGTGTACGTATCTTCAAACATTAAAGTCATATGTGCAGAATAAATATTGACTAGAGGGCTCAAAATCTGAGATGCATATCACTAATGAATGTTTAGTTTTTTGCTCAAAATATATGAAGGATAATGAGACTAGATTCAATCAATCACGATTCCATGCCTTCAAAGAGACATCAATTTCATCACATTTGTCAGTTTTTAGGCACATTGAAAAAACATTATCAGTAGGGACTACAATCAACCTTAATGTTAATGATTGGCAACAAGTTCATAAATATATTCCCTTGAAAATTGTGATGAAATATTGCCTTTCATAAGGTAATATTTTTTTTTAACTTTACTTTTGCATTATCTAATGTTAAGTTACCACTTTTATACAAATTGATTTTTTAGTGAGCACAAACAAATTATTCAAGATATGCGTGTTCAAGATATTGAAATGGTAATGAAAATTTCTTCTTAGAATGGTTGGAGAGTCGTGTGAGCAATAAAACTACTTCAATTACTTTTCAACTAACATGGAATTCTGTGGTTGATGCTTATTTGGCTATTATGATAGGGGGTTCAATTACATAAAGATGGCATGATGGATGATGAACTTCTAAATTTAGTCTGCAAACCTGATAAAGAGGTGTTATCCTTTATGGGTATGGACATCAATGGACTCATATTTCACACTCAAGATCGTGATAGTAGGATGACAACACAAAATAGTGGTGTTCATGTTAAAGTAGAGTCAATGAATGGGCCATTTTCCTATTATGGTGTGCTGGATAGAATTTTAGAGTTGAATTATATTGGTTTTTAGATTTGAATTATATTGGTAGAGGATGGGCTCACATTTTTAGGTGTGATTGGTGGGACATGCATCATGAAAGAAGAGGGTTTGAGTGGGATACATACGATTTTGTTAGTTTCAATACAAAACATAAGTTGGAACTAACGAACCATTTGTACTAGCATGTCAAGTTAAACAAACTTTTTATGTCTGTGACCTTTCTTGAAGTAATTAGTTTGTCAAAACAGAATCACCACCTCACGACTCATATAACATGACAAATGTGCATGAATGAGACAATGAGATTGCTGATGGTGAGAATTCATTTCAAGAAAGCACTAATTTGACTACATCTTCGTCATTCCTTCGAATGCATTTGATGTTCGCCATTGGAAGAGGAATGATGTAGTCAGGTATTTTTCCATGGCAGCTGCAAAGAAAAAAGGATGGATGGACAAATATGGACATAATATATGGGACACAATCATCTAAATTTGTTCTTTTTATTCATTTGTACTTTTTTGGTAGATGTTTCAATTTATTTGGTTAAACTTTATGGAATTTATGTCTAAATTTTAGTCTAGGACAATTTTTTTAATTAGCAACCAAGTATCAATATTACCTTTGTGATTTTATCATGTCAATATTACAAACATTGATTTTATCTCTAAACTTGATAGAATTTATGTCTCATTAGATGCTTGTAGGAAATATGGTCAATATATCTAGTACAAACAACCAATTTGCAAGTCACTATGAGAAACTAATGGCTAACCATTGTAGTAGGATCCAAGGTAAGCTATATATTTCTTTATTATTAACATTGTTTAAAATGAATGACATATATAGCTTGCTAATCTCTTAATCTACAGTGCTATCAAAGGTGGGAGATCCAGAACACCATGGTACAATTGAATTGATCTTTGATATCTTATTTTGTTTCTTCATCAAAACCACCCTACATGGGCATTTTGATTCCATACATTTATCCTTGAAAACCAATGTAGGTTTTGCCAAGATAGTAAACAATAGCACAATGGTGGCTCAAAATGGAGATCCGAGGGTGGCGGACTATCTACCAATCAATAAACAATGTACTTATATCATCTTACAATATATCTATGCTAATAAATGTCATTTTACTTTGATTATTTTCTATATTACCACTGTCATTCTAATTTTTTGTAGCAACATCCCTTCCTCACATGGGAGAAAGGCCCATTCAAATTTCTCAAGACAAGAGTGTAGATACCTTGCATGATGGTTTTCTTCAATAGATTCAAACCTATAAGGACTTCTTGAAGAAAAAGATGAGTGAAGTTGTATTAATTGTTGGCTTCTATATTTTGTCAAGTATACCAGAAAGTAGTAATCAAGTTGGAGTTTTATACTTCGTATATGAAAGACAGTGAAATATTCATCAGGTTCAACATGACAAGGAGGCTATTGACCTTCATTCCATCTTACAGAATTAACTTTAAAGAATATAAGTAGGTGGTTTTTTATGCCAAATCTTCTTCATTCCTTTTGTTTTAGAAACACTGGCCCTTGACACTTTGCAAAAAGGTTCACACATGTTGATGTCTGGTCCAAGAAATCTGTCCACTAAGAAATCTGGTGATAATTTGACTTTGTGTATTTGCAAGTAGTATAGAAGACATTTATATGATTAATGTTTTAGCATTACTTGTATAAAATGCAGTCAACATTAACCAAAAAATTATAATCTACATCAACTTGAATGTTTTGGTGTTTCAAAAGAAAAGATAGGGGCACATCTACATGACAAACAATATGAAGCTCCTCTGAATGTGCACGCTAGAAAATCTCAAGGTAACATTAAATATAAGTTTTTATATATATGTCTATATATCCTATATGTATGTGTATATTGATATAGTTTTGAATGTATATTAGTTCACCATGAAGATGGGGGATTGGCCACGAATATCTTCATGAAGATTACATGAACAAAGAAGAAGTATCATTGAGGCATAAAAATATTGGCAAGAGTCTTCTAAAGTCTCAAAACACTGGGCAGGATACTGAACCAATTCAAAATCTAATCAAGAATAACTTTGGTGACAATTCAACTTTTTATCTTTACGAGTAGCATATATTTCCTATGTATACACAATATTTTAACATTATTTCTATAAAATGCAGTCATAACTAGCCAAAAAAGAGGAACACTAAATAGTAAGGGCTTCTCTCTACATGACAAGCAATGCAAAGATCTGCCAAATGTGTATTATAGAAATGATCAAGGTAATATTATAATTTCAATATTTGATATATGTGTCTATTTATCCTATAATGTACACATTGATAGTTCCTACTGTATGGTTATTCAATATATATAGGAGGGATTGGCCCCAAATAACGAACAAAATCTGAAAGACAAGAATTCTAGTGATAATGATACTTTATATCTGCATAACTAATACAATATTCATTTCTTTATACACCATGTTTTAGAGTCATTTTCATGACATGTAGTCAAATTTAGCCACAAATCTTGTAATACTCCACATAAACTTGATCATTTTGAGGGGAATGGAACAATGAGGGTGTTTCTTTACATGCGAAGCAACGTGAAGTACCTCCCACTGCACATGCTAGAAAAGTTTAGGATAATATTCAAATTTTAAATATTCAAGTATGTATTTGTTTTTCCTATACATCTTTATATATTAATGTAGATTTGAATGTATACCAATTCACTGTGAAGGTGGAGGATTCACCATGGATGATGTTCTTGAAGATCACACAGAGGATGATGATGTTTCTGTAAGGTAAACTAATATTGGAAAGAGGATCTTGAGGGATCAACATGTCAATATTTACTCTGACTAGGCTATTGAACCACTTCAAAATTTGACCAAAAAGAATACTAGTGAGAACTAGACCTTGTTTGTACATAAGTAATGCAAAAAAGCTTCCATACAAACATTGTTTTAGCATTATTTTTAAGAAATGCAATTAATTTTGGTAGCAGAACTTATGATACACGTCAATATAAAAATGTTAATATTATAAGAGGGTCCTCCAGTGGTGAGGGAATTTATCTACATAACAATGACATGTGTACCATCTCCTATTGTGCTTGATAGAATGGATTGTGGTAACACTATAATTTTAGTTTTATGTTTTTGTTAGTCTTACATATTTGTTTTAATGATTAAATTCCTAATATTTGGTAGCTCAACCTGAAGTGGGGGATTTGGTCACAGATAGAGTTCTTGAAGGTTCAATGAATGATGATGATGTTCCGATAAGGCATGCTAATGTTAGTAATAGGGTGTTGAGGTCCCCTAGTTTGGACAATCACTCACAACCAGATACTGATCTAAATAAAGTTATGGAAGAGACATATAACCATCATGGTAATACTTAATATTTTGAGCTTAAATAAATTACTCATTATTTTATTCATGTCATAGATCAACTGAAGAGAAATAGGGTTAGAGGGAAAAAATATAAGCTTCATGTCATTTAGAAATGGTGGTGGAGATAAAATAAAGATATAATTTAATTCTAAACATAATCTAATAAGTAAAAACCAAACTCTTCTGCCCAGCCGAATTGGTGTTATTGTTCATAGTTCAATAAATGCTCCTCTTAGTTATTCAAGGTGGAGTCGCACTCCTAGTGAAAAGGAGAAGATGCTCAAACTAATTCAGGTTTCATTTAGTTTCTATGTGTTACTATCATTGAATAATCAAACTACATTTTTTATATTTTCTTAACTATTATGTAGGATGATTTTATCATTCATAGTGATGAGTTATTACCTGAGAAAAATGATTTCAGAACACGTTCAATATATCGATCATTGAATAAGGCTTGGTGTGAATTTAAGATTGAATTGTATTAACTTTATCTGACATGCATTGCTGATGATGAAGCTCTAAGAATTTGTCATCCAAATGTAAAAAAATGTGATTGGGAGTTTCTTGTGAAAAATAACTAGAAAGTTGACTATTTTAAGGTAAACATAAAATAAATTGTGAGTTTATGAAATGATCTACTCTCTTTATGATTGATATTTTCCTGTAGAATTTTTTTTCACTTCCTTTAGGTTTCTATGCATTGATCCTTTTTCATGTTTATTTTTAAGGTTTCCAGTATTCATAGCAAGATAAGTCATTCTAAACAATCAATTCTTCATTGTACTGTAAGGACTCCATTTAGTGTTATAGAATACGAGGACGTATGAAATTTGATCTTATTGTTCCTGTTTTATAGTCTTAGGTCATAATTCATATCATATAATCTGTTATTATAACAATATATGCTAACAATAACAATGGAGTTGTGCCAAGTCAAGCAAGGATGTTTGAACTGACCCGAATGAGAAAAGACAAAAAGCTCATGGATGTTGTTGCTGAAGAAAAGATGGTAACCAGATTATAGCTCAAAATAAATTTCAACGAATTTGTAAAATGACAATGCTAACAAGTTAATTTGTTGTTTAGGAACAAATCACCAATTTGAGGTCTCAACATGAACAAGGAAAAATTGAAATTAGTGATGATGAGATATGGTTGAAGGTCTTTGGACCTAAAAGATCAGGCCATGTACATATGCGGGGAAGTATAGTTGTTGGCCATTCTTGCTATAGAAATCCTATTCATGTGAAAGAGATTGAAAAATATAAGCAAGAAGCAAATGATGCACAAGCTAGAGTTGAATAGGAAAAAAAAGTTGCAGCAGAAGCAAGAGCTATAGTTGAACATGATGATCAAAAAGTTGATAAAGCTCACACTTACATTAGAGAGTTATTCAATGTAATAAAGTGTAGTAGGATTACAGATGCCATGAATATTGACAACCCTAATGATGAGGTATTGCATAAATTTAATGATACATTTCTAATCATACATCATATTAGTAACACTATTTATTTACATGTTTTGGAGTACTATGGGAGTCTCTATAACTCATGGACTGATGGAACTCATTGTTTAGATGAAAAACACAAGCATTGGACCTCATAGATGATCATTTTTTCTATGAATTTGTTTGTAGCAATTCATAAATATTTTTATCTAAGATTGGCAGTGTATTACCTCACTATATAGTTGGAACAAAAACATTGGTTTTATGTAGTATTTTAGTGTTAAATTCATATATATTTCTTCTCAACTTTGGTATATGTGTTGTGTTCACATATATTTAGTTACTTTGATCAGTTCTTTGTGCATATGTTGTAGTTGTGTCTTCCATAGGTAGATTTGCTCTTCCATGGTACACTAGAAGCATCAAAGCAATAAATAATAAGAATAATCAAGGGCTCCTGTCTCTTAGTTATTAATTCAACGGAATAATCAAGGACTTTTGTCTTTCAATTATTAACTAATTTGAGGTTTTTTCATTATCTAATAATCTAATCTTGGTTTTACTTTTGAGTCTATAGATCCATTTAAGTCATTATAAGTTGTAATATATATATATATATATATATATATATATATATATATATATATATGAGTTTGTTTTTAATACCCGGCGGGTATCTTATCTTTGTTACCCGTGCCTAAAAAATACGGTGGCACTCATCGTGAATATAGACATAATGCCTGTCGTCGGCATGGTCCATCTGCGATCCTCCTCTCGCATGTGGCGGTGGCTCCAGATCCGGGATCTTTGACTGGATATCGGCTCGGAGAGGCCCGTTCTCGACAGGCGGACCACGAATACGGCGGTTTGGGCTGGGTTGCAGGTGACGCCCCGCCAAAGGTAGACGGTGATTGAGGCGTTGGTGGTGGAGTCCCAGGTGATGCGGCGACGGTTGTGTGGAGTCGAGGCGAGGCGAGGAAGGAGAGGAGGGAGGCCTTGTCCGCTGTGGGCTCGGAAAAGGAAAGGAGTAGTAGGAGAGAGAGGTCGAGTGAGAGGAGGAGGAGAAGGGGTAGCGAGGCGGTGGGATGCCGCCAGGGAGCCGGTGACGGAGCCATGAAACCCGTGCTCACTGTTGAGGTCTAGATCCAGATCTCGAACAACAACCCCTCATTGACCTACGTCTCCGCCACGATCCAGAAGCTTCCCGTGGTCTGGTTGTAGGTGGAGAACCTTAGGATCTGGGCGATCGAGTACAAGATTCCACAAAGCATGGTGATATGGCCACCGAGTCACACACTAAATGTCACGGAAAGGTTCACATGATGACCTCCGGAGATGTTGGTGCCCACGAACAAGCCGAAGGCGTGGGTGAGAGAATCCCACGGTAAGCATGATCAGACTTTCCCTCCACAAGAAGAAGCACAATGCGTGCTGGCACAATACCAAGATTCAACGAGTGGGTCTCGATGGGTCCCCAATGGGGGCAAGGTGATTAAACGGGTCGGAAGTCACTATAGCAACTTGGCAAGTCCTTCTTGTGTCTGGCATATCCTTTTTGTGTTGGCACCCGGGTGGGATTGACGGTGGCACTTGCATCCTTACAGTAGTAGTCAGAGACTAATATTTTCAGGGGATATTGGGGGACTTTCTAGTTCTTTATCCGTGTGAACATCTTCCAGAAGATTGTTATCCCTTCGCAAGTCCAACGACGATGACACATAATTGTAACCATGTCATCTCAGTTTTTGGAAGGGAGTTGCTGCAAGGACCTATGTCGTAGGGGTTGTGGGCATGTCAACGGACCTGATGTAGAGGCTTATACCTTAATAGCGGGGTATGAAATTAAGGGGAGCTCACTGGAAAATTTGTTTAAGGCGACGCTCTGTTTCTGGAGAAAGAGTAGTGTCCTGTGCAAATAGGGATCGCATCCCTTTGTATCACCTTCTCCACTCATGGAAAGCTGATTTAGAAGAAATTGTTGTATAATCTTGGCACCACGTAACTGAAGATCATTGCAATACAAGTGAGTAGCGGCGGAAATAATCAACGGAACAGGAGCAGCCTGAAAGAGGGCTCTTGTAGGGATTAACAAAGGCATGTCGTCACAAAGAAGGGAGTTGGCTCACAGTACTCTAAGAGGAAGGGGAAAGCTAGCAGGAGAGTGCACTTTGTCTGGTTACTAGTACACATTAGTGGGGGTAAGTGTGCTTCTGTATGGCTGGGAAGAAGCACTGAGGTGCCCAGTGGATTGATTTAGGATCAGGAGTGGTGGGTCTACCTTACTCCCTTTGCAAAGCCAAGCCTTTCCGTATACAAGATTACAATGACACATTACGTGGTGGAAGAGATGCGAGAAGAAATAATACATTTCAAACTGAGAGTAATGCTTGAGTAACTGAGAGTAATGGTTGAGTAACTGAAAAAACCCTGCAAGTAACTGTCACAACTCTGGAGTAACTAAAAAAATACTGCGAGTAACTGAAAACGGAGTACGAGTAACTAAAAAAACATTGCGAGTAACTGTGACAATACTGTGAGTAACTGTGATAATAATACGAGTAACTGAAAAAACCCTACGAGTAAATGTAATAGCAGTTAGAGTAACTGCGAAAATACTGCGAGTAACTGTCACAACCCTACGAGTAACTGAACAAACAATGCGAGTAACTGAAAAAACCTGTGAGTAACTGAAACAAGCCTGTGAGTAACTAAACACTGCAAGTAATGGTTGAGTAATTGAACAAACACTGCGAGTAACTTTCACAAACAAACGAGTAACTGAACAAACACTGCGAGTAACTGTCACAACACTGCGAGTAACTGAACAAACACTGCGAGTAACTGAAAAACCCATGTGAGTAACTGAAAAAACCCTGCGAGTAACTAAAAAACCATGCGAGTAACTGAAAAAAGCATGCGAGTAACTGTGAAACACTACGAGTAACTATGACAACAATGCGAGTAACTGAACGAGCACTACGAGTAACTCAAATAGCAGTTAGAGTAACTGTGAAAACAATACGAGTAACTGAAAAAGCACTACGAGTAATTGTGACAACCCTGCGAGTAACTGCTATGAGATACATTTACTTGTGTGTTGTAAGTCTAAAAATACATTAATTCTAAATCATATTATAAGTAGGAGTATTTCTGGGTTTAATAGATAACGTTCTATGCTTTGTCTGTGGTATTCTTGCATGAATAGCTGTTGTGGTTTTGTATGAAGATATATACTTTCAGTTAGCTTGTCAAAATAAACTAACTCAAGAGGAAGAGTGATGATCTCGTAACCCATAAAGTAATCATAAGAACATTAAGGGTAACTGTAAGAACACTAAGAGTAACTGTAAGTACACTAAGAGTAACTGTAAGTACACTAAGAGTAACTGTAAGAACACTAAGAGTAACCGTGACAACAGATAAAAGTAACCCTTTGATTAAAAAAAGTAACTCTTATACTTTGTAAAAGTAACTCTAACAGAAGAAGTAAAACATGTATCACAAAAACAATGTGTATGGAACACAGAGTAACAGAGACATCTTGTAAGTAACTGTACGAACACGAAAGCAAGTGTTAATTCCAAAAAAAAAAGTATCTATATCAGAACTCATTGACAAATAAAAGAGATGAACTCGTCATCGATAAAGTAATTATAAGAACACCTAGAGTAACTATAAGAACACTACAAGTAACTGTGACAACATATACGAGGTTATCAAAAGTAACAAATAGATTACCAAAAATAATAAAAATATTTGTATGTTTTATGTCGTTTGCAATGGTTGCCGCAACATTACCAATCATAAAAACTCATAAAAAATATCAGAAAACTCTACGAACACCAATGCCATGATGAGCTCCATAAACACAACCATTGTTGACTCCATACTGGGCACATGAATACATAAAACTACAAAAATTATCAACCAAAGTTGACTATGTAATAACTAAAACTACAAAAATTGTCAACCAAAGTTGACTATGTAATAACTATGTTGTATCAAAAGTAAATATATGGTATGAAAAATAACTACTTAAAACAAAAAGTAGCATTTGGTCATAAAAAGTAACAAATTGATTATGAAAAATAACATACAATCAATATAATATTGTTTGCACATAATATATTGATTTTTTCATCAAGAAAATGTAGGGGGCAGAATAATCAAATCCCTTTGTGTTCTTATCTCACATCTTACTAATGCAAAAAAAATGACAGCAGACTGAGTCCTTCCTTTAATTTATAGGCTGCTAGCATGAAATACCATGGAAAGTAGTGAAAGTGTTTTGATAACTTTGTCTACATTATCAGTTGTACCCATTTTGTTCTAAATTCAAGCATCAGCTACAAGCGCGTACTCTAATCACAAGAGTAATCAGAAAATTCAAGGGGAGCAGCCAACGAAAGACACACAAGGTAACAGACTGGAGTTGAAAAAATAGCAGCCAGTTGAAAATTAATGTTGCAGCGGTAAGCGGTGGCAGTAGTAGAGACTGAGAGGGAAGTAGTAAAAGGTGACCAATATCTCAAGGTGGAATTAAGGTGGGAGAGATGCCTGCAAGAAACTGTAAAAGAGGTTAGGGGAAATGAGAAGGTCCATTGATGGGAGGTTGTAGCCACACTGCAAAGCAGCAAAGGGAAGTAAAAGCTAAGGAAGAGAAGACAACCATTAGAAGGTGCATTTTTTCACCAATTACATTCTGAAGACAAGAATTTAATTTATTTTCACAAATAGTAGCCACTCCTCATATAGAAATGTCCAACGCTACTACTCACTATTAACTGTACCATTACGTCAAACACCTGTAGAGCGTTTCATGACAACGAGAATGCACAGGCTGTAAATATCAACTCATCTCAATGAGACAGAATATTGAAAGAAATTTAGATACTGTAAAGTCATTTTGGATAATGTATAACTCACATATTATTAACATTCAAATTCACACATGCAATTAAAAAAGTAACAAATTAAGTATACAAAGAGGCAGGTTATCAAATAGTTCTGTTGGGAGTCCATTAATAGTGCATGCTAGACCTGTCAAACGGGTGGGTGGGTTGAGTTTGGGTTGAGTCGTTGCGGGTGCGGGTCAAAAAGATACACTTCTAAACGGGTGGAAGAAAAGCCCACCCAAACCCGACCCAGCGGGTTGCGGGTTGCCCGCGGGTGCCCATTTAAAATGTGTCCAATCAACAATAAGTTTCTAGTTGCTTTCCCTAATACTAAAAACTACATTTAAAACATGTTGTAACTATTATTTTTATGTCAAATATAGTGCAAAGGAAGAAACCAACTGCTATGTTTGATGTCAAACCATTAGATTAGTTGTCGATATATATTTATGCAAATTTAAAGAAAAAATGACAGCTAGTTGTTGTATGTCAATGTAAAATAGGAAAACCAACGTGGTTTTTATAGATAAATATCACAAAAACAACACATACTTTTATCATGTAACATTAGATATTTCTAACATTACAAGTACTTGTTATTGCCTATTAAATAAAGAGCATACAATTATTGTTAGTAAAGGTAAAGATTTGACTTGTATGAAACAAGTAACATCTTTTAAAAAGTGTATGCATATATTATGTATATAAATATATTTGCTTCAGTTAAGTGGGTCACCCGCGGGTGCCCACGGATCACCCGTGAAACCCGCTAAATAAACGGGTGGGTATGGGTTTGGATGATTTTCAGCGGGTGACAAATTTCGCCACCCAAACCCAACTTAAACGGGTCGACCCGTAGGCGCCTGCGGATTTTGACCCAGTTTGACAGGTCTAGTGCATGCTCACATATGGTCACGTTTGCATTTCGTCAAACAAGCTTCGTGCACTCATGAGAAGAAAATGTATTCACGGAGTAGCAGGAGAGACAAAGAAGGAATAACATTGCATAATCACGGATATCCCTCAGTAGAAATTTCCTGAGCCACTGCCATACGATGACCAGCTACACACGAGGAGCCGGAACCAGTTCTTATTCCAGAGTATCTCTCATTGGCGTTTGAACTTGTAGCTTTGTCACCTGTACTGAAAGATGAATTTTCTCTCGCTCGTCCCCAAAATCTCACAGTATTGTACCCTGCAGCTTGGAGGCCGCCCTCGTCAGGAACATACGAAAGAATCTACCCTTTCGGAGACCCAGTGGAGACGTCGTCAGAGCATCAGCTGTTGCCACCATGGGGCGAGCCACACACACCTTGCTCCCGCACATGACGGAGCTTTCTGAGCGTGCTCACCGGCAGCATGTAGAACTTCTGTCTCGAACTAGGACGGCATCCAGGGATATCACGTTCATCCATGGGTTCCAGAACATGTCAGGTCTCGTGACGCCGCAACACAGGTTGGCCTCCATGACCTCCGTGCCAATGAATTGGGTGGCTCCAGAGTCTCTAGCATGAGGCCAGAGACAAGTTGAAGAAGCGGGTGGAGAGGGAGGAAGATGTCGATTGTGGGATTCAAGCGGATGATTGCGAGCGGGCACTCGGTCGTGTTGCCAATGACTAGGTCCTAGGCCAGGAAAGGGTTCAGAGGCAGTGAAACTGGAGTTGGGACTCAAGAGCTTGCAGCCGTGGTCGTCGTGCTGGGACTCTCGCCGCTGGATTCTTGTCGATCAACTATTCAACTATTGTTGCCGGTCTTCCAGTAAAGAGATATGATAGGATGGCACAAATTGTAAATACCATGTACGACGCTCAGTTAAACGACTAATAGTCGGTTATTAAATAAACTCCATATATATATATATATATATATATATATATATATATATATATATATATATGGGTATATATATTCGCTACCCGTGCGGGTAACTAAGATTCGCTACCCGTGCATCAGTTTTGTAATGGGATGGCACATATATGTAATGAGACAGCCAAATTTGTAATAAGACAACCGAAATTGTAATACAAAGACTCGTTTTGTATTACAGCGCTGTTACAGTAATAAATATATATTTATTACTGTAACAGCGCTGTAATACAAAACGAGTCTTTGTATTACAATTTCGGTCGTCTCATTACAGATTTGGATTGTCTCATTACAAATGCATACTTTCCCTTTATAAAACTGAAGCACGGGTAGCCAATCTTAGTTACCCGCACGGGTAGCGAATATATACCCTATATATATATATATATATATATATATATATATATATATATGAGTCAAGCTAGAATACACTCGAGTGTATCCGGAGCGGAATACACTCGAGTAGTTTTTCATGATGCACTATTTTTTTTTGAAAATCTAATCCGTTGATCTTCTTAAACATCTTCTGAACAACTCATACGCAAAATTTGAGCACATTTGGATATGTATAGCTCATGTTATGAAGACCGCAAAAATTATATATATATATATATATATATATATATATTGCTCTCTCAGATTTAGTATTTGTGGATATTCTTTGAAGTCTATGTATAAGCCTGCGTCCTTTAGATTTCTATTGTTTTCTTCATGCTTTGACATGATACATCTTGTTTATTGAGAAGAAGCTATATGATTAAGCTTCACTCTAGTCAGGTTTGGACATGGAATTATTTGTGAGGATTTCTCGGTCAACTTGAGTATGCTTCTTGTGTTGTCTAGTTCAAATGTTGTGTTTCTAGTTACTAAGTTTCAGGTTGAGCACTATGGCTAATCTGGCATGGCTGATTCTCTTTATGTGAAGATGTCTTGAGATGGATGTGGATTTGATTTACTTATGTATGTTTTGATATGGTGCTAATGAGATAGATTCTTGTTGGATATATGGAGTTGCATGCTTATCTCTTCCTTATTTCATACTACAATCTACAATGTTGATTGCCTACAGGTTCATGGAGCTGCAAGCTAGTATCTCATTCCCTCCCTATTGGGGGCATGTTGTTACTCAACTTGTGTTATATGGGCATTTGATATATTTCTCTGAGTGTTATAAAGGCTTTATTTTCCTTTCAAATACTCTAATTTTCAAAGTTGTTCTTTATTTCTGATGAACATAGGTATGAATATTTTCTTTTTGAGCTGCTATTCACTACTTATGTATGTCCCTGTGCTTTACAAAATGTAGAGGTGTATCTGTTCTTGAGAATGATCCCTCTTTTTTGTTATACAGGAGGAGATCTTCCAGGATTGTCATTTCTTATTTTGTTGCAATGATTTCAGAGCTCGATGAAGATAAAAATGAGTGGCTTATTTGAGAGAGGGATCGTCCATTCAAAGGTAACTCTTTTAGCTAAGACAAAACTTCTCGTAATTGGTACTAAGAGGATGGTGATTAATCTTTTAAATGATTGATTTAGGATTAGTCTTTTAAAGACTGATTTAGGATTCATTGCTACATATATTAAACTCAAGCATGCATACATGACTTAGGTATGGGTGTTATATTGTGCAAGAGATCTTGCTTGTGCATGAGGCTTTCTCATGTACTTGCCTCATGTTATGAAACTTTCATTAGATGCTCTTCTCTTTTCAGGAGGATATGATTTTGATGTCTGTGTGGGTTCTGACGCTAAGAGAAGGAGTGCATGTTTTGCTCCTTGGTTTGTTGGGTTGTGTTTTACATCTAGAAGATCTCTCACAGATTGGTTCCTATAAGTTATTCCTTCAGCTGCAATTTCAACCATCTAGAGATACAGAAGCTCCAAAGAGGTTTAAGGGTAAATATATGACTACTTTTTGGCTTTTAGAATCTAATACATTTTCTGCAATTCAAAAATGCTTTGTTTGATCTATTGTTAGGAAGTAGAAAAGGTTATCAAGGTTTATATATATGAAGAAGGAGAGTTTCCTATCTTCCATGATGGTCCTTGTAAGAGTATATACTCCACTAAGGGTAGATTGATCTACAACATGGACATGGATCCATAGATTAGGATCATGAATGTCAGGCATGGAATAACCTTCTATCCTATACCTTACTGGATAAAGGAAGGTTGTAACAGAGGCAAAGAAAGACTTCTTTTAGAGGTACAATTTTTATATTCTTATAACAGTTATATTTCTTGTAGGATTACTAATAAGAATCCAACAATTGAGGTAATTAAACTCCTTTACTTATATGATTACTAGCCCTAGTTAGCCCTAGCACAATGAAATCAAATTTTGTTTGGACATTCTCTTATGGTTTGGTTCATGAAAGTAGAATATGGAGTGGTTATTGTGACTTACATGCTAGATTTTCCTCTCTAGGGAATTGACACACATTTCTAACACCATCACTCCTTTTTTCTTTATGTTTTTGTTTTTTTGTTTTACTATTATCGATCAATTGTTCTTTTCTATAACTGGTTCCATGTCCATGTTTTTAAGGAACGTAAATAGAATTGAATCTAATTAGAACAAACAAGTCAGATACTCACGACCACATTTCTCCTTTTCCATGCCAAAAATTGGTTTGGTATTTGTACAAGAGCTTCTTCATAAAGAAGTTGAGGTATGACATGATTATGAGAATTATGATTTGGGTATGAACTTTCCTTCAAAGCCTAGAAACATATTTCCATTGTTAGTGCAAACTGCAAGATTGTGTATGAATCTTTAGAAGAGATGATTCAATGGTTGGAGATATCCTTCCCATCATTACATGAAAAGATAAACTCAACTATGTAGAATGCAAAACTAGCAAGACAACTGAATCACCTAGATCACCCATAGGATGACTATGGCTTATCCTAGACTTAGTGTTTATACTAAGGTCACAAACCTAGGTTATCGCTTGAAAAATTTAGTGAATGTAACAATAGGTACATTGCCATATCTAGCTTTATATAGGATCCTTCAAATCAGCTTTTAGGTATACACCATATGCTTTATCCCAACAACAATCTAGAATTTGCAGCATCGTTGAGGTATTAAGGTCCATGCTCAGGAGCTCACTTGATTTCTTCCATAGATACTCCCCTAGCTTTCTTGTCACAAACAATGGGCTAGAAGTCTCCCTTTTCACCTATTTGCAGTAGTGGCACATATATGCATGTTGAATCTTACATCTCATAACAATATTTTGGGTAGGTACACCCTGATGCAGAGTCTTCCATACTATGAATTATCTCGGGTTAGCAAGTCTTGCATCGATATTATTCTGCTGACATCCAATCAGCACATACTACCTCCATATTCTATTAGCTATCCAACCTCTAAAGGAATATTTACAGCCAATCACCACTGCATCTACGCCTCCCTTTCTCTCTTTTTCTTGTCTCATGTATGCCTAGGTACTTCCCTTTAGCATTTATTTGTCACAACATTAAACCAATAATATGGTACATATTGTTTCTAAAAGCAAGGCATGTCCACATTGAGATACTGACTATATGGTAAGATATTGAGCCCTGAAGAATCCTCCCACCTTGCGTCGGCAAAGTGTGTCATGGAATCTGTTGCGGTGAGCAATTATGCAAATTGGATATTGGGTGGCTGGTATTTGTTTAATTACTATTAAATAAGATGAAAATGTCTTGTGTTTCATCCCTGAAAGGGAATGATAGTATGGCACTATATACACAAGAAAAAGAGTAAGCTATCATGTAAGATTAGTGAGTGAGAGTGGGATGGACTATGCAAGATGTACCATGTAATTCATATTCTCTTTAGTTGTTGTTAGCAGTGTTAGGGTTCACAATGAGTAGTCATGGGTTGGCATACATAATAGGTTTTTGTGATACTTCTGTTCTTGGATCCATGGAGCTTTGTATCTTGGCTTTTACTTTATTTTGTCAGTTCTTTAGGGATGTTATTTGAAATGCAATTCATAATGGGAACCTATAACATCCACAGATTTGAGGCCTCAAAGAAAATGATCTTAAAAGGAATGATTGGACTACCCATATCACCAAGGTGCACCTCCTTTTTAGGGAGTCCATCACTAAAGAAATCCATATCTAAGCATGCTTAGCTTGGAGTACTAGGGTGGGTGACTAGTCGGGAAGTTGATCTTGGCTTGCATGTGAGGAAAAACGCATAGTTAAGGCTTGTAGTGGTCTATGGGGCCAATCGTCATCCCTAAAACTCTACTAGAGACTTAGGCAGTGGGTCGAGGTGTTACAAATGGTATCAGAGCCAATTTCCCTCCAGTAGGTGGGGCCCACATGGTCCTGTGGTATGCCAATCTTTGAGCCGTGTGATCCACGCATGTTGGAAAGGGCTATCTGAGTTGATGGAGCCACCCATGCATTGGTAGTGTCCAGGCATGTTGGAAAGGGCTATACAAGTTGATGGAGCCACCCTTGCGTTGGTAGCTGTAGCTGGGAGCTAGGTGTACATGGTTCATTTGGGTCTACAATGAAATGGGGAAAATATTATGAGGACATATAGTTGAGCCTTGACGAGGACGTCAAGAGTCTAAGTGGGGGACATTGTAACATCTCAGGATTTGAGGCTTCAGATAAAATGATCTTAAAAGGAATGATTGGACTACCCATATCACCAAGGTGTACCTCCTTTTTAGGGAGCCCATCACTAAAGAACTTCATAGTTAAGCGTGCTCATCTTGCAGTTTTACTAGGATGGGTGACCAGTCGGGAAGTTGATCCTAACTTGTGTGTGAGGAAAAAGTATGTAGGTAAGGCTAGTGGTGGTTTGTGGGTCCATTTGTCATTGGAAGAGCCTTGGGCTGTGTCATGAAACTAGAATCCCAATCCCATGAACCAAACAAATACCAAAGGTAACATGCGGAAGGTAAAGCTTATCACACATGAACAGATAATAAGAAAAAGGCACCAACATAATCTCAACAATCAACAAGATATATTAAGCAACATTATTATATTACATGATTTGAATTACATGTTCAAGAGTCACTTTGTACAAGTATGCTCATGTATACTATATCTGTATCTTACAATAAGTACACCTAACATAGCTCACCAAGCCCATCATCTTTCTAGCCATCTCTGAACCTAAAAACAACATAGGAGAAAAGGGTTAGAGCTAGTGGTGATCTGTGGGGCCAATCGACATTCCTGAAACTCTACTAGAGCCTTGGGTAGTGGGCCCGGGCATTACAAATGGTATCAGAGCCCATTCCCCTCCAGTAGGTGGGGCTCACATGGGCATGTGCCATGTCAGTCTTTGAGCCATGCGGTCCACGCATGTTGGAAAAGGCTATTCAAATTGATGGAGCCGCCCATACGCTGGTACTTTCCAGGCATGTTGAAAAGGGCTATCCGAGTTGATGGAGCCGCCCTTGCATTGGTAGCCATGATCGGGAGCTGAGTATACATGGGCCATTTGGGTCAACAATGAAATGGGGAATGATTATGAGGCCTTATAGTTGAGCCTTGACGAGTACGTCAAAAGTCTGAGTGGGGGAGATTGTAACGTCTTAGGATTTGAGGCATTGGATAAGATGATCTTAAAAGGAATGATTGGACTACCCATATCACCAAGGTGCACCTCCTTTTCCGGGCATGCTAATCTTGGAGTAGTACTAGGATGGGTGACCCGTCGGGAATTTGACCCCGGCATGCGCGTGAGTGAGGAAAAAGCGTACAGTTAAAGCTAGTGGTGATATGTGGGGCCATTCGTCAATTCTGAAACTCTACTAGAGCCTTGAGTAGTGGGCTCGGGCATTACAAAAGAGCTTCACAAGATCAAGCCACTCAAGCTAAGACATATGTGTCCAACAAGACATATTAACCACAACCTTCTACCTGTAACAAAGATCTCTACCCATCTTTTGAGAAACAAGGATAACCACTAGATTCCTTTATATATAGCTACTAACCCGAGTATGAGGCTCGTCATGGATATTACACATCGTATACATCATCTTAGGGTCTTGGGACATCTCCCTCACCTATATAGAAAACATCAAATTTTTAGTTGCCTCTTTCTCTAGGGTTAGATATTTTCATAGGACATCTAAGGTTCAACATTTTCAAGGAAACCACACACTAGGTCACTCAATTCATATATTTAGAAGTATTCTAGTTAGGGACTCGTCATCAAGTATTTCATCATTCATATTCTCAATATTTCAAATATTCTGGAGTTTAGGTACTTCGACCTTCTCCCGCGATGAGTTGACTCATATCAAGAGGTCATAGTTTATGTATGTCCCATGCTAGAGGTCCTTATTTGTGAAGAGATTGAGGCCCATGTTGGTCCCAAACCATATATCATATATCATATCTCAACATATACACGACTAGGTACAAGAAAGCATGCCAACCCACCATCTATGTTTAGCACATCAATTAAGTCACATGTATCAACAAGGTGCTAGGTCTAGCTAGGGATGCATGGTCAAACTCATTTCATATCATCAAACCACTTGGCCCTCTCAAGGACAAACTTGGGTCTTATCAACATCAACATCATCAACAATATCATCATCATCATCTTAGGTTATCTAGTTTACTCACTAGCCTAACCTATGTCATGGATCTAGACAACTCTAGAGACTATCACTATCATCTAAACTCTCTCATCTAGACTTGATGTTACATCTCTTTCTCCTAGGTTGCATGTAACCTCACTGTCTTTCTGCTTGTGGTAACATTTTTCATATGTACATATAATAATACTTGAAATATGTTTTCTTCAACATTTAAACAGGCGATGAAAACCACCATACTCCATTCGAATAAAACTAAAACCAAAATGAGTTACCACACTCATGAGGCATTCTAGTACCATGACACCTAGAGAACTAGCAAGAACATGGTGCATACTTGTGTAGACATCCTAAGCACATGTTGTGAATTGTGTCTAGGGAGGTAATTTACACAAGTCTACACCTAGTTCTAGAACATCTAGGTTCTAACCTAGAGACTAAGTCAACCTAGTCTTCAAAGGACATCTTATTAAGTTTTCTAGGTTTGAGATGTAAGGTGAGTTTAGTTTGTGTTTCATGTGAGCAATGTTTGGTGTGGTTATTGTTCATGCCCTGACACCATCTGTCATAGAACCAGAATCCTAGTCCCATGACCCAAACGAATACCAAAGGCAACATGTGGAAGTGTAAAGCTTAGCACATATGAACAGATAACATGATAAAGGCACCAACATAATCTCAACAATCAACAAGATATATTAAGCAACATTATTATATTACACATTTTGAATTACATGTTCAAGAGTCACTTTGTACAAGTCTGCTCATGTATACTATATTTGGATCTTACAATAAGTACATCTAACATATCTCACCAATCCCATCATCTTTCTAGCCATCTCTGAACCTAAAAACAACATACGAGAAAAGGGTCAACACACGAGGTGCTAAGTATGGGGCAGAAAGATACATATATATATATATATAAGATTTGCATAATTTGAAAAGATTTCAAGATGAAACGAACAATAATAAACATGTTAACTGTTTAAAAAAAATGCAAAACCATGTTTTATGTCATTTCACTCCATTATATCGACAATATCAAGCATGTTTAAGGCCTTTGACCATCTTCCCATCGGAAGGGTCCGTAAGGGTTACAAAATTAGCTAACCCTTTTATACAAGAGGGACCTCAAGTCCATAGACAAGAGCTAACCCTTTATCAACAATATTATAATGGAGTTTTGTATATATATGTGTTGAAGTTATAAAACTGACAAGGCAAACATCGAGTAAGACATATAAATACTACATGACAATATTGGGTAAGTAAACAAACAAGCATACAATACATATCATTTCAAACAAGAAATCTAGTCATATAACTAGATAAGGCCCATACTTGATTAAGAGATTTCATAACCTAACATATCCTTCACCATCTAGCCACATGCCAAAGTTGATTAACAATAAGATTACATATATGCATTCGATTCTCATCATTAACCCTAATTAGATGCATTTTAGGGTTTTGGCCAAGGTGGGTTCCAAGTTTCTTATTGGTTCAGTATATGATATTGTACTAATCTAAAGGGTCATCATGATGGTGTGGTTCAAGTTTCATGCCATTATGACGTTCCATGCTCTTTCTATAATCATAACAAGTTTTAAGGCATTTACATGCATTCTAGGGTCAAAAGACTCACAATAGAGCACCCTAGATCATGATTCATCAAGTCAAGAGGTCCATACCTAAAGATAATTTTAGATCAGCAACATTAATTCATCAGAAACACATAATTAGATTAGGTTGTTGTCCATTAGCAACAAAATTAGCAATCTAGGGTAAAGTTCATCATTAAGGTCCAAACTAGGCACATATGTACAAAAAGGAGTCATTTATGAGAAATAGGGAGAGAAAGACCTTCATTTAGTTCAAGTATACATCACAGGTACTGATTTAAGGATCATAGAGTAGATTGAGTAATCAAGATCCAAGTTTGCATCAAAATCATAAATCAACTATACTCCAAATGATTAAAGTATGCATCTTTTGGGAACATAGGGAACAAACGATGGAATTAGTCCCTAAAACTTAGTCCATTGTGTAGATCTTTTTGAAAGGATCAATTTGGTATATAATTTCGTATATTTTGGCCAAGGGAATTGAGAGTTATCATTTTTACAAGAATAAGCAAATAATCTGAATATTGAGTTAAGAGGGGCTATTTAACAGAAATGATGAAAAATGACTGCCATTGATCCTTTGGTCAAAGCTTGACCCGCATGGCAGATCGATGGCTGATAGATGTCGTGCTTCTAGCGTGTGCTCGTGAAGGAAATGAGAGAGGGGAAGGGGGCGGGTGATATGTGGTCGTTGATCTCTGGTCTTGGTCAGCCTTTGACCCTGATCTGACGGTCGCAGATCGTCGTTGTGCCACGGCGGAGGGTGGCCAAAGAAAAAGGAGAAACAATGATTTCATTAAGAATACAAGAGTAGTGGATTATGGTTATGATGTCAAGAATCAATTGAAAAGATATATCCATTATATTTTCAGTAAAAAATTAAAACAATGCCAAAACTTATGTGTTATAGATAAAAGAAATATTACCTATACTAAAATAGTTACAAAATTAGAGGTGAATAGTTCTTTGAAAAATACATAAATGGGATTGAAATTTCTCACACAAATATTTACTGTTGAAGTTTGTAGTAGTAACAAGAGAAAGAAGTTTGGTGGTTGAAATCTTACTTCCATTACAATGTGAGAAAAAATGTGTTAAATGAGTAGAGGAACAATATCATTGTCACCATCTACAAAACAAGGGGGTCTTCAAAGCATCACACGTTCTAGAGGTTAAAAATGATGCATCTCATGAATTAGATTTAGAAGTGGATTTTTAGGCAAAGACTAAAATCTACAATGCATATACCAGGAAAAAAAATTGGTTTGATGTATGGGAATCCGCAATAGTTGTTAGTTTCTAATGAGGAGGCTTATGAAAAAATATTAGAAAAAATAGTAAGATACTCATAAGGTTTCATTTATTTGAATTTTTTCTTATGATTAAGTAATGAGGAAAATTCTTTGGTGATTTTGGAGAACAAAAATATCCCAATCCACCATATCGATTTGCTTTTAAACATGCATACGACTCAAATATATTTTACTCTAAGAGGAAACACAATTTCTTATTGGCCTTTGTGTACATCACGTATTGGCTCCAAATGTGTATATATTTGTTATGTATGAGTTAATGAAGCCTTTCTAGAGGATATCCCTTGTTATTATGTGATTCATGATAATATTGTGCTAATTGATGATGCTACAAAAAGGACTAAAAATGTTGTAAGTTTGAAGATATGCATTTCAAATTAACGTATTGAACATCAATCAAATAAAAATAGAGTAAGTACTAAAGCATGTAACCAATATACACTCTAAATTGTAATGTAAAGTTGGGTGGGCATGTATGTACACAAAAGTGTTTACTTTTTTACTTGAGTTCTATTATTCATATTGTTGGTCATGTTCATGATGATATACATTATATAGTGACAAAAAGATGAGTATATGGAGAAGTGCAAGTGGCAAATTATGTACTTGAAAACCCCTCTCATATTGAAAAGTAAATTTCCTATAACAACTATATAGAGAACAATTTTGTAAATGAGTGTATGTATGATGGATAATGAGGAAGGATAGTTTCACAAAAAAGAATGTGGAAGAAAAGTAAATATTAAGAGTTGATGTCTAGAAAGATAAGAAAATATTCTTATAGAATAACAATATTAGAATTGAAGCAAGCGTTGATGAGTAATAAGAGAAGAATATTAAGTGTCTCCTAAGATGGTATGGACATGTATAATGTTGATCAGCTAATGTACCAATATTTCAAAACACTAAATCATTGGACATAGTTAAAAGAGATAGAGGAATTCTAAAATTATCTTGGGAAGAGTTTATAAGGAGAGATTTATGATCTCTTCATATCAATAAAAACATGACTAATAACATTGATGAATGGAATTGAATGATCAATGTAGTCGATGCTTAACAATTGGATCAATTGATAAAGGTGTTGCTAGTTTACCATATGTCATGGGTTCAAAACAAATGGGGAACCATGAGGAGGGGTTTATAAGCAATAACTAAAAGTTATGGATCATGGTTTGTGATGAACCTAGCAATAACATCCAATTTGGTGGATGTTACATGCCTGTGTTACCCTTCATTTCTTTCAGTAACCTAGGTTTAATATGATAAATTTTACTTTGCTTGTATATATAGAAATTCCCCCATTCTTTATAACTTCAAAAGTTTTTGTAAGAAAATAAGAAGTGTTGAAGAATATAACATTTTCATTTGTCATTAGGATTCAATAACTGATAGATGTCTGGTTCATAGGATAATACTAATGTAAAATGTAGAAAATCCATTGGTTAATCAAGAAATGGAGGAATGATACGTGTTATTTTCACAACAAATTAATTAGGAAGAAATCCCTAGAGTTTTACCTTTAAAATGAAATCAATCCACCCACCAATGAAAAAGATAATTATAGCGCAAAAAAGGTTGAACCCAAGAGACAACATGATTAAGAATTATATCTAAATCTATTGCTAAGAGTAATATTCAAAATCCATTTTTTGAGAGAGATTATAACTAAAGCATGAACTAATGGTTGTAGAAGTAAAATTGATTGAATTCAATTAGTAAAGAGATATTTGGGGTCCTGTAATTCACCAACTTTTACTATGAATCTTTCTTAAATTGATTCAACTCCTTAATTTAATTAGTCAGATAAAGACCAAGTGGATTCACACCCTTGCAGAACACAAATTTCACAAGGGTCAAACATTCCACAAACTCGGAATCTTGGCATTTGTGGATAATTGCTCAACTATCTGGTAAAACTCTATTCGGTATCCCATCCAAAGTTTTACAAGTTTCAATTAGTGTTCTAATCTAAGGATCCAAGATCCATCACCAAGGATTATAACTAAAAACTAAAATAGATAGATCAATCACAAAACTCCATCAGGGATCTCATGTGGAGTTATATGGGTTCATTTAGTGTTTTATCTAAGAATCTAGAAACATCATCCAAGATTATGAAAAAAATAAATATAATTGATCGATCCTTAGAACAAACACATAAATGAGAAGAAATACATCTAACCAATAGAAATATTGGAGTAAGTAATTAATATAGATACACACTGTGAGGTTACTTTCAATGCCCGAGTATGAAGGTTTTACTTGCTCATAATACAAACAAGAACTAAAGTACAAACAACATATAAAGAGTCATGTTTCTAGAGTCTTGCAATAACAAAGCAATATCCGTTAGGATGAAGATGACTCATTTTCTTCCCTCCTTGATCCGTGTACCCAAGGAAGGCTCTAAGATGGCCGAGTGTGAGATGCCTTGTGCTTAGTATCCCCCATCTACTTTTATAGGGGAGAAATGTGGCTCTAAAGTCCTAAAAATGCATCTAGCAACAACTTCTTAGACTGGATCCACCATTCCAGCCCGTCGGATGGAGGTCAACCGGTCAATCATGGTAGGCTAAGATGTGAGAATCACAGGCAAGTCAGTTGAGGGACCGGTCGGTTGACTAGATGAATTGATGCTCGGGTTCAATGCATGTTATTCAATCAGTGAGATGTGAATCAGTCGATTCGACTATAATGGAAATTCACTTTTTTCATGTTGAGTCCATAGACTAGATGGCAGTCGACTGGTTGGTAATTCTAGACTTGGCCAAATCTTGCATGTGAGTTGAACGACTGAGTATGTTGGTCGACCAACTAGAAAGTATGGGAGGTTGAAATGTGCACTTGAAGCCTTCTGATATTCTGGGTTATTGGGTTTTGGAGTGATAGGATATGATTGAGTTGTTTTTCTACAATAATCGAGAAAATATAATAAAAATTCTAATTTAAGAGAGAAAAGCAAAATTAAGGAAATGAAATATTAAAACTAGGAAATATCAACAAAATGTTCATAAGGAAAGACCCAAAATATGAATAAAAATAGATGAATATGTATTCATAAAAATTATCCCAAATTTGAGCATGCTCGTCCTAGAGTAACATAGAATCATAAACAATTACCAAATAATACTAGCATCATGTCTTCCTCTTTTGAATAGCACTATTTGAATCCTTACCACCTCCCATGGCCAAGCGACCCTAATTTCTGGGGATCAAAAAATATAAATTATAACTCTCATGGCCAAGAGACCGTGAAATTGTTTTACAAATTGTCTCCATTTGAAGATCTACAAAGGAGCATATGTCATTGTTACAAGTTCTGTACAAGACCATGATCTACTAATTGAGTGGATTTGGGGTATGTAAATTCCCACGGGTATAAAATGGAATGAAAGGGGGTATATAAGAAGATGATCTCTCCTCTATTCAACTTGAGATCTTTTTATTTATGATGTAGTTACATTGATTCCATTTTTTGTGTGCACATTGTCATATGTTCTTTATTGGTAGTACACCTATATTACATATGAGGGGTTTGGAAGAAGAGGTAGAGGGGGAAAAGGTGTGCCTCCCCAAACATGGATTTTGGCACTTATTTTTGCCTCTTTATTTGTTTTTTATGAGTGGAGGGGTAAGAAAGTGATGGAAGAAATTTATAAGAGGCTAGACTTGTGTATCTCATATTTTGAATTTGGTGCCTTAGGAGCATCATAACATAATTCCAAGTCCTTCTACGCTATGAAACAATCAAGAATTTTCCAAAGTTATTACACAAATCAAGTAGGGACACAATACATTTGACTCCTCTCTCATTCATTATGGTGTACCATCTTTTCTAGGGGATAGTGCTATTTAAGGTCATTAGTGACTAGATGAGTTCAAGCAATGGAAGTTCATGAGTTTGTTACAAGAGTATTAAGTTCATTCAAGGGGTTTATTTGATTGAATCATGTAGAATTGTCTGACTAGATAAAGGCCAAACATAAATAAGAAAATAGAAAAATGTAAAACATTGAAATTTTTAAAGCTTAATTACATGTATATTGAAACTAAATGTTAAGAAAACTGAAAATAAGGGAAGATAGAGTGAGTGGAATACATATATACCACCCACCTCCATCCCAGACATAGAATTTTGCTTGTCCCAAGCAAATCCCAAACCTAAAATGAAGGGGAAAATTTTGTGGGTTTCATTCACGCGGTCCTTGCAACTCAAAGAAGGTGCAGCCGAAAGGAGTGTAGACAATAGATGCAACCTTAGATGGGAAGGTTCTATAGTATATCCAGTGGTTGGGTGGCCTTGGAAACTCAAAGGGGTTCTCTGGGCATTTTGAGGAAATTATTTTTTCCCTCATAATCCTTTTATTAAGGTCTATAGATATTGCTCTGTCAGTAGAGGAAGTGTAACACATGTGAACGGATCTTCAAAAAAAGGAACACCAAAGGGATGGTGCCTATATGTGGTCTTCAGGTGTAGTTCATCCAAGAATACTAGTGGTCGACTAATTTTTTTCAAGGCTAAGGTAGTCGGTGAAGAGTCTACCACATTTAGCACTAGCTGCACATGATCCAGTAGAGGATCTAGTTCTAGTTTCTCCTTGCTATATGTGGTCATCAAGAATAGTTCATCCAAGAATACTAGTGTTTGAATACTTTTTTCCAAGGCTAAGGTAGTGATTGAAGAGTCTACCACATGCAACACTAGTTGCACATAATCCAGTGGATAATTTAGTTCTAGTTTATCCTTATTACATGGATCTGAATGTAGGAGAGGTAGAGTTAATAGGAGAGGAGTAGTATCAATTAAGTCAACATCATTAACATTTTTGTATGACTATTGTCCTTCAGTAAAATCATGCAATCAACAATGTAATCAATGGGGGTAGTGGGGTTCATTGTTGACTCAGCATGTTGCTCTAGTTCCTTCATACAAAATGTAACCAAGTCATGTGTGGGATCAAGAGGATCTAGAATACAAATATTGTTAATATATTCGAATAGTGGGGGTATGTGAACTTTTTCTAGAGGTGGTGGCTCCCCATCTAGACCAACCATATTGGAATAAAAACTGGTTGTGGTGGAGTGTAAGGCTCATGGTGAGGAAGCCTTTGTCTATAAGAATCCACCAATTCATTATGGGAGGGTGGTAGTTCATTATCTAGAAAAGGCTCAACCAAGGTTGGTTGGGCATTGATAACGCCTAGATCAATGTCTAAAATAAGAGTGGTTGGTGGAGCTTCAGGTTCTGCATCTATACAAGTACAACTCTCATATTATGATTGTTCATACTATAATAATAAAGGCCCTAGCTAAGAAGTCAAAATACAAGTGTATACATCATATGTTGATTGCATCTCGTAGTCTGTGCCATTTCTACTTGATCCGACATAGATGACATAAGGATGGTATCATCATCATCATTGTCATAAACAATCATCCTTGGATGCTCCATCTTCCTTAGGGATCTCTCTCATTGCACCTTAAGGGACACATATGACTAGGAGAGTTCTGCCTTCAGCTCAACGAACATCATGTCTAGAGCATAAGGTTTCTCCACAATGGCATCTTGGGCCTCCCGTTGAGGTGAATATTGGTTCTCATAATAAATTTCTTCATTTTATCCCACATAATATTTTTGGTCATAAATACCCTCAGAATAGTCAGCGACATAGCATGGCTCCTCATAGTAAATCCAATTATATTGTTGGTTATAATTTGCTTCATATCTGCTTTGAGGAAGCCTGATATTATGCAAGATGTGGAGCTCCTCCATGGATCCTTTAACTTGTGGGATCACTTCATGGTAGATGGAGCCACACTTCTCACATAGTATGATTTCTTACTATGACCACTCCATTTTATAAATGAGTTGCTAAAAAGTTTGAAAATCTAATATCATGAATGAATTCCAGAAAAGTTTGAAAATTTAATATCATGCTAAAAAATTTCAAAATGTTTTCAACAAAAGAATAAGATGAATAAATTACAAAAATACTAAGAAAGAAATAAAGAACAAAACTTAAGATAAGAAATAAAATTATGAAATAAAACTAAAGATTATAAAAGCAAAGTAAAAAATTATAAATCAATACTAAAAATTACAAAACCAACTAAAATTACAAAACAAACTAGATGAATAAATCCTAATTATTCAAAGTAATGGGTTTTGAAAGAAACTTTGTTGTCTTTGAAAATGACACCAAAATTTGATGGTGTGTTTACACAACAAATTTACTCAGAAGAAATCCCTAGAGTTTAGCCTTTATAATAACAATCAACTCACCCACAAATGAACAAGTTAATTGTAGTACAGAAAAGTTTGAACCCATGAGAAAAAATGATTAGGAATTTTATTCTAACCTATTGCTATGAGTAATATTTAAAATCTAATGATAAAGAGTGATTATAACTAAATAGGAATTAAAGGTTGCAAAAGTAATACTAAATCAATTATTAAAGGGATACTAGGGTCTAGGCGTTCACCATCATAGATCATGTATCATTCTTAAATTGATCCAACTCCTTAATTTAATTGATCATAGGACCAAGAGGATTTGGGTCCTTGTAGAATGCAAATATCGCAGGGGTCGAACTTCTCTACAAACTCGGGATCTCGTCGTTTATGGTTCATTGCTCACCCATACACTTCAACTCCAACCGGGGTCTCATCTAGAGATTTTTGAGTTTCAAATGATGTTCCTCTCAACAATGAACAACTGGCCAAATAGGGAATCAAATCAAGTGTTGGGATGGCCAATTGGTCAACCAGAAAACCTTGTAAAGGTATGTGAAAAATTTAGAAGGGAGGCTAATGGGATTTTTTTTGGTTACTGATAACAAGCAGACTTCCCTCCTAAACTCCCCTACTATTTATGGGAGAGGATGAAAGTACAATGGGGGTAAACTTACCTTTAGTGATCCATGAAAATTAGGCCCATATGACATTATGAACTAAATAACAATAATTATAACATTCACCTCAAGATGGAGTATGGGTGAAACACATAAATACATCTTGGATTAACAAGACTCAATTCGATGATAAAAATATAAATGTAAAATTTCACTCCCCATACAATATTTTGACTCCCCCTTAGACACATCTATAAAAAAAATTTGACAATGCATGTTGGAAGCTAAAAATACTCAAGCTTCAGAGAAGGTCTTTTGAAGTGCATCTAGAAAGAAGGAAATCTCATAAATGGACTCCAAACACTTTAGAAAAATTGACCACCATCAATCTAGAGCAAAAGATGAAAAATGCCATGACTATTCCATCTTAATTGGAGAGGAATGTGTGAGTGGTATAATCACACTGTAAACACATTCCACATACATAACATGAAACAAACACATATGCACAATTTTGATGTATAAATAGAGGTATCTTCAAATTGTCTGAGAAGTATAGCCAATTGGAATTAGTACAGAAGACCACAGACGTACAAATGTAGCATGAATTTAAGCTGGACGAGGTGTTGATAACTACGATACTAGTTCCATAAATCGGGCACATGAATCATAGGGGCTTGATAGGGATGAATGGAACCATCAAGGAGGAACCCAATTAGATCAACAAAAGAGCCATGCCAAAAGATGCAACTCAAAGAAGACATAATAAAAGTAGCTTGGTGAAGATAAATATGGACGAATCCTTGCGAGTATAAAATTTATAGTCTAGAAATTTATGAGCTTGTGAAGAAGGAACTATCTATCTCAATTATAATTTAGAGAGAATGGTTAACTAAAACATCATTAACACTAGAGGGAACAAGAGGTTGGAAATAAGTGCAACAAACTCTGCCTTGGCCTACATAATATGGTACAAACACAAAAAGCTTGGTGTTAATGATTCAATTGAGATCCTTCTACATTGCATGAAGTGGTGCCATTTGGAACAAGAATGGATAGGCAACCCACATATCGTGACACAAACACAAAGAATCATACTATCACTGGAAAAGAGATACATTAATGATGCACTAGAAGCATAGTTTCATTGGGAAAGACACACCAATGATGCACTAGAAGCACATCATTAGTAGGAATGAAGGACCATAAAGAGATAGGAAAGATAGATTTACTAAATAAAATAAAGCTCCATTAAGATCAAAATAGCATGTCTGATGCACAAAGTCTCTCTTATAATCTTTCTCCTCATACTTTCTCTCCTTTATTTCCCATCCCTCACACCAATTATGAAGTGATTGAGTAGTTGTTGTCAAAAAGAAAAAATACCACTATGCACGTGGAAATTGATTCACACATCAGGGAAGGTAGGGGGATTTTTCAATGGAGAGAAAGAAAGAGAAAAAAAGAGCAATGCTTCTTTGTTGGTGCTTTATAAAACTAGAAGGGGTCTTTTTTCTCTTTTTTTCTTTTTCTTTTTTCCTTGTTGCGTTATTCTCGTTTCCTTTTTGTCAATTTAATATGCTACATTTTTTCTTATCATTTCATTTCATTCCAAGTCATCAACTTCAGCTCCAACCTTTCGTTCTCTTTCCTTTTTATCTCACCAATTCCTTTGACCCATTCAACTAATATTTAATTGGATAGGGGAAAACAAATAATTTTTTTATGATAAGAAGTATATTGGAAAGATTATTGGTAGGAGGTTTTAAAAAGGAAACAACATTAGTTATATAAAACAATAATACAAGATTCTTGGTAGGAGGTGTTAAGAAAAGGAAACATTAATGGATTCTGGTTTATATAGAAATAAGTAAAGGAAATTTTGTCTGGTAATGATGGAATGAAAAAGGTAAAAAAAGAGAATTTGAACAGGCAAATAATGATGATGCAAAGCAAATCGGACCAAAAAGAAAAAAAATTGACAGACATTGTTATTGGAAAGTCAAATGAGAAAAATAAAACCTTGGACCAAAAGGAGAATTTTCTTGGCATTGTGGGCTATGGGAGATGAATCTCACACAAGTCAAGGCAAGGAGGATGTTGGGAAGTGACAACTAGAAAAATAAGACTCAAGTGAGCAAGATAAACATAGATGATGGCCGCAATGGAGTGCATTAACAAAAATATTGGAGTTATATGATGAAGGAAGAAGAAAGGAGATGACCATGGAGGCTAAGATGATAATTGGAAGGAAGCTAGGTAAAGAAAGACGGCAGCTACCCGTAGGCATAGTCTCTTTTTCTCCCAAGGTTAGGATCGATGCTCTGATATCATGTGCAAATTAAGATGGGAGGATAATGGGATATTGATTTTTTGTTATTGATAGGAGGAAAAATTCCCTTCTATATATAGGATAGGAGGAAAGTATAAGGGAAGTAAACTTACCTTAATGGGCCAAGACCATTAGGCCCACATGACATAATAAACTAAACAACAATAACTCTTATAAGGTAGATTTAGGGTTACATTAGATGTTATTCTTTTAGTTGTTTTCATACAAGTCTTGTTGTCTTAATATGTTGTACTCAATACTATATAATATTTTTATCAGCCGTTGTGATTTTTTTATTATATGATATGTACAATATAATCTATGTATGGTTATTAAATGCATATGATTATTATATTAAATCCCTCAATAAGATATAAAAGTTTGAGATGCCTTCCATTGTGAAATACACTTGAAAACCTCAAAAGAATATCAAATAAGAACACTCAGTATGGTGCATTGTCTATCTTTGTGAAGTGTGATAATAAGTATGTTATTCTACTCAGCATGGTGCATTGCTTATTGTATAGGCCTTTAGGTTGGAATTGACTAAGTGATATTAATATGATGAAGCACCTAGGGATAAATATTGGATATTTTACACAAGATGATATATGGATAACAACTCTAGACTGTCTAGTCTACCTATAATGGGGTTAACGGGAGGAGGGGGTTGTTGAGCCATATCCCTTTCAAACACATAGAGGGAACACCTTATGAACTTTGGTTTAGAAGGAAACCTGGTTTAAAGTACCTCAAAGTGTATGGGTGCTTGGACAAAGTTACAATCCCTAAAAATAAGAAGAGAAAGCCTGGCCCCAAAACTGTTGAAACTGTTTTCATAGGCAATGTTGAAATAGCATTGCAAATAAATTTCAAGTAATAAAGTCAGACATCCCTGACACGAAAACAAACTCCATACTAGAAATCATACCTATAGACGTTGTTTACTATGAAAACATCTTTCCCTTCAAACCTAATGTTCCTAAACAAGTTTGTGAAGATCCTTCAAATGTTTCAACTACAAAACCTTCAGAAATCAATCAAGATTTAACCCCTTTTTCCTGAACCTGAATAGTTGAACCTTGAAGTAGTTGAGCCTCCAAGTGACTTTTGTTGGGGTAAAAGGGCTAAAGTAATAAAGAACTTTGGCTCCAAGTTCTACACATATATAGTAGAATAAGACTCCAAAACTTATATAGATGCCATGAAATCCATAGATGATGGTTTCTAGAAGGAAGTTATTGATAGTAAAATATCTATTATGAATAATAATACATGGATTGTAACTAATTTTCCTCTAGGTTGAAAAACCATTGGATGCAAATAGGTCTTTAGAAAGAAGTTGAAGGCAGATGGTAGCATAGATAAATTTAAGGCTAGGCTAGTATCTAAAGGTTATAAGAAATAAGGAGGAGTTGATTACTTCAACACCTATATATGCTCCTATAACAAAGATCACCTCCATATTTGTCCTTGTTGCATTGGTCATGATCTATAATCTTGAAATCCATCAAATGAATATAAAGAATGCCTTCCTCAGTGGTGATCTTATGGAAGAAATCTATATGGATCAACTTGAGGGTTTTGTGGTCCAAGTATAAGAACATAAAGTTTGTAGACTAGTAAAATCTTTGTATGGTTTAAAACAAGTACCTAAGCAGTGGAATGATAAATTTGACAAGATTGTTTTATCTTATGGCTTTATTGCAAATGAATGCATTTATTCTAAGAATGTTTATAATGAAACTCTGATAATGAGGTTGTTTGTAGATGATATATTAACTTTTGGATCCAGTGCTACAATTATTTTTGAAATGAAATCATTTCTTTCCAAGATTTTGGATATGAAAGGCTTAGGAATTGTTGACGTTGTTATCAGTATTAAATTAAGTAGATCTACTTGTAGTTATTCCTTAAATTAGTCTCACTATGTAGAAAAGTTCTTACCTAGATTTGATATATACTCTTATGTGCCCATTAGTACTCCTTATGATCCTTCTTTACATGGTAAGGCACACAAAGGTAACCCAGTGGATCAAACTAGATATGCCCAAGTTATATGAAGCATGATATACTTAGCCAATTGTTCTAGATAATACATTGCTTATGCTATCAACAGGCTAAGTAGGTACACTAGCTATCCTAATGCAAATCACTGGAAGTCTTTGGTTAGATTTTTTAAGTATCTTAAAGGTACCATGAGTTATGGTCTTTATTACACTTGTTTCCCAGCCATGTTAGAAGGCTATACAAAAGCAAATTGGATTGTTGACTCTGATGCAACCAAATCCACCAGTGGTTATAGGTTTTGCCTAGGTGGCATTGTAGTCTCTTGAAAATCATCTAAACAAGATGTGAGGGCTAAATCCATTATGGATACTGAGTTTATAGCCTTAATTTTGCTTGTTGTTAGGATGGTTCACTTAGAAATCTTGTACTCAATTTATCTGTAGTTTGAAAGACGTTTCCACCTATCTCAATATATTGTGACAATAGGCCAGCCATAGACAAAGCTAAACAATATAAGGGTAACTTGGGTAAGGACTTTATGACATTGAGGTATGAAGAGGTGAGAGACTTCATTACCCATGGTGTTATATCTTTGTAGTTTGTTAGATCGATAGAGAATATTATTATTCCTCTCACAAAAGATTTTGCTAGAAAGCTAGTACTTAGTGCATCGACGGGGATGGTCTTCTGCCAATTAGTTGAACACCACAGTGGTAACCCTACCGTCCCAAAACTAGATATCCCATGAGGAATAGTTCAAAGGGACAACTAAGTTGTACATGTGTTCAGTAGAAGCACAGTTTTGGAGTTTTTACTCTACACTCGTTCCTATGGCATTTGTGCTTTGGGGCTGTCTTAGTAGAGGAGGAGCTTTTGCTATAGATGCGATCAATGTCACATGTTTGACATGGTTTAAAATTGGACTATACACCCTTGGGAGATCCCTTCTATGTGAGTGTAACCCTAACAGTTTATATGAGTTGGGCATACTCATTAGAGCTCTCATGAAATAGAAACTTGTGAAGGTTGTAATGAGCATACCGATATCACTATATTTTGCACGATTTATTGAAATATGAATTAGAGAGCCTGGTTTTAGACGTATTTCATCAAGTCTCCTTAGATGTAGATGAACCATTGTGTGGAAAGGTTCAAAGCCACAAGCTACCTATGTTGTAAGATATAGTTTACGTCACTTTTCTTTTGTCATTTATAACTTTTTGAGGTTTATAAAATATGTGAGGGAATGTTGTATTCTAGCCATATATTTCAGCTTTATTTCAAACCTCTCAATCATCTTTTGTCTTATATTGCTTACTTTAAAATTAAGAGGAGTCCTCTTAAAAGGGAGACGAGACCAAAGGATTGTGTGCCTTTCTTTGGCTTTTGAGTTTAAGGCTGATTGAGCCGATTTGTGCATTGTGCTTTGAAAAATTAAGGAAAACACACACATAGACATGCATGCTTGTCTCATCTCACCAGGCCACACCACACCCCTCCTGCCATAGTCTGGTCCAGTCTGGCTTGGTTCTTGCATTTGATTTAATATTTTTATCGAACAAATATTTCTTTATTTTGCTTAACGGTATTTTATTTATGTCATTTGGAAATTTGATTATGCACCCATTCTTTAGTTTCCTTAGAACAACAAATGTCTTAAGCCACCTAAAAATTATAAATTGTTTTGAATCCTATCTTCTCAACTTTCTAGGTAGATTCATTAGCCATTAGACGATTGGTTCATGTCTCCTCAGTTCTATTTAAGTGCGCCCAATGAACTATTTGTTTGGGGACTTGCATACTCAATAATTGTTGAAAAAAAATTGTCTGCTTGTTTGCCAATTTGGGTGGCATTGTTCAGCTATAAAAGGACGAGTTTGAGCCATTTCTTACAAACCCAAAATAGAGAAAAAAAAACAAAAATATTGTTGTCTATTGATAATAGTTGAGTGCAAGAGAATTGTTGGGTGCGAGAATTGTTCTTTCCCTTTTGTTGTTGTGTGTGACCTCTACCACCTGCATTAGCATGTTAGATCACCTTCTTCCAACTCATCTCACGTCTTCTTCTCCACCCATTGTTGTCCATCCTAGTGTGTTTCATGCGACTTGATTTTTGGCGACGTTCGAAGCCATAGGATTGTTCAACACTAAACTCTTGCTGGCACCGACATTACCTGAGCAGTGGGTGACTGAATCTGGGAGGCAAGCCGCTGGTAAAACTCATACATAGGATCGGTGGATATTGTCTTCACGACAATGATCTTTGTAACGTGCCTTTATCCACAGGCTCATATGAACTTTGTTTTTCTTCATTCTTTAGTAAATACCTCATGTTGGTTTTAATGTGAATGATGCATTGATTATGTGATATTAGTGTGCATGGGAACTGTGTTGAAGTGGTACATGGGAATTGTGTTGAACTAAGTTACAAATCTGAATGCAATAGAATACGTATCGACTAGTGTTTGCATGAAATCCGTCGAGAGTGGAAGGTAAATGGTTTGTAAGTTGTGTACGCTAAGTTGTCTGGTGTGTGTACGTTTTTCCTAGAACTGTTGGTAAATCTTAATACCTTAATTTGTTGTGAATTGCATGCATTTTAATTGTTTGGTGAGCGCCATGTGAAATTTGCTAAGGTGTCAATCATAACTAGTTCATGTGACCAGAAATGTGTGAATTGTGAAACAAAATGTTAATTGGATGAATCCCTTGATCAAACTAAGGTGTTGGATACGAGTCCTCATGACTTGCTGGGAAATGATTATGTTGTGTAACTTATAATTTCAATGTTGTATGCTTGATTTCATGTAAGAATCACGAACAAGTTTCCAACTCGGTATCTTTTTATGAGCAGGATCTGTATGAGTAATTTAGCTAAGGTACTTTTACGTGCAATGTAGGCTGCTGGTCAAGTAAAGTGCATATCCTAATTTATTCTTACATGTACGAATATCCCCGATAGGTTTGTTTGCATACTCGGGGGTACCCTTTTTCGAAATATTAACCAAGGCAGGGCTAAGCTCAGGCGTCTGTTTTAGTTTGAGGGTTGGTTCAGATGTTCGCCTGTGGCTTTATCATCTCCAGCATTGGCAGTATTCTGTTGGGTTTAGAGCTAAATTACTCCTGCCTCTGTTAGCTGATAGTTATCTGTGACAGGGAAAAGGCTCACATTTACAGTCACAGCCACAATTAGTAAGTTACTCGAAAAATGTTAAAATGGACCAACCAGGCTGTTCCCTGGTTGCCTAGCACTAGCAGTAGCAACTAGAGAGCTTGCATTGCAAGGCCCGCCATAATGGAAAAGTTGGTTTGGGTGCTTGTAACATGTGTATGTGGACATTGTGTCATCGCTGAGTCATCAACTAGCCGTACGGGCTTCTAACTTCCAAGTTCGGTGTTATTTCACACAAAATCTTCTCTCAGCTCGGCACGCCCCGTAACAAGTGATGAACCGATTCGTTGCACTGCCGGGCATCTAACTTCTCGGCTCTGCTCAGCCCAAAACAACTAAAAGTTATAATCAACTGACGTGGAAGCAGCCGTGGTTGCAGTCACCGCCGTCCATTACTATCTTCTCTATACACCTTATATCTAACTACTATAAAAAGAGCGAGTTACATCTGATGCAATTTTTTTTTGAAAAATTATTCCAACCAATCAGAAGCAAGGATTCAAAATCTCTGCATTCTCCTTGACCCTCTCTCTTCTGACGTTTTTTCTCTATTTTGTTCTTTTTTTATCTTAATTTCTCTCTCCTTCCAGAACCACACACCCTTCTATCACGTTCTACTCCACGAGAGGTGGGTTTGTTAGGCAACCGTCATTCAAGGACGCGAAGTGTGCGGAGTGAACATAACAGATGTTAGTTTGGAGCGGATAGAGTGGAGAGACATGTGGGTATATGTTTCTTTTATGATATCATCTCATGATCGTGCGGGGAAGGAAACGTGGGGTTTACTTCTATGAAGATGATCATGGAAAAGGTCGTAACTGATTTTCGGTTTTGGATTTTTAAAAAGGTGAGTATGTTTTAGATGAGAAACGTCGTTTACTTAGAGGAGATCATGAAGCTGATTATGGAAATGATCGTAACTGATTTTTAGTTTTGGATTTTTAAAAAGGTGAGCATGTTTTAGATGGGAAACGTGATTAAAGTTGATTAGAAGGCTAACTGACTTATTTACCGAGACAGAAAAATTAAATGAGGAACTGAATTAGGCAATCCAATATTTGTCTTTTTAGTGGAAGTTGAAAAATCTTCTACAGTTTAAATATTTTTTAAATATTTAAAATAAATATATTCAATGGGGCACGTGCATATACACGTGTGTGTTGCTAGTAGCTAACAATAACGGACCGGTTGACAGATGCGTAGTAGAAAACGCATGCCGTGCATTCAATCCTTTGCCAATTCGGCCGTGCTGCGTCAGCCGTGCACGCGGACCCGAATCATCTCAGGATGCCTTTTCTTGTGGCATACGTGAGGTCATTGCCCATATGTCCCTTGTTTAGCTCCACTGTTCTGAACATCCTTCAATCCGACGTACAATGATCTGGACATCAATTCCAGCAATCACGCATGGCGTAACAGGGATAGATTGCTGATAGCATGAGACAGTAAAGTCGGGTGACAATTAAGAGTCAACTCCGAATAGGAAAAAAGATGGCTCCCTATGTGCAACATTGGAATTGACTTAAGAATCAGATCAACACATGGCATGGATGTCTATATATAGAGACCTTGGGGTGGCTATTGAGACATCCCACCTGTTGGTGTGCGATCCCACCCGTCGTTAGTTGTTGCTGCCTTCTGTGGTAGAAGAGACATAAAATATTAAAAATCGGTGGTACTCTCTTGTGATAAGAGAGGGTCAACGAATTTGTTTTAAAGCGGACTAGCAGCTGATAGTCGATGGCACGTTGGTGCACCGACAGTGATACTCTCTTGTGGTAAGAGAGGGTCAACGACTTCGCCTTGAAGTAAAGTAGTTGTGACAGTTGGTGGTGTTGGGAAAGTAATATGATTCCGGCCCATATCTTAGTTGGATTTGAACTTGAGTAGGAGTTGGATTTGGACTTAAGTAGGGGTTGGATTCTACTACCAATCCTAATAAGAGTCAAATTTAAAAGGAAAGAAGATGATTTCCTATGTACAACATGGTATTAGACTAGTAATTGAAGTAGGATTCCTGGTTGCAACCACATACCATGGAGGCCCATAAACAGAGACCCTTGGAGGGGCCATTGAGATATCCACATATTGAGGTGTGATCCCTCCAGTTATTTATTGGTGCATTTTGTAGTAGAAGAGTCAGAGAACAAGAACAACTAGATGAGCTCTCTTGGTTCAATAACAGAGGGTCTGCGACTTTGCCTTCAAGTGAAGTAGCGGATGACAGTTGGTGACACATTGGGTGCACTGAAAGAAAAACTCTCTTGGTTAATAAGAGAGGCCAACGACTTTGCCTTGAAACAAAGTAGTGGTTGACGGTTATAGACGCAATGTTGTCATAGCGGCAACGGTCACAGCGGCATCAAGCAGTCCCCACCAACGACAATGGCCTCGTGAGGAGATCAAGTAAAGAGAGATGTTTTATACACACTGGGTGTGACTCTCTTCTTCCTCAACTTTATTCTCGTGTGGGAAGGGCAACCTGGATTTAGGGGTAACTAAATCTAGACAGTGTGAGTTGCACTCTTAATTACATAGTGCTTGTGGGCTGGTATTGCCCCGTGGTTTTTCTCTCCTTGTCTTGAGGAGAGTTTTTCACGTTAAATTTGGTGTTTGTTCTTTGGATTTATACGCTTGTCGGTAATGCTTCCGCAATAAGTTTTCATCACATCCAGGACCGTATCGGTACAACATCCCCAACAAATGTTATCAGAGTACAAGTTGCAGATACTGGTCCAGATGGGGAAGGATGAAGATGCGACGATGATAAAGTTGACAAGCACAAATTGGCAGATTTGGAAACCCAAGATGAAGGATATTCTATATTGCAAAGATCTGTATAATCTAATAGAGGGACAAAAGCCAGAGAATATGTCTGATGCGGACTGGAAGAAATTAAATGGGAAGATTGTTGGAACAGTTCAAAAGTGGCTCAACATTTTCGTGTTCCATCACGTCTCAGAAGAGACCAATGTCAAAGATTTGTGGGAGAAGCTCAAGAAGTTATATGAGAGGAAGACTGTCACAAATAAAGCTTTTTTGATTAGAAAGTTGGTGAACCTCACGTATCAGGATGGTAAACCTCAAGCTTTCTCCGAGCATATGAATGAATTCCAATGCCTTGTAAATCAACTGGGGTCCATAAAGATGGTTCTTGATGATGAACTCCAAGCTCTACTTCTTCTGAGATCATTACCTGACAATTGGGAGACACTCGTAGTGACAGTTAACAATTCTACGCAGGAAGCAAGTTGACACTTGACTAGGTGAAGAGAAGTCTACTGAATGAAGAGACTCGGTGATGAGCCTCAGGCGACAACGGATCAGAGGTTCACTTCACAGAGAGCATAGGCATTGATAGAGCGAGAGGTGTGGCAGATCTAAGAGCCGCAGTGAGTTCCAGAACCGTGAGAATTCTCGTAGTTGATCCAAATTGAAAAGTAGTCAAGGGTACCGCCATTGCGGTAAGTCGGTCATTTCAAGAAGGATTACAAGGTTTGGAAAAGAAAACATGGGTCTTAAGACAAAGACAAGAAGGATGACGATAAGAATACTGCATCGGCAATCTCAGATGACAAGGACGATGACGATGATGTGGTCTTAACAGTCCAAGAGTTGTGTTTGCATGTTGAGGATGATGATTCTAAGTGGGTGGTGGATAGTGCAGCTTCTTATAATGCTTCACCGAGTAAGGAATTCTTCACTACATACAGGATGGCAGACTTCAGGAGGGTAAACATTGGAAATTCCAGCTTCTCCATAATTATAGGGATTAAATATATTTGTGTTCAAACAAGTGTCGGTTGCATGCTCAAACTGAAGGATGTTCGTCACATTCCAGATTTGCGGCTGAGTTTGATATCTAATTCATTTTTTGATGGAGAAGGTTGTCATCTAGGTTGTTATGGTGAGAAATGCAAGATCACCAAGGGGGCCTTGGTTATTGTGTAGGGCAAATTATGCCACACAATGCATAAGACCCAATTGAAGGTGCTCAAAGGAGGCCATATATATGCAGTTGAGGATCACTAGAAAGATCCATGCCACAGATGACTAGAACACATGAGTGAGAAAGGCTTGAAGCTTTTATTTAATCACAGATTGATTCCTTGTGGTAGGGGTATTGGTCTCAATTCATGTGATTCATGTCATTCAAGAAAGCATAAACATGTTTCTTTCAAGATAAGCTCAAAGGTGAAGTCACTACTTCTGCAAGTGGTTAATTCAGATGTCTGCGGTCTATTTGAGGTGGCTTCACAGGGTGACACATATGTATTTTATCACATTCATTGATGATGCATCTAGGAAGGTGTGGGCCTACTTGCTGAAGACAAAGGATCATGTCTTTCAGTATTTTTAGAAATTTCATGCCATGGTGGAGTGGGAGACAGAGAAAAAGTTGAAGTGTCTCCACACAAATAGTGGAGGAGAGTACACTTCCAGGGAGTTACAGGTTTACTGTGTGCAACATAGAATACGACATAAAAGGACAGAGCCTGACATACCACAATATAATGGTACAACTAAGAGGATGAACTGTACCATGGTGGAGAAAGTTAGATGCATGTTGAAGACTGCAAAGTTTCCAAAGACATTATGGGGCAAGGCAGTGAGTACTACTTTCTATCTAATTAATCTACCTCCATCAGTTTCTTTGGGTTTTTATATATTGGAGAAGGTATGGACATGAAAGGATGCATCCTATGGTCATCTACAAGTATTTGGGTGCAAGTCTTATGCACATGTTCCAAAGGAAAAGAGACAAAAACTGGATGATCAAGTGGCGCCATGTATATTTCTTGGCTATGGAGATCATCAGTTTGTCTACAAGTTATGGGATCATGTAAAAAGGACCATGAGAAGACACAAAGATGTGAATTTGTTTTAGAGTCAGACAGTTATAGAGCCTGAGTGGTGATGCATAGGTTGCAGGATCAGGTGATAGTTCTTCTGATGATGAGTATGAGGATGCTTCAGCTTCTTCACATGTGCAATCTTCAGATGATGAAGAAGAGAAGAAAGATCACCCTGAGCAGTAGAGTGATAGCACGTCAAGTGTTCCTATTCCATACACGCAGTTGAGTGATTCATATTCATAGTCAAAGACTTTTGGGAAGGGGGAGCAAGATCATCACCAGGAAGAGTCTTTAGAGGAGTAGCTGAGGAGGTCTGATATAGTTTGTCATCCTTCATCCAGATATTTTACATCTCAGTATATTCTCCTTACTGATCAGGGGGAGCCAAAGACTTATCATGAGACACAAACTCATAGAGATAAAGCACAGTGGCATCAGGCGAAGCAGGAGGAGATGTCTTCTTTGCATAAGAATGATACCTATGAGTTTGTGGAGCTTCCCAAGGGCCAGAGAGTACTGAAGTCCAAGTGGGACTATTGGATGAAGAGAGATGCCAACATCATGGATATTAGATACAAAGCCATACTATTTGTCAAGGGTTTTGGTCAAAGACAAGGGGATCGTCATTAGAAGGTTTTTGAACCTTAGTATAGAAGGCCAGAAATAAGGTTTTCATCCAGGATGGATCGACTTACCGGTAAGGGGGAGCCAACAAAGTTCCAAGTGTGGGCATGGAGAAAGAAGCAGTGGTGCTAGGATACTTATTCTTAGTTTCTTGGGAAGCAAGTGAAGTCAGTACGAGACTTATGGAAGATGGATGAGAATGATAAAATGATGACGTGTCTGAGGAGAATGGATCCATCACATGCGGTGAAGGGGTCTAGAGGCTACTCCAGATGATCATTGAAGACCACGTCTCCCTAAGGGAAAGAGGAGGAGATTGTTGGGAAAGGAATATGATTTCCGCCCATGTCTTAGTTGGATTTGGACTTGAGTAGAAGTTGGCTTGTGCTACCAATCCTAATAAGAGTCAAATCTAAAAGGGAAAGAAGATGGTTTCCTATGTGCAACATGGTATTGGATTAGGAATTGGAGTAGGATTCCTGGTTGCAACCACATACCATAGAGGCTTATAAATAGAGGCCCTTAGGGAGGCCATTGAGAAATCCACCTGTTGAGGTGTTATCCCTCTAGTTGTTTGTTGGTGCCTTTTGTGGTAGAAGAGTTGGAGAATAAGAACAACTGAAGGAACTCTCTTGGTTGATTAAGAGAGGGTCATTAACTTTTTCTTGAAGTGAAGTAGAAGCTGACAGTTCGTGACACATTGGGTGCACTGACAGAGAAGCTCTCTTGGTTGATAAGAGAGGATCAACAACTTTGCCTTGAAGTAAAGTATCGGTTGGCAATCACAGACGTAATGTTTCCATAGCGGCAACAGTCCAACCCACGAAGTGGTCACAGTGGCATCAAGCAATCCCCAGCAACAACAATGGCCTCATGAGGATATCAAGTAAAGAAGGAGGTTTTGTACACACTGGGTGTGATTCTCTTCTTCCCTATCTTTGTTCTCGTGTGGGGAGGACTACCTAGATTTAGGGGTAATTAAATCCAGGCAATGTGAGTTGTAATCTTAAATTACATAGTGTGTGTTGGCCGGTATTGCCCCGTGGTTTTTCTCTCCTTGTCTTAGGGAGAGTTTTCCACGTTAAATCTGATGTTTCTTCTTTGGATTTATACGCTTGTCGGTAACTCTTACGCAATAAGTTTTTGTCACATCTGGGACCATATCGGTACAACATCCCCAACATGTGGCATGTTGTGTGCACAAATAGTGTTGCTCTTTCATGGATGAGAGAGGGCCAATGACTTTGCCTTGAGGCAAAGTAGCGGTTGGTATTCAGAAACACAACAACAATGCATTGAAAACAGAGACGGGTTCGAGCAGCGGATGACGCACGTCGGTTAGTAGAACTTTGTTGGTGTTGTGACATCGATATCAATGGTGCTCTTTCTAATTAGAAGATGAGGCAAATCAGCCAACAACATAGAGGTGGTGTATCAACCACGACGGCAGACTCGAGTAGCAGTAGACACATAGTAGTTGGTGGCACACTATTGGTGATGCGACAATGACTACGATATATCCGATCAATAGAGGATACGTATTGACTCTCTCAAGCAGAGAGTTGGAGACACCAACTAGAATTAGTACCACAGATAGAAATAAGGAAGGAGACCTCATCGGGACCAGAGATGAACCACTCAGCAGTCGCAGCTGTAACAAGTAGTCTCCAGTAGCGGCAAGAGAAAAAAAAGTGAAAGGGAGGATTTGTACTCATTGGGTGTAATTATGTTCTTCCTGATCTTTGTTTTTGGACGGCAGAGCTTCCCAGATTTAGGGGTGATTAAATATGGATAGTGTGAGTTGTAAGTCATGTTACATAGTGCTTGTTGGATGGTATTGCCCTGTGATTTTTCTCTCCTTATCTTAGGAAGAGTTTTTCACGTTAAATCTTGCACCTTCAGTCTTGTAGAACATCATCACTTACCCACTAACAATTTATTGACAAGTGGTATCAGAGCAAGGTTTGAAGGATGCAGAGGGTGTAGTAAGATGTTATCTAAAGATAGAAATGACAACATCGACAAGAAACGATCACGAGAATATGCATGTCTGAGATGCTAGATTCAATCTGGAAGGACAACGAGGTGCATCATGATAGCTCCATGTTAGAGGAGGTTGCTTCAAAGACCTCTTCTGGACAACACATGTATGAGGAAGAAGGACAATACAAGGGACATGCAGTTGATGCATGCAAAATGGAGGATTAGGCTCTTGATGTGAGATTACATCGATAGGGGGAGCGTCAAAAGAAGGTTTCTGAAACTACTACAAAAGTAAACATGGTTTTCATCCAAGATGGCTCGAATGATCGGTCAGGTGGAGCCGGAAATGTTCCAGGTTTAGACATGGAGAGAGAAGTGGTGCTACCAGGATACTTCTTCTCAATTGTCTGGGAACAAAGTGAAGTCAGCATCATACTTCAAGAAGAGGGATGGAAGCGAAAAGATGTTGCAATGTTTGAGGAGAATAGATTCATTACACATGGTGATGGGGTCCAGAAGCTACTCCAGATGATCACTCAAGATAATGTCTCCCTCATGGGTCGAAGGGGGAGATTATTGGGATACGGAAGCTTTCGGTCTATGTCCTATTGGGATTTGGACTTAATAGGAGTTGATTTGTGTCTTCAATCCCAATAGGAGCAAATTCCAAATAGGAAAGAAGATGTCTCCCTATGTGCAACATTGGAATTAGACTAGGAATTCGAGTAGGATTCCTAGTTGAAACCACATGGCATGGAGGCCTATAAATAGAGGCCCTGGGGAGGCTATTGAGACATCCCACATGTTGGTGTGTGATCCCACCAGTTGTTGATTGTTGGTTCCTTCTGTGGTAGAAGAGCTAGAAAATAATAACAACTGGTGGTACTCTGTTGCAGTAAGAGAGGGTCAGTGACTTTTCTTTGAAGTGAAGTAGTAGTTGATAGTCAGTGGCACATTACTACACTGACATTGGTGCTCTCTTATGGTAAGAGAGTGTCAATGACTTTATCTTGAATAAAAGTAGCATCTGATAGTTGGTGGCATGTTGGGTGCACTGATAGTGTTTCTCTTTCATGTATGAGAGAGGTCAAATGACTTTGCCTTGAGGTGAAGTAGTGGTTGGCAGTCGACATCACAACGGTAGTGCATTGACAATGAAGGCGGGTCTGAGAAGTAGAAGATACACATCAGTTGGTGACATTTTGTTGGTGTTGTGACATCAACGATGCTCTTTTCGATAAGTAGAGGAGGCGCATCAGTCGGTGACATAGAGGTGGTGCATCAACCATGACGACGGATTCGAGCAGTAGAAGAAGCACATCAGTTGGTGGTATACTATTGGTGACACGACAATGATTACGATCTGTCCGATAAGTGGAGGACTTGTATTGACTCTCTTAGGAAGAGAGAGTTAGGGTGGCACGTCATAGTTTTACTTGGAGGCTCCAACTAGAATGAGTACCGCAGACAAAAATGAAGTAGGCACCCTCGTCAGGAGTAGAAATGACCCAATCAACGGTTGCGACGCTAACAAGTAGTCCCCAACAATGTCAGTGGTGTCATGAGGAGAAAAGGTGAAAATGGAGGGTTTGTACACATTGGGTGTAATTGCGTTCTTCCTTATCTTTGTTCCGGGTAGGGGGAGATTCCCAGATTTATGATTCATTAAATCTAGGCAGTGTGAGTTGTAATTCAGGTTATATAGTACTTTTTGGCCGATATCATCCCGTGATTTTTCTCTCCTTGTCTTGATGAGAGTTTTCCGTATGAAATCTTACATGCATCTTCAGTCTTATAGAGCATCATCACTTACCCACCAACAATTTACTAACACGGTTATCACTCTTACACGTGCAACATGTGTGATATTGGAAACCCTTGCACATTTGGGGCCCTAACCTAATCAGTCTTATGTAAAACTCTATCGCCCAAACCATTAAACCGGAGTGACAACCGTAACACAAATCTCTAGCATACATAAAACATAATATAAAAACTGTAAGGGTTATATTCATCTCGGCAATGGAATAGATTATATTTGACATCACTACTTATTGTGATCATTTCATGGAAACTAACAATTTTTAGTTTCCATTATATTAGTGAATGATCCAAAAGTGTTCAAACATTTGATTAAATTCCAAATGTGGTTCCTTTTCATTTCATCTATATATTTTGTTTATAGGGAGGTCATAATCGAGAAAACTTATTATAGGACCAGTATTATAATAACTAAGTAGGATCCTGTAGAATTTCATTATATTGCATAGTATATGTTTCTCTCTCCTTATTTTTCTTAGGGGGTGGGATTTTGAAGAGGAGAGACGAGGAGATGTTGCATTGTGATTGGTGGTCCTATAAAAAAGTTATAGGACCAGTCCTATAATAATTTTTTTGGGGGTTGCAGCGTCACATGCCATCAATGATGGGGGGGGGGACTACAGCAATTTGGTTATATGGTTTCTCCAGGGCTTGGCTATTGGGGTCTATTTTCCCTTATTAAAGAATATGATGTATAAGTCATACATTGAATAATTCCTATTTTCCCTTATTAAAGAAGATGACCAGTCAGTTGCATGTATATCATACTAGTCCATCGGTTCAACCAGTCTTTGGATTGGTTCATGGCTAGTTCAATGTGTTTTGTATGTCTATGGCTGAACTGAATCACCACCGTCACTAGTTCATGGTTCAACTGGATGAAGTAGCCACTTTGGTTCAATTTTGACAATACTATATTACAATTAATGCAATCAAAGGGATGGAACCTAGGCATATAGTTCTTACTTATCAAATTAAGTAGCCAGTCATTTACATTTTTTTCAACATCCCTTGAGGTCATTGTTGGTTAAAATAAAAAGTAGAATGTCGGCCTTACAAAGACAAAAAGTGTGTGGATCATTTTTATTTCTTTGTTTTTATCCACACAAGGATAAAATGGTAAGAGATGCCCCATGAAACCTAATAAAGACATTTCATGTGTACTTGACCAAACTCATCACATGTTAGGGTTTGAAGGTTCTCTCGAGACCAACACAGTGATCAATAACGTGATGAACCGAAATGCCTCGATGCCATCTCAAATGGATGAGGGGGATATATTGATCTATCTTTTTTAGTCTTAAGTGAAAATAATAGAAAATATTTTCCTCCACTTGTGTCTATGATAAGAATCCTATGCCAAGAAATATGACAAAGTGGGCTCAGATACATAATATGCCACCCTCCATATATTGATAGAAAATGATGAAAAGTATGTGAAATGTGATTGGTGAAACCACTCAAGTGGATTCCAACACCTAGAAAAAAAGAGAGGCAACTTTTGTCGCATAATTGTGGAGGTAGAAACAGATACACCTCTAAATACTAAGCAGAAATGGGAACACAAACACAAAAAATTTCATTAAGGTATCATGGGACACATACAAAAAATAAGATGGGGGAATTTTATGAAAACAAACTCATGAAACTCACATGGGGATTCCTCGATAGTTGCAAATATACTCGATGTAAGATCATTTAATAGAAATAATAAATAAGATGTGTTGCTAATGGAGCAAGTTTCATGGTGTGGATGATGATCAAGCATCAACTAGGAGAGATCACCAAAAGTTGCATCAAATGTATTGTGAATAGAGTATTACAAATGTGTAGGTAAATGGATCAAACCAACCACAAAATTGATGCTTTCACTGTGTACAATAGCCTAACATCAAAAGGAGGAAGCTAATTATGATGGCACCTGAACAAGATTAGTCTATTCATAAAGACATTGACATAAGATGTGCTAAAGAGAGGGACAAGCATCAACTCACCAAGTACATTTAGATATATATAAAGCTAATGTACAACACACACAAACATATGAATAACCAGAGATGATTCCTCATGCGTATGAGTTTGGAACCATATTATAAAAAACACAAACAACTGAAGAGTCATCACCCATTTACTAATAGAGTAAGAAGTATCCAAACATGCATGAAAGTTGATTAATCCAACCATCATTGAAGAATTATACAACAAAGAATACTTCAAATAATGGTTGTCTTTGAACACATAGTTGACTAAGAAAACCATGCAATGGTTTCAAATATCCCTTGTATCTATTGGTCCCCATGAAGAGATAGAAATAATGAAATCTTTCAATAGAGAAAACATAGGGCGGACCAAATAACAATGGAAGCATAGGAGATACACAAAATTGGGATTTAGGTATTATGAAAAGCATAGCATACCTTATCAACATCAAAGAAAAGGTGAGGTAGCTAATACTAAAGTTAAACCATCAACTCAGGGTGAGTTAAAATAAAAATTGATGCAAAGATAGCAAAAATGAGAAAAGATATAGGTCACTTGATAGGAATGGTTGTGGGTTAGGAATCAAAGTGTGAAAATAACCATTATACCTTTTTTATTGAACTTTGAACAATATGGACAGGTCTACAGTTGGAAATACATATATGACTCAAAATATGTATGGGTCTGAATTCAAAAAATCTTAATGTCCTTCTTAATTTTGACTAAGAATATTGAGATAACTTGTAAAACAATATCATGAAGAATTAAACCGAAAAAGATATGGCCATTTATCTTTTTTACACCATTTACAATATTGAATGAATGCATATTCATCCTAGTTTTATTTATATTTTGAGCTTATTTTTGCATTCATTTCCATCATTTTACTTTAGAACTAGATTACATTTAAGTTTTCTTATTTTTTATGTCAATTTGTAGGATTTTTAATCTAATTCTCTAGTTTTCATGCCACACTTGAATTGTGTATATCATGAACTGGTGTAGGAGATGGTGCCCCCCGAGGGGTGGGTTTGCATCACCCAACCAAACCATTAGTTTGCATCACCCTTCCCTTCTGTTGGTTGACAACCAATAAGAGGCCAACCCCAACTACTAATGGAAATATTCCAACAGAAGTCCAACATTCGTCTCCTGATGGAGTGCTTGGATGACCCATTGATAGAATTTCAGCATTCTCCTTCTGATGGTATTCCAATGCATTCCCACCAATGGTCACCTTTTGACAAAAGTCATGTGTGCAACAACTGATACACCTTCAGTTGTGTGCCTTATGATGGATGCTCTGCATTTTCCTACTAGTGGATGTTCAATGCAACTACCTTTTGATTGATATTCTTCACTGTCTTATGATGGAAATCTAGCCTCCACCTATTGACGGATATATATATATATATATATATATATATATATATATATATATATATATGTATATAGGTTCCATCTTTAATACCCATGTGGGTAGCCTGGAATTCTCTACCCGTGCCTCCCAAAAAGTAACAATTCAACTCAAAAAGTAAAACCGCATAAAATACACAACAAAAATTCTAGAATAAATATCTAATTTTATATTTGTTATAGCAGTTACAAATGTTACTATTTATGCATGAAAAGTAACCGTTTATAAGGTAAAGTAACCCTCTACATGTGTAAAGTAAGAAACTCCAAAATAAGTAACCAAATGTGGAGCGGGTAGCTACCCACGTGGGAATTGAATGAATGTCCATATATATGTATGTATGTATATATATATAGTCCTCACCATTTGTCTACTGATGGTAATATTGAATGCCACCAAACCATCATATTCTTCGCACATCTGTTGCCTCTTTGCATCCACGAAGGTTGAGACTTCATTGCAAGGTGATTAGGAGACTTCCAAACCCTAGAACCCGCTTATAAATATAAGGATACTACCTCCAAAAAAAGGATCCACCATTGACGATGTCAGGCTGCCTCATTTGTTTCTAAGCATCCATCTTCAGAAACAATAAATCATTTCGATTGGTTGACTAACGTCAACTGAAGATCCTTCCACCTCCGACGCCACCAAGGTTCACACCTCAAAAGAGGTTGTTCTAGAGGTGGTTATTTCCATCAATTAAGGACCTCCTACATCAATGTTGGTCTCTCTTCACAACATTTACATCCATCCTCAGTGAAAGAAGATGACTCCCTCAAGGTCTCCTCTAACGAACATTAGAGGAGTGGTTTTGTTGTTGAACTAAAATCCATCTTTTTGGTGATGATGACCTTCTTTCTTTCTTCCCTTGTTGTTTCTACTACTATTGTCATGAGTAAGTTTTCCTCTTTATAGGGTGTGAGGAGTAGCCTCACTACCTAATTTTTTATCTTTACTGCATCTTACTTTATGGACTAATATATGTTTAATATATATTATACTTTTTTTTTTGTCTGAACATCAAGTTTATATGTTAATCAGATCTTAGGTGTAGAGAACATTGAATCTAGGATCTAGGATATTGATTGTTTTTGGTTAACCCTTGATGATAACTTTGATTGGTGTTTTCTAAGGTGATAGATGTATGATCTCTAGATAATGCGACAATGAACTTAGAGTGAAATTTGTCCGAAATTTAATCCTAATGCTTAAAGGGGGGGTTATGGACCTCAAAATATGTATTCCCATGCTTAATGTAATGAAGTGAGAGAATAAATGATAGGTAACACTAGGGAAACCCATTCTACCCTAATGTTTCCATCCATTGATTTATCAACCCTTAGTCTAGTTATTGATATAGCCTTCTTAGAGTGATAAACAATGAAACATTTTTTGTTAAGTAATAGTTCTAGTTTGATTAAGTTTATTAGATCATTCTTAAAGGTGTTCTCCTTTGGGTTCGATCCTGAAACTATGATAAGATCCATGCACTTGTGGGTGTCAATTATTATACATAGTCTAGGTAATAATCTTGGGACTTTGCCTAGGTGAATTTGTGTGTGCATAAGTTTTTAATGGAGAAGTGATATTTAATAGTTAGTTCAAATTGTGAAATGTGATAAGAGAGAAAGGTATGATTAAGTTTTTTCCCTTTTATTAATAGATTCTAGATGTTCAAACTAATAACAGAATCTAAACCATATAATTGGTTATTGGAGCTTATAATCTAGGTCATGTATGCCCTTTTCTGTAAGATGTTTGAACCTGAATATATAATTGGATCAACCTAACACACTTGATTCCCCCAACCCTCTCACAAGACTAGTTTCCTTCTAGCAATGATAGACAATTTGATTAGGTTAAATGATTACATGAAAATATTAGTTGATATTGTAGGGTATTGTTATTGTTTCAATTCTTAATATAAATCAAAAAAATAAATAATAAATAAATATGAGATAATCATGCATATAGAAAAATTGAAAACAATAATGATTAACCATTTAGTTTTACAAAAACTTTGATGCAACACCCTTGCACAAAATTTCCATGTATATTCCAAAGTCCAACATATATCTATTGACACTCAATTTTGAGTTTACCCAATTTGTTTTCTCAATAATTAAATTGTGACAAGTGTTAGTTGACAAGATCAATGGGACAAGTATAGATATTAGATCAAGCTTTGAAATTAGAATAGGATTTGATAGTAAATTGTGGGTGTAACCACAATTATCAAAATCTAGATAAAAGGACCTAAGGGCCATCATGAATCAAAGAATTCAATATAAATATCTAAAGTATCTTGATAACACCTTAAGAAATTCTAAGATGCAAAAATACAACTCCATTGCAATACTTTAAAGAGGCGGGATCACCCCCTTACTAAAATTTTGAAGAATAAAACATCCATTTTGAACACACTCAAAGGTATGTTGCAATAGGTGTAAAATTTCCAAATTTCAATAAATAGTATTCAAAACAACCAAAGTGTAGCAACACAATTAAACAAAAGACTATATTCAATTTTCACAAAAGATAACAAAATTAAATCATAATATCCCTTAAGGGTTTACATTTATGATACAATATGAGGATCTAAGTAGAGGGAAGTTTAAACAACTTAAAATATTATCTATCTCCAATCAACATCTCCAAGAGATAGGTCTATGTTGAAAGCTATGTTCTCCTTGATCATGTTCTACATCTCGATCTAAACCTGGGTGGTTGGGAAATCACCCAGCAAGAGAGAGAAAAACAAGGTATGTGTCAAATAATGAACAAGAAAAGAGATAAGGAAATAACATGAACGTTTTTTTGAAAGTAAGAAAAACATGAAAGTAAAGGCTAAGATTTCATCATAAGATGAAACAAATAAGAGTATGAGGCATAATGAGATAGATGCTTGCCATATCAAGACAAATAATAAAAGATTTGCATGCATGATTAATATTGACTACATTAACTAAGTAGGGTTGAGGTTCCTACCAGACCTCAACCTATAGGTGAGGGGAGAATTAATACATTCACAGTCACCTACACATATTTTTATGGGGGAGAATAAGATATTCCCTAGGGCAAATTAACACGTGCCCTATCTATGGGTGGTCGTACATAAGTACCACTACTATAGCTAAATAGTCCATAAAATCAACATGCTAGAAAAGAAATCACAGAAAGTAAAAGAATCATATCAATTAGAACATGGAGGTGGGGTACAAGACCCAAGAAAAAGAATATCACTACCAATTTTGAGGCAATTTAACAAAAGAATCATGAATAGAGGGAATAGGGTTCATTAAAGCCTCATTAGGGAATTACAGGGTTTGATTGCAATTATCCCAACATAGGGTATAAGGAATGTACATACCACTCTTACTGATATCAATTACTAACTTTCACCACTTTTATTGAGTCCAAGTTCCACTTTTCCTATTTTCAATGTATTATATGTACTAGAGTACATAATGCACATTAATGTATAGAAACCCTAATGTTAGAACTTTTTAGCAAAACTTAGATTTAGATTCTAAAAACCTCACCAATGAACTTATTAGGTTTTCCTGATCAAGAAAACATATTTTTATTTTAATTTTGGAGTTATGATGATTAAGATGTACTTTTTAAGGATTTTATGCATGAAATTCATTTTCCAAAAATCTCCCTTCGTCAAACCTTGAAATCAGAAAGCATTTCGATTAGATAGATATTAATTTTTTGATTCCAAAACATGTTTGTTTGTCAAATTTAGATAAGCAAATTAAAAGATATAAATTTTTCAATTTGAACCAATCATGAAATGACAAGTCAGAAATCTTCGAGAGAGAGGAAGAGGGAGAGAGGGAGGGAGAAAATTCCATTTGACCCAAGATCAGGTTTGGAGTTGCATAAGTGACCAAATGAGAGCTTCTAGAGAAGGTAAAATAGCAAGAAACCAAAACCCTAGAAGAACATAGCAAATAGAGATGGAGATCATTGATTTTAAACATAGAAGCATGAGTTTTAAGCATGTAGTAAGAAATATATGAGAAAAGGGTCCTAAAACTCACCTCTAGGAAGGTGGATAGGTTCAAGCAGTAAGGTTCCTAAGCTAGAGAGGCTGGTTTCTCCAACAAAGCTCCTATCTCGAGCAAGAAGTACCTTCTCCACTTTAGAGGTGAAAAACCCTAGCAAAAGAACATGGAGATAGCTCTAGGTGGGGTTTCACCATGGAAGGCAATGGTTTCGACCTGTAAGAAGGTGGGAGGAAGACTAACAACATGAAAACAGGGAAGGAAAGGAGGAAACTTACTATTTTTGGTCGAAATCACCAAGAAGGAGCTTTAGAAACCCTAAATAGAGCAAGTTTGGAACCCTAAGAGCCTTCTTCACCAAGGTAAGCACTCTCTTTTACCTTGGGAAAACACCTTCATGGTCAAACAAAGTAGGAATTATGCCCTAATCTAGGGGAAAGAGAAGGAGAGAAAGATTTTTTGAATTGGGAGGTCAGATGGGGTAGAAATGGCTTTATAAAAAAGGGGGCAAGCATGAGGTGTCTAGGGACCTTCCATGTGTCCTTAGCTTAGGGCTTCATCGTCATGCAAGAGGACAACACATAGGTGATTCTTGAATATCAAATTTCAGTTCTAAAAGCCCATGGATACTTTTAGGATATCCCCACCATCCTCCGATCAAAGAAATAACCCCATTGGTTGATAGCTTTTAAAGATAAACTCATTTATAAAGAGGGTAATCCTTAAAATGCCCTTGGAGAGAAACACCTTCAAAGCAAGGTGCAAATAAGTGCCCCATTGTTTAAAATCTCTAGAATGGTAAGGGAATATCTAAGGATTATAATTCATGTGATAATTTGCAAAGAAAACCTCCCAATTGGGTAAATTTCATAAAAGTCCAGAATGTACCTAAAACTGCATAACTTGCAAAAACAACATCCAAATTGAACCAAATTTGAAACTTAGGCTCATTTTATGATTTTAAAACACATAAAAAAGTTAGTTTAAGGTTTAAAAAACCTAAACAAGGTCCTTAAATAGATTTTCACTAAGATATTTGTGCATAAACCCTTTTATTGGTACAAATAGTGAATAAATGTTCACCAAACCACTATAAATCCTAGTAATTAAACATCAAGGACACAGAGGAAATAAATGAAAGTGAAACTTGGGGAAAAAGGATTATATGGATATTACATCTAAGATTCAGTATTTTACAATACTCCACCCCTTAAAAAGGATTTCATCCCCGAAATTTCAAACAAAAAAAGTAGGGTGAGTGTGCAACATCCCAACATTAAACTCCCAGGTTGTTTCCATAAAGCTTCTGCCAAAACTTTCACTAACTCAAACTCCTTATTTTTCAACTTTTGAAGTTGGGAGTTCATAATCTTCTCAAGCAACTCCACATAGGTCAGTTTCTCATGGATCACTAAGGGTTCCAATATTAAGATTTCTTTTTATTAGATATAACACAGTTAACATTTTATGCCTATTAAATTTATATTCATTATGATATTATATCATCCTTATTATTCTTTTAATTGCATCATGTTATATTTACTTTATTGCCAAAAGAGTTATATTTTATCATTATACACAAAGTCCTATATATTTCTTATATATCTCATTAAGAGTTTTAGCTCAATTAGGGTTTACTCATTTATCTCAACATACTTGATTATTGTCCTTAATAATTTGGATTTAGTCTCCTTTATCAAAATATTGTATTGTAACATATTGTTTTGCATGAACTAAGACATTTTATCCAAATAATGTCACATTAATTATTATATCTATATTAAACATTATCACATTACCTTTTTTTACATTTATGTCATAATTAATCATTTCCTTATATTTATTCACTTCTTATTATTGATTATGCACATTTATATGAATCGAATTACTTACTATCCATGTTAAAGTCATTATATGTATTTTAGTGAATAAAGTGGAGTATACTATCTATTAATGATTTGATTCACATACCAAATCATGATAAGGTGATTAATTAGGTGTTTATTAGAGAACAAGGTGATATGTATTTCATATTGATGACCTTATTAATTTATGATTAGGTGATTATATCTCATTTATGTGTATTAAAGTATGTTGATACCTAATGTCACTCATGTATCAAGAATGTCAATAAGGATGTAAAGGTTAAGGTTAGATGATTACAACTTAGGGTTTAGGTAAATATGATCATTATTCTTCATCTATACATTCTTAGTATGCATTAAATACAAGATTAGGTTACAATTATGTTGCTCATCATATCATTAGGGTTTATTGGTCCAAGACATGTTTAGCCTCATGTGTACCCACTATTACTATTATATGTGAGTTACTCATATTATGTGTGTTAGATATTCATTAGGGTTCAAACATGTGAACTATTAATTAAATGACCATTATATGTTCATTAGTATATAAACAAGCATGTCAGGTTATAACTATGACTTGTTTGGTCAAAACTAAGGATCCAAGAAAACTAACCTCCTAATCAAGGAGTTAGGATTTTTAGAGCTAGTGTAGCTAGATTTTGGTATGTTATAGGACTTTATCCCCTAAAAAGGATTTCTTCCTCAAAATTTAACTACCCAAACATAATCAAACCAACTACTCTCCACCCCTTAAAAGGTTTGACCACAAGAAAAATAATTTAGAGGTAAAAGGATGAGTCTAACTAAGCCATGTACAAGATCCATCATACTTCCACTGTGCACTCTGATTGCTTACTAAACCCCAAAATTCAAAGTCTAGGTTCTTAGGGATAGACTATCCAAACATGTGGTTCTATAAGACATAAGAGAACTATATTGGGTATCCATCCTCAAATAATTCATTACATCTGAAAGACAAGGTCAACATATTAGGTTATTAGGATTATCCAACTTAGGTGCCTAAGGCTACTACTGTCTATAGGCATGCTATTTTAGACAGTCAATATCAGCTCAGGCCAGACATGTATCATATGGATCTAGGAGTCCTCGTAAACCAAGCTAGTGGTGCGGAGGAAAATCTTGCCAGCCCCCAAACCCTGATCCTTTCTACACACCTTTTCTTTCAACTTATGCCCTAATAGATACATAGTAGGTCCATCACATTATGGTTAACTAAACATGTTTATAATGTGAAACTCTTATGATCCTAAATCAATCCTTCATCATATCAAGAGTAACATAGATCAATTCTAGGGCAAACATGTTATGTAAAGAAGAACTATATGAGGCAAGGGTTCTAATCGGTGAGACAAAGTTGAAATAGTCAAATTCTGACTACCATGAGCTCTGATACCATGATGTAAAGAGGCGGGATCACCCCCCCCCCCACTAAAATTTTGAAGAATAAAACATCCATTCTGAACACACTCAAAGGTATGTTGGAATACATGTAAAATTTCCAAATTTCAATTAATGGTATTTAAAACAACCAATGTGTAGCACCGGAATTAAACAAATAATTTTATTCAATTTTCACAAAAGATTACAAAAGTATATCATAATATCCCCTAATGGTTTACATGTATGATATAACATAAGGATCTAGGTAGAGAGAAGTATAAACTACTTCAAATCTGTCTCCAAGCAACATCTCCTAGATCTAGGTCCATGTTGGAAGTTATGTTCTCCTTGATCATGTTCAACATTTCTATCTAAACCTGGGTGGTTAGGAAATGACCCAGAAAGAGAGAGAAAAAAAGGTATATGTCAAATAATAAACAAGAACAAGAGATAAAGAAATAACATGAAAGTAAAGGCTAAGATTTCATCATAAGATGAAGAGAACAAGAGTATGAGGCATAATCAGATAGATGCTTGTCATATCAAGAAAAATAATAAAAGATTTGCATGCATGATTAATATTGACTACATTAACTAAGTAGGGTTGAGGCACCTACCAGACCTCAACCTATAGGTGAGGGGAGAATTCATACATTCCCAGTCACCTACACATATTTTTATGGGGGAGAATAAGACATTTCCCATGGAGAATTAACACATGCCCTATCTATGGGTGGTTGTACATAAGTACCACTACTATAGCTAAATAGTCCATAAAATCAACATGCTAGAAAAGAAATCATGGAAAGTAAAAGAATCATATCAATAAGAACATGGAAGTGGGGTACAAGACCCAAGAAAAAGAATATCTCTACCAATTTTGAGGCAATTTAATAAAAGAATCATGAATAGAGGGAATAGGGTTCATATTAAAGCCTCATAAGGGAAATATAGGGTTTGATTGCAATTATCCCAACATAGGGTATAAGGAATGTACATACCTCTCTTACTGATATCAATTACTAACTTTCACCACATTTATTGAGTCCAAGTTCCACTTTGCCTATTCTCAATGTATTAACATGTATTAGAGTACATAATGCACATTAATGTATAGAAATGTTAATGTTAGAACTTTTTAGAAAAACTCAGATTTAGATTCTAAACACCTGACCAATGAACCTATTAAGTTCTCCTGATCAAGAAAACATATTTTTATGTTAATTTTGGAATTATGATGATTAAGATGTACTTTTTAAGGATTTTAAGCATTAAATTCATTTTCAAAAAATCACCCTTCGTCAAACCTTGAATTCAGGCCTCGAAAGCATTTCTATTAGATAGGTATTAATTTTCTGATTCCAAAACATGTCTATTTGTCAAATTTGGATAAGCGGGTTAAAAGATATGAAATTTTCAATTTGAACCAATTATGAAATGACAATTCAAAAATCTTCGAGAGAGAGGAAGAGGGAGAGAGGGGGGGAGAAAACACCATTTGACCTAAGATCGGGTTTGAAGTTGCATAGATGACCAAATCAGAGCTGCTAGAGAAGGTAAAATAACAAGAAACCAAAAGCCTAGAAGAACATGGTAAATAGAGATGGAGATCATCGATTTTAAACATAGAAGCATGAGTTTTAAGCATGTAGTACGAAATATATGAAAAGGGGGTTATAAAACTTACCTCTAGGAAGTTGGCCAAGTTCAAGCTGTAACATCCCAAGATTTCAGGCCTCGGATAACATGATCTTAAAAGGAATGATTGGACTACCCATATCACCAAGGTGCACCTCCTTTTCCGGGAGCCCATCACTAAAAAACTTCATAGTTAAGTGTGCTCTACTTGGAGTAGTATTAGCATGGGTGACCAGTTGGGAAGTTGACCCCGAATTGCACATGAGTTAGGACAAAGTGTGAAATTAAGGCTAGTGGTGGTCTATGGGGCCAGTCGTCATTCCTGAAACTCTACTATAGCCTAGGGTAGTGGGCCCAAGTGTTACAAATGGTATCAGAACCAAATCCCCTCTAGTATGTGGGGCCCACATGGGCATGTGGCATGCCAGTCTTGAGCCGTGCGGTTCATGCATGTAGAAAAGGGTTGTCCATGGTGACATAGCCACCCTTGCACCGGTATTCTGTGATCGGGAGTTGGGTGTCCATGGGTCATTCTGGGTTTGCACTGAAATGGGGAAATATTATGAGGCCATATAGTTGAGCCTTGATGAGGACGTCAAGAGTCCAAGTGGGGGAGATTATAACATCCTAAGATATCAGGCCTCGGATAACATGATCTTAAAAGGAATGATTGGACTACCCATATCACCAAGGTGCATCTCCTTTTCGAGAGCTCATCACTAAAGAACTTCATAGTTAAGCGTGCTCAGCTTGGATTAGTATTAGGATGGGTGACCAATGGAGAAGTTGACCCCGTCTTACGCATGAGTGAGGACAAAATGCACAGTTAAGGCTAGTGGTGGTCTGTGGGGCCAGTCGTCATTCTTGAAACTCTACGATTGTAACATCCCAGGATTTGAGGCCTCGAATAAAATGATCTTATAAGGAATGAGTGGACTACTCATATCACCAAGGTGCACCTCCTTTTTTGGGATCCCATCACTAAAGAACTTCATAGTTAAGCATGCTCGGCTTGGAGTAGTACTAGGATGGGTGAACAGTCAGGAAATTGACATCGGCTTGCGTGTGAGTGAGGAAAAAGTGCACAATTAAGGCTAGTGGTAGTCTGTGGGGCCAGTCGTCAATCCTGAAACTCTACTAGAGCCTAGGGCAATGGGCCTAGTTGTTAGAAATGGCATCAGAGCCATAACCTCTCCAGTAGGTGGGGCCCACATGGGCATGTGGTATGCTAGTCTTGAGATGTGCGATCCTGGCATGTTGGAAAGGGCTATCCATGGTGATGTAGCCGCCCTTACACTAGTATTCCGTGACCGGGAGCTGGGTGCCCCTAGGCCATTCTGGGTTTACACTAAAATGGGGAACTATTATGAGGCCTTATAGTTGAGCCTTGATGAGGACGTCAAGAGTCTAAGTGGGGGAGATGGTAACATCCCAGGATTTGAGGTCTCAGATAAAATGATCTTGTAAGGAATGAGTGGACTACCTATATCACCAAGGTGCACCTCCTTTTTCGGGAGCCCATCACTAAAGAACTCCATAGTTAAGCATGCTCAGCTTGGAGTAGTACTAGGATGGGTGACCAGTGGGGAAGTTGACCTCGGCTTGCACGTGAGTGAGGAAAAAGTGTGCAGTTAAGGCTAGTGGTGGTCTATGGGGCCACTCGTCATTCCTAAAACTATAATAGAGCCTAGGGTAGTGGGCCTAGTTGTTACACAAGCAGTAAGTTTCCCGATCTAGAGAAGTTGGTTTCTCCAACAGTGCTCCTATCTCGAGTAAGAAGTACCTTGTCCACTTTAGAGGTGAAAAACCCTAGCAAAAGGACATGGATATGATGTGTTTAAGGCTCTAGGTGGGGTTTTCCCATGGAAGGCCATGGTTCCGACCTGTAAAAAGGTGGGAGGAAGACTAACAACATGAAAATAGGGAAGGAAAGGAGGAAACATACTATTTTTGATCAAAATCACCAAGAAGGAACTTTAGAAACCCTAAATAGAGCAAATTTGGAACCCTAGGAGCCTTCTTGACCAAGGTAAGCACTATGTTCTACCTTGGGACAACACCTTTGTGGCCAAATAGAGTAGGAATAATTCTCTAATCTAGGGGAAAGAGACAGAGAGCAAGAGTTTTTGAATCAGGAGGTGGGAAGGGGTAGACATGGCTTTATAAAGAAGGGGGCAAGCATGAGGTGTCTATGGGACCTTCCATGTGTCCTTAGCCTAGGGCTTCATGGCCATGCAAGAGCACAACTCATAGAGGCTTCTTAAATATCAAATGTCAGTTCTAAAAGCCCATGGAGACATTTAGGCTATCCCCTCCATCCTATAATAAAAAAATAACCCCATTGGTTGATAACTTTTAGAGATAAGCTCATTTATAAAGAGGGTAATCCCTAAAATGCCCTTGGAGAGAAACTCCTTCAAACCAAGGTGCAACTAAGTGCCCCATGGTTCAAAATATCGAGAATGGTAAGGAAATATCTAAGGATTATAATGCATGTGATAATTTGCAAAGAAAACCTCCCAATTGGGTAAATTGCATGAAAGTCCATAATGTACCTAAAATTGCATAACTTGCTCAAACAACATCCAAATTGAACCAAATTTGAAACTTAGGCTCATTTTATGATTTAAAAACACATAAAAAATTAGATTAAGGTTTAGAACACCTAAACAAGGTCCTTAAATAGATTTTCACTGAGTTATTTGTGCATAAACCTTTTTATTGGTACAAATAGTGAATTAATGTTCAACAAACCACTATAAATTCCATGAATTGAACATCAAAGACATAATGTACTCAAATGAAAGGGAAACTTGGGAAAAAGGATTAAATGGAGATTACATCTAAGATCCAGTATTTTACCAATACTAAATATATCCTAGAAACTACCTGCATTCAGACCAGACAAGTGAACATACCTTGAAATATGATTCAACAATAAACTCCACAAACAAGTATGTAATTGAATAAATAGAAATCATTCCTCAATCTCTCATGATTAGAGCTCAATTCCATAATGTCCTTATATTAGATTCCTATGATGGAGAACTAACTAAAGGAATTTCCAATTCATGAATGTTTCACTTCAAACTACCTTGCTTGATGTCATCACCAAGATTTAAACCCAGGACAGTCCCAGGCCTTGATCCCACAACTACACTTGGAATCCCTACTTATGACCCAAAAGGTGGGGGCATTGTCAGATACAACCGTCCCATTCCCCACATCTTACATTTGGGGTAAGTCAATTCCACATTGCCTTACATCATTATAGAATACTCTGGAAGCATAGTGGCCATAACCACATGCCCCACATTCCTTGCCCCTCTCATGTTGATCGGTCAAACCAAGGTTAATCAAAAATGTTGAGGAAGACTCTAGAAGTTGGGAATCCATCCTGTAGGCCTCGTGCTTTCTTCGTTGACCAGAATGACCAAACATAATGCTAAAGTATCTACAAGGATCCCAACCACCTACCCTGTCACAAGTCACCTCTTGGCTTACAAAACACTCCAAACCAAGCACTCAGTATAGGAACCCCAATAGAAATTATAAATAGAGTCCCCCATGCACAATATAAAGTCTATTATTTGAAGGGTTATCTATCATAAACTTTTATGTGGATAGATCTTTAAAAGAGGATATCTCTTCATCAACTAAGTGCTACAATTTTGAGACCAAAAGGCTTTATCATGTATCCACTAAGATTGGAGTGCATGCCCAAAGGCTATAGAAAGAGCCGAAAACCCAGATGCATGTACCAAACCCCTAGGAATGTGGGGTGAATCTCTCTCTCTCTCATCATTTCAACAAAGGTAGTCTCCCCTCCCAGACGATGACTAAGAAAGGTAGGGACATGGAGACAAGCATAATGTAATCCAACCATTCCCTCCCCATATCTGGCCCCATAGATTGTAATGATGTGAGAACCCATGGTTGATGATCCCTCACGTTCCATTTGTTGTTACTGACTCTAATTTTGTAATGGTTATATATCTCTTTCACTTATTTATATTTGTACATTTATATTACTTGACAAAAATGAAAAAGGATACCATTTTTTTGTGATTTAACATTTAGCAAGGGTGTTGTGGGGGTACCTAACAACTTACTCATTTGTAACCAAGTTCCTTACCCATGTTCTCTAGTATCACTTTGTCTTATCCACCTACTTTCAAAAGCTTATTGAGTACTTTTCAACATTTGTCTTATTAAAGTGGTGGCAACTTTGATATCTCAACTTGTTTGACAATGTCCTCACATGGTTTATAAACTACAAGAAAACCATTGTTGTGTCTTTGATGGGTACATAGCATCAGAATAATTGATGATCCCAGTGAAGTTCATTTTGTTTTCTTATAGGTCTACTTTTAAGAGTGTGTGTGCTAGTAACACACCCTACAAATTTTTTTTATTTTTTCTTTTGAATTGATCTATAATTGATAAGGTTGTTGTCCTGGTGTATTGTCTTTTAGATGTACAACCTCAAGTAATAGGAGGGTGCTTAAGTCGACAAATACAACCGTTATTTGGTGGCCATGTGACCTATTCTCCTAGGATCATTTAGCTATGCACACATGCAAAGGGTATTATTACACACACCCTGCATGGTCTTCTATTTTCAAATCTAGGATTTCAACAAAGAGTAAATCAATTTGTTGTATGTACATTATTGTGTGTGTGATTTTATGCCATTGGAAGAGGGATTCAGCCCATGATTAGAATCATTACTTGGTGATAATGTGGTTTAGGTTTCTAGGGTCATTGTTTGTTTACATATTAAACAAGTATCCAACATGTCAATGTTCCCTTTTTTTCAAATGCTTTAAGAAAATGAGAGTGGTTAGAAATCAATATAATCAGATATCTTGGAAAAAGGGGGTAGTTCCTTCAACGTGGTTGCATGGACTCAATTACAGTTATACTTGATTTATTTTTCATTTTAAAGGTGACATCTCTTCATTACATGGATCCACTCTCATAGCCTTCAAACCATTTTTGCAAACCCTTGAGTCTAGGTTGTGTCTTTCTATATTATTTTATTATTTCTTTTATAGATTTTGTTGTACGAAAATTGTAACACCCCAATTTTATATAACATGAGCGGAAGCTATTTTTTCAACTGGGAAATGTTACTAACATGATATGCATTAAAATAATGACAGATAAGAAGAAATACAGACTAGTGTAAAATGCATTCACATAAATTCTTAAAAAGGGACTCTATTACAAAAGAAATTTTATACCATGATACTACCTTATATGAATCTCATGTCAAATCTGGGACAATGTAGATGGTGCCCCACCTAGTAAACCTCAGAAAGTTGTAGTTGCACCTTTTATCATGAATACTTTCTTATGTACCTGTAGACATCTCATCCCCAACCATGCACAAAGGGAAAACCTAGGATAGAGTAAGTGGCATTGAATTTTCATAAGGTAAAAATAAATGTGCTATAACTGAAAGCTCAACTGATATCTAAAAGATATAAACTTAAACGGAATTGATGTGTCTTTTATCTACATCTTTTATCTGATTTGTGGCCACCATTATATAATAAGTCCTCTTGAATTGGCATATCTACACCCTAAATTTGTAATGAAGTACCTCTTAATTGGCACTACATGCCTCTGAATGACACCAAAGTGTCTCTAAATTGGCATGTCTACGCCCTGAATTGGTACCGAAGTACCTCTGAATTGCAGTCAACACTCCTCTGAATTGGCAACATATGCCTCTAGATTGTCTCGGGACTAACTGAATGAGGACTTATCATATAATGTCTTATGTGAAAGTTTCGACTTAATTATCTTAAATCTAAAATTACTGAATTATGAATATGAACTTATCTTATACTGAAACGAAATATTGATAATTGAACATGTTCTGAATTTTGAATATGAATCTAATATGAAAATCTTTGATAGTTTATCGTATTTAACTGATGAAATTAAATTATTCTATTATGAATTGGAATCTTTTCAACTAAACTGAGTTCTTAATTTGAATCTCTGCTCATAGGTTCTGAACTAAATTTGAATCTAAACTCTGAGTCTGAATCTTATTTACTAAATGACTGAGATTGGATCTGAAACTCTTATTAGGTATGTGGATCTAATATGACTACTCACAATGAGTAATCTAAATTGGAAATATGAAATTTAGATTCTTGTTCTCTAAATAAATCTTAATCTAAAGGTCTTATTTAATATATGACTTAATTTAATTATGATATCAGATATCTTACATATGAGTCTAAATGCTTGAGTAGTAAATTGAACTGAATAAATAAATACTAAGTATCTGAAAGTAGCTTAAATATCTAAAATCTGTAATCAAATATCCCACAAAATAAATTCATCTCAACAATGTATGACTAATAAAATATTATTGGATATGAGATGAACATAAATGAATAAATGTCTGAAGTAACTCAATCTCTAAGTTACTTTGCATATGGGTAGGCTAAATCATAAGAATAATGAAATTCAGAGGACATAGCCCACTTACCTTTATATTGAAGATGTCCTTATTGTAGCTTTGTTTCCTTGATTCACAACATATATACCTGGTCATCAACAAATTCGTATAAGTCCATGTGTAATTCCTTTTTTCATTCTTAAATCTCATGACCCATTACCTTGTCCTCCTAAACTATATGTAGGTTCTTATTTAGACTAAACGTAACTCTGACCTAAAATCACCATAAAATCTTGACATTGAAATTACATCAAAACTCCTATTATATGATTACTGTAATCTTTATACTCAAATAAGCCCAAAAATCATCTTATGTACTAACATAAGCATGTACATAATATGACGGGAATAAATGTCAAACATAATCACATATACTAATCTTATTGACTCAATTACAATTTATGAAGGAAATAATTACAAATCATCTTATAGACAAAATATGCATATCTACCTCAATCAATAACAATAAACATCAATTATATCACCTTACTTGCCACTTAAGACTCAAAACTAAATATAATAACACCTAAAAATCCAACATAACTATAGAAACAATAATCATACAATTTATTAAAAACCATACAAAAATATGATTTCGTTTCAAAGTCAAATCATGGGTGAAATACCCAAAATACCCTTATTAGGGTTTAAATCAAAATCATGGATAAAACTTCAATTAGAATAATTGGGATTTGGGATCATGTATATCGTATCGAAATAAACTTACTATAAAATAGTCATTAGTTTCCAATGTCGTTTACTATTATAGTTCCCAAAATATTCAAATCACATATAATATATAAATAAACTTGTAATACTTATCAAACGTTCAAAAAATCATCTGGATAATTTTTTTCTAATATAGTAGAAATCATAAGCCTTTTGAAGGTACCTTGCATGTGTAAATCCAGCCTATCAGTCAAAAGAAATTGATTTTGAAAGGAAATACCTTTTAGGGTGATTTGAGCCCTTCCTGCTTGATCCAAGGGCTGTGAACTCCCTGTTCACTTCGTTGTTCAAGGTGTCCTAGTTGGATCTCTCGCTGGATCCATATTATAGAAAATATAATAGTTGAAACATGGTCGTCGTCCTCGCAGGCGCAACACCTCTGTTTACTCTATAAAATAGAGTAGCAACATATCGGTGGGAAAACCATGGCTAGCCGTAAAGCCATGATCTAGCACCATGATCTTAGGTGGTCTAGTGCTGCCTCCCCACCTTGTACCTCTCTAGAGCTATACTAATGCATGCACAACATATCTCACTTGCCTGTTCATGTCCAGAAGTAGAGCGTTGCCATGAGGAGCTTCTCCTTCGAGCAAGATATTCCCCCACTTGGCCTCCTGATAGTGAGGGGTGCTCTTCCAACTCTGGCCTCATGTCCATATGATGGATGATATCGATTCTCGACTCCTAGCTTCAAAATTGAAGGCCCATGAGTGAACCCTCTCTTGCCCTTCATCAACAATCTTGCTCTGTTATCCTCATCTTTCCTCTTGACTTCGATCCAGAACCCTAGCGGACGCCCTCCTTTGTGGAGCCAACAACTGGAGCTTTTATAATCCCTCGATTCTTAATCTTGCACGGAATTCATATCTTGATTGGACTCTCATCATATCCCTATTCAGGAAGAACAAGGAATCGTGGTTCTCTTTTTTTAACACTGCACTCCTCTTCACTAGATTGGACCCACTCAATTGAACTAGTGGGTTGACAATGAACCAAGGTTTCAACCTACCATCTCCATAATTCTTTTCTCCATAGGATTTAAAAAATACTATATTCCTTCCAATTTCTTCTAAAATCTCTATAGGCTATTCCTTAATCTCAATTGGTCCTGAAATTCGACCAATGCCTCCTAAAAGTTTATCTTCTTGTACAAAAATCCTCACAACCTGCTTCACTACCTATGCTACTCTAATATAGTGGATGTAATTTCATTTGTTCTAGATCAACAAACTGAATCACCAATTTACCTGTAAATTTCACTAAAATCGTACCACCTCTAATATATGTCATCAGGAAGTCTTAACTTTCATCACTACATGTGTTTGAGATCCTAATTTAGCAAAAAGCCTAAAGTATCCATATGTATTATATATAACATATTGATCATCATATTATCTTCAAATTCCAGACAAAACTTAACATTGTCATATTAGTATACCCTTTTTTTACCACCCTTCTAGCATCCCATGAGGACAAAATCACCAGAAGGCCCTTGGGTTCTATATACGCATAAAAGGCCTCCAACATGGGATGAAACATGTGGAACTTGACCCATTTGTTCTAATCTCGCCTAATTAAAGTTTCTCTTAGTGGAACTGACATTCATGTGAATACTTATCAAAAACTTGGGGTATGACAATTCTACCCACCTTAGAAGGAATTTTGTCCTCGAAATTTAGTTCAGCTATAGAAGGCTACCCACCTTAGGGTTTCACGTACCTTACATGCAGTAACTCTTAACAATTGTCATTAAGTCTCATAGACACCTTTAAAGTATGGCATTCTTTTGGATAACAATGTCTAACATCCTTATCAAACTATCATGTACAATCACATGGAAATCTATAGAAAAATCTTAAGCATAAATGATTATTCATTCTTTACTCTTAATTCCTTCTTTTTATGTATCCCTCTTTGTAAACATGTACTCTAGTACATGGGTCTCGTGACCTTCACTAATGGCTTGGGTCATTTCTCTTGAGTTGACTTGTATTAGGGCCTGGGTCTAACTCTATATTCTCATTTCATCTCATTAAATATGACCTTATATGGATATGCATTCAGACCTCATGGTCTTACCATGATCTTAAATCTTAATACATACATCTTTTCTTGGAAACATAATCATGACTTAATGCATTCAACACTTAACATCTTATCATGTATTTAATTCTTTCGTCTTAAACATTCTAAGAAATCTTATTAACATGACTCTACATGATGTCTTAGGCACATCATGAAAGTACAAACTCTTACTTGCATGTCTTGTTTTAACATCTTATAATACTAGATCACATAAGTCAGGAAAGTCTTATTTAAGAATCATGTGAATATGTTGAGATTGATAAATACTTATCATGAAAAATTAAAGAATAACTTTTAATCGACTAACATCATAAATCATGATCATCTTAAGAAACAATAATAACATATTTTTATTTCAAAAATAAATCACCAACATCTCAATATTCACTAATAAATCTTACCTTCATTACTCCGGTTAAGATCGTAATATCAAGTAAATTATGGACATCTTGTAGAGTTATATGAATCATGTAAACATCTTAAGTGTAACTATAATTGAATACTCATGGGCATGGACCACATACTTTGGTTTGTGAAATCCTACACTAAAGTCATTAAGACACCCTCCTCCTCTAATCATATGTAATACTACTGCATCAAAATGATGTTTCCTCCTCTTATCATGGTGCTCTTAGAGAGATAAGTGCACGATATTTGTAGTCACTATCTTACTATACAACAATTATTATCCCAATAAATATCCAAAGAAACATTGATCAATCATCTTTTCTAGACTCTATCTTATATCAGCATCAGGTATAACTCCATATTATTGCGATCATAGACCAATGATTTGTACTATCACATATCTTGTATCACCACATGCTTAAAGCATCCCCATATATGATCTTAAAAACTTTTAGTCGCCTCTAGCAATCATCATATCTTAAGCTTGAACTCAATACATAACATTAATTTTATTATCCTCAACTATTTTCCTTAACAACTATCATGATTAGACTTGTGACTATAATCCCTGCTTGGGATGAGAGTACTAAGGACATCAAAAGTTCTCTAATTCTCATCAATTATAGTAGGAAAAAGATTTCAACTCCCTCCAATCATCATTCCACTTTAAATCCAAGTCACTCATCTATTTGGGAGTATCTACCTTTAGTATGCATTCTAGGGTTCTAATAGGTATGCGATTAGGTTTAGGTGACCATCTCCTCAAACTTTTGTGTCAACCTTTTTTTGACACCTCCCAATGCATGTTGACCGGTCATACATCTGAAAGTGTCATGTCTTATCATATTTATCTCATCTGACAGTACACATGTCCCATACCATATGCACTTGAAAGGATGAGACAAGCAAAATAAGTTTAGATTTATTCTTATAACATCCCCTCTACAAAACCCCATAGCTTGTGTCCCATACCACAAACATGTGGGAAAAAGAGAGGGAATAAAATGCACAAATCTAAAGTCAACATAAAAAGTCTAAAACATATAGACACTAAACCTAATACATACTCAACTTCTATTGTCTAACTAAACCTCTAACCTTAATCCAACTATCTTTTACTGACTTGTTTTATAACTAAGATTACTAATTGTCCTTCAAAATATGTCCATTACACTTGACTCCTAATGGGAAATCTAAACTAAGAATATGAGAATTTTCCTTATGGCCACCTACATTGTCACTCTGATACCATATTGTAACACCCTGATTTTTATATAACATGAGCGGAAGCTATTTTTTTCAACTGGGGAGTGTTACTAACATGATATGCATTAAAACAATGACAGATAAGAACCAATACAGACTAGTGTAAAATGCATTCTCATAAATTCTTAAAAAGGGATTCTATTACAAAAGAAACTTTATACCATGATACAACCTTATACGAATCTCATGTCAAATCTGGGATTGTGTAGATGGCGCCCCACCTAGCAAACCTCATAAAGTTGTAGTTGCATCCTCTTGTCATGACTATTTTCTAAAGTCATAAAGGAATAACCTAGGTTAGAGTAAGTGGAATTGAATTTCTAATAAGGTAAACATAAATGTGCTACAACTAAAAGCTCAACTGAAATCTGAAATATATAAACTTAAACTGAATCGATGTGTCTTTTATTTACATCTTTTATCTAATTGTTGGCCACCATTATACGATAAGTCCTCCTAAATTGGTGTATCTACAACCTGAATTGGTACCGAAGTACCTCTAAATTGGCACTACATGCCTCTGAATGACACCAAAGTGTCTCTTAATTGGCACGTATAAGCCCTGAATTGGTATCGAAGTACCTTTGTATTGGAGTCAACACTCCTCTGAATTGGCAACATATGCCTCTAAATTGTTTTTGGACTAACTGAATGAGGACTTATCATATAATGTCTTATGTGAGTTTTGACTCAATTATCTTAAATTTGAAATTACTGAATTCATGATATGAACTTATCTTATACTAAAATTGAACATAGATAATTGAACATGTATTGAATTCTGAATCTTAGTCTAATATGAAAATCTTTGAAAGTTTGTCGTATTTAATTGATGCAATGAAATTATTCTATTATGAACTAAAATCTTTTCAGCTAAACTGAGTTCTTAATTTGAATCTCTACTCATAAATTTTGAACTAAATTTGAAACTAAACTCTGAATCTAAATCTTATTTACTAAATGATTGAGATTGGATCTAAAACTCTTATTAGTTATGTGGTTCTAATATGACTATTCACAATGAGTAATCTAAACTGGAAATATGAAATTTAGATTCTTGTTCTCTGAATAAATATCAATCTGAAGCTCTCATTTAATAGATGACTTAATTTAATTCTGATATCAAATATATTACATCTGAGTCTAAAAGCTTGAGTAGTAAATTGAACTGAATAAATAAATATTAAGTATCAAAAAGTAGCTTAAAGATCTAAAATCTATACTTGGATATCCTCACAAAATAACTTCATTTGAAAAATGTTTGACTAATAAAAACATTATTGGATATGAGATGAACATAAATGACTAAATGTCTGAAGTTACTCAATCTCTAAGTTACTTTTCATATGGGTAGGCTGAATAATAAGAATAATGAAATTCAATGGACATGTCCCACTTACCTTTATATTGAAGATTTTTTTTTATAAAGACCTTTATATTGAAGATGTCCTTATTATAGCTTTGTTTCCTTGATTCACAACATATATACATGGTCATCAACAAATTTGTATAAGTCCATTTGTAATTCCTTTTTTTCATTCTTAAATCTCAAGACCCATTACCCTGACCTCCTAAACTATATTTAGGTTCTTATTTAGACTAAACGTAACTCTGACCAAAATCACCATAAAATCTTGACATTGAAATTACATCAAAACTCTTATTATATAATTACTATAATATTAATACTCAAATAAGCCCAAAATCATCTTATGTACTAATATAAGCATGTACATTATATAATGAGGATAAATCTTAAACATAATCAGATATAATAATCTTCATGACTCAATTACTATACATGAAGGAAATAATTACAAATCATCTTATAGACAAAATATGCATACCTACCTCAATCAATAACAATAAACATCGTGCTACCTTGCTTTGAATCTTTTTGTGAGGAGGGCTTGCTTGCTCTGGCGATCAAGAGGGCGATCAAGGAGGCGGTCTTGGGTGGGGGTCGGGTGCACCCATGGCGGGGGACGCCCAAGGTGAAGTGGGCTCCTCCACTCCGGCCTACTCGAGCACCCCTACCGGTGAGGCGGAGAAAGAGGCGACTTTGGGAGAGGGGGCGGTGACAGATGTGAGGAGGGCCGCCTCTATCCCGCCGGAGGCTCCCTGTGACCTAAGATGCCTAGCAGAGGGTGCCCTGGGTGGGCTAATTTCCACTGCTCTGTCCTCTTCTTCTGCCCCTCTGACGGCTTCATGTGGTGGCATTGGGGGTGCCTGGAATGACCCATCCATTGACATTACCAAAGGTCGGGCCTGGGCGAGGACCTTGATTTAACCGATGGAGGTGAGTAGTAGGTTCAAACCTGTCTCCCTGCCTGACGACCCGAGGAGCCCTACTTATAGAGATGATGATGATAGACAGTGGATGTGGTTCACAGAGCTAGTGGTTGAGGCTATGGAGTCCTTCCACAGACACTCCATCATCGTGCAAATATTGGGGAGAGTGGCTGCCATGGATCAACTCTATGGCTAGATGGTCATATCGTGGAGACCAAAGGGAGAAATCCAACTGTCCACCCTTGTTGGGGGTCTTTTCCAAGCGAGATTCGCCAATGAGGTGGATATGAATGTTGCCCTAGAGAAGGGCCCATGGTTCTTCAACAACAAGCTGGTGTTAACCCCGAAATGGATGCCTGAGGTAGACATCCGTAGGGTGCCACTCACGTCTTTTCCTGTATGGGTTACCTTACCGGATGTGGGACAACACTGGATGATGTGTGCCATCACCATTATTGGGCATGGCATCGACACTCCAAAAGTAATTGATTTCATCAATAAAGGAAGGTATCTAGGAGCAGCTTATCTGTGCATCGAGGTATCTACTAATAAGGTACCCCCTCCTGTGGTAATGATCGAGATGCCAGATGGCTGTGAACTTGCCATCAAGGTCATCTACGATGCCCTCCTAGACAGGTGCAATAAGTGTTCCGTGTTTGGTCATGCTACGGGTCATTGCCCTAGTGAGAGAGCCTCTCTGGCTGACACTGTGGTAAGCACAGGTAGGGAGATGGCTAGGAAGGAAACTATGAAGGGGAATAGATCTAGGAAGAGCAGAGCTAGCAGGGGGACAGGCAACCACGGGTGGAGCAAGTCCAGACATCCCAACCCGGCCCGTGAAGGTTCTTTGGGCGAGGCACAAAGGGCTGGCCCTTCAGGAAGCAGTGTCACGGCTGTGACCTGCACAGATGCAGTGACGGTGGTCACAACCCAGGTGGTTGAGGAAATGCTTCAGACGAGGGCTGAGGCTGATCAAAGAGAAGGTAACAAGAGACCAGCTGAACCGTTTGTTCCCGTCATAAGAGGGGGTGAATCCCTAGTGAAAGGTAGGGAGAAGGGCCCTGCTCAACATGGACGCAGGGGATCAGAGAACCAATTCTCTATGTTGGACGTCATGGAAATTGCATTTGAAAATGCAGTTGAGGACCTCTTAGAAGATGGTGACAGACCGCATGTGTCGCCTAGGAGGATAAGGAGAGGAGGAGCTACCCCGGGCCGGGGTGGCCATCGCAAAAACACATAATGTGCATCCTCCCATGGAATGTGCGAGGAGCTCCTCGATCGGAGAAGTAGAGAAAGCTAAGACAGATCATATGAGAGAATCATGTGACTTTGGTTGTTTTCCTAGAGATGAGAATCAGAAGAGAGGTGGCTAAAAGAGTACATGGATTTTTCCCTGCTGGGTGGGGGGCAGTGTCGAACCTTAATCAGATTGAGGGTGGGTGCATTTCCTTGGGCTGGAACCCCCAGGTTTGGGATGTGCATGTCATTTTTGAGATGGACCAGATGGTCACTGCGAGCTGTATTAACCAAGGAGGTTTACATATTGTGTTGTCTGCCGTGTATGGACATAGCTCAGAGATGTGTAGGAGAAGACTTTGGGAGGTTTTAGCAAGCGCTAATCAACGGGAACTACCTCAAATATTCATTGGTGGTTTCAACCATATATGCAAGGCTAATGAGAAGATTGGGGGGCTTCCTATGTCGGCGTCCTATTTAGCTAGATTCAATAATGTTGTTGCGGCTGCTAATCTTATGGAGCTGAATCTGAATGGTGGCTACATCACCTGGCACAATAAGAGGGCTGCAAGTAGAAGGATCTCTTGTCAATTGGATCGTGCTATTGTTAATAGTGAGTGGTTGGACGTGTTCCCCAGGTCTAAGGTCAAGTTGAGGTCGCATCCGAACAACGATCATGCTATCCTTTTGGTTGACTTAAACAGCGAAGAGGGGAAAGCTAAGCTGTTCAGATTTTTTAATTGGTGGCTGGGGTGGCCTGGCTGCAAAACCTTGATACATGAAGTGTGGAGGGAGAATGTTAGGGGGAACCCCTTGTTCGCCGTGTCTAAGAAACTCAAGAAAACAAAGGCTACCCTGAAGACGTGGTCCAAGGGTATCTATGATGTCAGAAACATGGTTGTTGTGGCTGAAGCCAAGTATAACAAAGCGGCCAAGAATCTTAGAATTAATCCTAACCTTCTATCGGCCATTGAGGCAGAAGAGTATGTTGTAAAAAAGCTTATCCAGGTTGAGAAAGCCGAAGAGCTAAGCTACTGGAAGAGGAGTAGGCTCAACTGGATTGAAGATGGGGATAAGAACACCAGAGTGTACCATAATGTTGTCAAGAGGAATGAGATGCATGATACCATCCACACTCTTAACAAGGCAGATGGCAGACCCACCAACTCGCCAGATGAGGTGGGTGAAATGGTGGTTGAATACTTCAAGAAGTTGTACAACAACGAGAATGATGGTAACAGACCTCATTGCACCATGCCTGAGCGGAAGGTCATTGATAACATGAACTGTATGCTTTGTGGGCCAGCGTCTGAGAGTGAAATCAAGGAATCCCTATTCTCGATAGGGGCTTCTAAGGCACCTGGGCCTGATGGGTTCAATGCAAAGTTTTTTCAGGAGATGTGGGATACGGTCAAAGAGTATATATACATGGTCGTAAGATGGTTTCTTGTTTCTGGTCACATGGTGAGGAGTGTCAACCATGCCTTCCTATGCCTTATTCCCAAGAAGAAGATGGTGAACTCCATGGCTGACTTGCGACCCATCGCTTGCTGCTCTGTGGTGTACAAAATCATTTCCAAGTTACTTGCTAGGAGGTTGAAGAGGATTCTGCCTGACATCGTGCATCCAACTCAATCTACGCTTATTAAGGGCCGGTCGATCTTTGATAGCACTCTCCTCGCTGCTGAGTTTCTTTTAGATTTAAAGGTAAAGAACAGTACGTGCAAAGCTTGCATCAAGATTGATTTAGCGAAGGCCTATGACAATGTGCGGTGGGATACTCTGTGGGACATCCTAAAGTCCATGGGGTTTTTAGAAAGATGGATTGGGATCATGATGGAGTGTGTTACCACAACTTCATTCTCTGTGTTAGTCAATGGATGTCTGTATGGCTTATTCCAAGCAAGCAACGGTCTGAGGCAAGGTGACCCGCTCTCACCCTTGCTGTTCACACTGGTCATGGAAGCCTTCTCCATGATCATGGATGAGGCCAAGGAGAAGGGAGACATAAGACCCTTTCAGCAAGGGGGTGTTAAGGTGTTTGATCACTTAATTTTTGCAGATGCCATTCTCATTTTCTTGGCTGGTAATACCAAGAACTTCGGGAGGATTATGATCACATTTGGCAAGTTGACCGGCCTTTTCATGAGCACGCTGAAATCTAGAGTTTTTCTGTCCAGATCTTGCGACTCCAGATGTGGGAGACTGAAAGAGGCCATAGGCTTAGAAGAAGGGTGCTTCCCTACAAAGTACTTGGGTATACCTCTAAGTGGAGGCAAAGCCAGAGGTGGGGACTACCGGGATTGTCTAGATAATCTTAGAGATACAGTGGCGAAGTGGAGTGGCTTGAATTTATCTCTTGCTGACAGACTCGTCTTGGTTAGATCAGTGCTCACTGGTAAGGTGAGGTTCTGGTGCAGGCATGCCTCTCTTCCTGGCTTTGTGCTTGATACCTTCAACAACATATGTGGCTCCTTCATTTGGGGGGGTAGGGGACACGCGGTGACCTGGTCTATCATTACAAGGAGCTACAAGGATGGGGGGCTGAATGTCAATCATGCAAACGATATTGCTGTGAGTGCTACCCATTCCAAGATTGATAGGATGCTCAAATGTGGTACGTCTTGCTAGGGTGCCTGGGTAAAGGAAAGATATGGCTCTGATCTGTCGGTTAACAAAAGCAATGCCTCCAGGACGTGGAGGGAAATGGCTAGATCTTGGCATGCTTTGACCCATGATTATAATTTCACTGCTGAAGGATGGATCCTACGTGACCTGGCGGCCAGACCTTGGAGAAGGAATGGGGTCTCTTCCACGCAGGTGTCGTGGGAACCCATCCTGTGGAACAGGTTCCACACTCCCAAGTGGAGTTGTTGTTCCTACAGAGCCATTCTAAATAGGCTGCCAACCTTTGATCAGATGATTGGCTGGGGTATCTAGACGAACAATACTTGTCTGCTATGCGACAATGGTCCAGAAGGCCACCGCCACTTGTTCTTCGAGTGCAGCTTTACTAGATACTTGTGGTACAGGGCCTCCCTGAAGTTGGGGTGGGGCGGAAACTCCCCTATGAACCTGCTTGATGCTTGCTCTTGGATGCTGCAGAAGACGGAAAATAAACCCATGTTGAGAAATTTTGCTGGGCTATGCTTAACGCACTACAAAAAACTGGGTCATTATTCACGGGAGAGTCCTGTCACAAACCCCTCTCTACAGGCCCTCAGAAATAGGGACGGTTGAGGGTCTGGCCCTCACAAATGGTCCGTGAAGAGAACTCACGTGACAAATACCAGTGGCCCTCACGAATACAATTATCACGGACCAACTGACCCTCAAGAATGTTATATTGAGAGACTATTTAGCCTTCATAAATACATTTTTGAGGGAATATTTAGCCTTCATAAATACATTTTTGAGGGACTATTTAGCCTTCATAAATACATTTTTGAGGGACTATTTAGCCTTCATGAATACATTTTTGAGGGACTTGATGGTACTGGAGAATATATTTTTGAGGGGCTATGTGGTCGTCATGAATGCAATTTTGATGGTCAATCTGGACCTTCATCAATATATTTATGAGGGACTACTGTAAATGATTTGGTTATTGATTATTGAATGATTTATTAAATGTTAATTAATTGTTACTATAGTGAATATCAAATTTTAAATGAAAACTTTGTATACATAACCTCAAGCAATATTTTTATACTAATTCACATGACATCATAAGAAGATTCAACACCAAAATGACACATAAAAATGTTAAATCACCTCAACCCAATTTTTGTTATTGAAGCAAAATATTATCCATACATTGTGTGCTCAACGTTGATATAAATAAAGAGTACATATGGTTTTAAAATTTGAGATTGATGACAATCAACATATCATGCTAGAAACTCTTAAGATCTATAATGTCTCCATATTCCTTCAAATGGTGTTGTGTTCTTCATCAATGCCAGGCCTCATACGGTTAGGTACTTGAATATTCTTCTCCTAAAAATGACAAATCATTATATTAATAGAATTTAAAGTTAATACATAAATCATAGTACAACAAACAACTTACCCTTATATTTTGGTTTTGGTCTACTCCAAGGTGAATTGTCCGTCGAAATCCATCATTAAAAGTAATTCTACCCTATCAATATAAATACAAAAAGGAATCAGAGTGAGTGCGAAGTAGAGATAAATGTAAGTGAACCAACATAGCAGTAACATTTTGATAAACTATTCACTAATGGTAAGGCTTAATTTTTAATTGGAAAAAGTCCTTACAGATGAAGCTGCGTGAGTTAAAATAGAATCTAAAGATAGATTCCAGATCAACAGAACCACAACCTGTGGCGACATGCAAAAAGGACTTATTTCATTTCAGGGGCTTGTTGGTAAGTTCTAGAGTTTTTGTCACAAAGGTTGCAACAACCAAGGTTTTTAGTGGATTGCTATAAATACCAGCCTGAACGTATTTGTCCAGGCAGAGTTTTTATTATTAAATTGCTTTTTGGAAAGCAGTCCTTCTCCTACATTGGTCTGCAATATTTTACAAAGCATTGGTGAAAAATCCCGATCTAATGCAATAGTCCTGCACAAATATCCAGCAATACATGCATTCTATAGAAGATTATGGACCTAACAAAGGAAGTTGTAACATTACGTCATTCTACATTAATCAATATGGCAAAGTTTTGTCTTTCCCCAGCTTCCTGCTTATAGAATTATTCTTTTGGAGATTTGCTTCGGGAAACAATTAGTAATACTAATTTCCCTTTTTGCATGTCGCCACATGTTGGGGTGTGTCAACTCTTATTTCCAATCACACAGGCATACTACATACTAAAGTTAAATACAATTACAATGTTTATTTGATAAAACAGATGCAACATTTTACAAAATAAACATAAACTTTGATTCATATAATACATGAATCTAATCTTCCAATCTATATAAGTGAACATATTCCAGTAAAGATATTCCAGTAAATATTATGTGTGCTATTATGCAGTTCAATACATTGTCTATTCAATTACATCCTCAGCAAAGCAATCCATTTTTTTATGATCCTGATTGCCCTTTCCCTCATTTTCCCATTCAATATGATGATATGTAGCTATCAATAAACGTTTATACTCGTAAAGAAATATACCTAGGCAAGGAGGCACATTTTCTATCAAGCAAACCCTACTGTTCAATATATACATATATATACGTGCATACATACATGTATAATATATATATGAACAGAAACAAATTCATAATTAGAGTTGAACTCAACAAGGAAAGGGCCACAAACCAATTCAGACCCATATTACAACGCAGAATAATAAGAATAACAAATATATGTTTTTGAACAATTCCCAACAATTTGGAGCAGCTTGGACAGCCAGAAGTTAAAAACAAAGTAGATAGAGTTAGCCCATACAGAGAGTGGCCATTCCCAAGGTTATTAATATCAACAGCCCCTTAAGAAAATGACTCCAAAGAAGGGGACAAGCAGGGGACAAGGGCATCTGGAGCAGAAATAGTAGGCAATAACAGTATTCATCATCACAATTACTGCCATCTTTAAAGTTCGTGGAGTGTTGGTGCACAAGCAGGTATAACCTAGAGAGTGTTGGTCCACTCAGAAGTAGGCAAAAGATTCACTCTGTTCCTAAGCAAAATCTGGAACGACCACTCTATATTAATTACTCAACTATTAGTTATTTAGATAGTCTAGAAAACAGAGGTTTGATTCAAAGTTTAGACTAAACATGTGCAACTTCTTCAGCACTGACTAAAGAAAAGTCACTATAAACTTTGTATCTGAAATATTATGAATTGAGGCTTGACCAAGATATGGCTAAAATGTAGATAAGCTGAAATGAATAACTTACAGGATTTAAACGCTGATTTCTTGGTGTGAAAGACACCGATGAAGATGTGGTTGGTGTGTTCTACATTTGAGGATAACTTTGTCGATTATTACCAGAAGAAGGGGGCCAACTTTCAACTGCAGCCTTTAATAAAGTGTACATGTTAAAATTCTTATGTGTATGAATATTGAAAATAATCTATAGCTGTAATGAGTTACCTGTGGCTGAAAGATCCGTGGATGTCCATTGCCTTGTATGGAAAGCCTGCCTACTCCATTCTCCCTTGAATTGCCTTGTATGGAAAGCATGCCTACTCCAGTCTCCCTCGAATTGCTTGAATTGCTTTGTCTACAAAGTCTTCCTAAGCCATCCCCGCTTGAATTATTTTGGCTGGGAAACATGCCTACATCTGCACCATTACTTGTATTGTCTTGTATGTGAAAAGAACCCACATCCGACCTATTTGTGCCACTTTGCATGTGTAAGACACATGTAGTATTCTGATTGGGGTATTCAACTGCACAATCAACATTAATACCGCCATCCTATAACAAATACATCAACAATGTCAAAAAAAATTATATATTACATTGACATAGACAACTAAATCTGAGTTACCTGTGATTGATTATACCAATTCATTAATTGGGAGACGGAGTTCTTCAATCCATTTACTGTTTCTTCAAGTTCCTTAAGTTTATCCTGAAATAGAAAACAAATTACAAACATCAATCTAATAGACTAGTTGTAACTAATAGTTCAAGTTTAGTTATAATCCAACATACATCCTTTGCATTGCTTTCCTCAAGAAGCATTTCATATCTTATATGGGCAGCGTTTCCCCTATGTCCTATCTCTTTGTGCCCAATTCCAACACCTCAGATCCTAGCCTTTTTGGAAGGATTTAAAACTTGCAAATAAGCAGCACGTGTTAGATTATCAACACTTCTAGGATCTATTTCTTCTTGGTTTGCTACTTGGTTTTCCACAATATCAGAGATTTCAAGCTGTAATTAGAAAGCATCATAAAAGGAAAGCTTAAATTGAGATATCTAAGCATATGTAGCTTTGTAGACATCATAGGAAAGCAAATATCCATTTTCTAACCACTTGTGGGCTTTTGTTGTAAACTTTTTACAAAAATGTGTTAAGAGGCACAACGGGTTGATCTTCACTGACCTACACATGATAGATAACATAATAATTGTCCATGTTATATGTTCAACTCCTACTAAGAAAGACAAGTGTCCATTATTAATACCATTTCTGCCCGATAACAACTCCATGGCTTTGATCCTGTGGTATGATCCATCACTTTTTTTGCTCTGTTTGCCTTGTTGATCTCGGAAATTTTCTAAACCATAAGAAACATATAATTAGAAAAAGTAGATAGGTATACATGCAAGTTATATGAAACCATCCTCAATATAAGCAAGCCAATAGCTGGATGTGGAAGAACATCCTCAATATAAGAGATAGATATCTCTATAATGTCCAATTCCACATTAGAAAGGGGACTGATGTGAAATTGTGGAAAGATCTGTGGTTTAAAGGGAGATTTCTGTCTCAATGTGTTGAAGACCCCGACTACTTTCAACTTAGATCCAATCTTGGGCCTAATAGCAAGCTATCTGACATTATCGTGAGTGGAGTGTGGAAGAGTCGAGCACCTAAAAGAGCACTACTTTGCTGCTGGAAATCTATGCACGTCAGGCTGGTTATAGAAGACTATCTGTAGAAAATTGGTGTTAACCTAGCATGAAGATGTAGCTTGTGTTGCAAAGAAGGGGAAACAAATGACCACATCCTGTGGAGATGTGAGTTCGCAGCAGAAATATGGAGCAGAGCTACGCCCCTGTTATCCTTTGTACCAGGAGATATACGGGAAGTACACCTGCTAAAGAATAGAATTGAAGCTCTTCTTGCTACTCTTATTACATATGGATACATAGAAACAGATGTGTTTTTGAAGACAGTAGGAGCAAACCAAACAGTGTGTGGCATTGCATAAATACTGATTATAGAAGTTTTCATAGATAAATTGCATCCTTCTTTTTGACTTTTGATATCTATCTTTATAGATGTATTGAGCTTTGCTCCCCTTTGTAAATTTTGTGAGTAATGAAAGAGAAACGCGCTTATTGATAAAAAAAAAGTTATATGAAACCATTGTACCTTAGACTTCTCGGTTCCCCATTCTTTAACAAGATTTTTAAACTGGTCCATATCTATGGAAGCATTTTTCTCAACTTTCTTCATCATCAATTCTGGTTCAATCTTGTACTTTTCATAGTAATCTTTCTTTACACATGCCCTCCATATTGATATCCCTTTGCTAATGTGTTCATCAATGTGATTCCATGCATTAGGGTGACTGCCTAAATCGAAGTATTTTACAAAAACATAGAAAATATTACTTTAGATATAACAATCATACAATTTGTTGGTCTTTTTATGAAAACGATTACCTCAATAAATGATTTTCTATCTACAAAAGCTTGTTCTGGTTGTTCGTTCCACTTCAAGTCTAGATGCCATATGTGTGGTTTCCTTGCTAGCATATGACAATAACGATTTAATTTGGCACCATTCTCTCCAATAGCATTTCCTTCATCATCCCATTGGACCTTGTGACATGGCTGCCCTTGCTTAGGAAGTAGGCTTTGCTCACTTGTAGGCCCACGTCCATACTTCCTATTCTCCTGTTCATCCTCAACATTTTCTTCAACTATTACATCATTTTCAATATTGTTGGACAGTAGAGTAGGTTCATCCTCACAATTTTCTTCAATTGTGGATGGAGGGACAGCAATATGTTGACTGGGTGTGTTGTTACAACTAGATCTAGTGAATCTTCTTCCTGCCATCCTTCAATTGACAAGGAAAAAAATTAGATTATTAGTGCAGAAATGTCAGTAACAAAAGTAGCAGCTACATTTGAAAAACAAATAAATTGCGGAGAATATGAGACACCAACATATGAATATTCAACATTTAAAAAACATATAACTTGTAGAGTACCTTGGTTTCATATCCCAAAAAAGAATAATGATGTCCTACTTGCTGGTATATGAAACAAAACTAAATAAATTGCAAAGAATTTGCCATATAGTAACAGTTTGCCAAAAAAATGCAATACAACATATTCTCCAAGTAAATTATTCTAGACTTGCAAACAAAATAGACAGATTAATGAACAAAACATTAGCCCCATCATTCTTTTTTTTAGTTCTATCAACAAAAGATCCGTCGGTGTCACTCCTCGTCCAAGACACATCACTAGTTACACTACCATCAGATTGTAAACCAGTCAAACAATTCTCAATAAGAGGTACTTCATAATAATCTTTAGGAGGATGCTTTAGCACTGTGCACCAATCATCATCATTAGGATCCTTCACATAAAAGCATTGCAATGCTTGAGAAGCCAGGATAAACGGTTCCTCCTTTTTTTATCCTTGAAGTGTTGATTTGTGTGAACCCATACTCATCAATTCGCAAACCGTTAGAAGTGCTTTCATCATACCAAGAACATCTGAATAACGGAACTTTGATTCCTGGACCATAAGTTAGCTCAATAACCTCCTCTAAGTAGCCATAGTACGTGACTTCAGCATTTATAGGATTTCGATCTCTACCACTTGAATAACTTGAAGTGTCAGCACACAAATACACTCCACTATTTTGTGTAGTACATGTACTTTCAATGTGCTTTGAACGGAAACGATATCCATTGACCAAAAATCCTTCATAAGACATTCCCTCAGCACAAGGGCCTTGGGATAACCATCTCAAATCATCTCTAATACTGTTCGGCCTAATCTCTCGCATTTGCATTACCTTCATAAAAAAGTAAAACATTAATGTAATCTACACTAACTTGAACATTAAGAGTGATAACAATATTTATGTTTGAGACTTACATGCTCTTTCAACCACTTAGAGAACTCCTTTGCATGTTTTGTTTCTAGGGTCCGTGGGGCAATGTTGGGTTCCATATCTTGAAGAATACACATGTGTTCACTACTTTATAACAAGTGTCTAAATTAATGTACAACATATATACAAATATCAGCAAGAATTTTAGGACGTAATTAAATCTTACCTTCTGCAAACATCCAATTCCTCTTTATTGAAAAGGACATAACGATGGGCTTGTTCTAAAGTGTGGATGTCGAAATTTCTTGACACTCCAACTCTAATTGGAGATCCATCAACATTATGAGGAGTGTGGATCAGTTTTATCTCAAAATTATGCAAGTACCTACCACAAAATGTCAAACTTTCTTCAGCTAAATGGCCACTAGCAATACAACCAGCCGGTTTAGCTTTGTTTCTTACATACTTCTTCAATTTCTTCAAGTATCTCTCTATTGGGTACATCCACCTAGTTCACACAGATCCGGCTTTCCTGGCTTCATAAGCTAAATGAATGGGCAAATGCATCATGATGGTGAAGAAAGAAGGAGGGAAGATTCTCTCCAACTGGCAAAGAGTGACAGCAATTTCTTGTTCCAATTCTTTGAATTCCTCCACATCAATAATGTTAGAGCAAAGCTTGTTGAAAAATGAGCACAAATTAGCAATAGGCTTGTACACATCTAAGCTTATGCAATGTCTCAAGGCAACAGGTAGAAGTTGATGCATAAGAACATGACAATCATGACTTTTCAGCCCAACAAGTTTTCTATCAGATTTGCTAACACACCTAGATATGTTAGAATAATAGCCATCAGGAACTTTCAACTTTTCTAACACAGATAGGAACTTATCTTTTTGCGCATTAGTCATGGTGTAAGATGTTGGAGGTAAGTAATAGCGGTCACCTGCATCTACTGGCCATAAATCTCTTCGAATGCGCATTTTCTTCATATCTTGTCGAGCTTGTAAGTTGTCTTTACTTTTCTTAGAATCACCCAATAATGTGTTTAAAATATTCTCGCACACATTCTTTTCTATGTGCATCACATCCAGATTGTGTCTAACAGATAAATACTTCCAATAAGGTAGCTGAAAAAAGATGCTTATCTTATTCCAACCAGGAGGTAATGGTTGAATTTGATCTCCACGCCTCTTGCGCTTATTCATTTTTCCAAATGTGATATTTTCATATCCATCAAATTGCCTCAGTATATCTTCTCCAGATAGTGGCTTATGTGGAAGTCGAAAATCTTTTTCACCATCAAAATTTTTCCTATCACGTCTATACGGATGATTCATTGGAAGAAAACATCGATGGAAACCATAGCATTGCTTCTTCCCATACTGTAACCATTTTGATACAGTCTCCACATTACAACAAGGACATCCCAAATCTTTCTTACCTTTAGTGCTCCAACCAGATAAGTCACCATATGCTGGGAAATCGTTAATGGTCCATAAAATCATTGCCCGCATAGTGAAGTTCCTTTTTCTATATGCATCATAAACTTTGACTCCAAGCTCCCAAAGTAGTTGCAACTCCTCAATTAATGGCTCCAAGTATACATCAAGGTCATTGCCAACCATATGTGGACCTGGGATTAATAGGGACATCATAATACATTGTTCTTTCATAAGAAGCCAAGGTGGAAGATTGAGAGGTGTCACCAACACAGGCCAGATGCTATGTGATGCACTCATATTGCCAAATGCATTAAATCCATCTGTTGCTAATGCCAATCTAACATTGCGTGGTTCAGCAGCAAAGTATGGATACCTGACATCAATAGACAACCATTCTGGTGTGTCTGAAGGATGATGAATACGACCATCCTTGCCTTTTACTTCTGATGGCCAAATCATATCTTTAGCAATAGATGAAGACATATAGAGCCTCTCTAACCGAGGTATCAAAGGGAAGTGATACATGAACTTAGCAGCTACCTTCTATCCCTTTGTTTTGTATTGCTTTTCATTCCATCTTGAAGCACCACAAGTATCACAATTTTCTTTTGAAGCTGCATCTTTGCGAAAAAGTATGCAATTATTTGTACATACGTCTATAGTAGAATGATCAAGTCGTAAATCCTTCACGATCGCATTTTCTTCATAGTACGTCTCCGGGAATAGACAATTTTCTTCTGGAAATCCTGAAACAATCAACTGTAACAACTTTGTGAAAGAGTCATTGGACCATCCAGATTCCTCCTTCAAAAATAGCAAGGCAACCAAATATGATAGCTTAGAATGACTTGTGCAACCTCTATAGAGTGGTTGATCTGCCTCTTTTAGTAGCTTATAAAATCTTTGTGCATCTACATTTGCAGGTTCCTCTGTAGCTTCAGTAGAGTGGTCATTTGTTGTGTCACCCATACCAAACAAATCCTCCAACATCTGATGCATATTGTCGGTGCTAGGCATGTTTGGTGCCACAACAGGATTGCTCCTACCAATCACCTCCCCATGAAACGTCCAAACATCATAGCTATGCACAAATCCTTTTTATAATACATGTGAGAATACCTCCTCCTCTGTTTTAAGGTATCTGTTCAAACATACCTTGCAAGGACATATTAATTTCCCCTATCTAGTTGGTCTCTGATGGATAAGAGCAAACTCAATGAACTTTTGTAACCCTGCCTTGAATACATCACTTCGCACTCTGTTCCCAATATACATCCAACTCCGATCTATTAGAAAATCCATCTACATGAAGGAAAATATATAATAAGTAGGGGAACACCTATTTGAGATGTAGTCATGTAGGAGATGTAGTCATGTAGGAGTAAGAATAAGTAAGAAAAAGTAGAACAAAACTTGGAAATAGAAGTGATACTAGTAGTCTAGTAGACATGTGAGCAGGAGATGCAAGTAAGAATCTGAAATTCTGATATGATTAACAAGGAAATAGCAATAAGAGGGGACATAGAAGTAACAAAAATTTAGATGCAATAGCAGGAACAGGAAATGAAGGAGAAATTGCAAAAAAAGAAAAGAAAAGAAGCTAGAATAGGAGACACAAGAGGAAATAGAAAAAAAATCAAAGAAACAGTAGTATAAAAGGACTGATTTTTTTGCAACAATTGCAGCAAAAGGGGGTCAAATATACAACATGAAAAAGGAAAAAGAGAAAAGGGGAGGGAAGGGAGAAGACATACATGAAGTCTATCAATATACAAGAAGCAAAAAAAGAGGCAGAAGAAACATCCTTCAAGAAAAATCCTTCAAGAACTGCAATAGCATAGGTACCCACCTAATCAATAATAGTTCACAGATCCATCCATTAACTTTTGCTCACATGTCTCAACATATACTCGATTACAGGGGCTACTTATACTGTCAGACTAGCTACACAGCTTCTCTTCTCAAACTAGGCGATCTCTCTACTACAAAGGAGTATTTTGACGCATGGCTATTTAGACTCTACCAAAGGAGATTCAAAGTTGTGTGTGGTCCTGATGCTATGGGTTATGTCCAACATATCCCATAGAATCTCAATATTGTAGCAGATCTCTATGCATAAAGGCACTGACAGTCTATTTCTTCTTAGATCTGATATCAACATATTGTTATTACTTATAACAAGCATTATGAGACAAATACCTAACTGTCCCTATAAGTCAGCTGAAATACTTAAACATATAAGTATATGATATCATGTATAACATCTCATAAAATTAAGAACTGAAATACTTAAAATAAGTCAGCTGCATAAGATTTAACACCAACCAAGATAGAACATATGACATGCAGACCAGGACAACATGGACAATTTCATTGTTTGGTATCTTGTTAATAACACAACACTCAAATTATGATAGTAGGAGACTGTAAACCAGCAGAACAATAGACTAGCAGAAGAAAACAGTTCATATATACCAACCACTACAGAAGAAAAGAAGTTTCCTCCCAAGAGAAATATTGTAGAAGTGTATATCCCATCTAAAAAATTACTTTCATTGATAGCTGCTAGATATCAAAAGAGGAAAATACCCACTTCCGAAAAATGGCAATTTGGATACAGAGATGAGTAGCAATAGCCTCCAACCTGGGAGTATAATAAACACATTTAAAAATGTATATACTTTTGATTAACTTTGTAAATATACAGGGGAATCTTATCAATGAGTTTACACTCAACAGCCTTACCCCGATGAAATCAGCTACATGGCAATTAAAGAATAAATGAATGATATATTCATTAGAACTTCTACACAGAAAACATATAGAAGTATAGAAAAACCCTCTTTTTTTAGGTTGTTCATCACTGAGATGTTGTTTCTAGCAATCTTTCGTAATAGGATTTTAAATTCAGATGTATGATCATCTGAATTAAATACCAAGAAAGTTGACCATAGATATCAATATTTTAGATAGAATACTTAAGAAGGTATTTCTCATGGATCAATTTGATCCATAGACTACCTTAAGAAGATGGTTACATCATCCCACTTAATAAGATGGATATCATTCTTGCCTTCACACTATCCCCACAAGAAATTTATAATAATTATTTCCACTTCATCACAGATAGAAGTAGGAAGTGAAAAGGAAGAGGACCAGAATTTTTGATTGGCGGACATAGTAGAATTACAAAGTTCTAGTCTCCAATGGAAACTGAAATGATATGTAAATAAGTTTGGTATCTTTAAAAATCAAATGATGGGCATAGAAGCATTAAAGCATGGGCGTAAAATGAATGTAACTTCTGGTTCACTTGTATGATATGTATCATTATAAGTTAGTAGCATACCATCTTTGTGCACACTTAGCATTAATAGAATGTCTGTCATGACCATGGAAAGCTTCAGACATGCATTCAACAAAAGGTCTGCTCTGGTTGAGAAGTCTAGCCAGAAGCCTCAAGAACGAATGGGTGTTCTTAGTAATGTGGGTTCCTCCTTAATCCCTTTGTTGTTAAAACAACATTTGTATATTTGTCTTTTTTTCATTTTCCCCCTCCATCTAAAATAATTCCCTTTTTTTAACATGTGGTTGTGATGCATGCCCTAAAAGCCAATAACTATGATAATGATCCTCTGCTAAGTGCAGCTCTGTACTTGGAGATTAATTAAAGGCCGACTGCCCAGGGCTCCCATGGGACACATCCATTCCTAATATAATAGTTGGCTCTTAGGAGATCTTTGGCATGGATGGAAGATGCAGAGAAGTTCACCACAACTGAGCATCCTCCATACATGCCAAAGATCTCCAAAGTGCCAACTATTATATTAGGAATGGATGTGTCACATGGGAGCCCTGGGCAGTCGACCTTTAATTAATCTCTAAGTACAGAGCTGCACTTACCAAAGGATCATTACCATAGTTATTGGCTTTTAGGTCATACATCACAACCACATGTTACAGAAAGGGTATTATTTTAGATGGAGGGGGTAAAGGAAAAAAGACATATAATATATCCAATTGTTGTTTTAGGAGGAACCCACATTACTAAGAACACCCATTCGTTCTTGAGGCTTCTGCCTAGACTTCTCAACCAGAGCAGACCTCTGAGATGTTGACAATGACTTAGTGTGCCTCTGCGAAATGCAAAAACACCAGGCTATATTATACTTACAACCAAAAACAAAATTAAGTGGTGACTAGACTCTTACATATTCCATTTGACCCATATAATTTTAATAAATAATTACACTTAGCTTACTACATGTCTATTTTTAAACATCAACCCATTCTCAGTCCATAGTAATATTACCCATTTATCAAACATCACAATGTGAGTTCCAAATGAAGGCTATAAGGTTTGAGATTTAATTTATATGGCTATTTTATGTAAAGAGGAGATACGTTATAGGAAACTCAAAATTTGGATACGCAAATGAAGAAAGAAGCAAACACTGACAGTAATTAACAGATTACAGTAAACTATTGGGATACACATATGAAGAAATAAGCAAGCATTGGCAGTGAACAGTACATTACAGTGAACTCAAATCTGGGATACACATGAAGAAGGATGCACATTGGAATCGTTACCTAAAACTAAATGACCAACACATGATTGAATCAAACAGCATAACAACAAGCAAGCACAACAGTTGCAAGAGAATAATAAAACAAGTAGCACAGAAAAAAGATGCAGTTTTAGTAGCAGTACCTTTTCCCACGCTTCCGGTCAATGGACAGAAGCAACAAGATTAAAACTGAAGAAGAAGAACAATGGACGTTGCAAGAGAAGAACTGGAGCAGAGGTGGTTGGGCAGCTTATGGGCGTCAGATCAAGGAAAAGAGACCAGTAGCTTGATCCAAGGTTGAAGTAGGTTCAGAGCTCCTGTTGGGCGCCGCCTGAGTCGGGTGCCGCTGGTTTTGCTGGGATCCGGCACGATATGGCTACTCCTGGCCGTGGAATTGGAAGTCGGCCGACGATTGGAGTTACGACCTGCTGCAGTTGGGGTGGCAGGAGCAGTTGGGGCGCCGTCCGGGAGGTAGGCGTGGTTGCAGCTGGGTGCGACCGGTGGGATTTGGGAAATGCTAAGCGACTGGGGTCGTGGGGTTGCTGAGGCTGGGCGGCATTAAGCTGGAACAGACCCTGGCCGTGGAGTGAGGGAGGCCTGGTCGACGGACTGAAGGCGTGGTCGATGGAATCAAGGAGGCGCCGAGGACGAGTGGCTAGTCGTGGCGGCAGATCAGTGCTTCCCTAGTTCGTCATTGTGCAGAGGGACGAGTGGGGAGGGTTTTTCTTTTCCTTTTTAATTTTGATATCCAAATGTTGTATTTTAGAATGGAGGGAAGGGAAATGAGATGGAGGGAAGGGATATGAGATGGAGGGAATCATTTGTCATGGTATTTTTCAAGGGATGATTAGTGAGTAATGTATTTGTGAGGGATTAGTATTTGTAAAGATGTTAAAAAAACGGTTGAGGGATTTGGTCCCATATTTGAAGGATGAGCCCTCACAAATAGCCATCATTATTCACAATCTATGGTTCCTCACAAATGTTCTTCAACAAAGCCCAAATTTTTTGTAGTGACGGCTATTTGTTTCTATGTGTGGAAAGAACGGAATGGTAGATTGCATGGGCAGAGGCACAACGATATGGTTGAGCTTTTTGGGAATATTGTTTATAATCTGGGAATGGTTGTTAAAACTAGACCTAAGATACGGGTTGAGTTGGACACTATGGTCCTAAGACAGTGGGATTTTGTAGAGTAGACCCACATGTACAGTATACAGGGACTCCTTATCCCTATACTCTTTTTTTTGGCTCTGCCGCTAGTAAAATATTTTACCTTCTAAAAAAAAAAACAATAAACATCAATTATATCACCTTACTGGCCACTTAAGACTCAAAATTAATATAGTAACACCTAATAATCCAATATAACATTAGAAACAGTAATCATACATTGTATTAAAAACCATATAAAAGAATATTCCGTTTCAAGGTCAAATCATGGGTGAAATGCCCAAAATATCCTTACTAGTGTTTACATAAAAATCATGGATAAAACTTCAAATTAGAATGATCGGGCTTTGAGATCATGTATATCATATCAAAATATACTTATTGTAAAATAGTCATTAGTTTGCAAAGTCGTTTACTATTATAGTTTCCAAAATATTGAAATCACATATACTTTAGAAATCAATGTGTAATACTTATCAAACGTTCAAAACACCATCTGGATATATTTTTCTAAGATAGTAGAAATCATAAACTTTCTGTAGGTTCCGTGCATGTCTATATCCAGCTTATGAGTCAAAAGATATGGATTTTGAAAGGAAATACCTTTTAGGGCGATTTGAGCCCTTCCTGCTTGATCCAAGGGCTGTGACCTCCCTGTTCACTCCTCCTTTGTTCAAGGTGTCCTAGTTGGATCTCTCGCTGGATCCGTATTAGAGAAAATCCAATAGTCAGAACCTCGTCATCGTCCTCGCAGACGCAATGCCTCTGTTTACTCTGTAAAACATAGTAGCGACGTCTCGGTGGGAAAACCATGGCTAGCCGCAAAGCCAGGATCTAGCACCAAGATCTTGGGTGGTCTAGTGCCGCGGCCCCACCTTGTACCTCTCTAGCGCCACACTGATGCACGCAGAACAGATCTCACTTGCCTGTTCACGCCCAGAAGCAGAGTGCTGCCATGAGGAGCTTCTCCTGCGAGCAAGATCTTCCCCCACTTGACCGCCCAATAGCGAGGGGGTCCTCCTCCAACTCTGGCCTCATGTCCACATGATGGACGGTACTGATTCGCGACTCCTAGATTCAAAATCGAAGGCCCATGAGTGAACCCTCTCTTGCCCGTCGCCAACCATCTTGCCCTATTATCGTCTCTTCTTTCCTCTTGACTTTGATCCAGAACCCTAGCGGACGCCCTCCTTTGCGGAGCCAATGACTGGAGATTTTATTAGCCCTCAATTCTTAATCTCGCACGGAAACCATATCCTGATTGGACTCCCTTCGTATCCCTATTTGGGAAGAATAGGGAGTAGTGAATCTTGTTCTTTCTTTCAACATTGCGGTCCTGTTCATTGGACCCGCTCAATTGAACCGGTGGGTTGACAATGAACCAAGGGTTCAACCTCCTATCTCCTTGATTCATTTCTCCATAGGATTTAAAAAAAAATGCTACATTCCTTCCAAATTCTTCTAAAATCTCTATAGGCTATTCCTCAATCTCGATTGGTCTTGAAATTCGACCAACACTTCCTAAAAGTTTATCTTCTTGTACGAAAATCCTCACAACCAACTTCACTACGTAGACTACTCTAGTATAGTGGATGCAATTTCACTTGTCCTAGATCAACAAACTGAATCACCAATTTACCTGTAAATTTCACTAAATCCGTACCACCTCTAATATATGTCATCAGGAACATGGTATCAGTCTTGAGTCTCATCACTACATGTGTTTGAGATCCTAATTTAGCAAAAAGCCTAAAGTACCCTTAGGTATTGTATATAATTGATTGATCATCAGATTATCTTCATATTCCAGACAAAACTTATTATTGTCATATTAATATACCCTCTATTTTCTTACCACCCTTCTAGCATCCCATGATGACCAAATAACCAAAATGCCCTTGAGTTCTATATACGCATAAAAGGCCTCCAACATGGGCTAATAAAACATGTGGAACTTGGACCATTTTTCCTAATCTCACCTAATTAAAGTTTCTCTTAGTGGAACTGACATTCACGTGAATACTTATCAAGAATTTGGGGTATGACAAAAGTCCTCTAAAAATGAATGATATGTATATAAAATGAGAAGAATATACAAAGATGAAAATCAAGGGGCATCCGATGAGAGTAAGCCCCATCAACTCATCATGTAAACAAACAACAATGAAAAATTTGTTAATTGTGATGTTTATAAAAACTTATGTAAGGTCTCAATGAACATTTATCTTGCAAGAAATTTTTTCTCAACTGAAATGCTTGCAGGGATCAACATTAATTTTTTTACATTATGTTTTTCTATGTCTATCTTATGATTTCGAATTATCTTGCAATTTATAATGTATTATTTCATAAAAAATGTGTTTTGGATTAAAATCAACACATCTCATGTTACACTCTCCCCTACCTATGATGATAAGTATGGAAGAATAATACTTACGATGAACGGAAGGAACATTACCATGGTACTAGTAGTGAAGGGACACCACACAAGTGGAATAAACCTTAGCCTCCAAAGTACCCACTCCCTCATTTTAGCAATGATTGTGGTCCCCATGATCAAGAGTATATTGAAGGTAGTAGTCTGGCCTAGTGAACTAAGAGACCTATGTAGATTTGAAGTAAACTCTACCCCCAAAAAACTAAGGACACCCATTATACCTATAAATGAAAAAGGTGCAAAGAGGTCTGATATATATGTGCAACTCATGAAGCATAAAATAGGCACACATGTTTTTTTTGTAACTCATACATGAATTTACCCCCTCTTTTAACAAAACCAAAGATAAAGTCAGAATATTTCCCAAAGTTTGGCTCCTTGTTTTACCTTTTTAAGAACCTGAGCTACATCATACTTGTGTAAGGCATTGATCTGGATAAACACTCTTTTTCAAAGACCCAAGATAGAGTTGGACTGGTGGCTAAATTTTGACTACTTGGTCAAAACTATTTTTGAAGACCTAAGCTACATCATGTTTGTGTAAAATATTGATCTTGGTAGTCCCCTTTTTGAAAACCCATGAGCGCCCGAATGGTAATGGTGCCAGAATTTTGGCTCCTTGGTAAATCATTTTGAAAACCTAAGCTACATCATGTCTACATAAGGCATTGATCTCAATAAACCACCTTTTCAAAACCCATGCTAAAGTCAAAATGTGCCCAACTTTTTTTATTGGTAAAGCTTTATTTAGAAAATCCAAGCTTAATCATGCCTTCACAAGGCAATGATCTTGGTACATATTTTCAAAACCCAATTGAGACAAAAATTTCTAGTCCCAATCTATTGGTGAATCCTTATTTAGAAAACTTGAGCCACATCCTAGTGAGCCATACTACAAGATAGAAATCATTTCAAACTTGTAGGATGACCTGATATGATCCTTACAATCACTGAGAGGAATAAACCTACATAAAACCCAGTGACATATGGACATGACTGATATAAAACCTTGGACAAACTTAGAGTAATTAAAATCAGCAACAAACCCTATCTTTTGACCAAAGAATAAGAGATGAAGCCTTTTTTATTTCATCCTTAAAAAAATATGAACCAAAAAATACTCTTATCCACCTCTTTATAATCTATGCTTAGTAATATTACTCAAATCAGACTTTGACCTTTTATCACTTTGATTAGAGGAATCCTAAAGAAATTATGAAAGACTTACATACCTGAATGCTAAAGAGGTAACCTTATTCCCAATTTAAGTCATATACATACGAAGAGTCATTTAATTCGATTATCCTATCTTCCAACTAAGAAAAATGTGGCCACACCTTGCATCAACCATGAAAGGATAAAATGTTGGATGTTAAGTAAGTATTTTCAGGTAATTAGAATAAAGATTACTTGACTCCATCTTTTGGATGCATATGTCAACCATCCAAAATATTACTTCAATTATTTTTGTATAGACATGTGCACCCATATTAGCCCCTTGCAAAACTAGGGAAATTTTTCCCTTTCCCTTTTTTTGTGAAATCAAAATGAGGAAGGGTCAAGCATGCTACCAAGGGGACTATGGGACTCACACATACATGCATCGTTTTCCCCGTGCCACAAAAGTTGCAATTTTAATTACTTCAAATATTATGCATTCGTATTTGAAATCATCTTGCATTATTAGGGAACTCTCGCATATATAGAAATAGTGGCATCACCTTTTGGTATACCATCTTGCTTGATCTTGTAAACCATGGAATTTATTTATGGATTGTTACATGTACTTTCACCATGAGGCATGTGACAAGAAGTAACCCCTTAGACAAAGTCCTTAGCTACTCAGGTCACAAGCACATCTAGAACCACGAAATACTATAACGACTAGAGCTAATCTTTAGTTTGACCTCCAGATATGGGCATGACGGTCATCCAATATAGTGATTTTGGTACCAAATATAGGAAGAGAGAGTCTTCAACGGGCCCAAGTATGAGTCATTGCTCAAATAAGATCAAGTTGTGGCCTTATAAGATCTGACCACAATCCTTACATCAGCAAACCCTCTAGAAGAAAATTTAAAGGGACAAGAAGCAGTCTCGGAGGGAAACTTTGACATTTTAGACAATAAAGAAGGCAATGAATATATTTCATGGACCACTATGAAACCATACCACTTTCAATAGGTGGTATTCATGGATTCCATCCCATCCCCCAAATTATGTTAGCTCGACATTTTATTGATGAACCCACCATTACCTCAACAACCCATGCATATGTTAAGCATACAAACCATTTGTTTCCCATCATGACAACACCCTTGATGGCCCACAGATCATCATTGGATTCAAGATCCTAATTTCAATACCTAAGCCAGTCAAAATCATCACAAATGAAGTCAAATCTTCCAAGATAAAAAGGGGAAGGTTCCCAATATTCTGCAATATGTTGTCTCTCCCCCTTCAATGATGACACAATATATGCCTTCATATATTTTGTTCTAGCCTTATCAACAGGCATATCCCCAAGGTGAAATGTCAATGATGACACTACCTAGGATCCCATAGCCTAATAAGATATAGGTTCCAATGCCAAACCAGTTTCAATATATCATGTTGGATTCCTTGGCCAAGAAACTAAAAGAGATTTAGGGCAAAAAGGTTGGTCTAAAGCAATTAAAAAACTTATGTTATTTTTGGAGGTGTACAAGAAGTTTGAGGTCCCATAGTTTTCAATGATAAAAGGTGGTGAAATACATATTTTAAAACTCGTATAAGACATGGTAAAGTGCAATATGATTACAAATTATTAATAACTCTCTTCTAAAGATCACCCACAGTCCCAACCATGACATGGTACAACAAGTAGAAACCAAAAACAAATAAATTCTTGGGCTGAAATGGCCACTGGCTTCATTGAGCAATATCAATCAAATACCAACCAAAGATGATCTTGAGGCACTCATGTAGACATTACAATATTCCTTCACATAATTTGAAAGGTGATAAAGAGAGGCATAGATTGACCACAAGACAACAAACAAAGAAGGCATACAAATGGTCATCAAGTCATCCACCCCTTTATTGTCAGCCATGCTAATTCCTTAGTCATACAAGTCATTCGTAGATCTCATCTGGTCTAGAAAAAATATCAGACAACTATCAACAAAGGGTTTTGCATGATCTTTGGACTAACCCACCAAAGCAATTACAAACTAAGAGATAAGGTGGTGGTGAAGTCGAGAACAATGTCACTGAGCTCCATCCTTATCCCAAATCATCATGTAGAGGTAATAAGGCACAAATATTGGATTTTACCACCATAACCTCTTGACACTATAGGTCTTAACCCCTCAATAGAAACAATAACTATTAATCCAACAATGTAGTAGTAAGCACACTCAATCTTCTATGAGGGATGTCACTATGCCCCTCCCTTTCAAACTCAAACACAACATCCAACATCCCATAATATAAGGGCTCCTTCCCAACAATAACACTGGCTGAATAGACACCGACAAGGATTTCTAGAACTCAACAAAGGTTGCAGTCTGATAAATCCTTTCACTGGCATGTTCCACATTGATTTACTCCACTTGGTTTCTCCTATATATTCATCTTTCAAAAGATACACTTGGTACTTCAATTCCTAATGCAAAACCCGCATCCACACCCACTTGTAGACAAATATATCAAACAACTTTCACTAAATATCCCTACTTACCCGCTCACCTCATAGACATATGCCAAGCTTTCATGCATGCAGTGCAAAACCTCGTATATTATGTCACACTATAACTGACATGTGATCCCTATGTGGCTGAGGTGGTAAGTTTTTAGGATCTCACCGATGCTTCCTCCATCATACGATTTCCAAAAACATTATAGAATTAGAGTATACAAAGTTCCTCTAATGAATGTGGATCTCTTCTGAAGAGACGTGAACTAAACCAATGATACCTGAAGAAGCTCTCATCCTCATGATGCCACGTTAGGAGGATGGATGAATGTGGTATGTCATACCTTGCTTCCTACATGCAAATAATGTTAGACACAAGCCACAAAGAATGACTCATGGAGCATCCCTGAAAGGAGACATGCCCTAAGAAATGACATCCTGCAACCTAGTGACAAGTGTGGCCACCGCTAGCTCAATATTGTCCAAAGGACACTTACTGACCACCCTCAACACAAAAGGATGAGGGTTTTAATGTGTCGTAGAGTGAATTTTTTGCCACACTATGGGGGAGCATAGAGTATCTTGGATAGAAGGGCTCCCTGTCCCATCAAACTTGGCATCAAGTCCATCATACTTTCTTCAACTTTCACAACATCAGGGGTCATGATACAATTGAGTACAAGGCCTTACAAATAGAACTCATATGTTACATAGAGGACAACTCCTTTGTCTTGGAATGGTCCAAAAAGTTTAGCATTTTGACATTGTGCAACCTTTGTATTGTCTATTCGAATTCCTACATAGAAGAAATTATCAGTGTCAAAAAACATGATAAGGTCCGTACAACTTCTTTGGTGAAATTGGGATCAACACCAAATATCAACATCCCAATGATGGAACCCACCATAGAAATGAGAGGTGAATCCAAATTTTTTTATCCAGGTTCCAATGATGAACAAACATGCTAGTGTTAGTGGGACTCTTGTCACAACCATTCTTATCATCAAGTATTCAAATTTTAGATAAGAAACTGACAAGGTAAGTCACAACCCCGATGCCAAACAACACAATAAGACTAGACTGAAGTTTCTCCCAAATGCTCAACATATAGAAATTATGGATATAGTGAGGCATCACATACAAATTTAATGATCAATAAGAGAAACACAAATGTTAACATCTAGTGTAAGGACCCTGACCTTGGTTTTGGGCTTACCCTATTTGCTTTCCCTAAACCTTGTGTTTCGATGTTTGCTAATCACCTGAAGTTGTGATTAGGGTTTGTTTGTGCTTTGTTGAGAAGTGAAGGTGCAGCTTGCAATTTATCTAGGTTTTAGGGTTGGTGTGTAAGTTTGTCACCTTGAGAAATGTTTTTCTCTCTCTTTGCATCCTCTAGGGTTGAGAGGATGGGTTGGGCTCGTTGTTTGAGTAAGCTTTGGGCCTTGCTGGGCTTTGTTGAGCTTTGTTTTACCTTGTTTTGCCTTGTTGAGGCCTTGTATCGGGCAAGACCTTGGTGTATCAGCCAAGGCATGGTGGTTGTATCGGCCAAGGAGGTTGTGTTGGCCAAGGGTGAGTGGGTTGCCATCTTGGGTGACACACCTCTCCCTTCTAGCTTTGTTTGTGTCACCATCTTTGGACAAATGGCAGCTGCTTTGCTAAGTGGTTGGCAACACATATGCGTGGGTTTTTGGGGTGCTTGCATGTGGAACACTCCATGGGAAAGTATGCTAGGGGTGGGTTCCACCTTGCCTTGCTCTCCCTTATCACCCCATAGTTAGCTAAGCCCTTTGTATCCTTTAGCTGCTTTCCTTCTTCCTTGGTGTCCGATACCCTCTCCTTGGTGGGAGAAATAGCTCTAGTCTTCTTCTTCCTCTAGTGGTGGCCAAACCCTAGAAGGTGTCTTGCTTATTTGGTGAGTATCTCTCGCTTCTTCCATGGCATCTTCATCTTCTTCTTCTTTCTTCTTCTTCCTTCTTATTCGGCCATAGTGGTTACATGTTGCTTTTCTTTATGGGCCGAAGGTGGTGCCTTGGAGCTTGGAAGCTTGGTGATAGGAGCTTGGAAGCTTGGTTCTAGGAGCTTGGAACTTGCTTGAGGCGGGTTACATAACTCCTAACCCTAGATATACTACTTCTTTGTTTTGTATGTTGCAAGTTATATATCTTGATCGGCCATGTCTTTTCTAAACTAAGTCCTTGCTTTAATGGGTATGAGGTTGCTCTAGATAAGCCCTAGATTTTGTATCCTAGTTTGCCTTGGGTTGTTCGAACCATGGAGGTGGAGTTCGTTGGGCAAAACCCCTCTCTCTTAGTTGTTGAGAAGTGATCTTAGGGTCTCCTAATCCATTGGGAAGATGAGCTTGGGTTCGTTGACCGATATGAGGTGATGGACCTCCTTGTTGCACAATAGGTGATAGAAGTTGTGCAATACCCCTCTCTCACTTAATTGTCTTGAGAGGTGAGCCAACTCTCTTGGGCTTTTAGGGATTCTTGGTGGTGGTCTTGAGGTTGAAGATGACCAACACGTCATAGTTTTAAGCTCTTGCACGATACCCCCTTTGTGTTGCTCTGCCCAATACCCCTCTTCTAGGGTTAAAGTCTTAGGTTATATGCTAGATGGTGTTCTGTTGACCTTCTTGACCGATATGGACCTTTGCTTTAGTTGGTGGTTGTGGGTGTTATGCCTTTGGCCGACATGATTCTTGATAGATATCCCTATTATGTGGCTTTGGGCGATATGGTGATGATAAGTTGCCCGATATGAAAACCTAACCCTAATGGGTGATAGGGGTCTTGGCCGATAGGGCTGTCATGCTACCTACTCATGGCTGCATGATACACCCTCTTTGTCCATGGTTGCATGATACACTCTTGTACCTGAGTGCATGATACACCTATGGTCCCTGGTTGCACGATATCTCCTTGTGCATGTGTATGCTATACTTATACCCGATATGAGTGGCTTAGTTCTTGAGGGTTATGACCGTGCTCGATATCCCTTTGGGTGAGGGATAGCGCTTCCCACCATACCTTGGGTGAGGGTAGGAGATACCTTTGGTAAGGGTTATGCCTAGTCCAGGAACCCTAGATGAGTTGGTTATCTTGTGCATGTACCTTGTTGATAATGAGATGTGAACGATAGGTTGTGACCAGTGACATGATTGTATGATGGTAGACTATGGTTAAGTAACCTTTAGGGATGTATCCCTTGATAATGGTTATGCTCCTGAGATATAGGGCATAGAGGATGCTCACGATATAATTGTCTTCAGATATAGATTTGTGCTTCATGTAGTTATAATCATGGATGTTGATCCAATTATGTACCTTCAACCCTAATAGCATGATAATCATAAAGATCTATGTTTGGTGATTCAGTTATCTCTCTCAATATGCATACTAACCATGCAGGTGTATCAAATAAATTCATAGCCAAGTAAGAGATCTGAGGTATGTGTGTTTTGAATAACACCGAATAATGATAATCCTTGATTAATGGGATAACATGTATCACCCGTATGATGTGAAAAGGTCTGTTGACCTGGTTAAGGCTGAGTGCCTAGTTGAGGTGTTATCCTCTAATGTTGAGATAAGCGATTGCTATCCCATGGTGATGATGTAAGCCTTGAGAGGCAGTGGCATTCTGTGATGAGGGATTGAGATCCCATGGTAATGTGATGATGACAGTAACAATGTGACATAATGTTGTTATGTTTTATAACTTGGTTGCCTCAACAATCCACATAAAATATACTAATTAACTACAGTGGAACATTTCATGTAGTTTTCCTTGGCCATAGATCCATCTTCGTCAGTAGCTGATGATGGTGAAACATGTCTATCATGTGGGATTACTTGGAGCGCATATTGTTGAATATGTGGGGTTTCTCCGAGCCAAAAATAGGAGGATTAGAGTGCAACTGCGGTTGTAGACTCAGTATGGTTGGAGCATGGTGAACAGGCCCATGGCTTAGTGTGATAGAGCATGAATGTGTTCATGGATCAAGAGCACGATGATTAGACCCATGTCTTAAGGTATACTAGCACCGAGACCTGTACCAAGGCGGGCTAGAGAAATGGGTAGCTTGCGGAGCTGACCCTGTGGATGAGGCCACTTAAGCAAGAGATTGTGGTCCTGCTTTGGTTATCGTGCACTGACCACGAGAAGGTGAGGTCATGGAGTCCAACTCTTCCATTGACCTTGTATGGCACCGGTTTTGGGCTTCGTAGCCAAAGGTTGGATTTGAGCGGTACAACTCACTTCCTTAGGGCATAATATAGCATAATCCTGCCGAATAGTATATATTGTTTAGGGCAAAACACATAATATTGGTTGAAGACTTGCATGTATAGTTGCTCTAGTTATATTTTGTAGTTATTAGTACGTTCCTCATATCTTGTGATGGGTTCCTATAAAGCTTATCTTGTCAATCATGTTCCATAAATAATATTCAGTTATATGCCCCTTGGATATCTTGGTAAGATTGTTAATAAAGTTAGTTCTACTCAGTATGCTGCTTACTTTGGTTATCTGCTTAAGTTTTCTGAAGTTTTATAGTTTCAGCAGGGAGTTATGTTTCTCACTGGGACTGTCTGTCTCACCTCGTTGGTTTACAACCTTTTTAGGTGATCGTGCTAGACGTGGTGGTGGTCGTGAGGTTGCGTCCGAGCAGCAAGAAGAGCAGTAGGAGGAAAGAGATGGATATGCTACTATTTTGGTTGTTTTGTAGTAGAGTCCTAGAGTCATCCCTATACTTTGAGGTCCTCAGAGGTGTTTTGATGATGTTTTATGATGTATAGCTGATGTAGCTTTGTATATCCTGTTATTGGCCTGATGTGGTCATTATGCATGTATAAACAGGTGATGAACTCTGGTACTGACAGGACATCTGGTTCCTATAGGTCGTGGACAAATATCAAGGCTTGTAAATATTTATATAACATCTTTTCCTTGCAGGAGAAGAATCTGGGTGTAATAGATCTCCTTTATCTACTTTCCACAATCAATTTTAATTAACCTGTGTTTTCAGTAATATGTGGTTTATGGAAGTTTCACACATTTTCACGTGGCATCTCGTTGTCTGTGTAACAGCGGGATCTCACAAGAAGTTTGGTATCAGAGCGCTAGGTTCGCTGAGTCTACAGGGATCTAGGACTAGGTTTGTGTCTGTTCTTATAAGTTTTCCAGATTTCTTACAATAACCTTCTGCCTTCAGCGGAAGATAAAGCTTAAAGATGTCTGGAAACCATGAAGAACATTCTTCCGTGAGCAGTGATGCTACATCTGTTAATGGAGCACAAGTATAGGCACATGAGGATCGGGTACCTGAGGTCCCCCAACTCTTGAAAACCCTGCCTATCAGCATCTTATGGGGTAGTTAATGGCTACAATGAATCTCATGGTGGAAATATTGCCAATGCCTCCACCAAGAGCACATGCTCCCCATGGTGAATCATCGAGTATTGGGAAGACCTTCGAGCGGCTTCGCCGAGTTGGTGCTTTGGATTATGCTGGAACGACTGATCTTGGGGATGCAGATCTGTGGCTGACAAGTCTTGAGAAGGCCTTCCGGATCCTCAACATCCCTGAAGCAGACAAAGTTAAGCACGCTGCCTACCTTCTGAAGGGTAGTGCTGGCGACTGGTGGGCCATCGAGGAGGAGAAGCGACCCGGTGAGGTGATATGTTGGGACGTCTTCCGATGGGAGTTCGTGAGTTGATACTTCCCGAAGACCTATGTGGATGAGAAGATCAACCAGTTCGAGCGTCTGTGCCAAGGATCGATGATCATCACTGAGTATGAAGCTATGTTTATGGACCTGCTGAGGCTTTGTCCTCACATGACAAAAATAGATGATGAGAGAATCAGGCAGTTTGAGAAGGGTTTGAGGGCCAAGCTGACGACACCTGCTGCTACTTTGGATAATCGGGAGCGGTTTGCCATGTTTTTGGAGTCTGTCTGAAGGATAGAACGGTCGATCAAGCAGAAGAGAGAGTCCATGACTAAGAAAAATCATGCTCAGTTCCAAAGGCAAAGGTTTGATGGCTTCAAGAAGCCAAGGTATTCAACACCTTCTGTGATACAAGGTTCCAGTGCACTATCACAATGGTCTCTGAGTAAAGGAAGAGGGTGTGGATTTTCGCCATCTAGAGCCCATAGTATAGCTTCAGTGGCGGTGACAGGGCCATCTAGGCCACATCTTGAAGACAGGTCATGCTATCACTGTGGATAAACCGGGCATTTGAAGTCAAATTGCCCAAGGAGAGACGTCGAAGTGACACAACAACTGAGGTAGAATCAACATGGAATGGATAGATAGCAGTCCAGTGGTAACAGAGGGTGAGGACGTGGTCAAGCGTCACAAGTGAGATCATCTGCTCAAGGAAGTAAAGGATGTAGATGACAACAAGTGACAACTTGATTCTATGCTATGAGTCAGTCAGAGGCGATAGTCAACCCGCGAGTGGTGGCAGGTTAGATGGAGTTATTTTACTCTGATTTGTCTTCTTCTTGCTTTATATTTATTCTGGTTGACCTGGGTGCTACACACTCTTTTATCACACATAGTATGCTTAATAGCTGTCTTTTACCTATTTGCTATAAGAAAGATAGCTTGTTGTTAGAAACCCCTCTTGATGGTTTATCGATACTTCGAGAAGTGTGTCCATCTTGTATTCTATCTTTTTCAGGACATGAGATACAAGCAGATCTTATACCACTTGATATGCATGGATTCAATGTGATCCTTGGGATGGATACCCTAGAGAAGTATAAGGTTGTGTTGGACTGTGATTCCAAGCAAGCAGTGTTTGATGACGATAGTGAGAGGTGGATCTTCCAGGGAGATAGAAAGATCCTTCTGACATGTTTAGTATCAGCTATGGTGGCAGAGAAGTTGCCGCGGCAAGGATGTAAGGCGTTCTTAGCTCACGTTATGGATATCAAGGCAAAAGGTCCTAGCCTTAAGGAGGTTCCTATTATCCGAGAGTTTGTGGATGTGTTTCCCGATGAGTTCCCCGGTGTTCCCCCATCTCGAGAGATTGACTTTTAGATCAATCTGGTGCCAGGAACACAACCAGTTGCTCAGACACCGTACAAGATGGCTCCAGCTAAGATGGTAGAGCTAAAGAAGCAGTTATAGGAGTTGCTGGATAAAGGTTTTATCAGACCAAGAACATCATCGTGGGGTGCTCAGGTCCTGTTCATAAAGAAGAAGGATGGATCGATGCATTTGTGCATAGATTACTGGCAGTTGAACAAAGTTACGATCAAGAACATGTACCCATTACTGAGGATAGATGATCTATTTGATCAGTTGCGTGGTTCTACATTGTTCTCAAAGATTGATCTACAGTCTGGATATCATTAGTTGAGGATTAAGGATGAGGACATACCCAAGTCAGCTTTTAGGATGAGGTATGGTCACTTTGAGTTCGTGGTTATGCCGTTTGGGCTACATAATGCGTCTGCTGCTTTCATGGATCTGATGAACAGGGTGTTCCGTCCGTTTCTATATCAGTTTGTTGTAGTTTTTATAGATGACATCTTGATCTATAGTCTAGATAGTAGAGAGCATGAACAACATCTTCGACAAGCATTGACTCTTCTATGCCAACATCAGTTGTATGCCAAGTTTAGTAAGTGTGAGTTCTGGCTGAAAGAAGTGACTTTCTTGGGTCATGTGATATTTGCATAAGGAGTCAGAGTGGACCCTAAGAAGGTGGAGTTAGTTATAGACTGGGAGCAACCAAAGACGCTGAAAGAAGTTTGTAGTTTTTTGGGTTTAGCAGGATACTACCAAAAGTTTATAAGAAACTTCAGTATGATCACGTTTCCGTTGACAAAATTGACCAGGAAGGATGTACCTTTTGTTTGGGATGATCGTTGTTAGCAAGCTTTCCAAAGTTTGAAGGAGAAGCTGACTAGTGCTCCAGTGTTGGTGCTGCCAGAGCCTGGGAAAGGCTATGTTATTTTCTGTGATGCTTCTAAGAAGGGCCTAGGATGTGTGCTGATGCAGGAAGATCATGTGTTTTTTTTTGCTTCGCGACAGCTTAAGAAGCATGAGGAGAATTATCTGGAACATGATTTGGAGCTGGTAGCGGTGGTCCATGCGTTAAAGATTTGGAGACACTATCTTTATGGGGAAGTGTGTCAGATCTTTACAGATCATAAGAACTTGAAGTACATCTTCTCATAGAGTGAGCTGAACATGCGACAACGTCGCTGGATGGAGTTGATCAATGATTATGATTGCACCATTGAGTATCCTCCTGGTAAGGCGAACGTGGTAGCTGATGCGCTTAGCAGGAAGTCTTCTTCTCTTCCTATGAAGAAGGCACAGTTGAGTTCCTTGGTATGCCATAGGCGGGATATGTTCGTCGCTTTGCGGTAGATGAATGTACAGTTGGAAGTCTCCTTGTTGGCTGGACTGTTGGCACAGATGCAAGTGAAGCCTACGTTGAGGCAACAGATCAAAGATGCACAACAAACAAATGCTTCAGTTTAGTTGATCAGATCAGAGTTTGGCAGCAAGAAGAGTGATGGGTTCCATGAGTCCGAGGATGGACTAGTTTGTTATCATAGTAGGATGGTGGTCCCCGATGTTGATAATCTGAGAAAGATAGTGCTCGAGGAAGCGCACACGTCGATGTATGCTATGCATCCAGGTGTCACCAAGATGTATCATAATCTGAATGACCTGTATTGGTGGCCTAGCTTGAAGATAGATGTAGCCAAGTTTGTATCTAGGTGTGTGGTATGCCAGTAAGTCAAGGTTGAGCATCAGAAGCCGGTAGGTACGTTGCAACCCATACCAATACCACAGTGGAAATGGGATCATATAACCATGGATTTCGTAGTTGGTCTACCAAGGACAGCTAGAAATCATGATTCCATTTGGGTGATAGTGGATAGGTTGACAAAGTCTGCTCATTTCATACCTGTGAAGATGACATATACAGAAGAAAAGCTTGCTCAGGTGTATGTGTATGAGATAGTGCATCTGCACGGTGTTCCCGTAATGATAGTTTCTGACAGAGGTCCCCAATTCATGAGTCAGGCGTTGGGAATGTAGTTGAGGTTCATTACCTCTTTCCACCCATAGATAGATGGATAGTCTGAAAGGACTATTCAGACTTTGGAGGATCTTCTCTGAGCTTGTGTTTTGCAGTTTCTAGGTAGTTTGGACATGCATCTCAGTTTGATAGAGTTCGCCTACAACAATAGTTACCAACAGAGTATCAACATGGCACCTTATGAGGCTTTATATGGTAGGAAGTGCAGATCCCCTCTATGTTGGTATGAGTCGGGTGAGTATCCACTTTTGGCTCCTGAGTTAGTGCAGTAGACAACAGAAAAGATCAAAGTGATATAACAACAATTGAAAGCAGCACAGGACAGGAAGAAATCGTATGCAGATAATCATTGGCGACCTCTAGAGTTCGAGGTGGGAGATAAGGTGTATCTCAAGATCTCACCATGGAAAGGCATGTTGAGGTTTGGCCAGAAAGGCAAGTTGGCTCCCAGATATATGGGGCCATATCCGGTGATGGCACGTGTTGGCAAGGTGGTTTACAAGTTGGAGCTACCACCAGAGTTGCACAGGCTACATCCGGTGTTCCATGTCAGTATGCTGAAGAAAACTCATCCGAGAATAGAGACAATGATACATCCAGTTGAGGTTGAGCTTGATGAAGATGTGACCTACGAGGAAGGTCCAGTGTTGATTCTTGACAAAAGAGTGAAGAAGTTGAAAAGGAAGGACCTGGTTCTTGTGAAGGTTCTTTGGCATCATCGTGGCATTAAGGAAGCCACATGGGAGCTCGAGGAAGAGATGAGGAGGAAGTATCCCTCACTTTTCTCTTCGGATTTTGAGGGTGAAATCCCTTTGTAGAGGTTTATGGCTTGTAAGGACCCTGGCCTTCATTTTGGGCTTACCCTGTTTGCTTTACCTAAACCTTGTGTTTAGATGTTTGCAAATCACTTGAAGTTGTCATTAGGGTTTGTTTGTGCTTTGTTGAGAAGTGGAGGTGCAACTTGCAATTTATCCAGGTTTTAGGGCTGGTGTGCAAGTTTGTCACCTTGAGAAATGTTTTTCTCTCTCTTTGCATCCTCTAGGGTTGAGAGGATGGGTTGGGCTCATTGTTTGAGTAAAATTTGGGCCATGCTGAACTTTGTTGGGCTTTGTTTTACTTTGTTTTTCCTTATTGAGGCCTTGTATCAGGAAAGACCTTAGTGTATCGGCCAAGGCATGGTGGTTGTGTCAGCCAAGGAGGTTGTTTTGGCCAAGGGTGAGTGGGTTTCCATCTTGGGTGACACACCTCTCCCTTCTAGCTTTGTTTGTGTCACCATCTTTGGTCAAATGGCAGCTGCTTTGCTAAGTGGTTGGCAACACATAGGCGTGGGTTTTTGGGGTGCTTGCATGTGGCACACTCCCTGTACAAGTGTTCTAGGGGCGGGTGCCACCTTGCCTTGCTCTCCCTTATCACCCCATAGTATATATACGACCCTCTCCTTGGTAGCTAAGCCCTTTAGATCCTTTAGCTACTTTCCTTCTTCCTTGGTGGCCGATGCATCCCCTTTGTTGGAGCTTGGTGGCCGATACCCTCTCCTTGGTGGGCGACATAGCTCTAGTCTTCTTCTTCCTCTAGTGGTGGCCGAACCCTAGAAGGTGTCTTGCTTCTTTGGTGAGTATCTCTCCCTTCTTCCATGGCATCTTCATCTTCTTCTTCTTTCTTCTTCTTCCTTCTTCTTGGGCCATAGTGGTTATATGTTGCTCTTCTTTGTGGGCTGAAGGTGGTGCCTTGGAGCTTGGAAGTTTGGTGCTAGGAGCTTGGAGCTTTCTTGAGGCGAGATACATAACTCCTAACCCTAGCTATACTACTTCTTTCTTTTGTATGTTGCATGTTATATATCTTGATCGGCCATTTCTTTTCTAAACTAAGTCCTTGCTTTAATGGTTATGAGGTTTCTCTAGATAAACCCTAGATTTTGTATCCTAGTTTGCGTTGGGTTGGCCAAACCATGGAGGTGGAGTTCCTTGGGCAAAATCCCTCTCTCTTAGTTGTTGAGAGGTGAGCTTAGGGTCTCCTAATTCATTGGGAAGATGAGCTTGGGTTGGTTGGCCGATATGAGGAGATGGACCTCCTTGTTGCACAATAGGTGATAGAAGTTGTGCAATACCCCTCTCTCACTTAATTGTCTTGAGAGGTGAGACAACTCTCTTAAGCTTTTAGGGATTCTTTGTGGCGGCCTTGAGGTTGAAGATGACCAACCCGTCATAGTTTTAAGCTCTTGCACGATACCCCCTTTGTGTTGCTCTGCCCGATACCCCTCTTCTAGGGTTAAAGTCTTGGGCGATATGCTAGATGGTGTTCTATTAACCTTCTTAACAGATATGGACCTTTGCTTTAGTTGGTGGTTGTGGGTGTTATGCCTTTGGCCGACATGATGCTTGATAGATATCCCTGTTGTGTGGCTTTGGGCGATATGGTGATGATAAGTTGCTCGATATGGAACCCTAACCATAATGGGTGATAGGGGTCTTGGCCGATAGGGATGTCGTACTACCTACTCATAGCTACACGATACACCCTCTTGGTCCATGGTTGCATGATACACTCTTGCACCTAAGTGCATGATACACCCATGGTCCCTGGTTGCACGATATCTCTTTGTGCATGTGTATGTTATAGTTATAGTTGATATGAGTGGCTGAGTTCTTGAGGGTTATGACCCTGCGCAATATCCCTTTGGGTGAGGGATAGAGCTTCCCACCATACCTTGGGTGAGGGTAGGCGATACCTTTGGTAAGGGTTATGCCTAGTTCGGGAACCCTAGATGAGTTGGTTATCTTGTGCATGTACCTTGTTGATAATGAGATGTGAACGGTAGGTTGTGACCAGTGACATGATTGTATGATGGTAGACTATGGTTAAGTAACATTTAGGGGTGTATCCCTTGATAATGGTTATGCTCATGAGATATAGGGCATATAGGATGCTAACGATATAATTGTCTTCAGATACAACTTTGTGCTTCATGTAGGTATAATCATGGATGTTGATCCAATCATGTACCTTCAACCCTAATAGAATTATAATCATAAAGATCTATGTTTGGTGATTCAAGTATCTCTCTCAATATGCATACTAACCATGCAGGTGTATCAAATGAATTCCTAGACAGGTAAGAGCTATGAGGTATGTGTGATTTGAATAACACTGAATAATGATAATCCTTGATTAATGGGATAACGTGTATCACCCGTATGATGTGAAAAGGTTTGTTGACCTGGTTAAGGCTGAGTGCCTAGTTGAGGTGTTATCCTCTGATGTTGAGATAAGGGATTTCTATCCCATGGTGATGATGTAAGCCTTGAGAGGCAGTAGCATTCTGTGATGAGGGATTGAGATCTCATGGAAATGTGATGATGACAGTAACGATGTGACATAATGATGTTATGTTTTATAACTTGGTTGCCTCAACAATCCACATAAAATATACTAATTAACTATAGTGGAACATTTCATGTAGTTTGCCCTGGCCATAGATCCATCATCGTCATTAGTTGATGATGGTGAAACATGTCCATCTTGCAGGATTACCTGGAGTGCATATTGTTGAATATGCGGGGTTTCTCCTAGAAAAAAATAGGTGGATTAGAGTGCAACTGCAGTTGTATACTCAGTATGGTTGGAGCATGGTGAATAGGCCCATGGCTCAGTGTGATAGAGCATGAATGCGTTCATGGCTCAAGAGCACGGTGATTAGACCCGTGGCTCAAGGTATCCTAGCGCCGAGACCTGTACCAAGGCTGGCTAGAGAAATGGGTAGCTTGTGGAGCTGACCCTGTGGCTGAGACCACTTAAGTAAGAGACTGCGGTCCTTCTTTGGTTATCGTGCACTGACCATGAGAAGGTGAGGTCGTGGAGTTTGACTCTTCCATTGACCTTGTATGACACCAGTTTTGGGCTTCGTAGCCGTAGGTTGATTTTGAGCGGTACGTCTCACTTCCTCAGGGCATAATAAAGTGTAATCCAACCGAATAATATATATTGTTTAGGGAAAAACATGGAACATTGGTTGAAGCCTTACTTGTATAGTTGCTCTAGTTATATTTTGTAGTTATTAGTATGTTCCTCATATCTTGTGATGAGTTCCTATAAAGCTTATCTTGTCAATCATGTTCCATAAAGAATATCTGGTTATATGCCCCATGGTTATCTTGATAAGATTGTTAATAAAGTTATTTCTGCTCAGTATGCTGCTTACTTTGGTTATCTTCTTAAGTTTTCTAAAGTTTTATAGTTTCGGTGGGGATTTATGTTTCTCGTTGGGACTGTGTGTCTCACCCTATTGGTTTACAACCTTTTTAAGTGATCGTGCTAGACGTGGTGGTGGTCGTGAGGTTGCATCCGAGCAGCAAGAAGAGTAGTAGGAGGCAAGAGATGGATATGTTGCTATTTTGGTTGTTTTTTAGTAGAGTCCTAGAGTCATCCCTGTACTCTCAGGTCCTCAGAGGTGTTTTGACAGTGTTTTACGATGTATAGTTGATGTAGCTTTGTATATCCTGCTGCTGTCCTGATGTGGCCGTTATGTATTTATAAATAGGTGATGAACTCTGGTGCTGACAGGATAACTAGTTCCTATAGGCCGTGGACAAATATCAAGGCTTGGAAATATTTATATACCATCTTTTCCTTACAAGATAAGAATTTGGATGTAATAGTTCTCCTTTATCTGCTTTCCGCAATCAGTTTTAATTAACCAGTGTTTTCAGTAATATGTGGTTTATGGAAGTTCCACACATTTTTGCGTGGCATCTCGTTGTCTGTGTGATAGCGGGATCTCACACCTAGCACAGTTGGCTTTGACATCAATGTATGAATTTGTCAACCAAAAAGCTAGGTATTTGTCCAAAAACATCTATTAAGGCAAAAAGAACATGAAATTTTATTTTTAGAATATTAGCAAGCAAAGATGATCGAAACATAGGCAAAGCATATATGATAGATGACAAATATCTAGAAGGAATATCATATTCATTCAAAGTAGTTATGAGAAGTTTAGATCTAATAAAGTTAAATTGCTCTCTAGCTAGAGGTTTAGTGAAAATATCTGCCAACTGATTTTTTGTGTCCACATGCGTGATGTAGATATCCTTTTTGGCAATGTGATCATTAAGAAAATAATGACGAACCTCTATATGCTTATCTCTACTATGCAATATAGGATTATATGACAAGTTAATTATACTAGTATTATCATAATAGACAAGAGAAGCATCAAAATGAATGTTAAAGTCTTGGAGCATTTGCTTCATCTATAGGACCTGGGCATAACAAATCCCGCCTGCAATGTATTCAACCTCGATGGTTGATAATGCCACTGTGCTCTATTTCTTGGAGAACCAAGACACCAAGCATGGTCCTAGGAGAAAGCAAGTGAAACTTGTGCACTTTCTATCAATCAAGCATCATGCGTAACCCGCATCACTATAAGCTGTAAGAGTAAAGTCCCTTGACTTGGGATACCATAGACCAAAATTTAGAGTTTTGGCTAAGTACCTTAAAATCCTCTTAACAGCTATAAGATGTGATTTCTTAGGATTTGATTGAAAGCGAGCACACCAGCCAACACTAAACATTATATTAGGTCTACAGGAAGTTAAGTAAAGTAAACTTCTGATCATACCTTTATAGAGATTCTCATCTACCTTCTCACCTTCTTCATCTTTATCAAGTTTGGCGGTGTTTGACATGGGTGTGTCCATAGGCTTGGCATTCTCCATCCCAAAGTGCTTGAGTAACTCACTTGTGTACCTGCCTTTGTTGATGAAGTTTCCATCTTTAGTTTGCTTGATTTGAAAGCCGAGGAAGAATGTGAGCTCACACATCATACACATCTCACTCTACATAAGATCACTAATTGTTTTTACAAAGATTAAGGTTAGTTTCGCCAAAAATGATATCATCAATATATATTTGAAAGATAAGAAAATTGTTAGAATTATGTTTTAGAAATAAGGTGGAATCTAATTTGGCCATGATATATCCATGATATAACAAAAAGTTTTTTAATTTCTCATACCAAACTCGAGGTGCTTGTTTGAGTCCATAGAGAGCTTTTTGCAACAAATAAACATGGTTAGGTAAACTATCATGTTTAAAGCTCGGGGATTGTGCAACATACACTTTCTCCTCAATTGTACCATTCAAAAACACACTTTTAACATCCATTTGGTAAAGAAGAAAGTTTTTATAACTAACAAAAGCAAGCAACATACGAATGGACTCAATTCTATCTATAGGTGAATATGTTTTATCAAAATCTATACCTTCCTGCTGATTGTAGCCGTGAGCCACTAACATTCCTTTGTTCCTTACCACTTTACCAATTTCATCTAGCTTGTTGCGGTCGACCCACTTGGTTCCAATGATCTTTCTATAACTTAGTCTTGGCACTAGGGTCCATACTTTGTTCTTTTCAAATTGCTCCAACTCTTCTTGCATAGCTAGGATCCACTCATCATCCCCAAGAGCTTCCTTGACGTTCTTTGGCTAGAGTTGTGAGATGAAGGCACTATTAGCTTGTTCTTTGTTGAATGCAACCTGCATCTTCACTCTTTCAAATAGATCATCTAAAATCAGCTCTTTTGGTTGATTCTTTGAAAATTGGGGAGTTGGGTCCTTCTTCTCTTTATCTTTCTCTTCTTCTTGAGTGACCACCTCTTCTTCCTTTTGGGTGATGTTGAGTTCTTTTTGAATAAGAATTACCTCACATGCAACATTATCATTTGGAACAATAGCTTTGGGAATAGAGGGGTTAGTCTCAATAAACTTAACATTTATAGATTCTTCTACTTTAGCAAGATCAAAATTAAACACTCTATAAGCCTTGCTAGTAGTGCTATAGCCAAGATAGAAAGCCTTAAAAGATTTCAGATCAAACTTTTTGAGAGAATCTTTCATGTTCAAAACCAAACAAGGACATCCAAAAACATGGAAATACTCAATAGAGGGATTTCTACCCGCCATAGCTCATAGAGGTTTTTTTTTAAATAAGGATGTGTAAAAACCCGATTTTGCACAAAACATGAGGTACTGCTGGCTTTAGCCCAAAACTTCTTTGGAGTGTCATACTCTAATACCATCGCTACTCAAGTTCAATCAAGTTTTGCCACCTCTTGAGTTCATCTTCTCTCATATTAACAAAGATGGTTGCATCATTATATATGCCATATCAACTTCAGAAGATTTTGTAGTCAACCATATCTATGACATATTAGGGAATATGAAAAATACTCACACAAATATCTCAATGTGGGACCCCATATAGAGATGTCCAACACATTGGGCAGCAAATCTAAAAATCCACAAAAGAAATTTTGTTCTAAATAGGATCACACTAGAACAATTAGATGAAAATACCACCCTCATAATTGACAAAAATTCATCACTCTCTCTTAGGATCAAATATGATTCCATTTTGATTTGGAACTACCTATAGTCATAACAAATAACCATGGGGATGTGAAATAGCCTCTGGTATTTGTAGTTTGTTTTCAATATCTCCCTGTCGAAGACACCTTAGTGATTCTTGTCATTGAATAAAGTGATATCCAAGATACCCATACCACAACATCCGTAATTCATAGGAGAGGTCAGATACAGATCCTGGTAGGTCTGTGCGAAGACATTTATTGTCATGGAGATCAATGCCTCTTACAAACTCATGTTAGAACGTTCATAGATACATAAGAACAAGGTGCTACCATCACCCCTACAATGGTTCCTTTGATTTAGGCATGCTATGCAATAATTACAGTTATGGGGGATCTTTTTCTCATGACAATACCTCCAATTAGGTCCGTAGACCTATACTTACAGTCCCATTCTTGGTTGATAGAAATCATCAATTACATACCTAAGAAACTCTAATTGTTTACACCCATTTAACATGATCACGTCTACTACCTCCTAGGTAGTGAATCATATGAGCCTAGAATTAGAGTAAGGCTTAGAAAACCTATGCCAAGACAATTTTTGAATGTGTATCCATCCTCGAGAAGAATGGCATGATCTGACGTGATTATAAAGGACCACCTAAAAGGAAGGGTCTCATCTCCTGTACTGTTCTTCATACTGGTACCCTACTATGGTATGGTCAACTCAATGGTACATAGATTGTCATAAGGGTGAAATTTACCTCATTTTTGATATGTTATCGCACCCCACCCCTTGAAGAGGATTTTGTCCTCAAAATCTACTCATTCGTAACCTAACATAATTTTACATCTAAATACCTTTTATGAATACTTTCCCCAAATATATATTAGTATTCTAGGTCACGATACATGATTTACTTATTTAGGGTTATTACATACCTACCCATACCTCACTAAAGTCTATCCTTGATAAGAAACTATCTCCCTTTAATGTCATTCTGTTGTAAGTCTCATCCTACTCTATTGATCCATAACATAATGTACTACTGCATATAATTATTATACATTTTTAAATTGCATTATCATATTGTAGTGGTCTTGGTCAATGGAGGAGATTTATGTAGTGAGGGTCATTGCATACCACCTCATACCACACTAGAGTCTATTCTCATATGAAACTAGTTCATGCCAAACATCATTCCACTATTAGTACCATCATACTATATGTAGAGACAATTACAAAAAGACTATTGTGTACACATATTTTTTTGATCATGTATTGATTAGGGTTTACATAATTTCTCATAAATCTAATTAATTACTCTCATGGGGCATAAAGATGATAATTTTATTGTTTAACAATCTTAATGTTATTAAACTAGCTTTTAGACAAGATTTGATCTATATATTAAATTTATTGTGAATTACATAACAAGGTTCTAACTTGTTGTGTGTTAATAGAATTTAATATTTTTTATTATTAAATAACCTTTTTATACTATCAACCAATTGGTTTCACCCAATCTAGATATATAAATTTCTTGTGTTCAATATTTTAATAGGTATGAATTATTGTTGGATATTTTTGTATTATCCAATTCTTGTCTATGGTATTATCTAATTCATCTATGGTATTATCCAATTCATGTTTGTGGTATCAAATTCACAAGGTTTATCAATTTATCCTAGTTGGCAAGTTATAGTTGTTTGACATGAATTGAGGACCCTAAAACCCAATTAACCACGTTAAGATGTAGCAAGAGTTAGTTGATGATTTTATTATTAAGTGCAGAGAAAACTTAGAGTGGAATTATACTCATAGAGAGATAAGGATAAATACTTCACCCTTCAATGGATTACCCTAAAACCCAATTAACCACGTTAAGATGTAGCAAGAGGTAATTAAACTAAGTAATACACTATCCAATTTATTTTTAATCATTTGTACATGCATAGGTTTGGGGTTTAAGGGTTGACCTAACGAATTAGTTGATTCTTATGTAAGGGGCTGCTCTACTACTTATACACCCCGTGAATAGTGACTTGGTTTGTGGAATCATCTATAAAGTATAGAAAAATAATAATTTACAAATATGAAAATAATGTAAAATATGTTTAACTAGTACAACCTTGCAATGGAAAATGGAAAATGGTGCCAAATTGAATGTGAGGCGAAGTTACATAATTTATCACTGTGAAATACTTCTATAAATATAGTATCTTTTTTTAGCATCAATAGGGAATACCAAAAGAATATCTAACTAAAGAATATGGGAGATGGTAGGGTTTCAGCTTTTGTTAGATCCTCATTGGGTGCATCCTCTAATATCTACCACTTGATCCTAATCATTTCATGTCCATGCAAGGACATTGAACTTCATCACTAGAAATTTGTACAGTCACAAGAACATCCCAACCAACATAGGATGAGATTAGATTTCCCATTATATGATGGTTCATTACCCTTATGTATTGATAAGAAATGAACGAGATTTATATGAGCATAAAAGACATGGTTTTATTGAGTAATCACATGTTCTTGTGGTATGAGGGGAAATTATCTAGGCTTCCATCACATGGTGTGAATAAGAGTGATATGTATATATATGAATGTTCACTTAATACAAATAATATTGATCAAATATGCCTAATATATGAGTGATCTGGAAGTCAAGGAAGAGGGTATCATGTCCCCAAGGTAGAAGGGTTTAGGAAATATCTATATTAACGTAACTCCATGACGTAGACAAGGCATGTCTGGCCATAATGAAGCTAGTTCAGATAATTATTTAGAAAAAGGAGTATCTAAGTTTTAATTTGGATTTTAGACATTATCTAGGTATGCTTAGTCCTAAGGAGGACCGGGATGATATTATACTTGTAAGACAACTAGGGAGAGGTTTAAGGTAGAAACTAGGGTCTAACCTTGATAACATTATTTAAGATAGCCTACACAAGTCATATTTATAGGACAAAATGGGATAACATCAAATAGTCAAATTAATTCATCACTAAATCTCTAATACCATACTTATTATGAGTATAACCCCAATATGAATCCGCCCATTACATGTCAAGGAATAAAACCCATCCAAATCCAAACACACCAAGATGATTAAGGAACATATGCATTTTTCATTTAAGAAAATTTATGATACATAAAGATATTATATTTGTAGTATCTCTATGTCGAACTATTTAAATATACTACATTTACATTTTTCAACACCACAAAGGGGGAACAAAAACAAGGAAAGTCACAAAAACCTATACAAAGGACTGGTTGCAAATGGCAACCTAGACATCACAAGCTCTCCTTCAAGTATAAAGTTCTAGTTTCTATTCCTATAGAGCATCCTTCTATAAGCAACCTACATCTGTGTAGTTTGGGAACAAAAGAAAAAAAGGGAGAAAAAATAAAAAAAAATGAATCAATGAAACACTATAATGTGATAAATTAAATATAGTTGAGTATTTCAAGAATACACACAAACAAAGTTGTTCCCATTCAAAGAGGAAGGTGTATATGGTGGGTAGGAAATAATTGATGATCAAGAAAAAAGAAGTCAAAGAGTAATCATACTAAAGTGGAATGAGGCATATTAGGAAAAAATAATAAAAAAGGAAGATTGTTTCAGTAAAAACATTTTCCAATAATAAACAGATAAATCAAGACATGCATGATCTTAGGCATACTAAAACTATCCAGGGTAGGTAACTTTTCAGGTTCCAAGCTAATGTGGGTAGCAAAATGCACTTTGAAAAGGCACACACAATATATATATATATATATATATATATATATATATATATATGAGTCTGGCTAGAATACACTCTAGTGTACATATTGCATGAATACACTCAAGTGTGTTTGCATATAAAGACTACTTTTTGCAAATTATAAACCATTGATCTTCCCTGTCATACTATAACTAGGCTACATACAAATTTTGAGCCCATTTGGATGAGTGTAAGTCGCTCATCCAAGGGCAACAAAATCGGCGCGTGAAACTAATTTGAAATGAATATTTTTGTGGTCTATATAACATGACCTATAAATGTCCAAATGTGCTCAAATTTACATATGAGCTATTCGCAAGAAGTTTAAGAATATCAACAGATTAGATTTTTGAAAAAACATTGCATCATAAAAAACTACTTGAGTGTATTTTGCTCCAAATACACTCGAGTGTATTCTATCCTGATTCATATATATATATATATATATATATATATATATATATATATATATATATATATATATATATATATATATATATATATATATATATATATATATATATATATATATATATATATATATATATGAATCAGGATAGAATACACTCGAGTGTATTCAGAGCAGAATATACTCAAGTAGTTTGTCATGATGCAATATTGTTTTCAAAAATCTAATCTATTGATCTTCTTAAACATCTTGTGAATAGCTCATACACAAAATTTGAGCACATTTGGACATTTATAGGTCATGTTATAAAGACCACAAAAATTATGCATTTCAAATTAGTTTCGCACGTCAATTTTGTTGCCTTTGGAGGAGTGACTTACACTCATTCAAATTGGATCAAAATTAGTATGTAGCCTCATTATAGTATGACGGTGAAGATCAATGGTTTAAATTTTGCAAAAAAATAGTCTTGATATGCAAACACACTTGAGTGTATTCGTGCGATCTGTACACTCGAGTGTATTCTAGCCTGACTCTCTCTCTCTCTATCTATCTCTCTCTCTCTCTCTCTCTCTATATATATATATATATATATATATATATATATATATATATATATATGGATGACTGGAAATACACACCATGGGTGGAAAGGTGCGCCTAATTATATGGTAGTGTAAGAATACACCACTATCATGAATAGTAATAATCTACAATCATACAAACAAATAGGATAGATAAGACATAACCCTCCTGAAATCATTTTAAAACTCAAAGGGAAATATTAAGGTCTCTCTCTCTAGAGTGGGATCCATTCCCTCTCTTATTGTAGGTGATTAGGCCATTCCATGAGGGGAGATGACTAGGTCAGGGTGGGATCCTCCGTCCCAATATCTACCCAATGGGACCCTCTACCTCTTTGTCTCTTCCTTCGACCTCACTTTCCTAGTTTGATCCAGCAACATATGTCACAGTGGGAAGATCATGGGTCACCACCATGTCCAAGCTAATGGTTGTTCATTGCAATTATAAACTGATTACCCTTCCTACGATCTTGACTCCTGTGGCTACAATGATGGATGAGTTCCATAAGAAATCCATCATTGTCCAAGTCTTGGGTAAGCTGACTGTGATTGAGAACCTTTATAGATGGATGTTGAGTTTTTGGCATGTCACAGGTAATCTACTATTGTCGCCAATGGTGGGTGGTCTCTTTCTCACCATGTTTTCTTCAGATGAACACCTACTCGCTACCATGGAGTAGGGTCCCTATCTCTTCAACAACTACCTCGTGTTGAAGAGGAAGTGGTCACCTAATGCTGACATCTAGAAAGTAGCCCTGACCTCTACCCCCATATGGGCCATCCTCCTCTATGTGGGGCATCATTGGACAAGAAGGGCCATTACCATCATAGTTTATGACATTGGAACGTTGAAGGTTATCGAGTTCATTATCAGGGGAAAAGAGAGGCTAGTACCACCCATCTCTGCATCATGGTCTAGGAAGACAAACAACCCTCTGGGTTGTCATCATTGAGATGCTCAATGAGAAGAAGATCAAGATCAACACACTCTACGATTCTCTCTCTGACAGATGTGAGCATTGGAAAGTTTTTGACCACACGTTTGGCTTCTGCCCTGATGAATGAGTGCGCCTTTAGGAAGCCCTAATCACCTAGAATCGTGGTTCTACTAGAAGACCAGACAACATGAGGAATAATAGGAGATCCTCCAGTTGTCAGGCCCCACCCACTCAGACTTCTATTACCTCAGTAGACATTTTTTGTGGCATTGGCATTGGTGGGGGGTCTACCTCTGATACCCCTCTGCCCGGGTTGTTGGTGGAGGTGGTTTCAAAGGAGATAGTGACCCTTGCGTATGTAGATCCACTGAGGAAAGACCAAGTAGACAAGGTGTTTGATGGAATTTCAATGGGTTCTTGAGTCCAAACCGAGCACTATTAGATGGTTAGAAAAGGAGCCAAGACCACTGCATTATCTAGGGGTGGTGTTAGGAAAGAGGAGGTAGTGATGGAATCCCAAACCAATTCCCTATCCTAGAGGGACTGGATGGAGGGTATGGCATGGTGAAGGGAAAGCATGTAGAACTGAAGCCTCACCTACGAGGACCAGAAAAAGGGTGCCACTCCTAGCCAAAGTGACCATCAAAAGAAGTTTTAATGTGCATCCTCACATGGAATTTGCGAGAGGCTTCTTGATCTGGGAAACAAAGGAGGTTGAGAGGGATCATTGCTGAAGTTTAAGATTCACTTTTTGTATATTTGGAAACTAGAATAAAAAGGAAGGTTGCTGATATAGAACATGGTTTCTTCCCAATAGGTTGGGGCTATAGCTCTAATATGGATTCTATTAAGGGATAATTTATCACGATCGGGGAGAATACTAGTATCTAGGATGCACAAATTATTTTTGAGATGGATCAAATGATGATGACTAGTTGCATAAATCAAGGTGGACTCCATATCATGGTCTCAGTCGTGTGTGGGCACAACTCAAATTTGTGTTGAAGAAGGTTGTGGGAAGTTTTGGTGGCCACCAATCAAAGGGATTTGCCCCAGATATTCATAGGGGATTTCTACCACACTAGAAGACTAGTGAGAAGAAAGGATGTCTCCCAGTTCCTAACTCCTTCTTGGTGCATTTCAATGATGTTGTTGACTATGCAAATCTCTTTAAGTTAAACATGAGTGGTGGAATAATTACCTATTAGAACAAGAGGGTGGTTAGGAGAAGAATTTCTGTCAACATGGACAGAGCTATTGTTAATAAAGCTTGGCTACACCTCTTCCCACAGGACAATCTTAAGCTAGGGGAACATCCTAATAGTGACAACGCCTACTTTCTAGTGCATCTCACGTTGGAGGCCTCTAAGGGAAAACCTTTCCGATACTTCAACGGATGACTTGAATAGAAAAGCAGTGAGAAAATTATCAAATATGTGTAGAAGTTGGGTGTCTCCAGTAATCCTTTGTTTGTGGTGACAGATAAACTTAAAAGAACCAAGGTGTCTCTTAAGGCATGGTCCAAAGGGCTCTCTAATCTAAAGACCTTGGTGCTCAACACCAAGAAAGCTCATGCTTAGGCCGCCTTAGATCTCAGATGTGATCTACTACAACCTCATGTGAAGAATATAAACTATAAGACTGGCTCAACTAGACAAGGTTGGAGAATTATGATTTTAGCAAAGAATAAGTCTCAAGTGGATAATGGAAAGTGAAAGACATATCAAAATTTACCATGTTGCAGTGAAGTTGAATCGTATTAAGGACACTATACACTCACTGATCAGAGTTGATGGGTCTACTATTAACTCCACCATAGAGGTAGGTGTTGAGGCTGTTGATTTCTACTCTATGCTTTACAATCAAAATGAAGTTCCTAGTCTGACAATGTGCTCCTTGCCTACTCTAAGGGTTAATGATGCTATGAATAGACTTCTTTATGGTCCTAGTACTGATAATGAAACCAAGGCTACTATATTCTCTATTAGTGCCTCTAAACATATATGATCCAACTAATTCAATGTTTTTTTCTTCCAGAAGATATGGGACACCACTAAAGAAAACATGTATAGGGAGGTTAGATGGTTTCATGTGGGAGGTAAAATTCTCAGAAGTGTCAATAATGATTTTCCACAGACATAACCCCTAGAAGTGCAGGGTGGAGTCCATGTCTGGCATCAAACCCATTGCCTGCTCTTCCATAATGTATAAGATTATTCCCAAGATCTTGGTGAATAGACTCGAACAAATCCTCCTAGATGTTATCTCACCTGTTCAATCAACCTCCATCAAAAGGTGCAACATCTATGACAATGCCCTTCTTAATTTAGATTCCTTGAGGATTTTGGGACCAAATCAAGCTTGTCCAAGGTGTGTGTAAAACATGTTTGGTAGAGGATTCTATGGAAGACCATGTCTGAGATGGGTTTCTCTCCTGCATAGATCTCCCTGGTTCATGAATGCAATACCACCATTTCTTTCTTGGTGTTAGTCAATGGAGTGCCCTTCGACCTCTTCAAATCCAGCAATGGCTTGAGACAGGATGACCTCTATCACCCATCCTATTTACCTTGGTTGTGGAATATCTAACCTCTTTGGTTGATAAGGCCATTGTTCAGAAGAAATTATATACCTTCAAGTAAAGAGGTGTCAAGTTCATGCCACATTTAATCTTTGTTGATTACATCTTGTTCTACCTCTTTAGAAATGTCAAAACTCTCAAGTACTTCAGGAAAGTAATGATGATGTTAGGATCTTTGACATGGTTGCATCTAAGTGTGCTTAAATCCAAGGTCTATCTCTCAAGATCTAGTGATGCCAAGAAAGGTTGGATCATGGAGGCTTTGTGTCTATCCAAAGCTACTTTCTCCACAAAGTACCTAGGATTCCCTCAACAGTGACAAAGCTAGAGGAAAGGACTTGAATGCATGTATCAAAGAACTTCATTACATTGTGGCTAAGTGGACATGGGTGAAACTCTCCCTAGCCAAAAGATTGGTCTCACAAGAACAATTCTGAACGCTAAGGTCATGCTTGTGTCTCGAAGCCTACATCCTAACATTTGTCCTTAAGAAGTTCCACGACATCATGTCTTCCTTCATCTAGGGTGGGAAACACTTGCATTTCTTGGTCCATGATTTCTGATATTCCAAGATGACGTTCTCAACATTCTCGATACGACTGACACAACTAATGCAAAAACTTATAAGAGGATTGACTCCTTCCTTGGGAACAAAAATTCTAACAAGACTAAATGGATGGTTGAAAGATACAACAACAACCTTGAGGAGGTTCTAGTAGACATAGGGATCTATGATCAAGAGGTGGTCAGAGGTTGTAGTTTAATACATTGTGACTTTAGTGGCTTAATATTAAGGGTTAAAAAGATTAGGTCGTGGATCTATGCCCCTTACTCTACCCCACATGCACCATTGTTCAGTGTCTTATGGCATAAAAGGTATCTTCCTAAGTGGATCTATTCCACCTACTAGAGCATTCTAGGCAGACTTCCAACTCTTGATCGACGTAAGAGATGAGGCTTGGGCACTAATGCTAACTGTGTTCTATGCAAACATCAAGAGGAATCTCATGAACATCTCTTTTTTGCTTGTCCCTTATCTAGGTTCCTCTGGTGTAGTATTTGGTTAAAGATTGGTCGGGGTGTGAATCCCCCTCCTAGCCTTTATGAGGAAACTTTTTGTATCCTAGATCATACCTTCAAGAATTTTGGCTTTAGAAATCTGGCTGGTTTATGTCTATTGGGTCTATGTTTTCACATCTGGAAGGATAGAAAGGGGTGAGAGGTATATCATCCAACTTTTTGACATTTTTGTAAATAATCTTGGTTGGGTTTTTAAAGCCAAACATAAGATTAGCTGTGGGGTGGGGAACATAGTTCTCAGATAGTGGGGTTTTTTTTTAGTGTAGACCCACTTGTATAGTATACATGGTTTTTGCGTATACACCTTTTGGATTATTATTTTACCTTCTCTAAAAAATTAGAAAAGGGATGTGAACATCCATATCATAAATGTTTGAATTAAAGTACCATAAAAAATATGTAACAATAAAATTGTTCAAGATGAAAAACACTAGAGGGGGGGTGAATAGAGTTTTTAAATAATTTTAACAGTTATTGAACTCAAACAACCACAATTGAAATTAGAAGAAGGAGATAGGTGTTTAGAGTGGTTCCAACTTTAGCAAATACTAAAGTTGTCAGTCCACTACCCGGTTGCTTACCCAACCGGGATTTTGAAAGTATTTATTTTATTACCTTCTCAAAGATTTATACAAAATACAATACTTTCCTTTATACCCTTTGAACAGCCTTCACTTGAAGTAGGTGCACCAACTTTGAGGTAGCCTTCTTGAAGTAACTCCAAGCTCCCCCTTGAAGTAGCCTTCCTCTCTAGAAGTAACCTCCCGTTGCACCAGCCTTCTGAAGTAGCTCAAAGACACCTTCTTCGCCAAGAAGAACTCCACCCTCTCCAATCAGCAGCCTCCAACCTAGGAGTAGCAAGGAGAGTACAAACGGTAATAAAGAACAAGAAAGAAAAAAAAAGGAAATTACAACTTATCCTTTGTAGCCCAAGGCTTGATTTGCCTAGATCAAGCGTATAGATCTCCTAACCAAGTGTATGGACTTGTGATTGCAGTGGGTAGGAGATACTAGCCTATAGGACACGAATAATGAGCTAAGGAAGGAAGTATCCAATTGTCACAAAGCTCAAATTGCTCACAAACAGATTGCTCAAAGTATGCTCAAGGATTTCTCAAGTGTAGCAAGTATGTTTGAGTGTCTTATGGCTTGTCCTATTTATAGAAATGGCCTAAGAATGCTTAAGGACGTTCTAGAAAACTTCTAGGGGTTTCTAAGTGCTTAACTAGCCGTTAGGTACAAGTTTGTTGCTTTAACAACGACTAATTAATTAATTCTGCAGTTGCTGTCAGAGACCATCTCGGTCGAGGAATGGTCGACCGAGACACCTACTCGGTCGAACTTTTGTCGACCGACAGGCTCTCTGGAACAAGTGATTTGCAACGTCTATCTCCAACTGCCAACTACCTTGTCAGTTGTGTCTAACGGCTACTTTGGATCTTTCTCGGTCGAGAAGATTGTCGACCGAGAGTGTCTCGGTCGAGGAGTTTGTCGACCGAGATTGATCATGTTTCAATGTTTCAATTTAGGCACTAACTATATGTATGAGTGTGCAAATGTGATCCTATTTGAAGGGAATGACTTATCTAAATGTGGTGTTTAGCTAGGGAGAATCTAACGCTTGATTTACATGCAATATAAGTACTTGTACATTATATATTTGTATAAGTTTTTACAAAGCGATTACATTGCATGAAAACATAAACATGTAAGCATATGGATTTCCCTAGTTGCATTGTCATCCACCTTAATCCTGCACACTCAAGTAGCTCGTTAGATCAATAAAAATGAAATGTTTGTCATAATCAAAACAAATGGATTTATAGATGTCCATTTAGCCAACAATCTCCCCCTTTTTGAAGATGACAAACATTTCCAAAAATATAAATAAAAGAAATATAAATCATATGAGTTTCATATCTTTAGATTACCTTTTGTAGCTTTTCCTCTTGTTTATAAGATGTGTGCTTATTATTCCCTTTGAATTATGGAACATGAAATCCAATTCACTAGGGAATATAGCAACTTTCAATGTAAAGCCAAGAATTTATTTATGAAACTCATTAATTGAGTGTTTCCTAATTACTAAGTTTTATATTTATTTCTCCCCCTTTGTCATTTCAAAAAGATATCTGTTAGAAATAAAAACTCCCCCTTAATTAGATGTCCCATCAAATCTAATGAAAAAGATGTCCATTTAAAAGCCAAAATATCATGATGCAAGTAAGAGTTTTTGTTTAAGTAGCACAAATATCAAAGAAAACATCTTCCAAAGGAGTGATAAGCAATTGCTTCCTAATTTTGTTAAATTGATCTAGTGGAAGCGGTTTTGTAAAAATATCAGCCAATTGATCTTCCGTATCAACATGATGAAGGGAAACATGATTCTTGGAGATATGATCCCTTAAAAAGTGATGAAGGATTTCAATATGTTTAGCTCGACTGTGTAAAATAGGATTGTGTGCTAAGTTTATGGCGCTTGTGTTGTCACAAAAAATAGGCGTAGATGAAAGAGTAAAACCATAATCGTTTAATACTTGTTGCATATAAAGCACTTGAGCACAACAAGACCCAGCTGCCATATATTCAGCTTCAGTTGTAGATAGGGCAACCGTATTTTGTTTCTTGCTAAACAAAGATACTAAAGCTCTCCCTAACAAGAAACAACCACCACTAGTACTCTTGCGATCAAGGCGACAACCAGCATAATCCACATCAGTATAAGCTTTAAAATCCAAGGATTGTCCTTTTGGATACCATAAACCAAAACAAGTAGTGCCGACTAGGTAACGAAGAATTCGTTTAACTGCTAGAAAATGAGAGTGCATAGGTTGTGATTGAAATCGAGCACAAAGACCAACGGGAAACATAATGTCCAGTCTAGAAGCAGTTAAGTAAAGCAAACTACCAATCATGGCTCTATATAAGGAATCATCAATAGGTTCCCCATTTTCATCCTTATCAATTCTAATAGAATTAGCCATAGGAGTAGTAGCATGTTTGCACTGATCCATCCCAAAACGTTTTAAGAGTTCTTTAGTATATTTTTCTTGGCTTATGAATATTCCGGCAGGTGTTTGCTTAATTTGAAAACCAAGAAAGAAAGTTAGTTCACCCATGAGGCTCATTTCAAATTCTTTTTGCATAATGTCACTAAATTGTGTGCACAATGAATTATTAGAAGCTCCAAAAATAATGTCATCAACATATATTTGCACAACTAGGAAATCAGATGTATATGTTTTGAAAAATAAAGTAGAATCTGAATTTTCCAATAGAAAAATTATTATTAAAAAGATATGTCTTGAGCCTTTCATACCAATTTCTAGGTGCTTGTTTTAAGCCATAAAGTGCTTTCTTAAGTTTATAAACATAGTCACCTTTTTCCGGTATTTCAAAACCAGGTGGTTGGGCAACATATACTTCTTCTTGAATGATGCCATTTAGAAATGCACTTTTTACATCCATTTGGTAGAGTTTGATGTTTTTATGTGCAGCAATAGCTAGTAACATTCTAATAGCTTCAAGTCTAGCTACCGGTGCATACGTTTCATCAAAATCTATTCCTTCTTGTTGATTATATCCTTGTGCTACTAACCAAGCTTTATTCCTTATTACTTCTCCTGCCTCATTTAGCTTGTTCCTAAAAACCCATTTAGTTCCTATTATGGTTTTATCTTGTGGTTTAGGAACTAAATCCCATACATCATTTTTAGTGAATTGATTCAATTCTTCTTGCATGGCTATTATCCAATAATCATCTTTAAGAGCTTCAGATATCTTTTTAGGTTCAATGATAGAAACAAAAGCCATGTTTGCAACATCTTTGAAGGAAGACCGAGTTTTGACTTTATCATTAGGATCTCCAATAATTAGTTCTTGAGGATGATCTTTAATAAGCCTAGGTGTAGGTTGTGGTTCAGCTTGATGATTATTTGTAGTACCTTTCTCACTATCATTTGGTATGTTTAAATTTTCGAGTTGATTAGTGAGATCTATGATTTCTAGATTTTCAGATTTGGACTCTTCATGAAAAGAAACATGAATAGATTCCTCAACTTTTCTAGATATAGTGTTATATACTCTAAAAGCTTTGCTAGAAGTGGAATATCCCAAAAAGAATGCTTTGTGTGATTTTGAGTCAAACTTATCTCTATCATCTTTGGTATTTAAAATATAGCATGTGGAGCCAAAGGTATGAAAATAGTCAACTCTAGGTTTCTTAGAATGTATTATTTCATATGGAGTTTTCTTTAAATGAGAGTGAACAATTACTCTATTTAACACATAGCATGCAGTGTTTACAGCTTCAGCCCAAAAGGTTTTGGGTGTGTTGTGTTCAAGCATCATAGTTCTAGCCATTTCTTGTAGTGATCGATTTTTCCTTTCAACTATACCATTTTGTTGTGGGGTGCGTGGAGCAGAAAAATTATGAGTGTACCCTTGAGATGTACAAAATTCTTCAAATGTATGATTTTCAAATTCTCCACCATGATCACTTCTAATGGTACATATTTTGCTTTGTAATAGATTTTCAATCTTGGAACAAAATTGTATAAAAACATGAATAGTATCATCTTTAGTTGCAATAAACTGTACCCATGTGTATCTACTATAATCATCAACAATAACAAAATAATATCTTTTACCACCAATAGATTGTGTCCTCATGGGTCCAAATAAATCCATATGAATTAATTCTAAGGACCTACTGGTGCTAAGTACATGTTTTGGTTTAAAAGAGGTTTTGGTTTGCTTTCCCATTGTGCATGGTTCACAGTTTTCAACTTGATCAAAAGATAAAGTAGGCAATCCACGAACAAGATCATATTTCACTAACTTTTTAATAACATGAGAACTAGCATGTCCTAGCTTTTTATGCCATAGTTGTAAGGTATTTTCATTTGCAAGCAAGCATTTTCCCACTACTGATTTCATAGAGTTAGGTTTAAGGATATAAAGATTTCCAACTCTATTTCCTTCATAAACAACATTTGTAGTGTTTTCTATCAATAACTTGCAGCAAGTTTTGTTAAATAACACATCATAACCACTATCACATAATTGACTAACACTTATCAAATTATGGTGCAAACCATCAATGAGTAGAACATTTTTTATTTCGAGGTTTGTACCAACATTACCTATTCCAACGATTTTGCCTTTACCATTGTCTCCAAAAGTGACCGTTCCACTTTTCTTTTCTTCAAAGGTTTGAAATGCATCCTTGTTCCCAGTCATATGTTTGGAACATCCACTGTCAACCACCCATTCCTACATTAAAATGTAGATTTTGGTACCCATGTGATGGTCCGATATGGTTAGAATCATTTAAGTACAGATTTGTATAAGAGTTCTGAATCAGAAATCCAGTCGGTCGACAATTGTTCGACCGACATCTGTCTCGGTCGGCTAATTGTCGATCGAGAAGATTACTGTATTACAAATGAAAAAACACAGAAATTGAACTCGGTTGACCAATTTTCGACCGAAATAATTGCTGTAGATTTTGATTTGTTATAGACATCCGGTCGGTCGACAATACTTCGACCGATTAATGGTTCGGTCGACAATACTTTGACTGAAAAAGTTTCTGTTTCAATATAACAGTGCAGAAAATTAACAGTATGCATGAAATCTTTTGTTCAGTTGAGATAAGACAATATAAATAGCAAGATGGAGCGTTTGGCCATATCTCAACTAAATTCCATTTGATTCTACTAAGTTTGAGGTTTTGGGACCCAAACTAATTCGGAATCCTTAGTCTTATAAGGGCATGAAAAAGAATAGTGTCCAAGACGTAAACAAAAATGGCAAGTAATAGAATCAACTTCATTTCTCTTTCTAGCCATTGTGTTCTTGGGTACAAACATAGTTTGAGTTCTTTTGGGTTGATTTTTCTTTGAAGCATATCCCAAACCTTTTCTTCCGTTGAAAACAGTACCAATGCTTAGAATGTTATCAAGTATATCTTTTCTTCTTAACTCATAAAGTTCTCTTTACAGCTTAGCAATGTCATTCATCTTCTTGTGTAAATCTTTTCTTGCTTGATCTAAATCAGATAGCAATGAATCTTTTTCTTTTACAACATTATCATAGTATAGATGGTTATACAAAATAGGTTGAGTCTGAAAATCTTGTAGTTTAGCTAACAATTCAGTCTTTTCTTTAGAAAGAAGATCAACATTTGTTTCTAAAGTGAGTAGCTTTCTAGTGCAATCATCTAAAGATGTTTTTAGAGACAAATTCTCAAGATCAATGTTGTTCTTTTCAGAAGAAAGATTATCTAATTTAGCAATTAGCTCATCATTTGATTTGATAACCTTCTTTAGTTTCTTCTTAAAATCAACATACTTATCATGAATTTCTAGTAGACTAGTAACTAACTCTTCTTTAGGAAGATCAAGTAGGCTTACCTCTTGAGAGTCTTCATCATCTTCTCTTGCCATTAGACAATCCACCGTTTCTTCTCCTCTTTCACTATCACTTGACTCGTCCCATGCAGTTTTATAGGCTTTTTCTCCCTTCTTCTTGTATGAGCTTTTCTTTCCTTTCTTTGCTTTAGGACATTCATTTTTGAAATGTCCTTTCTTCCCACATTCAAAGCACCTAGGAGGGGTAGAAGAAGAACTGGAAATTTTGTTAGATTTAAATCTTTTGTATTTCTTACCATTGACTATCAAGGCTTCTTCTCCTTCTTCTTCTTCACTTGACTCCTCACTTTCTTGTGTGACGACCTTTGAAGCTTTTAGTGCCACATCCTTCTTCTTTCCTTGCTGAAGTTCACGTGCTCTTCTTTCTTCCTCTTCTAGGGTTGCTTCATGAGCTTCTAAGTTGCCAATAAGTTGCTCCATTTTCAGTCGAGTGAGGTCGTTTGCTTCTTCAATGGCTGTAACCTTTGGCTTATATTTTGGAGGAAATGAACGAAGGATCTTTGATACCTGATCTTCTTCAAGGATAGGTTTTCCTAGGGCACTTAAACCATTAACAATAGTAGAGAATTTTGCAAACATTTCACTAATAGATTCATCAGGATCCATACGAAAGTGTTCGAACTTTTGTTTAAACATGCTAATTTGGGAATTTTTTACTTGGACTGTTCCTTCATAGGTTATGGATAGTCTATGCCAAATATCATAGGCTGTGTCACAATTAGATATTCTATTAAATTCTCCTACCGATATAGAACAATATAAAATGCTTACAGCTTTTGCATTCATTTGAGCTAGCTTTACCGTATTTGCATCCCATTCTACAAATTGAGTTTGAGGGAGCTCATATGGGGTTGACACCATTCTCCATAAGTCCCAATTGATGCCTTGGAAGTAGAACTGCATCCTTCTCTTCCAATATTGGTAGTTTGTTCCATCGAATGCTGGAGGCCTAGCAACAAGTGTCCCTTCGAGGTTAAGGTTGTTGAGCACTCCATCACCCATTTCTTCAAGACCTTATTAGGGTTCTTTGAAGCCTGCTCTGATACCAATTGAAAAACACTAGAGGGGGGGTGAATAGAGTTTTTAAATAATTTTAACAGTTATTGAACTCAAACAACCACAATTGAAATTAGAAGAAGGAGACAGGTGTTTAGAGTGGTTCCAACTTTAGCAAATACTAAAGTTGTCAGTCCACCACCCGGTTGCTTACCCAACCGAGATTTTGAAAGTATTTATTTTATTACCTTCTCAAGGATTTATACAAAATACAATAATTTCCTTTACACCCTTTGAACAGCCTTCACTTGAAGTAGGTGCACCAACTTTGAGGTAGCCTTCTTGAAGTAACTCCAAGCTCCCCCTTGAAGTAGCCTTCCTCTCTAGAAGTAACCTCCCGTTGCACCAGCCTTCTAAAGTAGCTCAAAGTCACCTTCTTTGCCAAGAAGAACTCCACCCTCTCCAATCAGCAGCCTCCAACCTAGGAGTAGCAAGGAGAGTACAAACGGTAATAAAGAACAAGAAAGAAAAAAAAAGGAAATTACAACTTATCCTTTGTAGCCCAAGGCTTGATTTGCCTAGATCAAGCGTATAGATCTCCTAACCAAGTGTATGGACTTGTGATTGCAGTGGGTAGGAGATACTAGCCTATAGGACATGAATTATGAGCTAAGGAAGGAAGTAGCCAATTGTCACAAAGCTCAAATTGCTCACAAACAGATTGCTCAAAGTATGCTCAAGGATTTCTCAAGTGTAGCAAGTATGTTTGAGTGTCTTATGGCTTGTCCTATTTATAGGAATGGCCTAAGAATGCTTAAGGACGTTCTAGAAAACTTCTAGGGGTTTCTAAGTGCTTAACTAGCCGTTAGGTACAAGTTTGTTGCTTTAACAACGGCTAATTAATTAATTCTGTAGTTGCTGTCAGAGACCATCTCGGTCGAGGAATGGTCGACCGAGACACCTACTCGGTCGAACTTTTGTCGACCGACAGGCTCTCTGGAACAAGTGATTTGCAACGTCTATCTCCAAATGCCAACTACCTTGTCAGTTGTGTCTAACGGCTACTTTGGATCTTTCTCGGTCGAGAAGATTGTCGACCGAGAGTGTCTCGGTCGAGGAGTTTGTCGACCGAGATTGATCCTGTTTCAATGTTTCAATTTAGGCACTAACTATATGTATGAGTGTGCAAATGTGATCCTATTTGAAGGGAATGACTTATCTAAATGTGGTGTTTAGCTAGGGAGAATCTAACGCTTGATTTACATGCAATCTAAGTACTTGTACATTATATATTTGTACAAGTTTTTACAAAGCGATTACATTGCATGAAAACATAAACATGTAAGCATATGGATTTCCCTAGTTTCTTTGTCATCCACCTTAATCCTGCACACTCAAGTAGCTCGTTAGATCAATAAAAATGAAATGTTTGTCATAATCAAAACAAAGGGATTTATAGATGTCCATTTAGCCAACACAAGACACGAGAAATTATCATAAAAAGGTATCTTTTAATAAGAATATCAAAATTGATGCAAATGGGAATCAATTTATGGTTTATGACTCATTAAAGAAATCTAGTTTTTTAGTAATCAAATTTCTAATATAAAACAAATAATTGTTCATACCTTTTGCATTGTCAAGGGTCAACCCTATATCCAAAACAATTTCTCTAATCACCTAATAATATTTAATATAAAAATAAGGGTCAAATTTTATAGAACATTAAAACAATAAAAATCATTTTTATATATAATCGGTATCGGTCATGAAACCTATCTTGATAATCTCTTTAGATTTTTCATCATTTGAAATATACTTATTATTTTTGACATTCATTTAATCAGTTACTAGTTTCCAAAAAATATATATACTATGTATTTCACTAAACATAATTTTAGAAAAAGGGATATACATAAAATCAGGAGTTTTAATCATTTGCATAACAACCATAAATTTGTGATAACAAAACCTTTTTGGCCTAGTCAACTAAAAGGATCAGATTGATTAGAACAACCCATTATAATGTGTTAAATGATGGGAATAACCAATGGAAGGTGGTGGAGAAAAACCTAAATTCCTTGCTCTCCTGCAATGAAGTTGTAGATATCCGGGAGCTCAAAACTAAACTCCCAATTTGCAAGACATTGATGATTTGAGCTAGGAGTCACATGATCTAAAATTCTTAGACTCCCCCAACACCAACAATGCAAACCCATGGTCAAAAGGTGGTCTGAGAAAAAAATATTCCTAACATGGGAATAGGAGGTGAAGGATGTCAAGAATACAAGAAACACCCACATAATAAAAACCATATCATGTAATGTCTTCATGAGAATATTTCCAAGTTATCATGTAACCCATGCATAGAAAAACTACCTAAAGCCATTAAAGGAACTTCCCAATTTCAATATTTATAGGAGGGAGAGGAATAAGTTTTGGTATTTTACCATGAATAGGTGGTATTCGACCACATTGAAGGCACCAAGGATCTTAGTTGGTTAAAATCCTAGATTTAAATCATTGTTCCAAAACACCTAATAATTTTATAAAAATTAGGTTAGATACCATGAAAAGATTCAAAGCCTAAAAACCCACTTTTATGTCAAATTGAGTTTGATCATTAAACCTTCTAGATTATTGTTTTATATTATTACGATTTCAAGACTTTTTATTTTATTCTATAAATTACTATAATTAGTTCACTAATTGATGAATATGACATTTCACATCCATTCAAATATGGCATGGCAAAGTGAATGAAATGGTGTGGAAAGTCCAGAACATCCCTAAATGAAGTGTTAACAGGAAGAGATGAACTGACGGCTGGTAGAGAGAATAATACCTCAATTTCTTTTCTCTAATACCACAAAGAAGTAGACATCAATGAGATGAAAGGTGAAGTCCTAATTTCCAACATACCCATGATTAGATACATGATTCATGTGCTCTAGATTTCTCACCCGTCGCTGACCCCAATATGGACCAAATTAGGTATGGAAGGTGGTCACATGGCTAAAAACACTTTATTTAATGATAAAAGAGGATAAGGATCTTGATCACTAATGACAAGACCATACATACAAAACCATATTGTTTAATCCCTTCACAAGAACATTTTGTCCATGTGACCTAGAATTATAAGTTAACCTCAAAAACTTTTAGAAGGCACTTCCTTGCTAAACTATATATAGAAGGAGGGCGTGAAAATTGCTTTTGTCATTTTACCATGTATTGTTCAGAGTTGAACACATTGAATGTATAGACAACCTTCTTCTAACTAGGAAACATAGTTTTGCGATGTGACTTTAATAACCCTGCCAATACACTCACATGCAAGGTTCCTCCCAAACAGGATTGGGAATAGTTCTTCACAATGACTCAAGAATTAAGGATCACTAGAGAAGGTTAATGATGCCCTCATGATGTTTTGGAACCTCTCAATTCAACTAGTAGTGTTGTTGGAAGCGAGGAAGAATAGACATCATTCATAGTGGAACATGGATGTTGAGGGGTGATATGGGGGAAAGGAGTAGCTCATCAACGAATTGGTAGTGATTGTTCTCCAGGTTATTAGAATGCTGGTAGGAATGGTATTTTTTTGTGCTAACTAATTTTTCTTCCTCTACATAAATCAAAGAAGATAGTGGGTCAAAAGAACTAGGTATCTTATATGGTTAATCCTAGGATGCAAGTTAGGGATTGATCTACATAAGATGATTTGATAAAGAATTTTGAGAAATAACCATAGGAAGAGAATAGGAAAGAGGGAGATTGGAGAGAGGGGATATCTGTGTTATTATTTGATAGAAACAAACCACATGTAGAAGGTGGAAGATGACACAGACACCATAGTTCAAGTGGGTACAACAAACGAACATATATGAAGTGATATTGTAATAGACCAAAGATATACAAAAGAGGGCAAAGGCATGACAACCAACAAACATAATTTTTTTTGGAAATTAGGACAAATAGATAAATAATTGTTATTGTTTAGGGTAAAATTAATTTCTTTCCGTAATAAGTTAGGGGGTAGAACAAGGTCCATGTTGGGTGATCTTTTGCCTTTAACATAATAGGTCATAAGTAATCCAAATATCATGTTGGTTTTGAATTTTGGATTGATTGTTACAATACTTTATATATTAACATTAATTTTACCATGCTTATTATTCCAAGAAATATATTTCTATAACATTTTTAGAATTTATGTCTATGTTTATCACATTTTCACTTTTCTCCTCCATGTATGAGACAATAGAAATCATGTGGGACTAATCTCCTTGTTCCTTAGGACCCATGAGTAGACTGATGTTGCATTGTAATTGAATTCCATGATTTAATATAGTTATTTCTTTTAATTCTGGACATAAATCTATGATTGCTTAATGAATTACATGTGCTTGATCACCGTCATCAATTACTTAGTTTGTTAACTTCTTTAGGAGAGGGATTAAGGATCGAAAAGGTAATAGATTTACATGGCTTATATCGTGCCTCGGGAGAGGACTTATGACTGTGAAGGATATAACCCATAGGTGTGTCTAATGTGCCTAGCGAATTCCTAAATCACTACGGGAATGTGATTTGTCTTAGTATAGGTAGTGTATTACACTACCGAAGTAGGTAATACTTGCTACATGTCCTTAGTCCATGGTTAAGGGTAAATTCTTGTTAATTAAATGGGTTTAATTACAATGTGAGCTATGGCGAACCTTTAATCCTAAATAATCCACCAATTTGTGATCACAATCCACTTAAATTTAGTTTTCAATCTTGCAATTAGTTATAATCAAACAACCAATCACCTTTTCCTTAGACCTATCTAACTAGGTTATAGTAGTAGTAGTAGTATTGTAGTAAGTTTCCCTGAGTTTGACATTCTGGCCTCATAGGCCTATACTACTCAACGTGTACACTTGCATTTTACACGTATAGTTTAGGCACGTCAACTAGTCTGATGATGTCTTACCTCCATCTATGATGCCATCCACCATTGATGACCACTACCATCATTGAACCATCTTCTACCCCATCACAGTGACAAATCCAATCAGAAAGTAGGAACATCATTGATTTCTATACCACCAATAGAGAATGTAAAGGAGTTACCTTTTTGGTGTGTTTTCTAGCACCATACCCAAGCATGAACATAGGCAACCACACATAAGAATTGTTCCTCCATCTTTCTGTGATCGCATATTTCTTCCAATCTTTCCTTTTTTATCTTGTTACTATTATGATGAGTGACTTGTCCCCTCATTAGGGTTCATGGGGTATCCACGATGCTAATTTTTGTTCTTTTTACTATATGTTTACTTGTATGAACCATGCAATGGTTTTAGTCAGATGTTTATTTCCTTCTTAATGTATTTGGCATACATATCTACATGTTTAGCAGATCTTAGATGTAGAGAACTTTGAGCCTAAGATATAGGACATTTATTGTTTCATGTTTAACAATTGATGAGATATTTAGATAGGTGTTTTTGATGCGATGGGTACATGACCTATATGTAACGTGATTATGAGCTTTCAGTGTTATTTGTCAGGATGGAATCCCCATTGTGAAAGTATTGGATTTACCTAGCCTAAATGGTTCTAAGTTCATGCTGACTCTGATGCAATGAGAGACATAAACTAGGAAGCACTGGTGAAATTAATCCAACCTAGTGTTTGCATCATCTAGTATTTATTACTTTAATTTGACCATGTTATAATTTGAATCTTATTGTATAAACACAATCCTATTTTTGTGTAAAATAATAGTTAATGCACGGTTTGGTTGATGAGACAATTCTTAAACATATTGTGCTTTGGGTTGGTACCCAAACTATACTATGATAAGATCCATCTACTTGTGGGTGGGATTTTTGTACATTTTTGTTAGGTAAAATACCGTGGTTTCATCCTTAAATGATTAGCATGTATGATTTATCTTGCAAAACATCATACATCTCTTATTCTATTATTAATTAACTAATTTTTAGTATATCATAATTGTTCTAAAAAGAGATTTTCATGGACACCATATTTGTCACTCTAATCCTATGAGGCCACAATCTTTAATTAACAAAGCTCCTCTACTGATCATTGATATAATTATCTAGTATGTTGTGGCATCTATGTTCCTAAAAGCTATTTTTACTTATCTTCTACAAAATTTAATAAAATAAACTATTGAATATGTGACATGTGAATGTCCCAAGTAACTATGTAGTCCTCCCTGACTGCTTATCTACTAAAGGGTGAAAGACAATTTTTAGTTGGAGTTGTGTACCCAGACATAGTACCCAATTATTGGTAGGGAATTTGTTACATTTGGTCTCCAAATTGATTATCTAAACATAGTACTACATATAGTTGTTTCAATAGTCCTCCTTTCTAAGTATGAATCATCATGACACTCATCTATCTCAAGTGTGGGAGAAAATAATTTCTTATATATGATATTGAATATATCCCGATGGTAGGTATTAAGTATGAGGAAAAAGAATTCATGTCAATGTATAAACAAATATATTGATTTTCTTAGTTGGTGTTAAATGGTATTGTCATAGTCCTCGGTCAGTGTAGTCATTAGTTTCTTCTTCATATAAGAGATGATGTGCTTCAAACTCATATGATTAGTGTATGTTGGGTATATAATTTCATGTAGATTGTTTCATGCTTCCAAATATTACATTGCAAGTGCAAACTCTAGGTTATCGTAATTTAATTGTCCTCATGCTTCATTGCCAAACTAGATCACAAAAAATCACATTCCCACCTATCCTATAATCACAAACTATCACCTTTCTTAGGAAACCATAGAAAACTAATTATCCTTTCCCACTAATGTAGGGTAGACATAAATTCTTTCAATATATTATTCTTTCATCAACAAGAGACTCTACATTGACTTATATTTTCATGTAAAATTTCCTCATTTTGTAGTATATATGGTTCATAAGATTTCCTCTTAGATATAATCCATACAAATATCTAAACTTTAGTGGTTATGTTCATTACTTCCAATTAAGTAAGACTCCACCCTTTTAAAATCTACAAAAATCCACGTGCTAGATATGATGCAGTCAAAATCAATACATCTACCAACTTGAATGTGAAGTTTCCAAGCATGGCATAAAGTATTTGTTGTGTAAAAAATTTGAATCCATGTATGTATGCCTCTTATACTATCCTATTTTTGAATATTATATAAATATATCAATATGAACACCACTATTAGATAATCCAGAAATAGTTAGAATGTCAAATACTTTTGGTTCATGATAGATATTGAAGAACTTGTTATTTCAAATGGAATTAACCAAAACCTAGTAATCACATTGAGTTTTAAAAACTATCTTGGCAAAGTTTATAGCCTTTATACCTATATTAAACTGATCTTAAATGCATCTTAAAGTACATTGCAGTTCCCCTTCTATTGTCAACTCGAGTCACAGATTCTAGGAAGAAATTACAATTATTATTCATTGACTTCATTGATTTTACAATAGCATATGTAGTTTTCTAATGTCATCCATCATCTAAGAAAACTAGACATGTTCTTTCAAGATAAATGTGATGCATAGTATAAACCATTTATAAAGAACCTCCTATAACTACTTCTTCAACTTCTTTAGTTCTTTCATTGCCATGTAATATTGTTCCAATGATAGTAGCATGTACCTAGGGCAAGATTGATTTCAAAATAAATTCCCCAGTTTGTGATATCTCTAGATGATTGTCAATGAAATGCCAAGGAACTATCTCCCCACCAAAATAAATGACTTTAAGCCTTTTGTTTTATTGTCTACAAAAAATGCTAAATAACCAATGTACCAATGTGCCACTACAATAGAAGCTAGATGCCTACATAAATTCTTCCCATCTCCCTAAAATTCCAAATGAATTCATTACAAAAACTCCACCTTCCTTGACAAGTAGTTGAATATAACATTCAATATCTTGGTTCTAGTTATTCCTAAGGTCGCATTAAATCCCTGAATTCCATGTGGCAAGAGGTTCACTTGAATGATAATTTTTATTGCACTTGGATCACATCTTACCTAACATAGTAGAGAAAATAGTAAGTTTATTAAAGATCATATGACACCCACTCAATTGGTAGCTATCATATAAAAATTGTGGGTCATTTCAAAAGAATTGTTTCACCTAGATCCATGAATAAATAATTAAAATAGTTGTTCTCAAATAATTTGATATCCAGTACTAAAGTATATACCAACTATGGCCTCTTTTCAAGTAAATGTAGACCCTTACAATCAATTTTAGAGTACCATGTACATTTCCTATGTCATATGAATCTTTGCCCTTTGTGCCATATCATGCTATCAAAGTGTTTCCTCTTTGTGATATTGGCCTGAGATGCAGTACATGACCTTTAATCTGTAGCATCCTCTCATTTTGGCAAATCAATCATAATGTAAGATTGCTTCCCACTTGTGAAACATCCTCTAATGAGTTCCCTAACACCAACCTTGATGTTTTCTACCACTTTTAAGACATTCTGAGATAGAAATTTGAATCACAAAACCTACCGCAAAGATGTTACCCATGATTGCCATTACATTACTTGGGTACCATGTGCTACTAGATTTTCCTTTGACTAGTGGAGTGGGATTGTTTGATGCACTAGATAGCTCACTAACCGAACTTCCTGCAATCATATGCTTAATTATTAGCCTCAGGTTGAGGGTAAATACCCTACATGTTGGACTCTATACATATGCATGTGTGGAACTCAAATTCTCACCAATGTTAGACTTCTCTCTTAATTATTTATTGACTTGAGAACTAACATCTTCAATTAACATGAGATATTATCTCTTGAGTCTCTCCTATATATCCATCATAATTGTGATATATATTTTCTCATCTTTGGTGAAGTTTCCAAAAAAAAACATAAGATCAAGAAACTATGTCTCATATTATGCCACATGTTTCCCCAAGTTCATGATTTGACTTATTTATTGTAGAAAAAAAGATGTTTTATAATATGCCTGAATTTAACCCAAATCAACTTCTCATTCCACCTTTTGGCCTCCTCTAAGGCCCGTAAAGCATTGATAATACCATTCCAATACGGAAAGTGATAGACATGCTCCTCTTGTAGAACATTAACTATCATTAAGATATTTTCTTGCTGTATCAAATACAAGACCACCATATTGAGATCATCACTCATGAATAAACTATGGAACCCATGTTTCTCATCTTCTAATAGGACCTATAGGGAATCAACCTATTAAAGTTAGGAAGTTGGTGATATTATTTGATAAAGTAGGTAGTTTAGGGTGTTTTCTTTAGTGATAATATTTTTTGCACCTTTCTAAGTTACCTTTCCACTACCTTAAAAAGATGTATCCATTATCAAGATTGGGAATAATGACCACCTGTTTATCTGATGAAATTCTTGTTGTGGTATTTGTGTTTGGGGTGAGAAGGTGACCACCTAGGATCTATGTTTTTTCCTTACTTGTACTCTTATCTAGGGTGATTCCTTTTATTAATGACTCTACACTCACTCACTCACACAAACACACATGCACACATGCACAAATATATATATATATATATATATATATATATATATATACACACACTAAGCATCTTTTACTTTATCTGCAACCTTGTTCATATTCTCATTTAGTATATAAAACATGATGCATACTTGGAACTTTCTTATAACTCCTTTAAAGAAATGTAACTTCTTCATTGTAATCATTAGAATTTACATAGATAAATATATTTTCTTTGCTATTTTATTGAATAACGCTTCATGATCACAAGGAGTTGAGCCTTAAATTCTAATCATTTAACAAGAAGTAAGTGAACCTTGTACCATCATATTTGTCCCTAATTATATATTCAATGAATAAGTATAATTTCTAAACATAATACATTAGGTTTTTTAAATATCAAAGAACATTGTTATGCATCGATAATTGCACAGTAGCAATGAGAATGTAGAAATTACAAAACTCTCTTTGTGTTTTAGCATTTCCTAGTACTAATATTGACCAAAACCTTTTTCTAGTACTTGTGTCAATGATAAATGTATTAAGTTTAAGGAAATGTTTCTTGAAGTTTATTATTTTCTACATTTATAATAATTTTTGGAACTAAGGTTCTATAGTTTGTCTCTCTTGTATATTATTGTTGACGGAAAATATGTTTTCCAAGTAGTGGAGAGGAATTGTTGAAGGCCCATAATCATTGGGCCAAAATAAAAACTTGACTCAACTAGAATTTGCAAAGCCCAACCCCCAACTGAAGACTCTTACCGAGTGTATGGAATGCTGACTACCCTTGTAGACTGCTACAAATTTGCATTTTTTGCTTTGTCCTCACTCACATGTGGCTTGATAAAACTTCCCAACATCCCACCCATCCTAGACTATTTCAGGCCAAGCACGTTGAAACATACAGTTCCCATTGGTATGCTTTATTAAGAGGGGATGAAAGATAGATTAATATGAGGCTCAAATAATGGAATGTTCAACAATGTTTGTGGGGATAAGATTGCATATATTAACTTGACTTATTTTTCTCGTGTATGGTATGGACGATTTTTATTTTATTGTACATATATATAGTCATATATTTTCATACATATTATAGGCATTGTATGTTTGAATCCAAGATCATTCCCACTTTGCATATAGGTTCATGAGGGTGTTTCTATAGGGATTTATATTTGGATAGGTTAAAAATGAATGACAAAAGTGCATTTTTATCTAAAAATACCAAATAAATGAGTACAAGAATCAAAATGGAGAATAGATGGGGTGGAATACCTTCCTCTTCCATGAACTTTTCTATTAACTTGATCAAAGATAATAATATCCACAACAAAGGCATGCTTAGTTTTTGCAGCACCTTCTACAAAACTATGTAATACAACACAAAAATAGAGAGGATTCACATAAAACATGGTCTAGAAGAAATGAGTATTATGAGGTTATTGGATAGATTTACCACATTATATCTTGAACCTCTAGATTGAATTCTATCATGATAACCAAAATAAGTCAAATAGTCAAACTACCTTGGATTTTGTAATATAGCTAGGGTACAAGGTTTATAGATAAATAAAATAACACTTTTATAGTTGGTTGATGCCCTGACGTTGGGCCACTAGTGGGTGTCAAATTTTATCTAGACACCCATTTTCTTTATTTTTGAATAATATCTTATCAAGTTTAGTGTCATATTGTTGTTTGTTGTTATAGTGAAATAATTTGAATAAGCCATATTGTTAGTTTATCCATACAAGTTGTTATATGCTATATTTCATATTTCTTTAAAGATAAGAACTAAAGTCGTTTCTTAATAAATCAAACTGCAGGATAAGTGGTGAAGAGGTAAATCATCCATGTTATACTAGGGATTGAACTTGGGTGTTCCATCGACAACTCTTGATCCAATCAAGTGGGCCATCACTACCCTATAAATTTTTCTTTTTAGTGTGCAGAGAACGATTGATAAAAATGAAACTTGCGTATCAAAATTATTTAGAATACATATTGATGAAGGAACATGCACTTATAGATTTTTAGTGTACTATTCATTGAGGATGAGAAACATAGATGAAAACCCTTCACAAGAGGGACTAAGATGATTGAAAAGATGAGATTGATCAGGGGATGGAACATTCACTTGTGACCATTTGATTAGAACACAATCAAGATCAAGATATCAGATGAATAAATGAAAACATTGATTCATATGTACCATTCTTTCATGAGTCATGGGTATCAAACCTCCTATGCTCTTACTCCTCAAACAAATACATGTTTATGAGAGATATTTACCAAGATTAATCAACATATGATTAATTCACTCCAAGTTGATTGATCAACCTCTAAAGACTCAAAATTTTCTATATAAGACACAACTTCTTCACACCATGTCCTACAACAAACAAAAGAAATAGAGAATATCTTAGGTCTTCATGTAGGTACACAACATCAATACAAAACACTTTCCAAAATGTTGTTATTGATTCCATTCTGTTAATGATCTCTCCAAAGAACTGAGATCAACCCTATACATGAACCACACCAGACTAATCGCCATGCAACACCCACAAATTTTGATCTTCATCATCACTCTTAACATCATTATTCCTCATGGTTCCCTCTAGCAATTGCTACACACCCCTAGCACCTCCCTCTTGCTTTTATTTTCTAGACGTTACACCCTCAAGATGGACCTTGGTTACTAAAAGACAAACAATCACATAAACTTATCAGAGCACAAAGTGCTATAGATTTAAAAGTATGAAATATCATTACAGCTTTCCCACTTTGTTCTTTTCATGCAAGGGATATGGCCACTACTCCTACTCTTGTCCCAAATCAATCCACATGCACCAAGCCTATAGGAATTCCAATTCCACGCATATCTTACACAGTCCCAAGAAATACATACTCAACCAACATTTCTCTTATCATTACTTTTTTAGCATCACTCAAGCAAACACTCTTCTCACCCATATAGTAATGCTCAAGATTCTTGATTGCCTCAAAACCTTTTCATGCTCTATGTTGTTTGGACAAGTCATGAAAATCACTACAAAAAGCTCTATATCCTTGTCTAGGACAAGTTTTCCCTCCTACGCCTCGCCACTGGCCTATCACTTCACCCACCCCTTCCCACCAAAATTTATACACCAACCATCTTTCTCTCCCACTACACATCCTTCCGACTCCCTTCCTACACCTATCACTATTTCTCCCTCATAACATGCAAAATCCTACACCACCAGCATGACCATTCCCCCCTTAACTCTGGATATGACTTTCAAATTTATCTTCATGCTAACTCTATGCACTTGCTAATGATCTTTACCAGCCATGGTGTCCTTATTATTATTTAGAACAACATTTATAATCATACTATCAACATCCCAAATATTGTTGGTATGTATGCCCATAGAGCTAATCATATGATGATTGCAATGGGGCATCATATACTTGATTTAATAATTATAAAGGAAGTTCTATCTAGTATGTTTGTGTCTATGATGACATAGACATAGTAGATGTATAGAGAATGATGTTACTCAATGACATATGTCTTCAAGTTGATGACCTGAATAATGAGATAATATGTATGATAAGAGTACATAGATTCTTGTTATGTCCCTAGTGTGCTATGGAAGCAAAATAGACAATATTAATACATAAGACTAGAGTGTGTATTGACTCATGACAAAGTCTTGTTAATCATGATATGTGATATCAATTCAAACACAGAGGTACATGTTAGAGAACAATGTACTGGACATACCCACCATGAGAGTGATACATGGATACCATGAAATAATAGTCAAAATCACCTCTCATAGTGATAGTGGTGATTGTTGTTCTTAGACCTGAAGTCACTACACTCATCACATGTCGCTCAGTTTATTTTCACATCATCCATGACCATGAATAAGGTCTGTCATAAAGGTGGTAATTGGGTATTTTGTGACACATGGGGACTGAGTGTGAGTGATGTAGATCGAATTTGTACCTCCTATAGGATATTGATATCCTGGACACTTGATAAGAGAGACTAAAAAATGTATTACCATGCTCATGTGACTCAATATGTGACATGTCAGCTCATATGCATCTCGTATAGTCTGCTCCAGACATGTCAGCTCATATGCATCTCGTACAGTCTGCTCTAGTTCAAGGAACATGGATTGAATGTTGAGAGGATGACAATTCAATGCTTAGAGTTAAATCTGGACATCAGACACAAAGGAACTATACAATCACGGTAACATTAATCATGGATTGTAGGTTTGAAGTTGTGCTCCAACTTTCCCATTACTTGGCTAGTAGTGATGTGTTGCTAGATATTGCTCATTACTTGTGATGTCATAAATTAGTTATGGACATTCACTGCCAATGTAGCTTGGGACCTATAGGGTCACACACATAGGATTCACCTAGAATAGAAGTTTATTCATGAATGATGTTTAACTTGATTACTAAAGTGTTTAGGTATTAAATTTATACAACAATGTCTAAAAATTGAATGACTGGACTATGAACCTACCAGTTTAAGTGTTGAACCGATCGATTCAAGAGTCAGGTCAATTTAAACTACATTGTGTGAACATTGCCTGAATAGGGACATGAATCAACCAGTTCAGTTGGTGAATTGATCGGTTCAAGGTTAGAAATAACTGGTTCAACTTGTGAATCACCCACCTCAATGATCAATATGATTGGATCATAGATTGATGTTGATGTCATGTTGTGTATTAACTGAATTTCAAAAGTCAATGTAATTGAGAATAGGAAAGCAAGTGAACCAACCACTTCAAGTATTGAACTAATCATTTCACATGTGAACCGACTAGTTCTGTTGTGAACCGACCGTTTCAGTGCTCAAATCTTTTAGAAAATTCATGAAATTCTGTCTCTTTGACTCCTAGATGATCTAGAAACCCTGACCCTAGCCATCCTATATAAAGAGGGGCAGTCTAGGCTTTCAGAGACATAAAAACAAGCTCTAAAAATTGTTTTCCTCTCATAGTTGTGGTAACTAAAGATCTCAAGAAAGTATTATCAGTAAAAGGGAGAGACAATAAGGGAGAAACAATGCCAGAGAGAAAATCAACCCTAGCATGTTGACGTTCAAAGGGACAAATCCTTCATGTTATCTCTAGTAGTTCAACGTGGAGTTCCTAGTGGTCCGCATAGACTACATAGATGTATGGAGGTTGTCTCCATCACGTTAGGACAACAACCACCACCAAGTGTGGTGTTGCACTAGGAGGTTGTCATTGCCAGTTGTTTGTGTGCATCTTCCGAAGAGTGCACATCACCATGAAAGAGTTGTTGCTAAAATTGCTCCAGGGCCAGGATATCTCTTGCTACCTTATTTCCTAGATACATAGCTGTTGATGTGATTCCATGATTAAGAATAGGGACAAATTTTTGTTTCCAATGCCTTCTCTGTCGTCCCTATTTTCCAATAGTGGTATCAGAGCCACACCAATTTACAATGTATCAAGCTTTAAATTGATATGGTTAGATTTATTTTATTGCATACGATACAAATATTTAAAATGATTAATGTACATATATGATAAAATACCACATACAATCCCAAATATATACATATATGCTATGATATATATGCAATCAATATTAGTGTCACCCTAAAATCATTATGATGGCTGATGGATATGTGGTTATGGCTAAAACCCCTGTGGACTGTATGCATGGTTGTTTGGTTTTATTTCCTATTGTTGCTCAGTTTGCATAATTAGCCTCTCCCCTCCTTTCCAAATGTAAATTAATTCTCTTATTCCTATATTCTCCTCGAATGTAACTCAAAGTTTTCCCTTTTACAATGTAGTATGGAATAGGATAGTTTTAATTTATGTTTTCATCATGAGAAGATGTTCTACACTAGATGATTCGAGCGGATGAGAGTTGAGTCGATTGACTAGAGAATAAAGGAGTCCAATGACAGGAGGATCCAACCATTAGACTGGAGGCCCAATCAATCGACTAGAGGATTCCAGTAGATTGCCTAAGTAGGGAGCCATTCGATTGACTGGAGGAAGCCAATCGACCAACTTGAAGGCCAATCGATCGACTGAACGGTTCATAGGACCAACCGAGCCTACAAAAGTGATCCAGTTAGGTTCCTACATATGATGTGGACCTTAGGTGGTAGCAACTCTATGTGGCTCTAAAGATTGCATTAGTATTTCCAAAACCATTGCTCATATATTTTATGATTGCATGTTTTGTTTGTGGATACAACATGCATATGATACATACAATAAGTATGTGGTGATTGGATATGTATATGTACTTATATATAAAACCCCTTAATAAATATTAAATCTAATTTGATTTTCATAAGTGACACACATTAAAAGCTTAATTGACCAAGCACGAGCATGCCCTAGCATGGTGTGCTGTCTATCTTGTCGAAGTTTGATGGTAGATATGTGTGTCTTCCCTAGCAGGGTGCATATTCTATCATGTTGGATTAAAGACAAGCTTAAATAGGTGACCTTAATAGGATTAAGTGCCTAGAAGCATACAAATGGACTATGGGAATGAGTTGTGCATACTATCTATCCAATAATTGCATTAGATGCAATTGGCAAATGTTTCCTATCTTAATAATTGGTTATGAGCGCCGACATTGACTGGGTATTAACCTAATTATTTTTTATTGTGACTCACTAGAAGATTGTACGCTACAATCTTCCTAATTGGTAGTGAGGGTCATCAATTTGAACAAAATAGTGGGATGAATAATTAATTAAAAGCCTCATTAATATCGTCAAATTTATAAAATCAAATCAAATAAAAAGTGTTTTGCCAAAAATTACAAATTTCTTTTGTAGAAACAAATGGAAAACAAATTGTCATTGTCATCGGTACTTAAAAGGGACAAACTAAATGGGACAAACTTCCATGAGTGGCTTTGGACTTCAAGAAGGGTTCTCAATGATGAGCATAAGCTCTATATCCTAGATCCCGTGTGAAAGGAACCTACTCCTGATGCACTTGGGGCTAAGGTGGATGCTTATTGGAAGCATGCCAACTATGCCTTAGACATTAAGAACATGATTCTATGATGTATGAACTATGAGTTGCATGAGCAGTATGAAGACATGGGGATTCTTGAGATGGTATTACATATTAATAACATGATCCAAATCATGCAAAGTAAGAAAGGTACAATGTCTCCAAGGTGCTCTTTGAATGGAAGATACCAAAGGAGATCCAATAGAGACCCATGTGCTCAATATGATTGAGCATGTGGAACATTTAGAGGGACCATAATTCCCTTTGACCCCAAGACTTGGACACATATATGATTCTACAATCATTTCCTTAATCATATAGCCAGTTTATCGAGTGTTATTACTTAAGTAACTTGGCCAAACTGCTGTCTGGATTGCTTGCATGTTGATAAATTACAAAGCACAAATGAAGAAATAGAAACCTATGATGGTGATTAGTTGAGTGGAGTTCAAGGAAGAAATCAAGGCCAAAAAGTGTTCTGAAGCTAAGCCAAATTCCAAGTCTTCAACACTCGAGGCAAGGAGAAAGGTAAGTGCAATCCTTTGCACTTAGGAACTCAGGAAGAAGAATGAGATAGAGATCTCCACTTCAGGGCCCAAGAAGAAGTAAGCTAGTAATGTACAGAGTAGGATTTGTTGCTACTATAGTTGGAATATGTCATTCACGTAATGGGAACGTAATGGAATTAATGAATTGTTATTATGTACCTACCATTAATGAAAAACATCATGTATCTTGTATGGATAAGGATATTATGAATATATTTGATGTTTTTCTTTTAAAGATAAGGTCTTTTATGGAAGTGGCCCTTATGTCTCATAGTTTATATTTGAAAGTTCCAGAGATAGTTATATACAAACAATATATACCTATAACATTGTCATCTAATGCACACAAATGAGAAATGCATTTTTAGAATCCATATGACTATTATCTATACTATTTTAGTTATTAAACCAATAGAGACATGGAAGTTTTATTTATTGAGAAATATAACAAAAGAACCTTTTACTAGATGTAGTGGGAGATCAAGTATTCTATTAGGGATCATACATAATGATGTCAATACACCTTCAGAATAAATGCTAGAGGTGATTAATAATACCTCATTGTATTTATTGGTGATCTCAGTAGATACTGTAGAATGTGCTTAGTGAAATACAAATCTATATCTCTTGAAGTGTTCAAGGAGATGATGAATTAAGTAGATAATCATCATCATAAAAGCATTGAAATACCTCGATATGATCGATGTGGAAAATATTTTGAACCAAGGGTTTGAGGACCTTCTGGGAGGTCGTGATAGTGTACCACAATGAACTACAATTGAAACATAATGATGTATTAGAAAAAAGGTATCACACCTTGTTAGTCATGGTGCGATCATCAATAAATATAGTTGATCTTCCAATTCCTTTTGGGCACATGCTTTACACTAAATAATGTATCATGTGAAATGGTTCAAAAGACAACATATGAGATATAGCATGGGAAATGTCCCTATATGTTTTTTCTAAAGACAAGGAATGAAAGATTATATAAGAAAGTAGTTTCTTGTAAAGTTTTGTGCACAAGTTTTATTTTGTTAATACTACTTTTATATTCCAATCCAACAACAAAAACGTTTGATACTAGGACAGTTGTATTCCTAAAGGGAATTTAATTCCAAAGGAATTAGTGGGAGAAAAGTAAAACTCAAAAAGTTTGAGATCAATAAGAAAAACTCTTAAACATATATAGGTATAGTAGGAACAAGTAAAATAACAAATTTTTATGGAATCTCAAGTTGCTTATGTAACAAAAAAACTCATAGATCTAGTATAACACACCTTGAACTTGAAAAATTAGCATATCTTATGGCTTAAGAAGGTAGTGAGTTGGTCATAGATGATAAGCCAACAATCTACCTAGAAGCTATTGATCAACTAGAGTATGAGAAATGTCTTGAAGCCATAGTATCCAAGATGGACTCCATGTACACCGACAAGGTATGACCTTGCTGGATCCATATGAAGGGATAAAACCCATAGGGTGCGATTGGGTCTTCAAGAAGAAGACCAACATTGATGGTAATGTAAAAACCTATAAGAGAAGATTGGTTGTGAAGGGTTTAAAACTAGTTCAAAGTGTTGAACATGATGAAATATTTTCACTAGTTTCCATGGTTAAATCTATTAGGACCATGCTTGTTGTTGTATCTTAGTATGACTACGAGATTTGGCACATGGTTGTTAAAACTGTGTTCCTTAACATGCATATTGTATAGGATGTGTGTGTGTGACAAAACCTAAAAGATTTTATAAATCCAATAATTGCAAATGAAGTCTATAATATATAAAAGTAAATCTCTGGAATGAAGCAAGCATCTCAGAATTGGAATCTTTGATTTGAAAAGATAGTCAAAAAGTTTGACTTCAGTCAAAGTGAAGATGAAATTTGTTATTACAAAAGTTGAGTGGGAGCATATTTATGTTCCACATAATGATGGAAATTGATATCCTTATCCTGCATATATTAAAAATAGGAAAGGAAGTATCTTCTCTATGAAGGGTTAGGCAAAGCATCCTATATGATAGGAATCGAGATCTATACAGATAGATCTAGAAAGGTTCTTGATCTAAGTGATAGAACATACATTGGAAAGATGTCAAAGGGGTTCAACATGCATGACTCAATGAGAGAAAATTTGTGAAATTAGTCTCTCTAGAGCCTACTATCTCAGTTCTTGTGAATAATGGGAAACACACAAGTAAGATGGCAATTCCATTCACAATATTATGTACTCATCCCATTATCTCATATGTATTGGGCATCACGAGTGGATATCTATCATATCACAATTCAAGTCACTTGACTACAATAATGAACATCCTTAAGTACTTGAGAAGCACTAAAATGATTACTTCATTAGTTCTGGTAATAAGGAAGAGTTGGGTATAAAGAGTTACACCAATGCAAACTTCCAAAATGACAAACAAAATTAATGATTGTGATCTAAAATTGTGTTTGAGCTTAAAATAGAGATGTAAGATGGAAGAGTTTTGATAAAGAGATAGTTGTTAATTCTACAATAGAAACTGAGTATCTTGGTGTTATGAACACAACCGAGGATGTTGTATGTACTAGCAGTTCATAGAAATGAACTTGTGGGAGGTTCCAACCATTGATGACATAGTAGAAATATTGTAACACCAATGGAGCTATTGGTTAGGTAGATGGATCTCACATAGCATACTACGACAATTCCTTCTCATGTGAGAAGCCATACAACGAGGGGATTGAAAACTTGCAAAATATCGATTATAATCAAATGTTGCTAACCCACTATTAAAGTGCTTGTACAACATAATCATGATGGATATGCCAAAGATCACTTGGAATAAGGTTCGTAAGTGATTGTCTCTAAGTGCAAGTGGGATTTTGTTTGTATGTATGCCCATAGAGCCAATCATATGATGATTGTAATACTTGATTTATTAATTATAAACATAATTCCTTATATTATGTTTGTCTCAATCATGAGATGACGACACAAAGATAGTAGATCTCTAAATAATGATGTTACTCAATGACATGTGTCTTCAGGTTGAGGACCTAAAAAATGACATCACATGTATGATAAGAGTACATACATTCTTGTTATGTCCCTAGTTAGATATATTGTGGAAGAAAAATAGACAACAATAATACATACAACTAGAGTGTGTGTTGACTGATGACAGAGTCTCATTAGTCATAATATGTGATATTGAGTCAAACACACATGTACATGTTAGAGAACAATGTATCAGATAGACCCACAATGATAGTGATACATGGATACCATGGAATGGTACTCAGAATCGTCTCTCATAGTGATAGTGGTGATTGTGGTTCTTGGACCTGAAGTCACTACACTCATCACATTTTATTCGATGTATTTTGACATCATCCAACATGACCTTCAATAAGGGTTGCCATAAAAGTGGTGCTTGGGTACGTTGTAACACATGGGGATGGAGTGTGAGTGATGTATATGAGATTTGACCCTCCTATAAGATATTGATATCATGTGTACTTGATAAGAAAGACTAAGAAATGTATGGCCATACTCATGCGACTCAATGTGTGATATGTGAGCTCACAATTCATGTCATACAGTCTACTCTAGTTCAAGGAACATGGATTGAACGTTAAGAGGATGATAATTCCATGCCTCAAATTCAATCTGAATATGATAACAAAGTAACTTTATGATAACACTGATCACATAATGTAGGTTGAAGTTGTTGTCCAACTTTCCAATTACTTGGGTAGCAATGATTTGTTTCTAGATACTGCTCATTGCTTGTGATGTTATAAATTGGTCATGGAGATTCACTGCCAATGTAAGTTGGGACCTATAGCGTCACACACATATGATGCACCTGAAATAGGAGTTTATTCATGAATGATTTTTAACTTGATTACTAAAGTGTTTAGGTATCCAATTTAAACAACAATAGCTGAAAATTGTCTGATTGGATTGTGAACTGACTGATTGAAGTGGTGATCTGATCAATTCAAGTGTTAGGTCAATTTAAACTATATTGGCTGAACATTGTCTAATCCGGAACATGAATTGACTAATTCAATTGGTGAACGTCTGGTTCAAGGTCTGCATTGACCGATTCAACTTGTGAATCACCCAGTTCAATGATCAATATGATTGGATCAAGGATTGATGTTGACGTCATGTTGTGTGATGGACTGAAATTTTGGAATCTCTAAATATTTAATAGGACAAACAGATCATGTGTATTTGGCTTACTCTGATATTTGTAAGTGTTTTGTGAAGTTTGATGTTGATTTCAAGATTAATACCCCAAAGATTATGCCGTCTAGAGGAATTTTTATTGACTAGTTAAACAATTGAGTTATGGTAGCAAATTTGAATAGGTTGTTCCTTGAGGTATGAGAAAGCCATGGTTAAATTTATATGAAGATTGGAGCATCTTATAGGAAGCTATTTAGGTTTGGAAATTTATAATGATGTGCATTATTGATGGTTGATCGATCAAGTTTAATACACATGTAATGTCACGCACCCAACCTTTTGGATTGAGAAGCCGCAGACTCTAGAGGTGCAGATTCTCAGTGTGGAACGATGTCATCCGTTAGATGGCCTGTTTTAAGGATGATATATCTCCATCCGCCCCTTTTGGTTACGAAGTCATGGACGAAGTTAGGAGGTATCGGCTCTAGTCACCACCACGTCGTGATCGTGGCCCAATAGAAGAAACTACGTGAGGAGTGGTTGCATACCTAACACCTATAGTAGAAAGTGAGGGCAGTTTCAGAAGATGTTGAGATGAGGAGATATCCTACTTTATCCACCGAGTTGCCAGCCACCTGACGAGAGCAACGTGATGGCCGAACAGGATTCGGAGGCATCGAGGAGAACCTGAACTCTGCCATTGCTCACTGGGGGCAAGTTGTAGTGATAGAAGGCTCCCCAAGCCACTGACGACCACTGAGCCACCACAGAGACGACCATGGTGCTGCAAGACCCGATCAACGGAGGCACTCTTGTGCCCGTGACAACCTCACACAGGTCGGCGTCGAGGAGGAGACGCAATAGCAGCAATGGCCTGGAGGAAGGAAGCAACCACGACGAAGGTGGTAGCATGGAGCTCCATTCTGCTCGCCGAAGATGCTTTCACAGTAGCGGCGGGAAGACCCTCGCATGAAGGGCGGGATCCCTGGAGTTCCACGGTGGCGGCCACACACCAAAGGCCTGACAAACTCGCATCGCGTGAAACACGAGTGGAGGAGGAGCCCAGGCAGTGCCTAAAGATGTCGAGGACGACCCAGAAACATCCGTAGATCCGAGCAGAGACCGACAGTGTAGCTTCCGACTCGACGAGTTCCATGCCGAAGTGCGGCGGCATCTTGGGCAGGTCGTGGAGAAAGTCCGCAGACGGAAAAGAAAGGATGCCGGGGATGCTAGATCCCAGCGGCGGTGATGAAGGACGGGAGTCAGGCGCGTCTGTGATTAGGTGAGGAGCCCTTGCGGCGGCGCCTGTACCAGGTTGTGGAGAACGCAGATGTGAGCGGAGGGTGTCGCTTCGCGTGGATCGCGAGAAAGGAGAAGGGCTAGGGGAGAAACCCTGAACCGACCAAATACCTTGAACCGAACCGGCCTAGCTAACCAAGGAAATCCAGCACGAGATCTGGATCAGGAAGAACAAGGAAGGAGAGGGTTGTGCCTCCCACCGGGTCACGTGGCGGGCTCCCATTGGTCCTATGAAGGTAATTTATCTGAAATACTCCAATCTTGCATAATTCGTATAAAATAGCTCGTTTATCAGAAAATTACAAATAAGGTACCAAAATTCTCAGAAAAATGTGTACAACAGTATGAAATCATAATATCAGGCTTTTGATGCACGAATCTCAGTGATATCATGTAGGATGTAAAATGGTCTTTTCATGTATAATAAATAATAAACGAGTACCTAAAATTATGAGAAAATACCAATAAGTCACAAATCATATCTGTAATCCATCTGATATCATTAATTATGATGTTGATGCACAAAATTATGTAATTTTCTTAATGTTGCCATTTAGGGATTTTAACACTAAATGAAATGTAATAAATGCATGCATGCTCAATAAATGATAAGATTTACTGAAAACCCTCATATCAGTATCTGGAAGATATTATGTAAATATGAGATCAGTTTCATACACGAAATTCAAGTTATATGAAGATGGCCATTAATGCATGTTATGAAACCATAATCTTGGTTAATGATGCAACCTAGGGCTAATATGTTCACATTAAGGATATGGAACCTAATGCTCAGATGATGAACTTTGATAATGAGATGTAATCTGGAAAATGACATCAGTGAGATAATCATAAGATAAGAATACAAGTAATGATACACATATCCTAATGAACTAAGAGAAACTCTAATGAACACGATTAGGGTTAAGATGAGATGTGAGATGATGGGAACGTGATGATATTATGTGATGTTGTCTTAGTCAGGGTTGACCAAGGATATACATGACATCAGGAATATGAGGATATGATGATTAGGTTTGTTCTTGATCAAGGTACGCCATTACCTCTCACTTGGCTTATTATACAATATGCTTGCGTTATACGATAGTACAAACTTGGCATATGATATTGATTGAAATGATTGTTCTTGTATGATATGTTGCACAATTTTACATACGTATTTCAATGAACACATGAAACATAAGATATATGGTCCATTATATGATAGCACTAAATCTCTTTGGTAGAATAGTGCATTGATGAAAGTACTAAATCTCTTTGGCAGAATAGTACATGTGAGCACTAAATCTCTTTGGCAGAAAAGTGCATTGATGAAAGTACTAAATCTCTTTGGCAGAATAGTACATGTGAGCACTAAATCTCTTTGGCAGAATAGTGCATTTGTGAAGTACTAAATCTCTTTGGAAGAATAGTACATGTGAGCACTAAATCTCTGTGGTAGAATAGTGCATGTGGTTGATCAAGTTTACATATAATGGAAATGTGCCTAAAATATGTGTTCTCTTCTGGTAACAAATATCTTTGTGCAACTATACGCCTTTTTCTTATATTTTGTTTAATGCTGCCAAGTATTAGTTTTATCTTATTGCCAAGATATGATGAGAAGTATATAAAAGACACGTAGGCGTACTCAGTACAATATTCTTGAAATATTGTGCTGACGTGTACCACATGTAATCTTTTGTTAGGTTGTGGTTATGCTCTTGAAGATCCAGGATAGTTGAGAGTTGCATAGCGAGCTGATGTACAGGTGGACCTGTTGTCTTAAGATCCTGTAGTTTAGTGGTAGTACATGTATATGTTTAAGTTTGCTGTTCAATATGTAATATCAAATGTTGTAACAATTCATGTTGTAATTATATGTTGAATGGTGAACATGTGTGTATGGTTTTATTATTGTTCATGTACATGTGCTACTGATCATTTCCTTCTGACTCCCTTGATATTCTTCTTCTTAGCCTAGTATGGGGTGTTTAAATTGGGATTCTCGCTGAGGTGAGAGTTTCAATTTGGACGTCACACATCAGATTAAGTTTTAGAAAATCTGGGGACGTCATAGGTGGTATCAGAGCATGAACAATAGCAAAGCCTAACATTTGCTCATTATGCAACTCAAAACTAGAAAATATTGAGCTTAATAATCTTTTAGGGTTAGATTAGTCATCTTTTAGAGACTAGATCTGACCTAGCCTCTAGGTTAGCACCTAGATGTCTGAGAACTAGGTCTAGACCGGTGCTTGTTGTATAGCAGGTCCTTAGATGTCGTTATTTCCTTATAGTACAGTGGTATGGGACATTGTACTATTAGGAAATGATGTGCATCAAGGGAAGAGAAATCCTAGACATATAGTGCTCGTTGTCTAGGATAGATACACTAGTCTACACCATGTTCTCACCCTTTTCACCAGTTTTCATGACACTGGACTCTCTACTATGTGTGGGACACTCGTTTCTGGTTTTGGTTTTTGATTCCAATCGGATCGAACCTCAATAGTTTTCTCTAACGCTTGTTTTATTGGAGAAAAACTATATAATATTTTAATATGTATATGTATTACAAAAATGTGTCCCCACACATGTACGAGTAGGAGGTGGTCATACAACCTAAGTGAAAGTGAATGACATCAGTCTAGAAGAGAGAGTAGTTCTAGATTAGATGTCTAGATCCTTTTTGATATATATGATAGATAGAATAGATGATATAAGTTTTGATGACATGATGTGAGTCTTATATAGATGATATAAGATGGTTTATGATGATATATGTTTGTCTTTGAGGACTTAAGTTCAATTTTAAGGATTTGAGATAAGTTTTGATGATGCAAGTATGAGTTATTTTATGAGATAAGATATGTTAAGTTAAGACAAGGTTGTGAGTCAGCATGAGCCCAAGCTCTTTTACAAAGGAGGACCTCTAGTGTTAGGACCAGTTTTGGGGTTAGCTCAAGAGAGAGCAAGACCCACACGGAGAAGGTCAGAGAACCTAGACTCCACGATATGAGAAGTATGAGATATGTGATATGATATGTCCTAAACTAGACTACTCTTGAGTGATTGAGTTGAGTTGCTTTATGTATGATTCCTATAGTTTTGTTGAACCCTAGATGTCCTTGGGAGGACCAAACCCTAGAGACAGAGAGAGGCTGGTTATATGTGTATGTGAACATCAATATGAGTGCCTACCATATGGGTGAGGGAGAGAGCCCAAGACCCTGGAGGAGGTAGCTATGTTAGTTTCTGTGATGCCTCATGCTTGGGTTGGTGGTTTCCCACATAGGAATCTAGTGGTGTGTATATAAGAGAAAGAGAGTAGAGAACAACTTTCATGGGTATAGAGCTGATAAGAGTATGTCATAGCATATTCTGGTTGGTGCTTATGTGGCTAGAGCTTGTAAAGCTATTGCTAGTGCCAGTGAGGTAATCTGAGAACCCTAGACTAAGAGAGAGAAGATAAAGTTTGTATATGAGATACTCATAGGGTTGAGTTAGCTCAGAGAGACTGAGCACGACACTACCCTCATGGTATGGGTTAGAGGAACCTCTTTTGGCCTAATTAAAGTTTTGATATAATATAAGTTTGTTTAGCACAACCATGATATAATACATGTAGAGATGTGATCTAATCTTGAGATATGATAGTGGATATGACATGATGGAAACCTAGAGATGGTTTAATAGATATTAATGCATAAATGGTTAACCATATACGTGAATAATGATGACAATGTGAAGTTTTTGGCTAATCTTGTGATGAAATCACTAGTAAATTTTGTAATTTAATATGAACAATGGAATAAGATCATATGAATGAAACATGTTCCATGATGTGTTGTATCTTAGTGCTTAATAAAGATGAAAAATATAGTTTGACATTTAGCACAACATAAAATTTATGACACATTGATATATGGGTTAATTTTAGTTAACTCATTTAGAACATGGTAATATGATATGGAAACCCCAATGCATGGGTAAAGATAAGAAAGCACCCCTAAAGATATGAAACATGGCGTGATATAACCTAAGTACCGAAATCTTATGGTGAGTGGTTCACCCTTGTTGTATGTTTAACCTCCTAGGAGTGGTTAAGAAATGGTTATGGAGCTTTGTTTTGAATATGTTGCACTTAGAGTAGTGCCCTAGCTGTGTATGAAGACCTTTGGTTCTTCCTTCGAGTACTAGAATGGCTTGATTTTGAGGACACATTTTTTTCCTTTAAGATGTATATGATGTGATAAAGTGGAATTTAAGCTTAATTTCGAGGACGAAATTTCTTTTAAGGTGTGTAGGATGTGATGGACTGAAATTTTGGAATATCTAAATATTTAATAGGACAAACAGATCATGTGTATTTGGCTTACTCTGATATTTGTAAGTGTTTTGTGAAGTTTGATGTTGATTTCAAGATTAATACCCCAAAGATTATGCCGTCTAGAGGAATTTTTATTGACTAGTTAAACAGTTGAGTTATGGTAGCAAATTTGAATAGGTTGTTCCTTGAGGTATGAGAAAGCCATGGTTAAATTTATATGAAGATTGGAGCATCTTATAGGAAGCTATTTAGGTTTGGAAATTTATAATGATGTGCATTATTGATGGTTGATCGATCAAGTTTAATACACATGTAATGTCACGCACCCAACCTTTTGGATTGAGAAGCCACAGACTCTAGAGGTGCAGATTCTCAGTGTGGCACGATGTCATCCGTTAGATGGCCTGTTTTAAGGATGATATATCTCCATCCGCCCCTTTTGGTTACGAAGTCATGGATGAAGTTAGGAGGTATCGGCTCTAGTCACCACCACGTCGTGATCGTGGCCCAATAGAAGAAACTACGTGAGGAGTGGTTGCATACCTAACACCTATAGTAGAAAGTGAGGGCAGTTTCAGAAGAAGTTGAGATGAGGAGATATCCTACTTTATCCACCGAGTTGCCAGCCACCTGACGAGAGGAACGTGATGGCCGAACAGGATTCGGAGGCATCGAGGAGAACCTGAACTCTGCCATTGCTCACCGGGGGCAAGTTGTAGTGATAGCAGGCTCCCCAAGCCACTGACGACCACTGAGCCACCACAGAGACGACCATGGTGCTGCAAGACCCGATCAACGGAGGCACTCTTGTGCCCGCGACAACCTCACACAGGTCGGCGTCGAGGAGGAGACACAATAGCAGCAACGGCCTGGAGGAAGGAAGCAACCACGGTGAAGGTGCTAGCATGGAGCTCCATTCTGCTCGCCGAAGATGCTTTCACAGCGGCGGCGGGCAGACCCTCGCATGAAGGGCGGGATCCCTGGAGTTCCACGGTGGCGGCCACACACCAAAGGCCTGACAAACTCGCATCGTGTGAAATGCGAGTGGAGGAGGAGCCCAGGCAGTTCCTAAATATGCCGAGGACGACCCAGAAACATCCGTAGATCCGAGCAGAGACCGGCAGTGTAGCTTCCGACTCGACGAGTTCCATGCCGAAGTGCGGCGGCATCTTGGGCAGGTCGTGGAGAAAGTCCGCAGACGGAAAAGAAAGGATGCCGGGGATGCTAGATCCCAGCGGCGGTGATGAAGGACGGGAGTCAGGCGCGTCCGTGATTAGGTGAGGAGCCCTTGCGGCGGCACCTGTACCAGGTTGCGGAGAAAGCAGATGTGAGAGGAGGGTGTCGCTTCACGTGGATCGCGAGAAAGGAGAAGGGCTAGGGGAGAAACCCTGAACCGACCAAATACCTTGAACCGAACCGGCCTAGCTAACCAAGGAAATCCAGCGCGAGATCTGGATCAGGAAGAACAAGGAAGGAGAGGGTTGTGCCTCCCACCGGGTCACGTGGCGGGCTCCCATTGGTCCTATGAAGGTAATTTATCCGAAATACTCCAATCTTGCATAATTCGTATAAAATAGCTCGTTTATCAGAAAATTACAAATAAGGTACCAAAATTCTCAGAAAAATGTGTACAATAGTATGAAATCATAATATTAGGCTTTTGATGCATGAATCTCAGTGATATCATGTAGGATGTAAAATGGTCTTTTCATGTATAATAAATAATAAACGAGTACCTAAAATTATGCGAAAATACCAATAAGTCACAAATCATATCTGTAATCCATATGATATCATTAATTATGATGTTGATGCACAAAATTATGTAATTTTCTTAATGTTTCCATTTAGAGATTTTAACACTAAATGAAATGTAATAAATGCATGCATGCTCAATAAATGATAAGATTTATTGAAAACCCTCATATCAGTATCTGGAAGATATTATGTAAATATGAGATCAGTTTCATACACGAAATTCAAGTTATATGAAGATGGCCATTAATGCATGTTATGAAACCATAATCTTGGTTAATGATGCAACCTAGGGCTAATATGTGCACATTAAGGATATGGAACCTAATGCTCAGATGATGAACTTTGATAATGAGATGTAATCTAGAAAATGACATCAGTGAGATAATCATAAGATAAGAATACAAGTAATGATACACATATCCTAATGAACTAAGAGAAACTCTAATGAACACGATTAGGGTTAAGATGAGATGTGAGATGATGGGAACCTGATGATATTATGTGATCTTGTCTTAGTCAGGGTTGACCAAGGATATACATGACATCAGGAATATGAGGATATGATGATTAGGTTTGTTCTTGATCAAGGTACGCCATTACCTCTCACTTGGCTTATTATGCAATATGCTTGCGTTATACGATAGTACAAACTTGGCATATGATATTAATTGAAATGATTATTCTTGTATGATATGTTGCACGATTTTACATACTTATTTCAATGAACACATGAAACATAAGATATCTGGTCCATTATATGATAGCACTAAATCTCTTTGGTAGAATAGTGCATTGATGAAAGTACTAAATCTCTTTGGCAGAATAGTACATGTGAGCACTAAATCTCTTTGGCAGAAAAGTGCATTGATGAAAGTACTAAATCTCTTTGGCAGAATAGTACATGTGAGCACTAAATCTCTTTGGCAGAATAGTGCATTTGTGAAGTACTAAATCTCTTTGGAAGAATAGTACATGTGAGCACTAAATCTCTGTGGTAGAATAGTGCATGTGGTTGATCAAGTTTACATATAATGGAAATGTGCCTAAAATATGTGTTCTCTTCTGGTAACAAATATCTTTGTGCAACTATACGCCTTTTTCTTATATTTTGTTTAATGCTGCCAAGTATTAGTTTTATCTTATTGCTAAGATATGATGAGAAGTATATAAAAGACACGTAGGCGTACTCAGTACAATATTCTTGAAATATTGTGCTGACGTGTACCACATGTAATCTTTTGTTAGGTTGTGGTTATGCTCTTGAAGATCCAGGATAGTTGAGAGTTGCATAGTGAGCTGATGTACAGGTGGACCTGTTGTCTTAAGATCCTGTAGTTTAGTGGTAGTACATGTATATGTTTAAGTTTGCTGTTCAATATGTAATATCAAATGTTGTAACAATTCATGTTGTAATTATATGTTGAATGGTGAACATGTGTGTATGGTTTTATTATTGTTTATGTACATGTGCTACTGATCGTTTCCTTCTGACTCCCTTGATATTCTTCTTCTTAGCCTAGTGTGGGGTGTTTAAATTGGGATTCTTGCTGAGGTGAGAGTTTCAATTTGGACGTCACACATCAGATTAAGTTTTAGAAAATCCGGGGACGTCACATGTTGTGCATTAACCGAGTATTGAAAGCTAATATGATTGAGAATAGGAAAGCTAGTGAACTGACTGGTTCAACTATTGAATCAATTTTTTCACATGTGAACTGACCAGTTCAGTTGTGAACTGACCAGTTCAATGTTCGCATCTTTCATAAAATTCATGGAACTCATCTCTTAGACTCCTAGATGATATGGAAACCCTAACCCTGATCATCCTTAATAAAGGGGTACAATCTAGGCTTTTAGAGACACAATAACAAGATCTAACAATTGTTGTCCTCTCATAGTTGTGGTAATTAGAGAGCTCGAGCAAATCTTGTCTGTAAATTGTAGAGATATCAAGGGATAGATAACATGGGAGAGTGAATCAACCCTAGTAGGTTTACGTTTGAATGGAAAACTCCTTTCTATTGGCTCTAGCTATGCAACGTGGAGTTCCTAGTGGTCCACATAGACTACGTAGAGGCGTGGAGGCCGTCACCACCATGCTAGGAGGACAACAACAACCCCATATGTTGTGCTGCACCAGGAGGCCTTCGTCACCAATTTTTCGTGTGCATCTTTCAAAGAGTGCACATCACCGTGTAAGAGTTATCGTTGAACTTTCTACAGGACCAGGTTTATCTCTTCCTACCTTCTTTCCTAGATACATCATTGTTGATGTGATTCTCTGATCAAGAAATAGGGACAAAATTTTTGTTTCTGCTTCCTTCTCTAGCTGGCCCTATTTGACAACAAATATTACCCATTCTACAACACATCTCATCCTAGGACATGTTGTCCTTAAATAAAAAATCATTTCAATTTCTTAGCTTATCTACTATGTCCCTGTAGGAACCAAACTGGATCACTATTATGGGAAAAACATGACCATATGATTTGGTGACAATTTTCTTCTAGCCCAAATAACCAAATGATATGCCGACAATGGTGCCAGATGCATGCGGCCTCGGGTGGATCAGAATGGGTCAGTATCTTAGATATACCATTATGTATGGGAGATAGATTTTTTTTCAAGTGATATAGCATCCTATTGGGGTCAATATACAATTTGTTAGCCCCAATACCATTCAATCTACAAACTACATCAAAGCTTTTTACATTTTCTCTGTGAAACAACAGATTGAACTTCTAACCTATCTTCAAATTAGATTTGGAAAAACTATCTATACCATCAAACTGGTATCTGAAAACCCTTCAAATATCCCCACCACCTTCTCAGACTTATCAAGACATCCTACCTCATGTTTTTCCCCCACGAATAGAAAAAAAGTGTTCAAATATGATTTCCTAAAGAATCAACATGATATGAAGATGTTTTGCAAAAGAAAAGACCATCAATCTAACAATCGTCCTCATGTACACCTAACAACCCTCAATCCCATAAATGGCATTATAACCCTTCACCAAAGTGAAAGTTCACACATCATAATATGGCATTTTGTGCAACCCCTTCCCTTTCAACAAGACACCCACTAATCATACATCACCATTCCTTAACAACAAAATAGTCGATAGACTGAAATCTGAAATCATTGAAGAATTGAAATATTCACACAAAATTATCCATAAAAACTCATCACATATAGCTCTCGTGTGGTTCAATCCTTTTGTTTTCTCATTACCACTCCAGAGGCATACAAGAAGACAAACTTTTTTGCATTAGACGATACATGTATGTCGTCTTCACTTAACCCTCCTTTAACTACATTAAATGTTTTTTCTAGATATACATGATGCATGAAAGATCATCATCCTCTGTAAGAAGTTGAACATTGTACAAATAATATTAAAGATCTTGCATCATGGCCTCATTTCCAAAATTTTACTTTGTTCACATCCAAACTAGGCAGTAATTTTGACTCCGTGCTTAATGCAAATATTTTATTATTTGAACTACAACATTTTTTAGGGTGTAGGAACACCACATCAATGAATCTAGATACAGTATAGATACAAGACCTTAAATTATAAGGACATCCTTTTTCCATGAATGTTTCTTTCTTCCCTAGTTATGCTCATTACATCTTGGAACTTTTGTGGTGCCTCTGCTAGTAGATAGAGGGTGTTTTGAAGATTTATTTACACCTAAAAAACAAATATTATTACACTTCAGGAGACCAAAAATGATCTTTCTTGTTTCCAACTTAAATCAATGGGAGGAAAGAACATCACTGAATGGATACAAATACCACCTTGTGGTTTCAAAGGAGGCACTATAGTTGGTGTTAACAATAACGACTTTCAACTCATAAACCATATTTTACATGATTACATATCATTTTCACCATTAAAACCATTGACGATCAGAACACCTAGTCTTTCATTGGAGTCTATAGTTATGCTAGTCATGCAAAGAAACACTTCCTAGACAAACTCCAAAACATTACACACACTTCTACTGGTATACCCTGGTGATAGAAGGTGATTTCAACTTCACAACAATTCCTCTGAACATACTATTTCTTCAATAGGATATCGAGACTCTCATTAGTTACGACCCATTCTTCAATTACTTCATCAACAATTTTCAACTCCTTCAGTTATCTTCCACAAATACCTCTTACACTTGGAATAGAGTACTATTATGGGTAAAAGTTTGATTGTGACCTTTTCTCAAAACCTTGGGAATAACTATATCATCTTGCTATAGCATCTACCTCCTCTAGAACCATTTCCGATCACTTCCTGATCATCCATAAAACTCGATACATGCCTTGGGGTTAGAAACATTTCCATTTTGAGAGATTTTGACCCAAAATCCTACATCTAAAGATCATATACTACAAGCTTGGACCATACCACTAAACAACCTTGAATAAGGATGGAAGATCCACAAAAATATCAAGAACATTGAGCATTTCAAAAAAATTGGAACAAATATACCTTTGGAAACATTAGTTGAGATCTCTAAGATAATGAATCTAAACTCATCTATCTAGATAGTGATTCCACTGTAGATCAGGATCACATCCTCATGTTGAAATCAAAGATAGAACATCCTCTATTTAGAAATGAGATCATGTGGAAACAAAGATCCAAAATCTAGTTTTTGAAAGAAGGATACCAAAACACGAAATTCTTCCACAAATGTTGTATCAAAAATAAAAGAAAAATTCCACTTACATCATCAACATTCTTGGCCATGACGTCACCAACAAACATACCATCTCACCACATATCATTAAACATTTTGACAATCTCTTCAATAACAAACACAAAATATCCAAATATTTCATCCTCCAGTGGGCATCAAATTCCCTATCCACGTCACATACCCAAACAACCTCACGGATACATTTACGTCCTCAAAAATAAAAATTAAAGTCGGTCATTTGGGGGCTAAGAAATCCCCAAGACTAGGTGGTCTCAATCTAGAATTCCAATAAAATATGTGGGGACATATACAAACTTAGTTACAAAACCTTTTTAATTACATCCATCAACATGATGATATCTCCTACCAAATTGAAATCTTGAACCAAAGAAAGTTGATCTACCCACATTGTTCACCAATTCATACCTATCAGTCTCATCTGCATCATATAATTTCATTTCAAAAACCCTTATCACTAGCTTGATATACCTCTTACATGATATCATTGGACAACAATAATGTTCCTTATTGCAAAATCAAAATATCCAAGATGCATATATTATGGTTAGCAAAACCATGCACACATGCCAATCCAAAAACACTGCTCTCTCGGTAATCAAACTCAATGTTGAGAAATATAGTGGTAACATATATTGGATCTATCTCACCAAATACAAGCATGGTTAAGGATTTGTAGTTAGATGGATAAATTGGATCACATCAAGCACCATCACCTACCACTTCTCGACCATCATTAATGATACAAATATTAGATACTTCAAAAGAACTAATGGATCGCAGCAAGGTGATCATGTATCACCTTACTTTTTCATTCTAGTCACATCAATCCCTACTAGGATGAACAACTTAGGTGTTCTTTAGGGTCTCATTTCAGTTCCTAACTAATGCAAAGAGAACATTGATCAATATGATGGTGATACTATAGTTTTTATCTCTCCTAAAAATAACAATTTTATTAACACTTTCACATTCTTAGTTTGTTCTCCCATATCTCAAATCTTAAAATAAATCTCCATAAATCATCCACCATCATCACACATGTCAACCCTTGGGATACAATGATACAATTGTGTCTGAATTGTAAGATTGAGACTTTCTCTTTCATTTATCTTAGAATCTCAATATCTCCATTCAGCCTACCAGAAAACACTTGGAATCCTATCATCTCCAGACTCAACCATCATCTTCACCCATGGAAAGATACTTCCCTTAATCTTGCAGGATGAGTCACTCTTCTAGATAACTCCTTAACCTCCATCACCACCTTCTTTATCAGTTGCATTTTTCTCCCCTCCAATACCCTTTAGGCCATCGATCATATTAGACGGAACATCCTTTGGAAACAAATGGGACACAAGATTCATATGCCACAATGGGATCATATTTGCTCTACAAAGTGTATAAGATATGGGGAATATTAATATCAAAACCCACACCTTATGTCTGATTAACAAAATCAGCTTGAATTTATGCTAAGACGGAAATTGCATTTGGAAAGATCATGTGACCAATAAATACTATCTCAAAAAGGATCCACGGTGGACAATCCAACTCCAAGGTTCTTCACCACTTTGGAAACACGTAAACTATAATCTATCCATCATCAGACATAGTATCAACACCACACACACTACATAGAAAACATCATGTTTTAGGTAGACCTTTGCTTCCATGGCCTCAATACCAAACACTATGTCATCTACATCAATATACCAAACACTTTGTTCCACTTGAAAGAAGAGAAAGCTTTAAAACTATTAGATAGCAACCACAAAAACCTACTTAAAAGAACTCACATTTATCAATTCCAATAGGAAACATTTTCAGATTTTCTCCAGCATCTTGAAGCCAATACTAGCAATCACATCACATGGAGATGGGGCACCAAGTACTCTCCCAAACAAGCATACCTTTTCTTCATGTAGAGAGGACACATTTGCACAACCAAATATATATATGAAAAGCCACTTGCCCACTCAAAACAAAACCTCCTATTTGGATTATCTTGTATGACAAGATCCTTACAGACTAAAATATACAAAAAAGTGGTTTTTAGGATACATCGATTTGTTCTCTATGCACTCACTATGAAGAAACTACTTTGCATTTTATTTGCTTGTCCTATCTCCACTATATTAAGGGAAGAATACATCACCTTCAATTCCCATTTATTTGGAGGAACAACAGACATACAAAAGATGTTTTCTTTTACTAAACCGATACACTCAGACACCTACCAACATAAAATGCTCACGTCATCCATATTTGAACTATATGGACTAGCAGAAGTAATAGAAATTTAGAAAAATTAGATGTAGAGAATTATTATTGTCATTCATGATTCATATCATGTACTTTTTCTTTGCATATGGACATGACCTAGAGGCTCTCATGAAGGAAAATAAGCAAAATATTTCTCACTATGGAAATGCTCCTATGTCATAGAGAACTTATACTCTTGAGCAAATTCTAGATGAAATCAATGAAGTTTGAGGACCATCTTTTTTATATTGAGGCCTATTATCTGGGTGCCTCCTCCCTTTTATTATCAAACTATAGCCTCCTTCATGTTTTATCTAATGCTCTAAAACTCTGATCAATAAACTAGGGTCCTACTAGTGCTTTCATCGATTCGGTGATCTTTTGTTTTTAGTATTAGTCACATCGCCGTACTCCGATTATAATGAAATTGTATGATGATCTTGTTTTATTAATGCCAAGAATTTTACTTATAAAAAGAATATAGAGCGTGCACTTGTTTGTAAGATAAAAAATCCTCCATTTGATATTATGGGATTCAAATTTATTTTTATACCTAATATTAAATACACCATTACTAGAAACAGTGGCAAATCCAGAAAATCACGGTAAGGGGGGACTAATTTAAACAACTCAAGGCCAAAGTATAGATTTTTTTGCAAGTAGATAACTATGTGACAAGTAAAAGTTTATGAGTAATTGATGATTTATTATTTAGACAATTTTTCATATCAAAATTACAAACACTAAATGTAGTTTCTAGAATTAGTTTTATAATGAAAGACATAGGACAAGAGCAAAATCTCTAAAAAAGGGAGACATATTATACTTTCACAATCATAGTAGTTGGTTTATTAGTTGGCTAGCCATGATCACACATTTAATTTCATTAAGAAAAAGATTACATAAACCAATGTACATAAATTCAATCTTAACGTACCAATTATGCAAAATTATAAAAAATTAAAATGAAGTTTAATATGTGGTATTAGGGGTGTGTCCAGTAAGAAATAGCGTTAGCAGAGGCTTTCCAACATGAGGTAATAGAGAGTTGTTAGACATCAAATGAAAAGTAAAGAACAAAATTTGGAATCAATTGCCAATTCAAAGGCTATGTTATTATTTTTCTAAAAGGAAGATTTGTCGACAGGTACATGAACAACCGGTCACATACACGAGGAGAACCATTTAACTTAAGAAACTTGTAACAAAGAATCACGTTGGTTCTGAGTAAAAAGTGTCTACTGCTAGAAAATATATGTAGATGTACCTCTCGGGTTGTTTGTTGTACTTTGACAACATCTTGTGCCATGTTGGAGGTCGGTCACCCATCACTAGTGAATCATTGATGACCGCAGAAAGGTCTTACAGGCCGGCGGATGTGCAAGAGATCGGCTAGGGGTGAGCATAATTTGATTAATAACTGATTAATCGAATGATTAATTCCGAATGGTTAATTTTATTGGGTCAATTTGGTTAATTCGGTTAATTTGATTAATTTATTTCGATTAATCCGTTAAATGGTTAATTTGACGGTTAAGAATATTTTTAGTTTGGTTAACCGAATTAACTGAATAGTCAGAATTTATTCATAAATAATACCTTACACATGCATGTATACATATAATTGTACTTTTATTTCAAAATACTTCCCCATGTATATAGTAATCAAGTTTTTAGGAGTCATACATAATTAAATTTACAACAATACTACTATAATATAACAATTGTCCCAAATTCTATGAGTATTTCAAATAATATTATTACACGAGTATTATTTGGTTAATCAAATTAACCGATCAAATTAATCATTAACTGATTGGACAATAACCGAATTAAGCGACTCAATTTGGTTAGGTTAATGGTTAAAATCTCAAACCACAAATTAACCGTTTAACCGTAACCGACCGAATTAACTGAATGCTCACCCCTAGGTTCGGCGCCTTCATTCTCAATCACGCAGATGCCTTCTCTCTCGTCATAGAACGGTTACGAAACGTACCGTCCCTGCCTATATAATTCTGACCGCACTGCGATTATTTCTTTTTCGAATTTTTAATACCTTATTAAACAGATAATGCCCCCCCACCCCCCACCCCCCACCCACACACACACACACACAAACACAAACTACGCCCCTGACTAGCAAATACAATTTATTTCATTTCACGCAGTGGGAAATTTGAATATGTAGAAACCTAATCCAAATATTAGCAACTTGTCAAAAACAAACAGGAACAGAACGGTAGGTGCACCAAACATGTAACAACTTTATGTTTTCGGCTTCCATTTTGGAACATTATGTCCAATCTATTAAACTTGGGGATACAAGCAGATATTCATATAGCCATCTCTTGATAAGATCAACGCTGAGCAGTGCCCCAACTGGCGCTACACTCCGCCAAGACTGAAGACGACCACAATGTGATTAGCATTGACGGACAAGTTTGGGTCTTCTTTCGTGGCAATGGCAAGCTGTAAATTGGGTCGCCATCTGGTCACGCAAAGGTCATATTAGTTCGAATGGTCATTAAACCAATCACTAACAATAGATAGAAAGAAAATTTGTACACACACACACACACACACACACACACACACACATATATATATATATATATATATATATATATATATATATATATATATATATATATATATATATATATATATATATATATATATATGGGAGTTTACTGGTTGTCCGCGCGGGTATTTAGTTATTCTATCCGTGCTTCAAAGACACGGTGGCTCTATTGTAATTAGGCACAATTCTAGTTGCATCCGGAATTCCATCTCCCGTTTCGCAGTTCTAACTCCGTCGTAGGACCGCCGCTAGGGCAGATCCCCACTCGTCTGGCCTGAAACAATGACATGACGCCTCCTTAGACAGAGTGCTATAGTTGGAACCCAATGGGTTGCTGGCATCTTCACCTCTGGGCACCTTCACCGGCCCTATTTTGTTCCTTCCAGACATAACGACATCGATCGGGAGGCACCAGGAGCAAGTCCTGCACAAGCCGGTCGTCAATTAGTCCACCTGGAAGTTCTGGAGGCTAGTGTGGCTGAGGCACTATCCCAAAAAGCGGCGGTCAATCTAACAATTAAGTTGGTTATCAATTGTAGTAGGCACCATCATTCTAGTCCCTGGGAACAATCTCCGCCGGGACCCAGTAACTCGTGATATCCCCTTTCTTTTCCCAATCTCCCATATTGTGACTTGTGACTCTGCCTTCTATCCTAGTCTCACCCTCTGCCTTTCATCCTTACAACTCTAACGTCTTCCAACCGGCTTCGGTCACAAAGGCTATGAAGATGCAGCGTGGATAAGAATCACTTTCGAAGCTAGCCATTAATGAAGTGACCTTTCCATCTAACACTATAAGGAAATCACCTGGATCTAGAAGACGTATTGAAGCATAACTTTCATTATGATGTGGTATTAATATCATGGGAGGGCTCAAGAAGTTGCTCCCGCTGCTTGAAAATGTGGTTGTTATCAAGGGAGAAGGGCACTTCATCCAGTAGGAGATATCAGATGAGATGACTGATATCATTATCCATTTTTTCTAGAAGACCTGAGATACCAGTGCTACCAGATGCGCAATGTCCTAGTATATTGGTCTGTCTATTTTAAATAAACTGTACACTACGATTTGTAGACTGTGATAATATATACTCTACTAATCTGGGTCTGAAACAATGTAATGACACGACTACTCTCATGTAACCTAAATTTTTTGTGATAAGCAATTGATGTGATACATTTGATGACCAAGTGTTACTTATTGTGCGAAATAATTACTTTTCACACTAAATAATTACTTTCTATGTTAAATAGTTACATTTTGTACCAAATATTTACGCTCAATCAAAAGTGTAAAAATGATTTTGTGATGGTGCTTCTATATTTGTAATGGTTGCGTTGGATTTGTAATGGTGTTTCTCGATTTGTAATGATAATTCTGGATTTGTAGTGGTGCTTTTGGATCTGTAATGGTACTTCTGGATTTGTAGTGGTGCTTTTGGATCTCAGTGTCTTATTACAATATGAGCATCCATATTGCAAAGCTGTCACCTACATTACGGTTGGCTCTTGCCTATTACAATGTGACTGTCCATATTACATATGACACTTGCCTATTACAATACGAGTATCCATATTACAAAACTATCACCTACATTACGGTTGGCTCGTGCCTATTACAACGTGACTGTCCATATTAAAGAATTGCTTATTACAATATGAGTATCTATATTACAAAACTGTCTCTTATATTACAATTGGCTCTTGCCTATTACAATGTGACTGTCCATATTACAAATGACACTTGCTTATTACAATATGAATATCCATATTATAAAACTATCACCTACACTACGGTTGGCTCTTGTCTATTATAATGTGACTGTCCATATTGCATATGATACTTTCTTATTACATTACGGTATTGTAATTTACAAGTAGAATTTACACTAACAAAAAGATTCTGATAACTAGAGAATTCTATGTGAACAAAAGATAAGGGAAGAATCTGTAGGTTTAAGAACTTCACATGCAAAATGGCAAGATTATCATCCTGAATATTCTAAGTGCATTGACATAATCTGTAATAGTTACCATTCATGATCTGTTAAATTCATGCTTAAACGCCTTGAAGAGTCCACTGGATAGACACAAATAAGGACATGATTTGACGACTTAGGGGATGCAGAAGTGTGTAAGCTTCCATCCTCTTCCTCCCACGACACCAATCCATATTAATATCGACTGCTGGAATATACACCCAAGGCATCTCGTGTTCCGACATCTCACACATATAAATATCGGCTGTTGGAATATACAGAGAACATCCTTTGATTTTTGGCAAAGCATCAGTTAGTCATCCATCCACTGGGAGGACTCTTAAGCTTGTTTCTGCTTGCAATTCGATTGTGAACATAGCGTGTAAGAACAACGTTGTAGATCTTTGCAATGAAAAACTGCTAGCCTTGCGAAAGGAGCTGTTAGAGTTGGATCTCACTGATACTGGTGCAGATGCAGGTGCTGGTGTAACTGCTTCAAATACAACTTCTTCTTCCGCTGTCAAGGTTCATATCCCCAATGTTTGCAAAACTAAAGGGAGACCCAAATCTACAAATGCGAGGTTTAAATCTGGAGTTGAGATTGCCCAGTCTAAAAGAGAGAGGCAGTGTAAGAATTGTTTAGAGTTTGGTGTTAACAATGACAGCAGGAACTGTCCTAAGAAGTAGTCCATTCTACAGTGATGCTCTTTCTGGACTATCTGTTGTTGCTATTTACTGCTCAACGACTATATCGGGTGCTGCTTGTGTTATTTGTTTGTGTTTGATGTTTATATTTTTTTTCTTATCCTACTGCTAATCTATTCTATTCTTCTCTTCCAGCTCCTGGTGTTGCTCGCTAAGCTTTATTTTCTGCTGCTGCTGTTGATTGTGGGGAGCATCTTGGTGCTGCTTATTGTGGTTTTGTTTGTTATTTTATCATGCGGTTGGGAGTTGTTGCTGCTACTGCAATTCATGGATATGTGCTACTACTAATGCTCTTGTGATGTGTAGCTGCTACTGCTGTTGACGGTTATGTGCTACTGCTACTTCTAGTATGATGAGCTTCTACTGCTACTGCTGTTAAGATCGTTTTTATTTTGCTGATTGGGAGTTGCTGCTACTATTTCTACTGCTCGTGTTCTGGTGTTGTTGCTACTGCTATTGATGTATATGTGGTTCTATCTTTTTTAGTGGAGTTTGTAGTTGATTAGTGCATCAGTAAGGTATGTTCAAATCTGTAATGAGCTGTTCTTTTTGTGTAGTTTTATGAAAGTGATTTTGTAACCTTCTATGTACTTCACTTGTGTTTGTAATCTATCTTTGTGTTACCCCTTGCTCCAATAGCTGTATGTATACTCTGAATATGTTACAAAGAATATGTTCTGATCAGTTGTTATTCTTTTTGAAGAATATGTGTTTGTCTTTGTGTGCAATGGATACTCTTAGTGTTGTCACATTTACTCTTACAAAGTATAAGAGTAACTGAGTTTGAATCATAGTGTTTCTTTTCTAGGCTATCACAGTTACTCTTATTGCTGTTAGAGTTACTCATAGTGCTCGTTCAGTTACTCACAGGGTTGTCACAGTTACTCGTAGTGCTTTTTCAATTACTCGTATTGTTTTCACAGTTACTCTTGTTTAGTTACTCGCATTGTTGTCATAGTTACTCGTAGTGTTTCACAGTTACTCGCAGGCTTTTTTTAGTTACTCGTAGGGTTTTTTAGTTACTCGCATGGTTTTTTCAGTTACTCGCATGGTTTTTTCAGTTACTCGTAGTGTTTGTTCAGTTACTTGCAGGGTTGTGACAGTTACTCACATTGTTTGTTCAGTTACTCATAGGTTTGTGACAGTTACTCACAATGTTTGTTCAGTTACTCAACCATTACTTGTAGTGTTCAGTTACTCGCAGGCTTGTTTCAGTTACTCACAGGCTTTTTTCAGTTACTCGCATTGTTTGTTCAGTTACTCGTAGGGTTGTGACAGTTACTCGCAGTGTTTTCATAGTTACTCTAACTTCTATTACAGTTACTCACATTATTGTCATAGTTACTCGTAGTATTGTCACAATTACTCACAATGTTTTTTCAGTTACTCGTAGTCCTTTTTTAGTTACTCACAGTGTTTTTTCAGTTACTCGTAGTCCTTTTTTAGTTACTCACGGTGTTTTTTCAGTTACTCCAGGGTTGTGACAATTACTCGCAGGGTTTTTTTAGTTACTCAACCATAACTCTCAGTTACTCAAGCATTACTCTTAGTTACTCAAGAATTAATTTCAGTTACTAAAGCATTACTTTTCAGTTACTCAAGCATTCTGTTACTTTCAGTTTAGTTACTCGCATAGTTGTATCAGTTACTCGTAGTGGTTTCAGAGTTACTCTTACAACATTCAAAGCATAAAGGTATTTAAAGCATTCAAGAACATAAGCATTCAAACCATAAATGTATTCGAAGCATTCAAGATCAAATGTACATCCAGTCTTTTTGCAGCACACTAATAAATAATCCATTTTCATCAGTTGTACATTCAGCCAAAATATAAGGGCAAAATCAATATTGTTCAAGATGAGTTGTACATCTAGATCAGCTGTACATTCAAACTTTTCACAGCTGTACATTCTGGTGGTTGTTTTAAAAAAAATCTTTTCATCTTATAGTGTGATGGCTACACATTTTTCACTAGTTGGATGATTAGTTTTTACTATGTTGCTTCACCTTATTGTGTGCACCATTAGTTCAGTAACACTTTTAACTTCTAATTTCTAAACTACGGGTATCCCACAATCCATGTCCCTTCGGGAGGATGAAGTCGATCCTTAGAGCACGGGAGGGCTGCTCCTTCTATGTGATGTCGACATTGTCATCTTCCATATCATAAGCAACACCTGGTTGTGGTACATGTCACATCCTCGTGCCCCCATCTACCCTGCATACGCCACAGCCATAGTCAGATCACTTGGCACCACCCATGGGAAAGTCATAGTTGAGGGTGTAAAGCTGGTTGTCAGAGAGATATGACCAACACCACCTAGAGAGAACAGGGGACGAAAATGATGATAGTGACTTCTAGTGTGTGGCTCCGGCGGAGGCAACCTATATCTACTGCCTTGTCAAGTGAGACCGAGGTTTCTAGTCGCCTCATTCTCATGTTAGGTTGCGACCGCTATCCTATGTCTTCTCAAGAAGCGACATCCGAAGAGAGATCACAGTCTCCAGTCGCCAGCTTCTAAGCGAGATTGCAGTAAACCCGCGTATGTATAACCCCATAGACAAAATCAGCTTCGTCTTCTGTGGCGTGCTTTGTTTGACTTTTCTCCGCTCCCATAACTCACCAACAACATCTATAACTTCCTACGGCCATCCCTACACCCTCCTTGTGTTGTATACTTTTTCCTCTTCTTCAATCTTCCGTGCTCTATATCTCAGTCTCATCTTTCTTTCCTTCACCACTCTCTCCTCTCTCTCTCTCTCTCTCTCTTCCAGTTCTTCATCAGTCTTCACTTACTGTCCGTTCCGTCCTTAAGGTCAGGTTTCTTCCCTTTCATGACTCCCTCTCCTTTGTCATCACAAAATTAACGCCCTCGGAGACCACGAAGCTGGCGAAACACAAGGGTGCACGCAGAGGCACCAATTTCACCAAGTACTTGCCCCATGCGATGACTTTCACGGTGCCCAGCCGACCCTTCAGCCCCGAAAGGAGTTCAACGACGGCGATCGATACGTCCAGGCCACAGCATGCCAGCCACGGGCACGGAGGAGGCGGACACCACCACCGCAGTTCCTTCTCCGGTCCGATATCGATCATCCCCGTCGAGGCCAGGCAGCGGAGATTACAGGGCATTGGAGGATCCGTGACGGCCCCCATCGAACCAACGTCACCGAAAGTGTCGTGTATGGGCCAGGTCAAGAAGCACAAGGATGCCGCCAAGAAGAAACAACAAATTCCATTGAGAGTGGAGAAATAGTTGATTCCGATGAGAGAAGCTCCTCCGCGCCGCTGGGATCAGAAGGCAACCCGTTATTAGGAGGTGGATCGCGGCCAGGAGATGCGATAGATTTCATTATATTTACAATTAGGCCACCACTAATCTGGACATGGGTAGCATTGTGAACATACCCGCGCGGGTATTAAAAACATACTCTCTCTCTCTCTCTCTCTCTCTCTCTCTATATATATATATATATATATATATATATGGCTAAAAGAATTATGTACCCGAGTACTTGTAGCTTACATGTACCCACCTTCATTTATGGGGATTGTAAAATTGTATTGAATAATCCAACCTTATGGATGTATAGTATACCCCTTAGATAAGACGTGTATCAAAAATCATCATAATATGATATTCATAGAGCATACAATAAAAGAAATTGTCTATTTTCTAATCAATGGTAAGTTGCAGAAATTGCATAAACCATTGAATGATTTATGGCTATATCTCATGATGTACATAAGATATGATTATGATTTTTTAAAGACATCTAATCTATATAGAGATTAATCAATCCATATGGTTGGATTTTATCAACATACTCTACATATGCTATTTTAATGGCCGGTACACGTAAGTTACATGTACCGGCCGGTACACACTTCCTAACCTATATATATATATATATATATATATATATATATATATATATATATATATATATATATATATATATATATATATATATATATATATATATATATATATATATATATATATATATATATATAGGAGAACGGTCCAGTGAGAAACAAATCTTGGTGAGAGCATGAGAGGCATTTGAATAACTCCTCACATAGATCCAATTTTCATAATCCAACCATATAGATTACAAGTATACTTTAATATTTACCTTCCTAAAAAATTTTATCACCATCGAATTTGTAGATCATTCACAACAACAGAATACTTTTCGATGCTCTATATTGAATTTCAGTCTGATCGTTGGATGTAAAAAGTATATATTGTATATATGGACAAGCAAACAATGTCCGATTACAATGATTTTTTGTGATAAGGTAAATGAAATGATGTTTTTTCCATCTATATGGTTAGATGTTAAAAAATAGTTCAGAATTTGTAGTTATTCAAATGCCTCTCATGCTCTCACCATAGGATGTTTCTCACTGGATCTCTACCTATATATATATATATATATATATATATATATATATAGAGAGAGAGAGAGAGAGAGAGAGAGAGAGAGAGAGAGAAAGAGAGAGAGCACTACTACAGAACCCACCTTTGGCGTCGGTTTTTTAACCCCCTTTGGCGACGGTTTTCAAGCGACGCCTATGTGGGCGCCGCTAAAGGTCGAACTCTAACCGACGCCTATATGATATATAGGCGTCGGTTATATATAGTTGGCCGACATCTATGGGGTTCGCGCCACAAAAAAGGGCACCAGGCGACACGGCCATGCTTCGCTGCACGGCCGTGTATAGTACTATATGCGTCGGTTAACAACTGCACAACCGACGCCATACTCCCAGACGATACAGTCGTGCTTCACTGTACGACCGCGTTTAGTACTATACGCGTCGGTTTTATACGAATAAGAAATGCCTTTTCCACCACAGCTGTACTTTCCTGCACGGCCGGGTTGTTTGTCCTATTAGGCGTCGATTTTTATCTAATAACCGACGCTGTAGGCCTTTGATGACGGTGTTCTATAAATAACTGACGCCTATACTTTAATTTTTTTTTTCTTATCAGTCTGCAGGCCTGCTGTGGCTGGTCAGCAGGATGAGAACCCGCAGTTTAGTTTTCTGAACTGTAGGTTTACGACATCCATTGATATCAGCCTACAAACATGCCACAAACCTGCAAAATCAACAAATATTTTTTCACACAAGTAGATACATTCATACATCAATTCAATTCTTACGTTCACACATGTAGAAACATTCAAATACATGTAGAAACATTCAGACATGTATAAATATTCAGAAATATTCATTTACAAAATATCATTCAGCATCGCTATCAGCATCCCAATTATATCTTACAATCGTCACTGCTTGTATGGCTTTTGCCCATTCTTCTCTTACTTCATTTAATGCTTCCATCGTATATGGAGCATGTACATTTTTTAAGCGTTTACCTATAGTGTGGTCAGTTTTAAACACCTGCAAAGAGAATGATGTATATATATAAGTAATAATATAAAAATAAGATTGATATATTTCATACTAACTAATGAGACTATATATAATACCTCATGTATGGTATTAATATCCAATGCGGCATGTCGGATAATCATCTGCATAAATCACATCACATAGTATGCGCATACCCAACCGTTGTCTTGTGTAGCACACTATAAATGAAAACATACAAAATATTAAAAATACAACTATGCACAATTCACATAAATAATATATACATTGGAGTCGGGAACTTACTTTTACGTTCTCCCAAATTATTGGCTGGTTCTTACTCTTTGGGATATTTCCTCCAGTATTTTTGAATGCATCTAAACCCCTACATGTTAATGTAACACAGTAAATTGAATAATTAAATAGTAATGTAATAACAGATGTTAACGGATATAAAAATGAAATATTTCTCACCAGAATAATGGCATTCTCAATATGTGTCCAATTTTAGTGTTCAATGTACTTCCCGCAGGATCTAGATAATAAACAGTGAACGTCTCGGGGACAATAACTAGTAACTCCCAATGTCTACCGCTAGAGGTAAAAAAGTTAAAAATTAATAACTCAAAATGCATAATAAAAATGGAATTTTCTTAAGTCCAAATTATAAATAAAGTAAACTTACTTGACATTGAATGGAGCTATTATTATCGTCTTCTTTTGCTGACTGAAAATTGTAAAAGCATCTATACAGTATTGTTGAACACTATCAGGGTCTTTAGCTACCATACTAATCAATGATGGAATAAAAAAATCCACATGATCAAATGCAAATTGTTTGCATTGATCTTCGACTAAGTAGCTGCAAAACATGTATTACGTATGCATTAATATATAAGAAACCAGATCACCGGATCTTACACAAGGTATATGGATGTATAAACAAGATCTCACCTTATCCATGTCTCTATCATTGATGTATTCAGCCAATCATACATAAACAACTCAATAATATCTTGTATAAATAAAGAGCTATCGTATGATTGACGTGCATAATCTTCTTCTAAAGAAACAATTATAGGGCAATGTATATTATGTGCCCGTAGCCAACATGTCATTCCCCTACAAGCAGGACCTAACGGGTATTTTAGGTCAGTTGGAACCCAACTTGGTAATGCAGGAAGTGGAGGTGGAGGCCTAGGTGCTCCGGGTGTCTTCTTTTTAACCTGTATATATAATTGCAGATCAGTTGACCTCATATATACACATTAACAATCTAAAGTAATGTAAATGTATCTTACAATTTCAGTAGTGTAGACGACATATGCTTTGGGCCACAATATCACCCCTCCTTCTGCCTCACCAAGTGTATCAATATCTGGGTGGGCATATGGCAATGCAGCTTCCCTCCAATCGGGTAATACACATATCAGGCTCACACGAACGTAGCCCTGCGGCATTGGAGTCCCATGAAACGTTGCCCCAGGAAGGGACTGGTAAGCATGCGCCTCTGCAACAACATAGTCTTGCATTCTTAAGCGGCATGGCTTCAATGCCTACAAATTTACGTAAAGAATGTTATACATATATACATATCATCTTGAAAACATATCATCTTGAAAACATATCATCTTGAAAAGACTAGCTACAATGTCATAAACAATACTTACAGCAGACGTGCTAGGCGATGGGTCTCCAGGATTACTCGCAGTCTGTGCATCAGGAGAAGAGTGGGTCGCCATAGGCTGATTGGAAGCCTGAGATGCATGCCACCGCACTATTTCTTCCTTGACCTTCTCAGCAACTATATCATTGACCTTCTTAGCAATTATATCCTCAACTCTCTTATTCTCCTATACATGGATAAAAGAAACATTAGCTTCTTATTATTGAATTCCCTTTTGTAGTAACATTCTAAAAAAAGAATAGGTTACCTCTTCTTGTGAAAGTCCCGCTCTGGGTTTGCGCTGGGATGGCCCAAAGAATGCTTTGATGCCCACACCAGCGCCTGCACCCCTAACACATCCAAGATGCTCTGGGTTACCCAGAGCAACTATCAATTCATCCCTTGTGCCCTGAGGGATGAACGCGCCTTGTTTCCTCTGCTCGTGTAGCTCCCACTAATCACCATCAACAGAAATTGGTAAGTTAACACCACAAATAATCAATATTCAAACGATTGCTCTAAGAGTTGTATTTTATCATTTTCACAGACGCCTCAGCAGTTACGGGCTTCTTTATTTCACCCTTCTTGTTTTGTCTCCCAGCTATCCAGATATCATGGCGAGGCATGGGTGTGGCAGACTCCTGAGTAGGAGCAGACTCCTGAGTAGCCGCAGACTCCGCCTGTAGTCTTTGGCGAACGCTTGCATAGCCCTTTGGACCCATAGTGTGGTCATGCACATTCAGTGCACGCCTTGCTTTTTGCGCATCACTGAGGGCCTAGTTAGTATGCACATTAATGATTTAGTTAGTAGCACTAAATGTAAATCTTGAATAGGTGAATACAACATATATTAATTAAATTGAGAGTGACGCCTAATACCTTGAATTCTTCAGATTTTCTTGAAGTAACAAAATTGTCCCAATCTTCTTTGTCCAAGAATTTCCACTGCTCAAGGGCTGACTTCTTCTTCTTATCACCATCTTTTATGTATTCTCTGTTCAAATTTGTCCTATAGTTCCTAAGCATCTTTCCAGCGCGTTGCATCACACTTTTACGATGCAGCTTCTCATCCAATGCAAACAGATTCTATAAAATAGAATTCTTATTAATTAGTATCCAAAAATAGAATTGCAAATAATAGAATTTGTAATCTACAAAATAGAATTGCAAATAATAATAACTCACGCATAAATCCTTCCATATCAAGTCTTTCTTCCCCTGAGGAACTTTATGCCAATTATCATACTTAACACCACAATGGCTCCGAGTGACACACCCAAGATAGTTTACAAAATTATTGCGGTTCACTCCAATTGCATTTCCTCCATTATCAAACTCCACAACCAATTTGGATCCACTGCCACTTAGCGCTATTAACTTCTTCAACAGAGTGATGCCCCTTTTTTGGTTAAGTGTTTGGTGTTGCGCATCAAGTTGCTCCAGTGCTTCAGTGGGTACATGTGCATCATCAACCTAAAATTTGATAAAAAATAAACCCACTGAATTAGCACAATATAGAAATATGGGATATATGACATAACTAGAAGATAATGAATTTTATAGAAATACAGGATACACTACTACAGAAACATCCTTTGGCGTCGGTTGTTTAACCCCGTTTGGCGTCGGTTTCCGAGCGACGCCTATGTGGGCGTCGCTAAAGGTCGAACACTTCGGCGTCAGTTTTTTAACCGACGCCTATTTAACATATAGGCGTCGGTTATTTATAGAATACCGACGCAAAAAGGGTTCGCACCACAGAAAATGACGTCATCTAGGACACATTCTGCGTCGGTTATCTACTAAAAGACCGACGCCTATATGGAATATAGCGTCGGTGTTTAACTGGTAACCGACGCAGAAGGTGTCCTAGATGACGCTGTTTTCTATGGCGCGAACCCGTTTGGCGTCGGTTATCTACTAAAAGACCGACACCTATATGTATTATAGGCGGCGGTTTGACATGAACAACCGACGCCATTTCCAGTACGATTGTGGCCACATTAGGCGTCAGTTTTGTTCAAAAACCCGCACTGTAGGTCTTTGCTGACGGTTTTCTGTAAAAAACCGACGCCTATATCTATTTTTTTTCATATCAGTTTGCAGGCCTGCTGCGGCTAGTCAGCAGGATGAGAACCTGCAATTCAGTTTTCTGAACTGCAGGTTTACGACATCCATTGATATCAGCCTACAAACAGGCCACAAACCTGCAAAAGTCCCAAGAAAAATTTCACACAAGCAGATACATTCAGACATCAATTCAATTCTCACATTCACACATATAGAAACATTCAAATATATGTATTAACATTCAGAAATATTCATTTACAAAGTATCTTTCATTATCGCTATCAACATCCCAATTATATCTTACAGTTCCCACTGCTTGTATGGCTTTTGCCCATTCTTCTCTTATTTCATTTATTGCTTCCATCGTATATGGAGCATGTATATTTTTTAAGCATTTACCTATAGTGTTGTCAGTTTTAAACACCTGCAAAGAGAATGATGTATATATATAAGTTTTAATATAAAAATAAGATTGATATATTTCATACTAACTAATGAGACTATATATAATACCTCATGTATGGTATCGATTTCCAATGCGGCATGTTTGATAATCATCTGCATAAATCGCATCACATAGTATGCGCATGCCCAGCCATTGTCTTGTGTAGCGCACTATAAATTGAAACATACAAAATAATACAACTAAGCACAATTCACATCAATAATATATACATTGGAGTCGGGAACTTACTTGTACGTTTTGCCAATTTATTGGCTGGTTCTTTTTCCTTGGGACCGTTCCTCCAGCCTTTTTGAATGCATCTAAACCCCTACATGTTAATATAACACAATAAATTGCATAAGTAAATAGTAATGTAATAACAGATGTTAACAGATACAAAAATGAAATATTTCTCACCAGAATAATGGCATTCTCATTATGTGTCCAATTTTAGTGTTTAATGTACTTCCCGTGGGATCTAGATAATAAACAGTGAACGTCCCGGGGACAATAACTAGTAACTCCCAATGTCTACCTCTAGAGGTAAAAAGTTAACAATTAATAACTCAAAATACACAATAAAAATGGAATTTTCTTAAGTCCAAATTATAAATAAAGTAAACTTACTTGACATTGAATGGAGCTATTATTATCGTCTTCTTTTGCTGACCAAAAATTGTAAAAGCATCTATACAATATTGTTGAACACTATCAGGGTCTTTAGCTACCATACTAATCAATGATGGAATAAAAAATCTCACATGATCAAATGCAAATTGTTTGCAATGATCTTCGACTAAGTAGCTGCAAAACATGTATTACATATGCATTAATATATAAGAAACCAGATCACCGAATCTTACACAAGGTATATGGATGTATAAACAAGATCTCACCTTATCCTTGTCTCTATCATTGATGTATTCAGCCAATCATACATAAACAGCTCAATAATATCTTATATAAATAAAGAGCTATCGTATGATTGACCTGCATAATTTGCATCTAAAGAAACAATTATCGGGCAATGTATATTATGTGCCCGTAGCCAACATGCCATTCCCCTACAAGCAGGACCTAACGGGTATGTTAGGTCAGTTGGAACCCAACTTCATAATGCGAGAAGTGGAGGTGGAGGCCTAGGTGCTCCTGGTGTCTTCTTTCTAACCTGTATATATAATTTCATATCATTTGACCTCATATATACACATTAACAGTCTAAATCAATGTAAATTTATCTTACAATTTCAGTAGTGTAGACGACATCTGCTTTGGGCCACAATATGACCCCGCCTTCTGCCTCAGTAAGTGTATCAATATCTGGGTGGGCATATGGCAACGCAACTTCCCTCCAATCTGGTAATACACATATCAGGCTCACACGAATGTAGCCCTGCAGCATTGGAGTCCCATGAAATGTTGCCCCAGGAAGGGACTGGTAAGCCTGTGCCTCTGCAACAACATAGTCTTGCATTCATAAGCGGCATGGCTTCAATGCCTACAAATTTACGTAAAGAATGTTATACATATATACATATCATCTTGAAAACATATCATCTTGAAAAGACTAGCTACAATGTCATAAACAATACTTACAACAGACATGTTAGGCGATGGGTCTCCAGGATTACTCACAGTTTGTGCATCAGGAGAAGAGTGGGTCGCCATAGGCTGATTGGAAGCCTGAGATGCCTGCCACCGCAGCAATTCTTCCTTGACCTTCTCAGCAACTACATCGTTGACCTTCTTAGCAACTATATCCTTGACTCTCTTATTCTCCTATACATGGATAAAAGAAACATTAGCTTCTTATTATTGAATTTCATTTTGCAGTAACATTCTAAAAAAAGAATAGGTTACCTCTTCTTGAGAAAGTCCCGCTCTGGGTTTGCGCTGGGATGGCCCAAAGAATGCTTTGATGCCCACACCAGCGCCTGCACCCCTAACACGTCCAGGATGCTCTGGGTTACCCAGAGCAACTGTCAATTCATCCCTTGTGCCCTGAGGGATGAACGTGCCTTGTTTCCTCTGCTCGTGCAGCTCCCTCTAATCACCATCAATAGAAATTGGTAAGTTAACACCACAAATAATCAATATTCAAACGATTGCTCTAAGAGTTGTATTTTACCATTTTCGCAGCCGCCTCAGCAGTTATGGGCTTCTTTATTTCACCCTTCTTGTTTTTCCTCCCAGCTATCCAGATATCATGGCGAGGCATGGGTGTGGCAGACTCCTGAGTAGGAGCAGACTCCTGAGTAGTCGCAGACTCCGCATGTAGTCTTTGGCGAACGCTTGCATAGCCTTTTGGACCCATACTGTGGTCATGCACATTCAGTGCATGCCTTGCTTTTTGTGCGTCACTGAGGGCCTAGTTAGTATGCACATTAATGATTTGGTTAGTATCACTAAATGTTAATCTTGAATAGGTGAATACAATGTATATTAATTAAATTGGGAGTGACGCCTAATACCTTGAATTCTTCAGATTTTCTTGAAGCAACAAAATTGTCCCAATCTTCTTTGTCCAAGAAGTTCCATTGTTCAAGGGCTGACTTCTTCTTCTTATCACCCTCTTTTATGTATTCTCTGTTCAGATTTGTCCTATAATTCCTAAGCATCTTTCAAGCGTGTTGCATCACACTTTTACGATGCAACTTCTCATCCAATGCAAATAGATTCTGTAAAATAGAAATGTTATTAACTAGTATCCAAAATAGAATTGCAAATAATAGAATTTGTAATCTACAAAATAGAATTGCAAATAATAATAACTCACACATAAATCCTTCCATATCAAGTCTTTCTTCCCCTGAGGAACTTTATGCCAATTATCATACTTAACACCACAATGGCTCCGAGTGGTACACCCAAGATAGTTTACAAAATTATTGCGGTTCACTCCAATTGCATTTCCTCCATTATCAAACTCCACAACCAATTTGGATCCACTGCCACTTAGCGCTATTAACTTCTTCAACAGAGTGATGCCCCTTTTCTTATTAAGTGTTTGGTACTGCGCATCAAGTTGCTTCAGTGCTTCAATGGGTACATGTGCATCATCAACCTAAAATTTGACAAAAATAAACACACTGAATTAGCCCAATATAGAAATATAGGATATATGACATAACTAGAAGATAATGAATTTTATAGAAATACAGGATATGTTTTTAGAACATACATTGGTATCCTCGCCATGCTCGTCATGGACAGCATGCTCATCATGGACTTCATGCTCATCATGGACATCATGCTCATCATGGTCAGCCATCTGAAAATGTCGTTAAAAAGGCAAACATTTAGCATTTGTATTAACTAGAAAAAGGCAAACATTTAGCATTTATATTAACTAGAAAAAGGAAAACATTTAGCATTTGTATTAACTAGAAAAAGACAAACATTTAGCATTTGTATAAACATACATGTCTCTAAAATTGTGATCTTTTATCAATTAACAATCCTTCATTGTGATCTCCGCGCACATATAAGTCATCATTAGCTTCAATATTTTGTGGAGTTGGCAACCCAACTGAGAATGGACTGGAGTCATCATACTTATCATAGTACTCTTCTTGATCTATAGGATCTTCAATGAACTGTCTTTTACCATGAAGAACAACCGACCATTTATCATTTGTAGGATCATCGATATAGAATATTTGTTTCGCCTGTGATGCCAATATGAATGGTTCACCCTTCTCGCCAATCTTTTCAAAGTTCACCAAAGTGAAACCCAATTCATCCACTATAACTCCTTTGGTGTTATCAACCCAATTACATTTAAAGAGAGAAATTTTGAAATCTATGTAGTCAAACTCCCAAATGTCTTCAATGACACCGTAATATGACATTTTAGCTTCACGTGGACTCTTATCCTTTGCACTTGCAAAGTACATAGTCGACGCTTGAAGAGTGACCCCACTATTTTGGACGACACTCTTATCATCTTGGCGCTTTGTGTAATATGTGAATCCATTAATGTCAAACCCTTCATAAGACATAACATTCAGTTTTGGTTTAAAGGCGAGGCATTTGATAGTTTCTGTAATATCATTTGGTGTTTGAGATAGTTGATGTAAGACTTTATCTTCAAACCACTTAGTAAAAGTCTTATTATGCTCTCTAGGAAGCCACATTGAACTTGCTCGAGGATGTTGTCTCTTTATGAAATTGGTATGTTCCTCGATATAAACACTCACTTCGTCCATATTGTGTAAAATATACAAGTGAGCTTGTTCCAACTGCTCACGGCTGATTACTTTCACCCGTGATCCCAAAATTCCTTTAGCCTCCTCAATATTCTTGTCATTATCAGGAGTGTCATTACCACTGAGAAAGTCATTGCAAAAATCCATAACCTCTCTCGCCACATAACCTTCAATAATACTCCCTTCAGGCTGATAACGGTTTTGAACATCACCTTTAAAAACGCTCATGTATCGTTCAAAGGGATACATCCAATGCAAGAAAACTGGTCCCAATATTTTCACTTCCCTAGTCAAGTGGACAACAAGATGTACCATGATATCAAAGAACGAAGGAGGGAAATACATCTCAAGCTGACATAGGGTAACAACCACTTCTCTTTGCAAATTATCGAGGGTATCAGGGTCAATAACTTTGCTGCATAGACTGTTGAAAAAGAAACAAAGTCTGGTAATTGCAAACCTTACATGCTTCGGCAATATAGATTGAATTGCCACGGGCAATATTTGTTGCATTAGAGTGTGACAATCATGAGATTTAAGACCTATCAACTTCAGATCTTTCATTGATACCAATCTACGGATGTTGGATGAGTAACCATGTGGCACCTTAACATTTACCAAGCATTCACAAAAAGTTTTCTTCTCCTTTCTAGACAACATGTAGCAAGCCGGAGGTAAGTATGTTCTTTTATTACTCATTTCACGTAATTCTGTTAATTCTGACCTTATTCCCATTTCACGTAGGTCCAGTCTGGATTTTATCCCATCTTTAGTCTTACCTGGTATATTTAACAGAGTACCAATGATGCTATCACAGACATTTTTCTCAACGTGCATTACATCGATACAATGCTTGACTGTCAAAGAACTCCAATAAGGAAGATCCCAAAATATTGACTTCTTTTGAATGAAGAATTGTCACTCCGTGTGGCCATACTACATTGTGATTTCTTACCAAATTCATTGACAATGTCTTTTACTATTTCATAAACAACATCCCCTGGTATAGGTTTAGGTGCACTCCGTTCATCATTTCATCCATTGAATGCTTTGCGCTTCCTACGATACGGATGGAATTTTGAAAGAAACCTTCGATGACCAAGATATACAGTCTTGCCGCCATGTTTTAGTCTTATTGAATCAGTGTTTTCTTCACATATAGGACACGCTTTAGCTCCTTTGACACTATATCCAGACAAATTCCCATATGCTGGAAAGTCATTAACAGTGCAAAACAACATAGCGTGCAAACGAAATGTCTCTCTTGCTGAAGCATCATAGGTCATCACACCTTCAGCCCAAAGTTTCTTTAAGTCATCAATCAAAGGTTCAAGATAAACATCGATATCATTTTCGGGTTGTTTAGGGCCCGATATCAACAACGACAACATAATGTACTTATTTTTCATACACATCCAGGGAGGAAGATTGTATATAACAAGCATGACTGGCGAAGTGCTATGTTGGCTGCTCAATGTCCCGTACGGATTCATCCCAACTGTACAAAGCCCAAGTCTTAGATTCCTATCTTTTTCACGAAATTTGGGGTACAATAGATCAATCTTCTTCCACTGTGGGGAATTAGACGCATGTCGTAGGATCCCATCATTATTTTTCTTAACATATGCATGCCACCTCAAATTCTTCGCATCTTTCGGATTTGCAAACAAGCGTTGAAACTGTGATATTATAGGTAGATACTACAACACCTTGGCAGGAGAACCAGTTTTGGACTCCCCCGAAGTCGTAAATTTATACCGTGACGCACCACATTTTGGACAATCTTTCAAATATACATAGTCCTTTTGAAATAATACACAATCATTCGGGCATGCGTGTATCTTCTTGGCCTCCATTCCCATTGGGCACAACATTTTCTTTACCTGGTATGTTGAGATTGGCAGCTCGTTTCCTTCAGGAAGCATTTCTTTCAACAAATTCAACAATGAAGTGAAGCTTTTGTCGCTCCATCTATTGTTAGATTTCAACTTATACAATCTCAACACAGCGCTAAGCTTCGTAAACTTAGCACAGCCTGTGTATAACGGTATCTCAGCATCATGCACAATGTTTCTAAAGATAGGAGGTGGATCGGTGTGCTCTACCCTACAACTATCCAGCATCACATCAACGATGTCTGCTGAAACTGGTTCGTTCACATTTACGTCATCGGAGGCAATTTCTTCTTCCACCCAAGCACTGCTATCGACATCTACTGGTTTCGATTTTGAAATCTCTCCATGCCAGTGTCATTCTATATAGCCTTGTACAATCCCGTTGCACATGACATGACTTTTGATTTCCTCACCAGTGTTGACTTTCAAGTTGTTACCGCAATGCCTACATGGACAGTAGAGCCTATTTGTAGGTTTTTTCCTATGTTCCTCGGCAAATCAAATAAACTGATAAAGACCAGATATAAACTCTGGGGTGCAACGATTACGAATGGACATCCATGATCTATCCATTCTATGATCAGAGAAAACAAGTATATATTAGGAAAAGATTAGGGTATACACTTACATCCTAAGTGTATAATGTGATGTCATTCTTATATATAATAAATGTGTACCACCTATCCCATCCTTGAATACCTAATCTCACTAGTAAGTGTATAATGTGTATTGGGTTTTCGAGAAAATTTCAGCAGCATTTCCCCGTTGTTCTCTAAGTACATATGTACTTAGAGAACAACTGGGGAAATGCTGCCGAAATTTTCTCAAAAACCCAATACACATTATACACTTACATCCTAAGTGAGATTAGGTGTTCAAGAACAGTCCCAAACCGGGGACTATCCAAGATTTACTCCTAATGAGTCAATCTTGGACGGGTTTCTAGGCCAACAAACACATTTGATGTCATTCTTATATATAATAAATGTGTACCACCTATCCCATCCTTGAACACCTAATCTCACTAGTAAGTGTATAATGTGTATTAGGTTTTCAAGAAAATTTCGGCAGCATTTCCCCGTTGTTCTCTAAGTACATATGTACTTAGAGAACAAACGGGGAAATGCTGCCGAAATTTTCTCGAAAACCCAATACACATTATACACTTACATCCTAAGTGAGATTAGGTGTTCAAGAACAGTCCCAAACCGGGGACTATCCAAGATTTACTCCTAATGAGTCAATCTTGGACAGGTTTCTAGGCCAACAAACACATTTGATGTCATTCTTATATATAATAAATGTGTACCACCTATCCCATCCTTGAACACCTAATCTCACTAGTAAGTGTATAATGTGTATTGGATTTTCAAGAAAATTTCGGCAGCATTTCCCCGATGTTCTCTAAGTACATATGTACTTAGAGAACAAACGGGGAAATGCTGCCGAAATTTTCTCAAAAACCCAATACACATTATACACTTACATCCTAAGTGAGATTAGGTGTTCAAGAACAGTCCCAAACCGGGGACTATCTAAGATTTACTCCTAATGAGTCAATCTTGGACGAGTTTCTAGGCCAACAAACACAATAATAGATATGTACATGTTAGGGTTTCATCACAATTAATGTTAGGGTTTCATCACAATTGATGTTAGGGTTTCATCAATGTTAGGTTTAATCAAATCAAATTAGGATGCTAGAATTTACAAGTTTAAATCTTATTTCAACATGCATCAAAATTTACTGAATTAAGTCAAACATTAGGATTAGAAGCACAAATATATGCAAGCAAAAAATTTGTTCATATCCTAGGATTTACATAAAACATTACATGAAAATTTGTTCATATCCTTACCAACAGCAAGCATGGCTGTGGCTGTGTTGGCCTACCATGGTCGTGCTGGACATCACGACCGTGGTAGGCCAACACAGCCACGGTCGTTACCACGGCCGTGCTGTCCAACATGGCCGTGGTAGGCCAACACATCCATGGTCGTGCTTGCTGCATGTTGGTAAATAGCTAGGGAGAAGGAGAGGTAGCGCTACCTGGAGCTAGTGTGGAGAGGACCGCCGGCGGCAGCAGCGTGTGGAGGAGCTAGAGCAGCAGTGGCAGTGACAGCAACAAACGACCGGGGGCGGGCGGCGGGCAGAAGCAACTGACGGTCCGAGAAGCAGCAGGTGCCGTCCGGAGAAGCACCAGGAGAAGAAGCAGCAGCGGCGGGCGGCGGGCAGCGGCGCCGGTGAGCAGAAGAGAACCAGAGCAGCGGCGACGAGCAGCAGCAACCGACGATGGGTGATTTTGGGTGAACGGCAGCGAGCAGCAGCACAGAAGAGAAGTCGCGATGAAACAGGAAGAAAGGGGGAAGAGCCGGTTATCGGGTCTATTAAGTTGATCAACGACGTCAGTTATCTACACAACCGACGTCTATTATGCTTTAGCGTCGGTTAATAGTAAAACACCGACGCCCAAATAGAAAACTTTTACCCTAAATTATTTGGCGGGAACCATTATCAGCGTCGGTTATCCAAGGATAACCGACACCTAAAGTGGAACTTTTCACGTAAAATTTCATTTTAAATAGGCGTCGGTGAATAGTTAACAAACCGACGCTGTATGTGACCCAAATTTTTTTCGTCCGAAAATTGGATTTTGCGGGCACTTTTAGGCGTCGGTTGGTTATAGTCAGCCGACGATGAATACAAAGCGGTACCCATGTCTGACTGGTCTTCAAATATAGATGTCGGTTTTCCTAAATAACCGGCGCCTGATATTATAGGCATCGGTTTTCCTTAATAACCGACGCCCAGAAAAGTGACAGTGAACGCTATTTCTGTAGTAGTGATATGTTTTTAGAACTTACATTGGTATCCTCGCCATGCTCATCATGGACAGCATGCTCATCATGGACTTCATGCTCATCATGGACATCATGCTCATCATGGTCAGCCATCTGAAAATGTCATTAAAAAGGCAAACATTTAGCATTTGTATTAACTAGAAAAAGGCAAACATTTAGCATTTGTAGTAACCAGAAAAAGGCAAACATTTAGCATTTGTATTAACTAGAAAAAGGCAAACATTTAGCATTTGTATTAACCAGAAAAAGGCAAACATTTATCATTTGTATTAACTAGCATTTGTAAAAAAATATAAACATACATGTCTCTAAAATTGTGATCTTTTATCAATTAACAATCCTTCATTGTGATCTCCGCGCACATATAAGTCATCATTAGCTTCAATATTTTGTGGAGTTGGCAACCCAACTGAGAATGGACTGGAGTCATCATACTTATCATAGTACTCTTCTTCATCTATAGGATCTTCAATGAACTGTCTTTTACCATGAAGAACAACCGACCATTTATCATTTGCAGGATCATCGATATAGAATATTTGTTTTGCCTGTGATGCCAATATGAATAGTTCACCCTTCTCGCCAATCTTTTCAAAGTTCACCAAAGTGAAACCCAATTCATCCACTATAACTCCTTTGGTGTTATCAACCCAATTACATTTAAAGAGTGGAATTCTGAAATCTATGTAGTCAAACTCCCATATGTCTTCAATGACACCGTAATATGACATTTTAGCTTCACGTGGACTCTTATCCTTTGCATTGCAAAATACATAGTCGACGCTTGAAGAGTGACCCCACTGTTTTGGACGACACTCTTATCAACTTCAGATCTTTCATTGATACCAATCTACGGATGTTGGATGAGTAACCATGTGGCACCTTAACATTTACCAAGCATTCACAAAAAGCTTTCTTCTCCTTTCTAGACAACGTGTAACAAGCGGGAGGTAAGTATGTTCTTTTATTACCCATTTCACGTAATTCTGTTAATTCTGACCTTATTCCCATTTCACGTAGGTCCAGTCTGGATTTTATCCCATCTTTAGTCTTACGGGGAAATGCTACCGAAATTTTCTCGAAAACCCAATACACATTATACACTTACATCCTAAGTGAGATTAGGTGTTCAAGAACAGTCCCAAACCGGGGACTATCCAAGATTTACTCCTAATGAGTAAATCTTGGACGGGTTTCTAGGCCAACAAACACAATAATAGATGTCTACAATGAAGCTGGACTCCATACAAACAGTATATAATTTAGTGATTGTTCATTCTAATTTATACCAATGTACAAGTAATATAAAGAACAATGATTGTTCACTTTCTAGGCCAACAAACACATGTGATGTCATTCTTATATATAATAAATGTGTACCACCTATCCCATCCTTGAACACCTAATCTCACTAGTAAGTGTATAATGTGTATTGGGTTTTCAAGAAAATTCCGGCAGCATTTCCCCGCTGTTCTCTAAGTACATAAGTACTTAGAGAACAAACGGGGAAATGCTACTAAAATTTTCTCAAAAACCCAATACACATTATACACTTACATCCTAAGTGTGATTAGGTGTTCAAGAATAGTCCCAAACCAGGGACTATCCAAGATTTACTCCTAATGAGTAAATCTTGGACGGGTTTCTAGGCCAACAAACACAATAATAGATATCTACAATGAAGCCAGACTCCATACAAACAATATATAATTTAGTGATTGTTCATTCTAATTTATACCAATGTACAAGTAATATAAAGAACAATGATTGTTCACTTTCTAGGCCAACAAACACATGTGATGTCATTCTTATATATAATAAATGTGTACCACCTATCCCATCCTTGAACACCTAATCTCCCTAGTAAGTGTATAATGTGTATTGGGTTTTCAAGAAAATTTCGGCAGCATTTCCCCGCTGTTCTCTAAGTACATATGTACTTAGAGAACAAACGAGAAAATGCTACCGAAATTTTCTCCAAAACCCAATACACATTATACACTTACATCCTAAGTGAGATTAGGTGTTCAAGAACAGTCCCAAACCGGGGACTATCTAAGATTTACTCCTAATGAGTGAATCTTGGACGGGTTTCTAGGCCAACAAACACAATAATAGATATGTACATGTTAGGGTTTCATCACAATTGATGTTAGGGTTTCATCAATGTTAGGGTTTAATCAAATCAAATTAGGATGCTACAATGGACAAGTTTAAATCTTATTTCAACATGCATCAAAATTTACTGAATTAGGTCAAGCATTAGGATTAGAAGCACAAATATATGCAAGCAAAAGATTTTTTCGTATCTTAGAATTTACATAAAGCATTACATATAGATTTGTTCATATCCTTACCAACAACAAACACGGCCGTGGCTGTGTTGGCCTACCACGGCCGTGCTGGGCAGCACGGCTGTGGTAGGCCAACATATTTGCTGCATGTAGGTAAAAAGCTAGGGAGAAAGGCTACGGATAATACCTGGAGAGCAGACTGAAGCTAGGCGGCGAGGAGGGCGTGAGCAGGGAGGAAGGAGCGGGCGGTGCCGGCGACGCAGGACGAAGCTAGGGCAGCTGCGGCGACGCAGGACGAAGCTAGGTGGCGGGCGGCGGCGGCGACGCAGAGCAGCAACACCGTCGGCAGTGACGGCGAGGCGAGGTGAGGAAGCACAGACAGCGTCGACGACGGCGAGAACCAGCAGGTAGCTAGCGGGCGATCGAGCAGCAGCTAGCGGGCGATGAAGACAATGAAACAGGTGCGATCGATCGTGGGTCTATTAAATTCGTAAAGACGTCGGTTATCAAATACAAATGACACCTAAAGTCTTCGGCGTCGGTTGATAGTAAAACACCGACGCCCAACTAGACAACATTTACACTAATTTTTTTGGTGGGAACCATTATCAGCGTCGATTATCGAAGGATAACCGACACTGAAAGTGGGACTTTTCGTGCAAATTTTCATTTTAAATAGGCGTCGGTGAATAATTAAAAAACCGACGTTGTAGGTGACCTAAATTTTTTTCGCTCGAAAATTGGATTTCGCGGGCGATTTTAGGCGTCGGTCTGTTATAACCAGCCGACGCTAAATACAAAGCGGTACCCGTGTCTGGCTGGTCTTTGAATATAGACGTCGGTTTGCATAAATAACCGACGTCTAATATTATAGGCTTTGATTTTCCTAAATAACCGACGCCCAGAAAAGCGACACTGAATGTTGTTTCTGTAGTAGTGGAGAGAGAGAGAGAGAGAAAGAGAGAGTCAGACTAGAATACACTTGAGTGTACAGATCACACGAATACGTTCAAGTATGTTTGCATATCAAGACTATTTTTTTACAAAATGTAAACAATTGATCTTCACTGTCATACTATAACTAGGCTACATACAAATTTTGTGCCCATTTGGATGAGTATACGTCACTCATCTAAGGACAACAAAATCGACCCGTGAAACTAATTTGAAATGTATAATTTTTACGGTCTTTATAACATGATCTACAAATATTCAAATGTGCTCAAATTTTTTATATGAGCTATTCACAAGATGTTTAAGAAGATCAACGGATTAGATTTTAAAAAAAATATTGCATCATAAAAAACTACTTGAATATATTCTGTTCTGAATACACTCGAGTGTATTCTACATGGCTACACACACACACAGACAGACACACACACACACACACACAGATATATATATATATATATATATATATATATATATATATATATATATATATATATATATAGAGAGAGAGAGAGAGAGAGAGAGAGAGAGACGAGAGGTTTCATTGTTAAAATTCTACCTTTATTAGAACTTGTATAATAGGATGATGATGGTGCCGAGTGGCGTAGTAGTTTCCGGTGTGTTGGTTATCATCTTATCCCCTCTACAAGACTCCATATCGTCACTTTGGGCTGTTCTGTGGAGGAAGAGGATAAGATGGCTAAAAATTGACCAGTAACTATAACCAGCGGCCCAAAAATATACAGGAGGAAATAAGAAAACTAAATATACTATAATGATAACCCTCAGCTGTCTCACTCGCTCAGTTCAGAGAAAATACGGTTCACCTACTAACTAATGTGGTCTGAAAATATATCCTAGGCATCATTTGAGCTGTGACCATAGCGGTTTGTGCGGGCCTCTTCTGCAAGTCCTGATAGTGAAGGTCACATTATCAACAATGTTTCCTAATATGAATACAATAATGATATAATTGATTTTACCTTCTTGTGGTCGAATTCCTATTCAGGTGTTCTTTTTTCAGTTATAGCGGGTCATCTCATCCCCCGTGAACCAAAAGACCACAACTCACGCAACATCAGCCATAACTACAAAAAATGATTTTGGTTTAAAAATTCATTTTATAATTCTGTAAGTCGGTGAATGGCTATCCTCTGTGTTCAACTTATGATTCAGACATGCAATAGACAACATCTCGCGCCTTGGTGAATGGCAATGAGTTGGGGTTATGATGGTATGACCCAGTTAAGGTATATGGATTGAAGGATGGATTGACATCAATCCCCTCACATGATAATGATGGTGATGCGCTTGTCATTTCTCTCAGTAACAGCTTGATTGCTAGCTCGTTAAAGTTTTTTGTGGGGTGGGGAAAGAGATAATGGGGGAGAGACCTGGTGGAGAAGGGCAGTACAGTTTGTAAGAGGGAATTGTTATGACAAGGACGCGAGGTATTATCTCCCGAGTTCACTTTTTTCACTTTTTTCTACCTCTGTAATAAATCCAACTGCTTAGAAAATTTGAGTTTTTTTATATACGGGGATGAAACCGGGCCGAAAGCTGATGTTATATAAATCCCTAACAAAATTAGTTGAGCTCAGATACCATTAGCTAATTGCAACCCATCATGATTTGGATTGAAGAACTCAGTGGCGGATGATTGATTGGCATCATTTGACTCTCGGCAATTATATGCATGACTCATATATTGGTTGGGGGTAGTTCCGATGTGAGGGGAGTAGTTAACATGCGATATTGGTTGCAGAGCATGCACACAATATTTGAAATGTGCAGCGTAATGCTCAACACTCCAAAAGCTAGGATGATTTGTAACTAAAAAAAATCTGCGTATAAGAAGTCTTCAACTATATAAATGAACACTATGACTAACCAATCTAGTGCGATTTTAATGAAGCTCACTTATCATTATGTGGAAACATGTACAACCACACACCTCACACCATTCTTTGTTCAGAGACTTCAAGTTTGCTTGTTTGTAATCCTAGACGTCTGATATTTTTGTGTCTATATTTTAGTTGGAATAAAATATATAGGTCTTTGTAATTAGGAATTGATCATTAAATTAACTAGTTATAAAGGGACAATTCACTAACTATTGACTTATAAATATGCATCACACATTAGGTGAATAATGTGATATCAAAGAACCATTCCCGTTTCTGTTACAATATTAACCGTTAGTCATTTCTCCTTCCTAGGATCCGAAGAAGAAGCAAGGGGAACGAAAAGAATCTCATTTGTTGTAATTGATGAGGCAACATTTTCCCAACATTCCCAAGTGTCAACATTTCCTTTAAGTGACACAGCCATGCATTGATCTCAGTGAACTCAAGGGCAACGAACCTATTGCAACATCAGATATAGTGGCTATAGCCAAAACATGTGCTAAATAAGCATCATTAAAGAAATAGGAGTCATTTGAACATGCATATTGACTTGCAATGAAGAGGAAACGTTGCCATTGTTTTCTCATCAAGTGAAACATTTTTTCCTTTCCATTTTTGTTTATGAAGCATGAGAAAGTTTTGTGTATATGAATTGTAATAATATAGGCTAGTGGATTGATAACAATATGTGTGGGAGATAATATAAAATTTAATGTGTATTATTTGTCTTGTATTAAACTAAGAGATTGCACCATATTTGTTTAATCCATAAATATTTCAATATATTCACTCATTAGGATTAGTAGTAAACAACAATCTAAAATAACACAATGGAAATTAAGAGAGAGGAGTGAAAGAGGGTACTTGCATTATCCAAGAAGAATATGAAGAACTAATGAGGTTGTGCAATAATTAATAAAGGGAGGAATAAGAACAACTTGAAGATCGAAATCTTAAGCATAATACTAAAAATGCACTTAATTTGAGGCATAACACACTTATTAATGACAAACAATATGCTCAACGGTTGAAGCCTACCAAGGAATGCTTTAGTTGTACAACATGGGAAATTTTGGTGAACAATCGGGAAATGAGTTGCTCTCGAGCCTCATTCATTACAAAAAAAATAAGACACAACGTCCTACACAATGGAAAGAATCATAATACAAACTATGAAGGGGATGTGCTAATTATACAACTATAATGTACCACAACCATACATGTAGCAACATAAGCATAGAATAAAACTCTGACAAGCTCAAAAACAAAGATAGACGGATCAAAACACCATCTGGGAGACCTAAAAGAAAATTGAGAAATTGTAGGAAAAAAGTAAATTGACTACAAAGGACAACTTGGCTTCAAGAAGATCCAAGCTAACTTATGATGAAGCGAGTTTTCTTACTTTTTCATATTTATACTTTTCATAATTCATATATCCAATTTTTCTAAATATCATCCCACTTCATTATCTTAACATGACTATATACTCCCTAAATGTAAGGTTGAGACTTTCAATATCATATGTATAGGCACACATACATGAAACCTTAGTTCACTTTACAATTTCAATCCTAGAATCAATTCACATATAAAACATCATCACTTTATAGAAAAATTTATTCTAGAGTACATCATTATGGAGTAGTGGTTCGACTTCATTAATTTTGGAGATTGTTTGTGGAAGATAGGAATAGTCGAAGAAAATATCTAAAATCTCATTTTCAGTCCCTTTTTCCCCTATATCTTATCTTTTACAATAATAAAACTTAATCTTGACTATTGGATCCTTTATGTAGTGGCCATGCTGACTTGGGGTCCATGATGGTGATCCGTGGGCCATTGGGAGGAAGACCGAAACCACCCAACCATAGCACCCATAGATCAAGGCATTCATCTTAAAGTTGTGTTCATCATCTATCTCTGGACAACTAAAGGAGACTGTCTATAGATCTACTGCCTCATACCACTCTGCTCACCTCCTCAATCATTACGGTGTGAGAGAAACTCCCATCTCTCACCATTGATCTTTCCAAGGCATGAGATTTAAAACCATACTTTTGCACAATCTCATTGTGTTGAAACTTTGGACCCTGATATAACCTTAGGCTTCCCCATACGTTATAAAACCCCTCACTACATCTATCTCACCACCCCTAGCATCCTTGAAACCTTCCCAATAACTTTCCTCATGAAATTGAGCTCCATTATCTCCTCCTCAATCTTAGATTCTAGTCGAGTTTTCCATTTAGGGCGTTTCTTGCCCGCTTCTCCTCGAGGCCAATAAAGACCACTAGTCACCATGTAAGAATCCATTAAACTGAAGTGGCTTCTTCATACAATGCCCTAAGGCCTCATATGCATCCTGATTCACCGTTGGAGATCCCATCGTACAAGAGGAGCTGATGTACATTAGGGAGTTGAGTAGGATCTATGAACCACATTTATTGGATCTCTCATCAAATGACTCTAGTTCTCTACACCTCGTCCCACATCAATCATGGTCCAACTGCACAACCCACTGACTGTGGCCCATGGATCCTAGATCCCAGGATCCACATTTTTTTAGTGGTAAATAATATCATTGAATCATCCATAATGTAGGGAAAATGGTAGAAATCTCTATAGTATCATCACTTTCTCAAATAAATATCATGAACATATTATTTTGTAGAAAAATCCAAGGATATTGATAAAAAATACTTTCAAGTCCAAAATATCACCAGAGATCTCCTGTTATTTTAAATACCAATTTGATTTATATTTTCCTACCTAGATAACAAAAATCCAGTCCAATTAAATCTTCTACTTTGATGTTGATCCTAATTATGATTAGGTTGATTCTCATTGATATAAGTGATTTACTCATGCCTTGTTATATATGACTCATTCAAACCTAATCAAATCTTATGAAATCTTTATAACAATGAAACCTATGATATATAAATTCATATTACTTGTCTTCTAGGATCATCTTTACTTGTGTTTTGTGTTCCAAGTTCTATTCTCGTACTTTACTTTAGATTCTAAAATAAGGCATGTTTTATACAATATAACACCTTTGTATAAAGATTATTAGTACACAATATAACACCTTCATATAATATCTTGATATAACACTTATTCATGCACTTACTTGATATTTTATGATATTCTATAAATCATGTTATGATTATGGACCTTCCCCTTCACCAATGAGTGTTTAGGAGGTCGTCTTGTATTTTCTGCGGTTTTATATTATGGAAGTCAGACACAAGACATAATTTTTCCTCTTTATTTTTTTTTTAAATAGAATTCATAATATTGTTACTATGATATTTTTGAAAAGTACATTTTTTTCAAGTAAACAATTGATTGTATATGTTTTGAGTGTATCAATGTTATTCAATTGAATTTAATCATTTTCATGGTTTTAGGTCCTACTAGAAGGTGATGCTTGATACGACTGATATAGAACATGATGCACCAAACCACAACACCACTAGAGAACATATTATAAACATGGGATTAATCTGAATGTGTCTTTATTTTTCAATGACTCATTTACTTTACTTTCTAGTTCCCATCTAGCATTTTAGTAATCATACTAGGTCCAATTTATGAAAATGTAAATTTTCTTATAATTTGTTTATATGTATGTGTTTTTGACCCACTAGGGGAAGGAAAAATTCATTCCCTTCAAAATAATTCTATTTGTGGATCTAGTATATGTAATGAGTATTGGTGTGTTAACCCATGAGATTCAACTCATGGATCCCTTAGTAGTTTATAGGACAAAAGTTCAAAACTATACTTGAACCTAGTTAAGAGTGATTGAAAATAGTACAAAGGAAGTGTCTAGGATTGGTATATCACATAATCACTTGATATATACTTCCATCGTCATCTAAGAGTCCCACATTCTAACTTCATAGACAAGGACCATAAGTTAGAGAGTATTCCCTTTTCTTATCTTCTCTATATAACGATTAAATGTAGCCACCTATGATTCTCAACATAGAGTAACTGTGACATCTCTTTTCTTCCATGATATATATGACATTCTCTCTCACACACATTTGAGTATAAATATTTGGGATACAACTAAGATGTAAACTAATCTAGAAGAGACGGTAAAAGATGAATGAAATGATGATCTTTATATGTTTTTACTCCAAATTTTATACCAAGGAACTTACATCATAAAAATCATGTTCCTCCTAATAATCATGTTAATAAGAAAGGTGTCATTACCTTAGGCAAAAAAGAGAATGATAAGGGAAAGGGGAAGGGAAAGGGAAAGGGAAAGATGGATAGGGAGGAACTTGCAGCTGATGTTGAAATTCTTGAGGTTTAGTCTATGGTTGTTGGGAATTGGAAAGAATAAAGGAGTGTCCTTTCGATCGTATGCAGACTATGGTATGCATACCACCTTAGTAGCACTCAGAGTTTTTTCACCTAGAAACACAAACCTTGTATCCATTAATATCTCCAATTTTTTAACATTGGACCCAAAGAAAATTTATGGGGATTATGAAGTTCATGTTTTTTGATAGATATGATGCCTAATTATTTTGTACGGAGAATAGCTTAAGGTCCCTAAAGGGTCCTAATTAAGAAAATTCATCTTTTTCACCTAGCAATTTGGAGGGTTGGCAACATTTTAGTAGGAGAATTATCTTCATCTATAGCAAGTCATTCATCAAAATGAGAATCCCTTAAAATAATGTTTAGGAATTGCTTCATACATAACTCTAAAAGGAAAGAGAAATAGAGACAATTTTGTGTCCTTTGAATATGGTACAAATTTTCACCTTCTCAAATGTCATGCCAATGATCTTACTAAAGAGGGTAGGTTGGTCCGGTTAATGTATGGACTACCTTCATGTCTAGGAGTTTGACCCATATGCTTAGTTTGAAATGGAGGGGTCTATGATATATATCTAATGTAACTTTTACAAGTAGGAAGATTTGTTTTTCATATCATGTTGTTAAAAAGGTATCTGTCTTTCATGATAATTTACAATTAGATTCTGACGTCATGCTCCTAGACATGGAATATTTCCACCTAACCTTGCAATGATTTCCTACAAAAAGTCATGTTGCTATTAATTGTCAAGATAATTCTTTTATCTATATGCCCAATTTCATAATATTATTATTCTTGATAGGAAAGAAATAAATTAAAATGCACTTGTCTCCATAATTAAATCCCAAATCATGATGGCAACTAGGTGTATAGCATACCTTGCAACTGTTATAATATTCAATTCTAAGACAACAATCCTAGAGAACACTCACATAGTGTGCAAGTATAGGGGTGTATTTCTTGAGGATCTTTCAGGGATACCTCAAAAACAATGTGTTGAATTCTTAATTTATTTGGCACTAGGTACCACACCCATATATTAGTACCTATATAGGATGGAACCTGTAGAACTGATAGATCATAAGAAGTAGTTGTAGGAGTTGATCAATTGGGTTTTATACTCTTTCCTACTTGCCCATGTGGCACAACTTTCCTTTTTGTCTCAAAAAAAGTGGATCCATAAGGATGTGTATTAATATAGCTTGACCAAGAAAGATACTATAATAAACATGTAATGGGTGCCTACAATTGATAATCTCTTTGATCAAATCCAATACAAACATGTATTTTCCATGATTTAACTTCACCCTAGATAACATCAATACAAGGTTACAAATAGTTATATCCATAAGACAAACTTTATAAAAATATATGTGCATTGTGAAGTCCCAATCATTCCCTTTTGGCTAACTAATGCCCCAAATATTTTCATTAACATTCTGAATGGACTTGTATTATCCTTCACCAGTGCATTCGTTTAATCACATTGTATGCATCTTTGGATAGTTCTCAATATTTTAGACTCAGAAATTCTATGAAAAATTGTTAGGTGTAAATTCTTAGCTGACCATGTTATCTTATTGGGTCATATAGTCTCTACAAGGAAAATATCTATTGTCCATATAAAATGTTGTTGATGTTCCTGAGTGTCAAGCTCCAAAAGATGCATCAAATTTTTTTAACATCCATAGTCTTCCTCATATTAGAAATTGTTTGTTCCTAACTTTCTGAGGACAACCTTTCCACTTACTAACCTCTCCCTTAAGGGAGAGGAATTTGACAGGACCAACATCTATAAGTCTAGTTTCCAATAACACAAAACCAAGTTTAGTGCAACTCATATCCCAACTCTTTCTTGGGAATTTGATCACTTTTTTAATCTTTACTGATGCCTCAAGATATGGGTTGTGATGTTTCATCATACAAGAAAGGGAATTTATTGCTTATGCCTTTGGGCAATTTAAGTCAAATGAAGTCAATAATCCAAAATTGTCGTTACTTAGCTAAAATCATGTGTGATATGAAGAGTTGGTGACATCTTCACCTACAAAAAAGTTTGAAGTACATTTAGTCTCATAAGGACCGAACTCTAAGATATATGAGATGTATGTATTTCCAAAAGGATTATTACTTCATCATTTACAACCATGGTTCAGGAAAGCGGTATGCGGTGTACGGGCGGAGAGGGTACTGCATAGAGTATATGCGGTATGCGGGAGTATATACGGGAGTATATGCGGTTTTGGATTTTTTTATTTCAATAAACTAATTATATATAAAATAATATAGCGAGATCATAAATTAAAATATATAGAGTAGGCACGTACATTTATTTACTTATAAACATATTAATATGCATGTATGATGTATGATATGCTTATATATGTATATATGTCTATATATAGAATGTGTTTGTAAAATATGTACAAATACTAAAATGTAGGTAAATCAATGTACAAATATATGTATAGTGTGTATACATGTGAATAAATCGAAATGTATATATACATGCACAAATATGTGATTGTATATTTAGGTATATTATATATGTATCTATACATGTTAATATATCAATAGGTATTCGAATAAATGTACAAATGCATGTGGAAATGTTTTATGTGTATTACAAGGTATACATGTAATTCAATGACTATATATCTCAATTTATATATATAAAGAAATGTGTATATATATGCATGTATGTACAAAATGCATAAACATTAGTTGTGGGCTTTTCGAAAAGCGGAGTTTAATCGGCCGCTTAATCGGCCAAGCGGGAGCATATGCGGCCCATGACCGCTTAGTGGACCGATTAGTAATATGCGGTGCGGTAGGGTGACTGAATAGGTATATGCGGGAGTATATGCGGCCGTGCGGACCGATTTCCTAAATAGTGTTTACAACCACCCTAATTAGGAAAATATCATGGATGGTTCCCTTAATAGGAAGCAGGTGAAATATGCTTCCATTTTGACAAATAAATGATGGATGTGGTAGTGTGGTCTTCATGGTCCCCAAAACACATGGGTGACAAGAATCAAGATGTATAGTATCAATGTTATGCCTAATATTTAATATGAAATTTTGAGTGCATAGTAGAACAATTTTGGTCATGAATAAATGTAAAGGTAGTTAAGAAAGCCCAAACTCACCTTTTTGTTAGTATGGATGAAGATATTCAATACAAGCAGCACATATGGGTTCCTTATGATTTTATTTCAAGGGAAACTTATAATTTTAATTTAAGGGACACATGCATTACATGAAGCTATTGGATCTAAATATGTAGTGTGTAGATGACTAGTAAAATTTATACGGACCTACAATGACATTTCTAGTGTTGAACTTGAAGACAAACATATCCAACTTTATATCTAAGTTCCTATCATGCATCCAAATGTAGGGTGAACATTAATGTCTAGGATGTCTTCTAAAACCCCTAAAAATCACTAAATGGAAATTGAAGAACATCACCATGGGATTTATGGTGTGTTTACTCAAGATTTAGAGTGGTTGACGGCTCGACCGAGTTGGCCCATTTCTTACCTATCAAGATGACTACCAAACTCATGAACTGGATGAGTTATATATCAGGAGATAATGTGCCTTCATGACATTTTTATCTCAATTATGTTTGATTGAGATTTTAAGTTTATTTCACATCTATGTCTACAAGAACAGGAAGACACTAAGATACAATTGAATATTGGTACAATATACCACCCGCAAAATGATGGGTAATCTCAGTGGAAAATCTAGGTGTTATAATATGTTTTAAGGCCAAGTGTCCTCAATTGGGGAGGATAATTGAATCATTACATTCCTTTAGTGAAGAGTATGCCTCTAACAACAAATACTGGTCTAACATTGACATGATTTCATATGAGTCCCTATGTAGGGGATCATGTAGACTTTGATGTATTGGATGAAGTGATGAAAGACGTATTTTTACATCTTAGAAGTTGTTGTTTCTTTTATTAATGTGACCTTAATTAGTTTGAGTTTGAAGAGGGAACAATATCATTAAAAATAATATGCAAATTCTCGTAGGAAAAATATCCATTTCATGGTGGGTAGACATGTATTCATGAAGATATGGCCAATTGGAAAATTAAAGGAAATCTTATTCCTAAGTATGTCATCTTGAAATTTTGGACCACATTGGGAATGTGTCTATCCTTTTCCCTTACCTTATTAGTCTAGTATGATGCATCATGTTATCTATGTACACAAACTGGTATATCAAGGATTCCAAATCATGTCCTCAATATAAGCATATCGAGTTGAAGTACACTTTTGTGTATTAGGAAATCATGCTCAAGATTCCAACAAACATAACTAAGAGATCAAAAACGAATATTAACATGGTTAGGTACTTTAGAAACCCAACTATGTGATTCATGCAACTTGGATCATAATTATGATATGGATGAATATATTTTAAGATGACTTATGAATGCTTGAATGTTGGAGATATGATATCTTTTAAGGAGGAGAGTATGAGATGAAGTGAAAATTTTGGATTTTCCATATTTTTTACTTTTGTAAAATTCAAATATTTTATTTTGTAAAATACCATTCCCTCATTATCTTGGAATGATTTTTTGTGAATATAATCCCTAAATACAAGGTCTTGACTTGCATTAGCATATGTATATCTGACATGAATGAAACCGTAATTCACTTTACTATTCAAATAGTTTAGTCAATTGACATAAGAAACATGATCATATCATTAATAAATGTTTTCTCTTGAAGGGAAAATTATAATGGGCCAATATTCCAAGTTTCATTCATTTCATAGTTTGTAAGCACGATACAAATATTGAAGAAGAAAAAATCCAAAAGTTATTGTTTGTGGCCTTTTTCCCTCCATAGATGTATATATATGGACTGATGGATCCTTGACCTATTGCCCAATTTGAAAGTGAGTCTGTGATGGACTTACAATCCATGGGATACCATTGGGATGACTAGGATCCATTCGATAGGGTTATCCATAGGTTGGGGTGTAAACTGTGTGGATCAAGGTCATCATCTACCTATAGGCATTGTGAAGGGGATTGCTCACTGATCGATGCCTCATGATCTTTCACCTTTTATACGCACCCAGTTATGAGTGAAGGGAACTCCTTTTCCCACCTCAATGATCTCACCAAGGGTTCATTTGACAATTCTCACATCTTGAGGTACAAGAGTCAAAATTTTCCTTATGATAAATCTCAGTTCTGTCGATGCCTTTGAACCTTGACCAATTCCTAGGCTTCAAACACCTCAATAAAACTCTCACTAAATTTGTGTTGTTTCCCTTTGCATCCCCAATACTTACTTATTAACTTTACTCATGAAATATTGACTTAGTTATCTCTTATTACTTCTCTAGTTCTCCATGGAGTTTTCCTAGTTACACATTTCTCACCCCTCATCCTCAAAACCACCAATTTCCTTGCAAGACAAAACATGCCCCAACTACTTTCACAACATGAACCACTAAGCCTCCTACTCTACATTAATCCATCACTAGTGATTCTAGAACCATAGAAGGAGTTTTTGTACATAAGGGAGTTCAATGGGGATGGAAAAGAACAATTTTCCGATCTCCTATTGCAAAACAACAATCCACCCTACCTTAGCCAACGTTGGCCCCCGATCCTTAGTGTGGCCAACTAACCCAGTTTTCAAGTTCCATATGATGTAGCCCTCAGTTACCCTCATGGTAATTAATATCCTTCTCTCAATACAAAAATATAAAAAATGCCAGTAATTGCTAGAAATTCATCCTTAGCTCAAAAATATATCATAAATATACCGTTTTGATAATAAAATCCAAGGATCTTGTTAGAAATAGTCTAATGGTCTAACCATTTCTCTAGTTCTATTTATCTTTTCCAATTTATGTAATCAAAACTAGTCCTATGAACTCTCATACTATGATCTTGAACCAAATTATGATTGGTTGGTGTTTTAAAAATCTATATGATGCACCCATGTCTGTTTAAAAAACAATAATGAAACTTATGCATTTTGTAAAATGATAATTATAATAATGATAATTCGTGAATTGATTTCTACTTAGGATTATATATGACTCAAGAAACCCTCTTCTGAGATCAATATTATGATGAAACCAAATGGTCTACAAAATCATATTAATTATGTTCCCTGATTCTCCTAATGTGATTAGTATTTGAAGATGTACTCTTACTCTTTACTCTAGACTCCAAGAAAAAGGCATGCTTTACCTTCTATTGGAAAAAATTATGGTATTGCATAGTGTTTGTTTTTTTAGGATAAAATATTTATATGTTAATAGGATATGCTTTATTTAACTATGTGATCTGTATTACTACCTTTTTAATTTGGTTTCTAAATTTGAAACATAATTGTTACTTTCAGTTATACCTATTGATATACTTGATATTAGTTCTTGGGAAAACATTTTAGTATAACATCTGGGTATAATGTATTTGTATAAAAACTCAATAGACATCTCTCTGGAACATCTTCTGTTAACACTTCTAGGCGCACTTTCATGAAAAGAGTAACGAGACATTGTGATTCTTGTGTATATTATTGTGGTATCTAAATTAAGGGGGGAAACCTTAATTTGTTTTTGAATGAATCCTACCCAACATCATAAACTAATAAGAAAAGGGAAGGTATAAACAATTTTTGTAGCAACATTCACATGTATAATCATAAGTGGCTCCATTATATTCATTTCCAAAAACAATTTTTAAAATGTTCTTTATATGTGAATGAAGTCATCACCTAATTATAAAAAAATATTCTCATGTTCATATAAAAATATCACAACATTTATGGGACATACATAAAATAATCCAGTCATAGAAACAAATTGTATTAAACACCTAGCCCAACTGAGTGCACATGGATAACTCCATCACACATAGAAAGGACAACTCCCATATTGTTCATATTGTTGCCCTAGAGAAGGTTGCTCCAAATTGCTAAACCCCTAGATAAATCATACAAACCACAAAAAGTAGAGAATTATGAGAGGCAGACAAAAGTCCCAGTGAAAGATAAAGCTATTCTAAGTTTGCATGTCTACTATATATATAAACTATATTATGCAGTTATGTGGAACACATCAAGTTTCACATTACATTCCTAGTATTAAATACAAAACAAGTATTAGAAAAGAGGAAAGAACCAATCAAGGACCTACAGAAAAGCATAAAAGAAATACAAGACGGTCATCATTGATGGTTGGATAGCAAGCTTTTCATTCATGTAATGGAAATAAAGCAGATTCAAGCAATAAATGCATTACATAGTGATAAAGGTAGGATACTACAAAACTGATTCACTAGTTGATTACACATTTATTTCTAACCCATAATTACTTGAATTGTACTTTCCAAGTATTGTCCAATGACTACAAAGTCCTCTAGTTCATTATAGATCTTATGATTATTTGGTTGCATTAAGATACCTCCATGCCTCGATCAGTTTGAGAATACCAAGTAGGGGCTAAACAAGATGTCTCCTATGTATAAACATTAGTCTTAACCTGGGTACTCAGGTCTTGGCACCTACCATATCACATAAAAAAGCACTTTTTGTATATCGACATATGACATAATTATACTCCACATTGAACAGACTTTTGTTCATTATAGGAGATATGTCGTCGACCACACTCATAAATAGGTGATATCTGGGCACAAGATGGATAATACCTTATATAAATTCTTGTTGAACTACATATATTTCACAATATATGAATCAAAGTCTAACTATCCCAAGATTTCTACAAGGATTTTTGAATTAGCATGACTTCTCAAAATGGGGATAGTCATACACTCACAGGGAACTATATGGATTAGAGATTTAGTGATTAATTAAGCCAGTTACTCATCTTTCTTATACCAAGAGGGTATAATTTATATTGTGGTATTTGGTTATTCAAAAGTTAGGTAAGAAAAACAATAAAACCCAAATTAAAATTAGCATGCTCTTATATAAGCATAAATTCCACCATTTCAATCCTACGAAGAACATCATCAAAAGAGATTAAAATCAATGTTTAAATATTGGAATATCTTTTTGTATTAGAAAGAAGTCACCCCAAAATTCCATTATTTGAGAAAAATATGATAGAAGTAGTGAAAATGACTAATATAGCCATTTTAGTCAAAATACATGTAAAGTTAAAAAAATAAAAACATGGGAGTTAAAATAGAGAGGTAATAAGAAAAGATGAGAAGAAATGGAAGAACATACATCGATTCATAGTAAACAAGGATCATATCAGTATTCTATGCTTTGATCCTCTAAAAAGCAAGGTAAAGACACCAATATGCATCAACATGCATGATAAGTAGATTCAAGAATGCTCTCACCTAGCTTTGGTGATAGTTTTTAGATCAAACATATTATAAACAATCCCTATGGTCAAATTGATCACATATTGATATGATTAGATTAGAGAAAATTGTATTTAAGCCAATAAATAATGCACTTTGAGCTCTCCCATTGGCTAAATTGGCCCAATGATGGCATGAGAATCCACTTCAACTACCAAAGAAAACACATAGACCACTCTAAAATGTTCATCAGGAACCAAAGAGTCTGAAGAGGCCATTCTGGACACAAACAACATGCATTAAATCCCATCCCATCTTGATGTTGCCGCATTGACCGCCTCTTTGTGCTCCAAGCCATGACGGCGACACAACCATTAGGCTATACAAATATGCATTAGGTGGCCAACAACCTGATGAGGCCACATCACTTCATGCTCCATCTAGAAGCCCCCCGCTAAATGATCCACAATCCCATAGATCAATCAAAATCCCATAGATTAATTCACTTGTATTGATCAATCCATATTTTGATGAAAGTATAATAAGGTACATATTTTTTAGCCCGTGAATAGAAATAAAAACATCACTAAAGTTTTAGAAAATCATTTTCTCATCTTTTAGTTGATATGTTTGCATTAACCGTTATCATGACTTTAATATTTAAATAATTCCTAATGAATACATAATAAATCCTAATTAATCACATAAATAATGTAACCAAGGATAACCAAGAAATATCAAAGAAAAGGTTGGTTCATGAACTTACAACTTCCCCTTCTAATAAGACTTTTTCCCCAAAAATCCTAAACCAAAGTTGGATACATCGAATGGATCTCTTCATCTAACTCTTAGGTGCCAAAACATCTTCATCAAAACTATTTGCTTCCTCCTAAACTTCTTTGTTTGCTTAAATTATAATAGAACTAGACACTCTTTAAAAATCCTGTACAAGATGCAGTTCCATTGACATCTAGGTGTCATTTACTCAGCAAATACACATGAAAAAGATTATATAATATACTCATCTCTGGTAGTAACAACAAAACCCCCAACTTTCTCTATGTTAGAATAAGGCCCCATGTAACACGGAGGAAGTCCCCTCTTCTCAAACCTCAAAACACCCTCTAAGGTTAGACCTTTGGTGCATATGGTCTCCAAAGTGGGATTCTAGAGGCCTACTATGATTATCAACACATTAATTTCGTTGATCTTATGCTTCTTCCAATTGTTTCTTGATAATATATTAATTTTCAATAATATGTTGCACAATGCAGGACCTATACACTAAAATTTTTCCAATTTTGTACCAACACATACTTTATCTTCTACACATAATTATAGAAATTGATATGGTTACATGAGTATACTCTTTTGATATCTATTATTGTCAAAAATGCTATCAAACTAAGGTGGACATCCTAGTTCCAAGGAACTACAAAAACAAGATCTCAAAATATATTTGAAATTTTTATTTTTCCTCTCATATTGGTTTTCTATCTGAGGGTCTAAATCCAAGTTGAACATCAACTATATTACCAACACTTCATGTAGAAGATCCTAAAACATGCTCATAAACTAACATCCCCTTTATGAAACTATGCTTTGACTGCACACCTTGCAGACATATTATCCCATCCATGTATATATGTGCCATCACCTTCGTTGAGTAAGTAGTTTTGAATGGCATATATGTAGTTGACTTAGTTAGATGGTCAAAACTACCATGTAGATGGACTATCTAATCCACATATATGTGTGTAATCATCTTTTTTGAGTAAGTATTTTTGTCTAGAATAAAGTTAGTTGACTTCACTAGATGATCAAAAAGAGTAATGTCCCCTGGCTATCTTGGGAAGACCAACCACAAAATTCATATTGACAAGATCCCATTTACACCCTGGATAAACAATGTTGGCTGCAAACCAGCCAACTTCCAATTCTCTGTCTTCACCTAATAACAAACTTGACACATGGAAATAAACTTGTTACATCATGCTTCATCCCTAGAACCCAATGCATACCTTTCAAGTTCTGTTTCATCTTGGTACTTCTTGGATGCATTGCAAAAATTGGACAATTGCCTTAGCACCATATCCCTCAATAATCATCCACCAGGACAACAAGCCAACCATGGAAACAAACCGATACATCATCTAACCCATAGAAGCCTTCATATTTATAACCACCAAACTCTAACTTTATATTCTATCTCATAGTATCTTCCCTATTTGCATCTCTGATCTTTTTTGCTAAAGTTGATTGACTTGCATATGTGCCAAAAGACATCCCAACAAAGATACTTTAATTGGGCACTCATATGGTAAAATTACATTAACATATGTCTCTTTATTTATGCCCTAGATTACATCTTGGAATTTTATTCTAATGGAAACAAAGGTGACTTCGTATTGTAACTATTAGCGACTACATTTTCCTTCCTAAGATGATAGTCTAAAGTATACTCATAGTCCTAAATCGAATCCAACCATCAACGCTTCCTGATATACAACTCATTCTTCTTAATTTTTTAATTGAGGCTCTTTTGATCTATGAGGAGATGGATCTTATCTTCAATAGGGTAATGCATCCACACCTTCTGATACAAAACAACTATTCCAAGAAATAGATCATGTGTTGGATATCCTCGACATACTTCTTGAGTTTTATGTAAGTATAAGAGATCACATTCTTATCAAGCATCAATACATGATCTAAACTCTCCTCAACAATCTTAAGATAATATCATATAGGAACTAAGGTCAACTTATCATACACAAACTAAAAAAAATCCTAAAACTCCTAACCCTAAAAATATTTTAGATTCTTTTTGGCTAGTCTGGTCAATGAGAAAGTTATAGAACCAAACATAAAAATAAACCATCTATGGTAATCAACTAAACAAATTAAAATACAAACTTATAACAATGTATTTGTCTTCTATCACTACAAGAACAAATCTATGTTCATGGGAGGTTTACACTAATCCCCATTTCTAATATGACATAACTAAGAAAATCCCCTATAGTCAGCCAAAACTCAAACTTACTGAATGTTAAATATTACTTGTGATCCTTCAAAAACTACAAGGATCAATGTATATGATTCTCTTTTGACCTATATCCTTTTACTAAAGCAATATGTCATCTACATACACCACCATGAATTAATCTAGATGCTTCTCAAACACTTTGTTAATTAGTTCCATGAAAAATATAGGAGCATTGGTAAGCTGAATTGGCATAACCATAGACTTGTGATGCCAATGCCTAGTACTGAATTCTATCTTACGTATATCATCTTACCTTAATCCTCAACATATGTATCCTGATCAGATGTCTATCATAGAAACATTTTAGCCCCTCTCAACTAATTAAATAAATCACCTATCCTCAACAAATGGTACTTATTCTTCACAATGACCTTCTTCAACTACCTAAAATATTTCCTTAACCTCATTGAACGGTCCATCTTATTCATGAACAACATGGGAGCATCCCAAGGTGATGTGCTTGAATGTATAAATCCCTTTTGTAACAACTCTTTTAGTTGTGTTTGAAACTACTTCATATCTACTAGTGCCATCCTATATGGTTCTTCAACAATAGGTTGAGTACCAAAAATAAGGTTGACCTTAAAATCAATCTCTCTATGTGGTGTAAGACTTGGAAAATCCTCCAAAAATGCATCCTCAAACTCATAAAATAGACAATCATCTTCTAAGGACTTTCTACATTGGTATCTAAAACATCTTCCACAAATGTTAAACGTCCTTGCCTCATAATCATGTCTACTATAGCTACAAACACTAGACATGTAGTATGATCTTTGTATATCCTCAAAAAATCAATTATATATCTTCATCATAGTGTTTACAACATTGGAGACACACTTCAAAACATACTTCTCTAGTCTATCAATTCCCAAGCTCACATCATCCCTATGCATCTAATATGATAATAAGTCATCTTGAATGGTAGGCCCTAAGAAACAAAAGACAAAAGATGGAGAAACCACCATAAAAATTCTTGAATCCACTAGTGGAGTCTCCACCACAAGCTTAGATGGCATACTACTAATATGAGATCAATGAAGACTTAACACCCAGTGGCGAAGCCACGTTTGGGCACGGTAGGGCAAGTGCCCGACCCGTCACTGAGGATAATAAGTAATTGCCGAGTCTCGAGAACCTCATCTCCGTGAAAACAAGTATGCAAACGTGGTCTGTGCCCTACCTAATTACTCTCGCATGTGCTTCTTTATCCAAATAAATTAAATTTCAATTTTGGAATGACTCAGTCAAGCAACCATTGCTCACGTTGCCATTATCAGGTTTCCATAGTTATATTACATTTTTTAACAAACATTTGGTAATTAGATTTCCATATTTAGCAACTTTAACCTGTGACTTAGGCGAACCAACTTCCTTCTATCTTTCTACTAGCTAAACACACGTGCATATGCACATGCCCCATTGAACATGTTTATTTTAAATATTTAAAAAATAAATCTTCTAAAAAAGATAATGGTAATCGTGCCACATTGAACATGTTTATCTTACATTAAACATTTGAAAAATAAAACTTCTCAAAAAAATAATGATAATCCTCGTAACTGCCGAAAAGGATAATGATAATCCTTTTATTCTTTTATTGTGAAAGAGAAAATATAAAATTAAATAAATATAAAAAAATTGTGAGGAGAGAGAATTAAGGAGAGCACAATGTGAACATGCTCGTTTTATAGTAGTATAATATCATTTTTGTTTGTTTGTTTTCTTTAACCAATCCAGAATGCACGCAGTTTGTAGCGATCCCTTTAAACAAATTCTTTTTAATTGGTTGCTCTCATCTGATGTAGGAGTGCTATTCCTAAACAATACCCATTTCTTATTGACCTTATCCAATCGAGAGTCATTTCTTTTACATTAGAAGTTAGTTATTGTTTCTACTTGTCAAACAGGGCATTAGACAATCAGTTCCACATTATTATAAAGGAAATGTCTATGTGATTGCTTATTCCTCTAGTTCGAAGATTGTGGCCGGTGATATGTAATTTGTTCTTATTGAAGTAGTAGCGGCGTGTGTATGTCTTTCACCAATTGTATATGATCCCGCATATCATCTTCAAGTATTAGTCCAGTGAGAATGGAGCTTGGAAAGCGGGCATATATTCATTTATATAGGTAGCTAAGATAATATATTAAAAATAATACTATACTATATACAATGACTATAGTCGCATGTATCCAGTCATGTCGTATGATTTGAAATACATAAAAAAAGTAACTGCAACATTTTATATATATTTAATCCTCCAATAAGATTATATAGTGGGATATAAAATTTAAGAATGGTGATCTAGTAGTAATAAAGTATATTGATTCTAACAATAGGAGATTTCTATAACAGCTGATATTTAAACGGTAATGTTATAGTTACACCTAAATAGAGACTTTTGGAGTTATCGTTGTATGATTGAGTGATGCACAGTGTCTTTCTTGGTACAATCTAAAACTTCAAAGTTTTTATCTTGATACTTAAACTTAGTCTAAACTAATAGTTGTGCCTAAGGTAATACTGTAAAGAAGTTTCGTATAACCAAGCTTAGTTCAATCAAAAAAGTTAATGAATAAAATTCATTTTAATTTTTAGTGAGATGATACATTTTTTTAAAATAAACATGTTTCTATCATTTATATTATTCATAATATAATATAGAACCCTCAAATTAAATTATTTTTTAATTATAATCATTTATTAACTCTAACTTGGAAAGACTTTTTAGGAGAAAATGTCCACAAGAATAACAAACACTTGGAATTTCAATGACAGTCATGAGGAGCAAGCATCAATTTATTCAAAGACTCAATGAGAAGAATATAACTAGGAATACATGAGTCTACATTCATGATTGAGGTCAAATGTATCAACTTTTGACGTTAAAATTCACAATAATATTCATAGATCTTATTAGCCAAAGGTTCCTTATCAACTTGATGCTCACAAATATCTTATATACTCAATGTGGAAATAAAATACTTTAAACCAATAATGATTTTCATGAGTATCTCAGCCGTTTGGGGTATAAGATAGATAAAATTTAAGGATTTCTCTTCTACTTCAAACTCTCTCTGCTAACTAATAACTATCTCTATTATCATTTTCAATATTTGTATATATTTTGAAAATACCATTAAATGATCATGGCTATATGACTTTTTATACAAATTTTATTAATTGCGATATTACTACAACATATAAAAAGGTTGTATAGTGCCCACCCCAGTCAAAATTCCTGGCTTCGCCACTGTTAACACCTCTATGGTGATATACCAGTGTTCAGTATCTGAGTGAACTAAACTTGACACAAAAATTGATGTAGTTAAGTTAGACTAAAAAAACTCTGTCTTACATGTTATTACCTGTGGGGAAATGACTTCTTCTGGTTAAGTCAGCGTACTTTTCATGTTTCTAGCATATTGTATCACCCTTGACTCCTATCTACTAGTACTAGTGACATTGCCTAACCCTACCCTCTCTAGATCCTTTGTGAAGATCACCTTTGTTTAGTCATCTCTTACAATATCTATGGTATAACATGATAATATGCACACACTTATCACACTAGGAACATTGTCTAACAAAAAATTAATAAGGTTTGGTGTAATTGTTGTTGTAGACTTTGCACTGACCACTATATGATGGTATAGACTATCAAATAGCACTACTATAGATCATGCACTCATAGTTTTGTTGGGTGGCCGACCTCATATTCTACCCTTTCTAGGTGGCCACATAGACTAAATCATGATCACATTAGTACTATATAGATTGGATATAGCTTTGATCAACTAAGGCCTATAACACTAGATAAAACAAGGCATAGGTAAGAATGCTGCAAAACAAAATCTACGTCATTGGTTTACCATCTCACAAGAACTAAAACAACAAACCCATCATCGATTATAGAATCTAAACAAAACTGACTCTGCTAACAACACATAGTGTTAATTCATACAAGACTGATGCTACAAACTATATTTTGCCAAAAAATTTGGGTTCATATGGAGGTACGTAGTGTCACATTCATTTATGAAAATCAATGATGTGTGTTTGTAGACTCAGTTTATTAGAATAAATGACACCATAAACTCAATTTCATCAATAGTTTTTATGCATAGGTTTCTAGCATCGGTCTTGTACAAGAAATTTAATGTTGTAAATTAGTGGCATAAATTTTACTTTAATAACCATGTTATATATGTTTTATTAACAACATACTAACAAGTTACATACATGTTATTCAGTAGGCCATCCTGCACACCTACAAATTCAACAATAGAATACATACACAACATGCAATTCACTTTCTTTCAGATTCACATCTTCACATTCATTTACCTTCATAAGAAATTACTAAATCATAACATATTCAACTACATTCACATGATCCGTTAACCAAATCATATACATCTACACTTCCACTCTCACGATACGCTCTTCAAATCATACATAGATTCACAAAGCATCCATCATTCACATATCGTAGATGCATTCACACATAGCCATATCATTCACATACATTCACTAATGCACATAGGCTTGTATTAACCAAACTTGATATAAAAGATTTTATTCACATATTAGTCATAATACAAAGAAATTTTGTAACCTAGAGTATCATACAATATCAGATTTAATGTTAACTTATTTTACAAAATAATCTTTCAAGTATTTTGGAGCGCATGCAGAGTTTGCAATGAGTAAGTGTGGGTGTCAAAGACGTCCAAGCAAGAAATGTGTGTAATTATATGATAGTATCAAGTAATATATTTGATTACAATATAAAGCATACATTGTAAATGTATGGTCCTGGTCATTATATTATCTATTGTATATTTTGGTTGTCTAGTTATGTTGTCTTAATAATTACTTCCATATACTTCAAAATGTAATAACCAAACATGCCCAACCATTATCTTATATAGAGGACTACAAATTAAGAGTTATGTGAAAAATTAATAAACAAAAATAGGTAGAGGTGAGATAATTTTTTCATCCATCAAAGAACCTATATGTTCTTACAGAATATTGGTTTGAAATTTTCTCTGTCTATCCTACACCTCTACAAAATCCTCTTATAACCTAATAAGTTGCATGAATAATATGGTTGACTCATTAGACATATCATGTCTGATAAATATTAATTAATGAATTGATGGATAAATATTTATACTTACTCTATAACTGCAAATTTTAGTATGTGTCCCTTTGATGTACAATGCAATTGGACAAGTTAACAGAAATTCATTAAGATTGGGCCATTTACCAACAATATCTAGTGTTTGTTACTAAAAAAGAACAACACACAAAAAAGTTACATGTTGAGGGATAATTCATAAGTAAAAATTACAAATTGAGAAATATAATTAATTTATTGAACATTAAAAGGAGCTAGAATCAGATTCTTTCCCATACTAACAAAGTACTAAAATGAAGATGATAAATATTCTAATACAAAATCATAATCTACTTTCAACATGCTAATCACTTAAAGAACTATTGATGGAAAATTTCTTATGTGATAATGTACAGTATCCATATATATCTATATATATATATATATATATATATATATATACATATATATATATATATAGAGAGAGAGAGAGAGAGAGTCAGGCTAGAATACACTCGAGTGTACAAATCGCACAAATACACTCAACTGTGTTTGCATATCAAGACTATTTTTGTAAAATGTAAACCATTGATCTTCACTATCATACTATAACTAGGCTACATACAAATTTTGAGCACATTTGGATGAGTGTAAGTCACTCATCCAAGGGCAACAAAATCGATGCGCAGAACTAATTTGAAATGCATATTTTTTGCAGTCTGTATAACATGACCTATAAATGTCCAAATGTGCTCAAATTTTGTGTATGAGCTATTCACAAGATGTTTAAGAAGATCAACAGATTAGATTTTTGAAAAAAATATTACATCATGAAAAACTACTTGAGTGTATTCTACTCTGAATACACTCGAGTGTATTCTATCTTGACTCTCTCTCTCTCTCTCTCTTTATATATATATATATATATATATATATATATATATATATAGGAAAAGTATTTGTTGTTTAATATATAGAAAACAATTAAAGTTACATATTCGCATGGACTTGTTGGATTGATAAGATCTCATCTTATCCATACTTCTAATGGAGGTATATAACCAATCGTATGGACACAACTTTAGAATATTAGGAAGGAAGACACTAGCATCAAGGTCTTAGCCAACAATGGCTTTGAAAATATGGATCACCATATTCAACCCTACTTTTTGATGTATAAGACTCAAATAAGTCTTTACATTGGCTCCTCAATGTATTGAATATGAGTTGTGGAATTAGAGATGGTTTAAGATTTGGAGGAAGATAGTGTGCACCTTCTCTCTTTGTGTTTTTTGGATCTATTATATTGTTTTGTATTAAATGAATTCATGTATGGACATATAGAGATTATTTACAAATATGATAGGTATTTTGATGGATTTTATCATATAAAACTATCTCTATAGGCCACCCCACAATAGTAGTTATTTCTAGTATTGTGATGTATTCACAATGAGGTATGATAGTGGTTTGTCACTGATTCCTCATACACAAGTATCATAGATGCACAAACAATGTTAGAGGGTATTGGTTTGCAACTCAATGTGTCAACGATGTGGTGGCCATAAGTCAACTCTTTGTACCATCTTCCATTTAAATGGTATTATATATAACAATAGAATAATGTATATATTTGATTGGAATAATATTATAACACAAAAAAACTTACATCGGTCTGGTCTATTGGGTCATTGGGATGATTCCCACATATTGTATAATATCATTCCACATGACATGACCTTAAGTTCCTAAACATTTTTAACTATCATATTTTAACCATAAGTCCTTCAAGGACAACAAAACCTATCTTCAAGTCATCTATAATGTTCCTCAACAAATCTTATAAACTCATAAAGACCTCTTATAAAATCTAGAGTGCAAAGAAATGTAGAATGGACATCCAACTTCAATTAATTCTCTAACTATTGAGAAAATTAAGGCAATTAAGCACTGAATCTGGGTGCTAGGTCAATTTTAGGTTAAAATATATTTACATTGAGACCAAACTTGTTATTTGGGGAAATGATTAACCATTTATTAAAACCACTCTGAGGAGTAGAATACAATATGGTTATATTAATTATACATATACACATTATATGTTCTTCAAAACAATTGAATCATGAATAACCAAAAGCACATAGCATCATGTTTTATAAATATGTAGCCTACTAATACAATATATAATAGTGTAATAAGGATCATTTTCTTAGAACTATAATCTTACAGGATCTTTTGGGTGCCATTGATGAGTATAGAAAACTAGATCTTCGTAGTAAATAGCAATCATCTAGTCTAACAGATTAATTAAGAATTGTTCTTACATGTTACAATTGAACCTGCATTTCTGTGAGTTGGAGTATATATATCTGGACAATAAAAAATTGATGATTTATCTACAAGTCTTTATTGCATGACTTGTGGAATGATATGGTGCAGTCTTCATCTTGCCATTAGAAGTTTTATTATCATGATCTATATTCCTAGTGGATGGAAAGTGGATAATCTATTATGATAGAATTAGAAGAGAATGGAATGGCTTTCACCTAACCATTGAATTTTTTATCTTATAAAGAATTGAGTTCATCTTCATGTGTTCCTTAGATGATCAAATTTCCTCAAAGTTGATAGTAGTATGAATCTCATCTCATGTAATCTCCTGCCTTACTTTGATATCTACACATTAGCCATTAAAAAACCATCTCAAAAATTTTCAAATGAATGAGTACTATATTTATATTTATTTGTAGTATGTGAAAATTATTTCCTATTTCTTTTCTAGATTTTAGCAACATATGGATAAGTTTCAACCTATTCCATGTGTGTAACTAATTGATTTTGATCCTCAACCTCCATCTCATGATGGGTTTCTAGAAATGCATAGATGTTATTATTCCTAGGGCTCACACATCTATTTGATTTACCTCTTTCATTATGGTATGATGGAAATTTAGTATGGGTATTATTTCCATAAAAACTCTTTCAATGATCATATTCTTATATGCATTGTATCCATGCATCCTCAATAATAAGCCTTGAGTTTTATTGTCTGTAGTAGCAGACATCAAGGGACGTTCCTTATGATCATGTCCCATTCTATTAGTTTGATGAAAAATGATGGTAATGATTCATATTCAACATGGTAAATAGAATAATTAATAATAATTTTAGTTGCACTGGGAGCATTGTATCAATTTCAACTGCCAAAAGGGGAAAATGGATTCTTACTATAAGGCCCTAACCTAGCTTAACACTTGGGTATACTTGCTTTTCTAAATGATGATGCTTATAATCTTTCTCTAATCTTTTGATATGATCTTAGAGATTGTGGAGAGCTTTAGTTTCTAGTTTGAGCTTGTTTGGATGATGGTTGTACTTTTTATGCTTGTTTTGGGTCTTATTGTAATTTACCCATTTGTGAGGGTTATCTTGCATTTTTCCACCTCTAGAGTGTTATTTCTCTCTCTTGGCTCCTAGAGAGAGAGTGTGTGGTTCTTGGGGGCACCTTGGTTGAGGCTTGGTAAGTGGTGGCATCCTTAGTGGTGAGTAGGGTTCTCTAGGGTTTGGTGTACCTTGACCATGTGCACCTTATGGGTTGTCTCGACCTAGGTCGCGACCATAGACATGGTTTGTGGGTGTCACGGTCGATACACCTCCCCTAGGTGTGATTTTCATGACCAATAGGGTTTTTTTGGTCTTGGGTCGAGACAAGTTTCTTTGTGTGGAATGTTTCGACCTAGGATGTGTGCAGGGTGACCTTTTCTCTCGACCTAGTGATGCTCGGTTTGTTGTCATGACATTGATGAAGATCCTTGGTGGGTTGTGCCGCGACCATGCTAGGTGACCTAGGTGGTCGAGACCCAACATAGAGTGTATCACCATCTCATGCATGTGTGTTTTAAGTGGTTGCATGTCAGTTTCTTGGGTGGACAAGTGTCCCTTTAAAGTCCTATCTTGTTGACACCTCATCTCTTGCCCTACCTCTATCCTCATTTAATACATAAGCCCTTTGCTCTCCATGAAATTGATCATTTTTGGCCATCTTCCTTATATTTCCTTTCTTGGTCGTCCTTGAAGCTTGGTGGAGCAAAGATGTGTTTTTCTTGGTTCCCTGAACAAGATTCAACCTTGCATGTGGTGATTCTTTCTCATCCTTTACCTTGGTAATTGTTTACCTTTCCTTTATGGTGTTTTCCTTAAATCTTCTACCCCATCTTCTTCCCTTTTCTCGACCTTAGACCATGTTTTGAGATGGTGGTCGTTCTTGAGAGTAAACTCCTCCTCACAAGGGCTCATAGGCCATATTTTGACAAGGCGACACCCAAGTGAGAGGAAGTTTCTTCTCTCTACCCCTTCTTTATTCTAGTTTGACCATGAGCTTCTTGCTCTCTTTTCTTTGGCAATCTTTGACCTTGATTCCTTCTCTTTATTGAGGTGCTTTTGTGGTCGGTGTGGAGCTTTTGGAGGAGCTTCATCCTCCCTTGGGATCGTGTGCTTGGAGTTGCCTTTCTTTGAGCAATCTTCCTTAAGGTGGGTGATATAACCCTCTACCCTCTCTATTCTTGCACTCTTTTATACTTGCATGTTACTATTTTCTACCTCTAAACTTCCCCTTATAATGTTAGTGGATGATGATAATCTTTAGAACTCATTTAGTAGTGATTATCTTGCTTGGTTGGGTAGAAATCCGAGACCCTATTTGCATGTACCCAATTTTTGGTGATTGTGGTGTGATGGTGATCTTCCTCTACCTTATAATCTTAGTTTGCTCCCATGCATGTTGCTTGTGTATCTTGGTGTTCTATGGAGTTTGAGTTCTATTTTGGAGATTTGAAACGTGGTTTTCTCTCTCTTCTATGAAGTGTTTTTATGGAGGATTCATGATGTATGATCTAGGGTCCTTGCTAACTGCTTTGCATGACGTTTCCCCGTGATAAAGACGGACCTTCCTTGGTTCTATCTTCTATTTAGATAACACTTAATCCCTGTGTAGAGATGGACCTTTGCCTTGGTGATGGTTGGATCTTTGGTTGGTTGGTTTTGGGTTGATATGGGTCTTCTCTTTGGTATGTCGCGGCCGCGACATCATGGTTGGTCATGACCCATGGTCTATTTCGGTTGGGATGTCCTAGTTGTGTATCATTTCTCTTGCCTTGAATTGGTAGGACCTTGATTCTATTTTGAATGAATGCTTGATCTTATGCTAAGGGTAACCCTCATTCTTGTCGCTGTCGTGACATGAATAGGGGTGGTGGTCACAACATCTAGAGCTTGGGTGGTCAAAACCCTAGGAATATGAGGGGTCGAGACATGTAGAGGTGTCATAGGAAGAACACCAAGGTTGGTTGCAATCGAGACATGTACATGAGGGGTGGTTGCGACCCACGATGGTGGGTGGTTGTGACCCATGTAAAGTGGATGGTGACGTTCCATGTGAGATGGATGGTTGTAACACATGGGTGATGTATGGTTGAGACACATAATTGACACATGTTTATGAGTAATGAATGAACCACATGTGATGTTGTTTGGTTGGCTGTCGAATCAACCTTAACTTTGTTTGATAATCTTAATATACCCCAAGAATGTGGGAGGTGACACAATTAGAGTTTAGTGTTACAATCGGGTTGTAAACCCTAATCGGCAAAGTATAGAACCCAAATCTTGATATAGGGATGATTCATGTGTTGCCTTGCTCTCTTGAAATGACTATGAGATTATGATGTCTTCTCTTATCTATTTATAAACCCCTAACCTTGCAAGTGAGATGAATGCCATGGCTCATATATGTTGTGGTGATGATTATATGATCCATGATTGGTGCTTGTGCTCAATGATGAAGCATAATGTGGTGATTTATATGAAGGGTTTATGTGATAGGTCTTATGGCCTGGTGGTGGCTTACTGCCTATCGAGAGGTGGCACTGTCAAGTGATGTGATTTGGGACTGATATCCCACAATGATGTGTAACATTGAGGATGGCCTTGTGAATGGTAGAGCTTTGAGTATCATGTGGTGATTGTGTGACAAGTTTACACCCTATACATTATATATCTTCTAGATTTGTACCATACCCTTATTCTCATAGAGATAGTTATGGTTTTATATGTTTTAACTTGATTGATGCTAAAAGTCACCCAATTGGCAAACTAATCAAGTGGAACCCAAATCATGTAGGTGCCCTGTGCCATAGATCCTTTCTAGTGTCAGCTCTAATTGTTGGATTGGTGAAATGAGTGTAACTCAGAGCTCATATTTAATATGCGGGGTCGCAAGTCGATGTACCTCCTTGCATTCACAATTACAGGTTGTGTGAGACAACCATTCATGAGTCGATCTCCTTGTGATATGGATGGTCATGCGTGAGCCACTCCTTTTTAGAACGACCATGTGTGAGCCTATTCTTTTAGTGATATTACCTATACCAAGGTGGGTTAGGTGTTTATATATGGATGACCATGTGTGAGCCAATCCTTCTGTTGACTATATGTCATCTTTTGCAGTTGACTGGTATGTCTCTACAGTGTTTCTCTTATATTGAACAAGAGGTGTGGAGAGGTCACGGATTTTAGCTCTTCCATTTGACCTTGTATGCCACCGATTTTGACTTAGCAGTTGTCAGTTGGATTTGGGTGGTACGACTCAAATCCTTGGGGCAATAATAAAAGATGTAACATAGTCATGTAGTATATATGCTTTGAGTGACATGCATATCACATTGGTTGAACATTTGCCTTATCTTTTTACTGATTTCTTAAATTATAAGATGGTAAAAGAAGTCAACTTTTATAAACATTCTTCATATTCATTTTTGGAATATAACTTGATCTACTATTTAGTGGTAGCTTCCTAGTCTTGTTTAATCATCTTCATTTGTTGAGTACATATCATTTAGCTGAATCTGCTCAACCCGCTTAGTATCTCTTTTTGCCTACTTAGTATGTCATTTACCTGCTTAGTATGTCGGTATACCTACTTTGTATGTTGTTTTACCTTCTTAGTGTGTCATTTTACTTTCTTAGTTACATGTGCTTTAATAGATGTTGGCGGAGAGTTATATCTCTAGACAGGATGTTTGGTCTCACCCTATGGGTTTCCACATCTTTTAGGTGGTCGAGCGCGAGGAAGTAGAGATTGTCCAACTGGTGCTGAGCAGCAAGAGGACAAGTTGTTGTTGAAAGGTTGGATATGTTTCTTGTGTATAGAAGTAGAGTCCTATGTGTCGTCCATGTACACTCATGTCCTTGGGGAGGTTTTTTTTGTATGTACCAATATGAGGTTTTGGCTTTATGCCCATTGTTGTATAGAGTTGGCATATATGTATATGAACTGGGTTATCATATGTGATAGGATGTGGCTTGACAGCCAGTGAACAATGTCTTGTATAATGTTTTTGGCAGGTGATATGCAATACGGGTGGATTTTTTGGACTCGTATGAGATATGTTGCAACTCTTATGGTTATATGAATTTAGTTTTAATTTCTTGTGTTTTATGGTAAACTAGATGTTTAGTTTTAGTTCCATAGTTGGTTTTGAGTAATCTCACTTATTGTGGAGTTGGGCATAATAGTTTGGTTTGTATCAGATCTTTAGATTGGCTGAGTCTACAGGGACATAGGACTAGGGTTGTGTTTGTTCTAGTGTCCTGCAGTTTATCTTCTAGTCACGTCTTCTTAAGTAGTAGAAGAAGAAGAGTTGAAAAGATGGTTGGAGAACACAAAGGACATGTTGCTGAGAGTGGTGTTGATATACTAGGTGGAGGTGCAGTTAGGAAGTTTGCTGATGGGAGGATGCCTAAAATGCCCTAATTTGACCCGATCGTGCTAGAAAACCCTGCCTATCAGTCTATGTTTGGGCAGTTTATGGCCACGATTACACATATGGTGGATAGAATGCCCATTCCTCAAACGAAGGAAATACTCCCCAATATGGAATCCTTGGGCATTGGGAAGACCTTCGAGAGGTTGAGACGTGTCAGAGTTGTGGAGTACACTGGTACTGCAGATCCAGCGGATGTAGATATTTGGTTGACAAAGTTGGAAAAGGCTTTCAAGATCCTTAGCATCCCCAAGGCTAATAAGCTGAAACACATAGTGTACCTTCTGAAGAGAAGTGTTGGCCAGTGGTGGGCCATTGAGGAAGAAAAATGACTAGGTGTTGAGGTCAATTGGGAGGATTTCAGGCGGGAGTTTGTCAGTAGGTACTTCTCACATAGAAATCTTTATGAGAAGATCTCTCAGTTCAAAAAGACCAGATAGGGAACTGTGACGATCAATGAATATGAGGTGAGATTCATGGAGTTGTTCAGGTTCTATCCTCACATGGTGGAGATAGATGAGGAGAGTATCACATGTTTTGAGAAGGGTCTGAACGGTGAGCTGACGATGGTTGTGGCAGTGCTTGAGAATTGTGACAAGTTTGCAATGTTTGTGGAGTCTATCAGGAGGATTGAATGGTTTGTGGTTGAGAAGCAGGAAAAGAGTGCCAAGAAGAGGCATGTGTAGTACCAGGGGAAGTCGTATGGAGGCTTTAAGAATCCTACATTTTCCACACTGCCAAATCAGCAAAGGTCCATTGCATAAACTCAGTGGTCACCCAATAAAGATAGAGGTCGTAGTTTTCCATGGGTAGGAGCCACCACTACAATGTCAGTATCAATGGTAGGGCTTTGAAGGCCATGGTATGAGAGAATAACGTGCTACAAGTGTGGCCAAGTTGGGTATACCAAGTAGTTTTGTTCCATTAAGGATGCTGAGGTACCCAACAGCCAAGGCAAAGTCAGTAGGGCTTGCAAAGGCAATAATACAGCAGTGGATGAGGATGAGGACATGCACAAACATCAAAGACTGGTTCTTCTGGACAAACCAATAGAGGAAGAGGACAAAAGCAGGTGACAACTAGATTCTATGCCATGAGTCAGCCAGAGGGAGTAGTCAACCCACAAGTAGTGATAGGTCAGATGGAATTATTTCATTCTCATTTGTCTTCTTCTTGCTTTATATCAGTTTTAGTTGATTCGGGTGTGACCCACTCTTTTATCACTCAAGACTTGATATCTAGTAGATCTTTTCCTTTTATATGTAGATATGATAGCCTTCATTTAGAAACCCCTTTAGTTGATTCCATAAAGTTGTGGGAGGTGTGTCCTTCCTGTGTCCTTTCTTTTTTAAGATATAACATTCAAGTGAATCTCATACCGCTTGACATGCATGGATTTAATGTGTTCCTTAGAATGGATACCTTGGAGAAGTATCGTGTGGTCTTTGACCATAGTTCCAAGGTGGCTATGTTTTGAGATGGCGATGAGACGTGGGTCTTCCAAGGAAATAGAAAGATTCTCCCAACGTGTCTAATATCAGCGGTGGTAGCGGAGAAATTGTTAAGGCAAGGTTGCAAGGCATTTTTGGCACACATGAGGGATACTAAGGTGAGGATTCCTAGTATCCATGAGTTACCAGTTGTTTTTGAGTTTGAGGATGTTTTTCTAGATGAGTTTACAGGTGTTCCTCCACCTTGAGAGATTTATTTTGAGATCAATCTAGTCCCAGGTACCCAGTCGATAGCTCAGACACCGTACGTGATGACGCTAGCTGAGATGACAGAGTTGATGAAACAGTTGCAAGATCTGCTTGAGAAGGGTTTCATCAGAACAAGTACGTCATAATGGGGTGCTCCAATATTGTTTGTTAAGAAGAAACATGGACCCATGAGGCTGTGCATAGACTACATGCAATTGAACAAGGTGACGATAAAGAACAAGTATCATTTTCCACAGATTGATGACCTATTGACCAGTTGTGAGGAGACATAATGTTCTCAAAGATAGATCTGAGATTGGGATATCATCAGTTGCGTATCATGGCAAATGAGAAACCTAAGTCAGCTTTTAGGACTCAGTATGGTCATTACGAGTTTGTGGTTATGTCGTTTAGGCTAACCAATGTGCCAGAAGTGTTTATGGATCAGATGAACATGGTTTTAGGTCTTATCTAGACCAATTTATGGTAGTGTTTATAGATGATATCTTGATCTACTCCAAAGACAGACAACAATACGAGCAACATCTTCATCAGGCGGTTACCATGTTGAGACAACATCAGTTGTATGCCAAGTTTAGCAAGTGTGAGTTATGGCTAAAAGAGGTGTCGTTCCTAGGACACGTGATATCTACTAAAGGTGTTCGTGTGGACCCCAAGAAAGTGGAATCTGTGATAGAGTGGGAGCAGCCGGAGACACCAATGGAAGTTCAAAGTTTTTTGGGTTTGGCAGGATACTACCTAAGGTTCATCAAGAACTTTAGTTCAGTGGTGTTATCCCTAACGAAATGGACAAGAAAAAATGCACATTTCATCTGGGATGACAAGTGTCAGCGTGCCTTCTAGTTGTTAAAGGAGAAATTGACTAGTGCACCAATGTTAGTTCTTTATGAGCAAGGGAAAGGAAACATAGTCTTATGTGATGCATCAAGGAATGGTTTGAGTTGTGTGTTGATGCATGATAAGAACATGATTTCTTTTTATTCATGAAATCTTAATAAACATCAAGAGAACTACCCAACCCCTGATCTAAAGCTAGATGTAGTGATCCATGCAGGGACGTTGCAACTATTGCCTATACCATAGTGGAAATTTGATCATGTGACTATGGACTTTGTGGTTGGTCTGCCTAGGAAAACCAAGGGTCATGATTCCATTTGGGTGATCATGGACAGGTTGACCAAGTCCGTGCATTTCCTTCCTGTGAAGATAGCATATGCATCTGAGAAGCTCGCTCAGGTATATGTTGATGAGATAGTGCGTTTGCATGGTGTTCCAGCTACCATAGTGTCATATAGAGGTGCTCAGTTTATGAGCCTCTTTTGGCAGTGCTTGCACACATCTTCGGGTATGCAGTTGAGGTTTAGTGTTGCCTTCCATCCACAGATAGATGGTTAGTCTGAGAGGACCATACAGACCTTGGAGGATCTATTGAGAGCTTGTGTCTTGCTATTTTTAGGAAGTTGGGACATCCATCTCAGTTTGATAGAAATTTCTTATAATAATAGTTACTAGAGAAGCATCAACGTGCACCTTATGAAGCGTTATATGGAAGACATTGTAGATCTTTGTTGTGTTGGTATGAGACCAGTGAACACCAACTCCTTGGTCCTGAACTTGTGCAGCAGACGACATAAAAGATCAAAGTGATTCAACAAAAATTGAAGGCAACACATGACAGACAAAAGTCATATGCAGACAACCTACATAGACCATTGAAGTTCCAAGTAGGCAACAAAGTTTATCTTAAGGTCTCTCCTTTGAAGGATGTTTTGAGGTTTGGGGAGAAGGGTAAGTTGGCTCCCAGGTATATGCAACCTTACCCTGTGGTGGCACGTGTTGGAAAGTTCACTTATAAGTTGGAGCTTCCACCTGAGTTGCATAGTTTGCATCCACTGTTCCATGTATCCATGTTGAGGAGGTGCCACCCTGGTACAAAGTTAGTCATGCATCCAGTCAAAGTTGAGCTTGATGAGGATATGTCATATGTGGAAGTACCCATGTTGATTCTTGATAAAAGAGTGAAGAAGTTGAAGAAGAAGGACATTATGTTGGTGAAGGTTCTGTGGCATCACCCAGCATTGAGGAAGCCACATGGGATCTGGAAGAAGAGAATTGGAGGAAGTACCCGTCTCTTTTCACTTAGGATTACGGGGGCAAAATCTTTGTTAGGGGTTTATGGTTATAAGGCCCCTAACCTAGCTTAATGCTTGGGTATGCTTGATTTTTCTTGATGATGATGTTTAGAATCTTTCTCTAATGTTTTAAGATGATCTTAAAGCTTGTAGAGAGTTTTAGTCTCTAATTTGAGCTTGTTTGGATGATGTTTGTGCCTTTTGTGATTGTTTTGGATCAAATTGCAATTTACCCATATGTGCTTGTTTTCCACCTCTGAGTGTTCTTTCTCTCTCTTGTCTCCATGAGAGAGTGTGGTTCTTGGGGGCTCCTTGGTCGAGGCTTGGTTTAGTGGTGGCACCCTTAGTGGTGAGTAGGGTTTTCTAGGGTTCGGTGTACCTTGACCATGTGCACCTTGTGGGTTGTCTCGACCTAGGTCGCGACCATAAACATGGTTTGTGGGTGTTACAGTCGAGACACCTCCCCTAGGTGTGGTTGTGGAGACCAAGAGGGTTTTTTGGTCTTGGGTCGAGACAAGTTGCTTTCTGTGGAGTGTTTCGTCCTAGGATGTGTGTGGGGTGACCTTTGGCCTCGACCTAGTAATACTTGGTGTTGTTGTCACGACAATGGATGAAGATCCTTGGTGGGTAGTGATGAAAACAATGTTGGGTGACGTAGGTTGTTGAGACCCAACATAGAGTATATCACCATCTCATGTATGTGTGTTTTAAGTTGTTGCATGTTAGTTTCTTTGGTGGACAGGTGTCCCTTTAGAGTCCTATCTTGTTGATACCTTATCTCTTACTCTACCTCTCTCCTCCTTTGCAACATAAATCCTCTTCTCTCCATGCAAATTATTGTTTTCCTCCGTCTTCCTTCTCTTTCCTTGCTTGGTCATCCTTGAATCTTGGTGGAGCAAAGAGGTGTTTCTCTTGGTTCCTTGAAGGAGGTTCAACCTTCGATGTGGTTCTTGTGGTTATTCTTGCTCATCCTTTACATCGGTAAGTGGTTACCTTTCCTTTATGGTGTTTTCCTTGGATATTCTACCCCATCATCTTCCCTTTTCTGGGCCTTAGACAACGTTTTGACATGGTGGTCGTTCTTGAGAGTAAACTCCTCCTAACAAGGGGTCATAGGCCATGTTTTGACAAGGTGACACCAAAGTGAGAGGAATTTTCTTTTCTCCCCCCATGCTTTCTTTTGGTTCGACCATGAGCTTCTTACTGTCTTTTCTTTGGCAATCTTTGACCTTGATGCCTTTTCTTTTTTGAGGTGCATTTGTGTCTAGAAGTGGAGCTTTTGGTGGAGCTTCATCCTCCCTTGGGATCGTGTGCTTAGAGTTTCCTTTCTTGGAGCAATCTTCCTTAAGGCGGGTGAGATAACCCTCTACCCTCTCTATTCTTGCACTCTTTTATACTTGCGTGTTATTATTTTCTCCCTCTAATTGGTCCACTCTAATTCTAATGGATGATGATAATCCCTAGAACTCGTTTAGTAGTGATTATCTTGCTTGGTTGGGTAGAAATCCTAAAACCCTATTTGCATGTACCCAATTTTTGGTGATTGTGGTGTTATGGTGATCTTCCTCTTCCTTTTAACCATAGTTTTCTCCCATGCATGTTGGTCGTGTATCTTGATGTTCTATGGAGTTTGAGTTCTTCTTTGGAGGTTGGAAATGTGGTTTTCTCTCTCTTGTATGAAGTGTTTTTATGTAGGATTCATCATTCATGATCTAGGGTCCTTGGTGACCGCTTTGCAAGAAGTTTTCCCCATGATAAAGATAGGCCTTCATTGGTTCTATCTTCTATTCATATCATGCTTAATTACTGTGTTGAGATAAACCTTTGCCTTGGTGATGGTTCGATCTTTGGTTGGTCTATTTTGGGTTGATATGGGTCTTCTCTTTGCTATGTCATTGTGATAAAGTGAACTTTTCGAATCCCTAAATATCTAATGACATAAATAAACTCAGGCATTTGGGTTATATTGTAATTTACCTTGAGTGGTCAATATAAGAGTTTGACACCAAAGATAAATGTAAGGTAGTTTATATGATGATAATCATGTGGTACAATTTTTGATGAAGTATAGAGGTTGCTACAAGGAGTTATAAGCTTTTAATAATGATGAGATATATAGCATATTAATGAAAATGAAGCTAGGTTTTAAATCAATTCAATGTCATGCTCTTTGTTATGTGTTAGCTATGTCACCACACCCAACACCACAACCTTGACCCTTAGGAAGGAGGTAACCACAAATCAGTGCTAAGGTAAGGCGTTTGGATGTGAGATCGACGAGTTTCAAGTTATCTCCTAGCATGCAGTTGGATTATAATAGTAAGCAAGTAGTTCCACGATCTCTCCACCTACACATAATGTGGTCGTAGGTGAGGCATGTATCGTAGCATTCAGTTTCTTTAGGGAGGTTAGTAGATAGCAATCCACCCCTCTCATGCCTCCTTTAGCCTGCCAAGTGACGAGATCCAGTTTCTCCAACCTTGTCTCTCCACCGCAACTGCTGAAGATCATAGTACTGGAGAATGTAGGTCGGCTTCAAGGAGGAGCCACGAGAGGGAAAGGTGAGGGTATGTTGGCTATCTGTCATCGTTAGAAGGTAATGACGAGGAGAGGGGTCTCGTAGATCATCCTTGGCCAGAGATCAAGTCTCATGACAGTGGCTCGCACCCAGAAGAACGGACCTTGGAGGAAAACCCAAAGACGACAGACTCACAGATGGCGTCGAATGTGAGAAGAGGATGCCATGTCTTGCTCAGCAGAGACTCCCACTGGGATGAGGACGCGATCGGAGATGAGGACGAGTCGGGCATCAGACTCGTGTGGGATCAGAGACTGACAGAGGCAAGAGGGGCAACACCGATCTCTCACTGGTGATCCAAGCCTGGAGGAGCAAGACTAGCCAGTGGCGGTGCGTCGGTGTCTTAGGAACGGAGGAGTGTAGGAACAGACGAAGATGGCTTGGAAGAGACCTCGAGCCTATCATGCACTGAAGACTGGAGCTATGTAGCCGAGCCCTGAGCAGGCCACGACGGCACCTGATCCAGCAGAGAATGACGCTCACAGGTGCAGCGGGAAGATCACTGAGATCACTTAAAACTAAGGAAAGGGAGAGAGTCCAATGGTAAGCCGGAAAGGAAGAGGCCGACGGCGACGACAGTTGCATCGCGTAACAGAAGAATGGAGTCCCACTTGGGACTTAGACGAGCATGAGATGAGGAAAGAAAAATGATGGATCGGGTCCAAGTAGCTAACCAGCCGCATGTCCAGTGAACCGGAGGCTCACTTGAGACCAGCAAGAAAGAGCTGCACAACCCAAATGATCACGTAGTGACACACCATTCATCCAAAAAGGCAATTAATCAGAAAATGCTCAGTTCTTGAATAATTCATAGAAAATAGCCTACTTATCAGAAGAATACAAGGTGCCAAAATTCTCAGAAAAATGAGTAGAACATAGTAGAATGATAATATCAGGCTTTTGATGAACTAATATCAGAGTAATCATGTAAGATGTAAATGGTCTTTCATGCCTAATAAATAATAAATGAAGACATAAAATTATGAGAATGTACCATATGGCTAATTAGTCACTTATAATCCATTTGATGTCAGTATTTATGATTTTGATGCATGAAATCATGTAATTTGCTTAGAATGTCAATTTAGGGCTAATAACCCTAAATAGAATGCAATAAATGCTTACATGCTCAATAAATGATTAAATTTACAGAGTAATCTCATATCATCATGTGGAACCTCAGATTTAATTATGAGATCATGATGATGCATAAAATGCATGTTATATGAAGATGACCCTTAATGCATGGGTTATAACTCTAATTTGTATATTGTATATAAATGGGGTTAAAATGTGCACAAAGAGGATATGGAACCTAATTCAGATAATGAACCATAATCTGGAAAATGACATCAATATGATAATTCTAAGACAAGAATGCACGTAATGATGCACATATCCTAATGAACTAAGCTAAACCTAAGATGGATATAACTAGGGTTGAGATGATGAGAACCTAATAGTGATATATGATCTTGTCTTAATCAGGGTTGACGAAAGATATAAATGACATGAGGAATATGTGATTAGGAATATTTCTTTGGAAGGCATGCCATTACCTCTTACTTGGCTTATTATACAATATTCTTGTGTTATATGTGTAGTAGAATACTTGGCATATGATATTGGATGAAATGATTGTTCTTGTATGATACATTGCTTGATTTTCCATACTTATGGATACGAACACATGAAACATAAGATATTTGATCCATCATATGATAGCACTAAACTCTTTGGTAGTACAGTGCATTGAAGTGATCTCAAACTCTTTGGTAGTAGATCACATGTGTTAGATCTCAAACTCTTTGGTAGTAGATCACACATAAAATGATCTCAAAACTCTTTGGTAGTAGATCATAAGGCCTAAAAACATCAAAGCCCTTGGGGCAGATGTACGAGATATATGATGGAAATGTGCTTAAAATATATGTGTTCTCCTTTGTTAATGAATATCCTTTTGCCTATATACACTTTTCTTTATATTTGTTTAATGTTGCCAAGTATTATTTTTATCTTATTGCCAAGATATGATGAGAGGTATATAAAAGACACGTAGGTGTACTTAGTACAATATTCTTGAATATTGTGCTGATGTGTACCACATGTAATCTTTTGTTTAGGTTGTGGTTATACTCTTGAAGATCCAGGATAATTTTGAGTTGTGTGGCGAGTTGATGTACAAGTGGACATGTTGTCTTAAGATCCTATAGTTTAGTGGTAGTACATGTATATGTATAAGTTTGATGTTCAATATGTAAAATCAAAATGTTGTAACAATTCATATTGTAATTATATGTTGAATGGTGAACATGTGTTGTATGGTTTTATTATTGTTCATGTGCATGTGCTGCTGATTGTTGCCTTCTGAATCCCTTGATTTTCTTCCTCTTAGCCTAGTGTGGGTTGTTTAAATTGGGATTCTCGCTAAGGTGAGGTTTCAATTTGGACATCACACACCAGATTAAGTTTTAGAAAATCCAGGGACGTCACATGTGGTATCAGAGCATGAACAATAGCAAAGCCTGCCATTTGCTCATTATGCAACTCAAACTAAGGAAACCTTGAACTTAATAATATTTAGGGTTAGATTAGTCATCTTTTAGAGACTAGATCTGACCTAGCCTCTAGGTTAGCACCTAGATGTCATAGAACTAGTTCTAGACTGGTGCTTATTATACAGTAGGTCCTTAGATGCCATTCTTTCCTTATAGTGTAGTGGTATGGGATGTTGCATTATCTGGAAATGATGTGCATCAAAGAAAGAGAAACCTTTGTCATATGATGCATCTATGCTTTGGGTAGCTACACCAGTCTACTCCTCATTCTCACCCTTTTCACTAGTTTTCATGGCACTGTACTCTCTACTATGTGTGGGACACTCATTTTCTGGATTTGGTTTTTGATTCCAATCGGATCAAACCTTGATAGTTTTCTCTGACGCTTGTTTGATTGAGAAAAATAATATCATATTTTATTATTTATAAGTATTACAAAAATGTGTGTGGATTAGATGTCTAGAGCCTTGTTGGAATATATGATAGATGGAATAGACGAAATGAGTTTTGATGATATGATGTAAGTCTTATATAGATGAGATAAGATGTTTTACGATGATATATGTTGTCTTTAAGAATTAAGGTTTACTTTTGGGGATTTGAGATAAGTTTTGATTATGCAAGTATGTGTGCTTTTCTAAGTTAAGATAAGATAAGTTAAGATAAGATGTGAGTCAGCATGATCCTCAAGCTCTTTTATAAAGGAGGACCTCTAGTATTAGGACCAGTTTTGGGGTTAGCTCAAGAGAGAGTTAGACCCACAGGGAGAAGATTAGAAAACCTAAACTATGAGATATGAGAATTATGAGAAATAAGTGTTATGATATGTCCTAAACTAGACTACTCCTGAGTGATTGAGATGAGTTGCTTTGTGCATGATTCCTATAGTCTTTTTGAACCCTAGATGTCCTTGGGAGGACCAAACCCTAGAGTCAGAGAGAGGCTAGTTACATGTGAATATGTGAATATGGATATGAGAACCTATCATCTGGGTGAGGGAGAGAGTCCCAAGACCCTGGACGAGGTAGCTATGTTAGTTTCTATAAAGCCTCAAGATCGGGTTGGTGGTTCCTTGTGGAAATCTAGTGGATGTGTATAAGAGAGAGTTTTGGGTAAGCATGTCTCATGGGTAGAGAACCTATGGAAAGAGTATCATGTTTTAGTTGTGGTATGTGGCTAGAGCTTGTAAAGTAATCAACTAGTGCCAATGAGGTAATCTGAGAACCCCAGACTAAGAGAGGAAAGATAAAGTATATGCATATGAGATACTCATAGAGTTGAGTTAGCTCAGAGAGACTGAGCATGACACTATCCTCATGATATGGGTCAGGAGAACCTCGGTTGGACTATATGAAGTTTTGATATATGTGTAACAAGCCATTGACATAAGTTTGTTTAGCACTACCATGACATAATATATGTAAGGATGTGATCTAATTTTGAGACGTGATATATAGACATGATATGATTGAAATATAAAAATGGTTTAATAGATATCAATCCATAAATGGTTAACCATTTACATGAATATTTATGATAATGTAATATTGTTGGCTAATCTTGTGATGAAATCAATAGTAAATGTTGCAATTTATTATGGGCAATGAAATAAGATCGTATGAGTGAAACATGTTACATGAGGTGTTAATCTTAATGCTTAATAAATATGAAAGATATAGTTTGACAATTAGCACAACATAATGATTATGACACCTTGATATGATCTAGATGAATAAAGTGGGTTAATTATAGTTAACTTCCTCCTAAAAGGCATATTTTAATGAAGAACATGTTGTAAGAACTATCTCAATAAAATGTTGATTGCACCTTGACATTATGGGCTGACTTTAGTAACTCCTTTAGAACATAGTAATATGATGTGGAAACCCTAATGCATGGGTGAAGATAAGGAGGCAACCTTAACATATGCAATACGTCATGACTTAACCAGAGTTTCTAAACCCCTGCTTCAACCTTGTATGAAATGATGGTGCACCCACAATGCTTGCAAATCTTCTAGGATGCGTACATGTATGTACTAGACATGATGTTTATAAGATGTTGCACCTAAAGTGGTGCTTTGCATGCATAAGAAAACCTTTTTGTTGGTATGTATGCCCTGAGAGCTAATCATGGGATTATTGGTGGGATACATTAAGATTGATTTGATAAAGATCAAAGGCAAGCTTACATTTATTTCTGGTTCAGTCATATGAGATAATGATAGAATAGATTGAATGTCTCGAGAATGACAAAACTCAATGACGTATGCTTTCAAGTTAATGACCTGAATGATGAGATCATATGGATGCTAAGAGTTTGTACATTCTTATTATGTCCCTAGTCGGATGTCGTAGTGGAAGGTAAATAGACAACAATGACACACAAGACTAGATTGTGGTGTTGGTTGATGATAGAATCTCATTAGTCATGATATGAAGATATCAAACCAAACACATAGGTACTTTTTAGAGAACAAGTGTACTGGACAGACCCACTGTGAGTTTGACACATGGAACCAAGACATGGTAGTCACAGTCAGTTCTCACAGTGATGGTGGTGAGTGTGATTCTTTGACCTGAAATCACTACACTCAACACATGTCGTTGGGTACACTTTGACATCATCAAATGTAGTCCTGAAACATGGGTTGTTATAAAGGTGATGATTGGGTGGCTTTGAAACATGGGGCTTTTGAGGGGTGAGTGATAGATATGGGATTTGTCCCTCCTAAGGGAGTTTGATATCCATGGCTACTTGATGAGTAGGATTGAGATAGGCGTGCATGCATGTGTGAATCAGTATGTGATATTGATGTCATACATATCTCCTCCAATCTACTCTGAGATCAGGAAAGTGAATGAATGTTGAAAGGATGACTGTTCCATGCCTTGAGTTCGTTCGGGATATCAATGACAATGGAATTATACATTCACTGTAATGCCATTCACAGATTGTAGGATTGAAAGTTTTTCTCCAACTTTATATTTCACTTAGGTAGCACTGATGTGAGACTAGGCACCACTCTTTGCTTGTGAAGTCATAAGTGTTATGGACTTTCACTGCCAATGTGAAATGGACCTGCAGGGTCACACACATAGCATTTAACTTGGAAGAGGAGTTTTTCTACAAATGATGTTTTGATTGATTACTAAAGGAGTTTAGTAGTTCAATTAAACACTTAATCAATTGATTACTCAATATCATAGTGTTCAAGGTGTTGGACCGATTGATTAGAGTATTGGATTGATTGAAACTGTGATTAACTATTTTGCACAAGTCTGCTGCCCCAATCGATCAGCTCATGTGATGAATGATCGGCCCAGGTTGGTGAACCGGTCGGATCATGTTGTGAGTCGATCGGCTCATGTGTCATGGAAAGATTGACTCAATTGTTGAACCAATTGATTTTACACCAACCGAGATCGTCTGGGAAGACTATTTTGCAAATACAATTTGTTTCACTTGTACAAATTCGATTTGGACAAGGATTAATATTTGATTAATCAGAAACAAATTTGAAAGTCAATTTGAGTTGGATCAGGACCACAAATCGATCGGCTCAGAGCTCCAGCCGATCGGCTCAAAGCCCCAGACGATCGACTCAGGTCCCAAACGATCGGCTCAGGACCTGAAATGATCATTTTAGGGTGTGAAACGATCGGTTCAGCTGGCACAAGTTGGTTGTTTGTGGAAAATCTTGAACCCTTCTACTCCTTCTTTAATCCCACATTTCCCAGGGTAGAGAACCCTGTCCCATGACCCTCCTATATATAGGGGTAGTGGGGGCTTCTCAGGAATAAGAACAACTTAGAATACTAGTTTCTCTGCAAAGTTGTCGTTCTCTCTGGTTTTGGTAACCGAGAGAGAGCTTGAGCAAGTGCTACCCGATAAGGGAGGAACAACAAGGGAGAGACAACTACAGAAAAGAAACTAGTTGCAGGAGAGTGTGTCGGTGACTAGTACGCCGACAGGAGGGTACAAATCTTCCGATTCCTTGTGGGACAAGGTGATGAGAGTTCCAAGTGGTCTGTGTGGACTACTTCAGAGGCAGGAGACTTCTGCCACTCGGAGAACAGCTGTCAATCCCGACAGTCCCGATGAGACCAGGAGCTGCATAGACACCGTCCAAGACTGGAGGTGAAGACCACACAAGCTGCGAGGTAACGTCACCGAGCAAGCCTCGGGACAAGGTATGCCTCTACAAACTATCTTTCCTATTGTATAGACGTTGATGCGATTCCTTTATTCTGGGTTTGGGAGAAGAAAATTTTTGTTTTTGTTGCCTTCTCTGCCTCCCTATAAAACCCAACAGTGGTATCAGAGCCACGTCAACTGCTCTATACTTTAGGATTATCGATGTGATCGATTTTGGTTTGTCGCCTTTATTTATTGCATATGATGCGAATAAAATTGGCTTTTTGCATGTCCAATCCTAAATCCACAAATCCCAAAATACATATATGATATGTAATATGAATGCACTTGATACACATCACCCTTAAATGAGTTTTGTGGTGGATGTATAGCGTGGTTATGGCCAATAAACCCTATGTATGTGTGCTTGGTTGTATGTGGTTGCTTGCATCTCGGTCTGCACACCGATCCCCTATCTCCTATTCCTGATGTAACTCAAGATTTCTTTCCTACCTTTGCTCCCCCCGAATGTAACTCGGAGTTTCCCAATTCAAATGTAAAATAGGATAGATCTTTTATTTCCTATTATGTCAAAGAACGGAGGACATCTGACGATGACTGAGACGATCGGTTTAAGGAGTGAACCAATCAGTTGATGATCCCGAAAAATGGTTCGAGGAGTGAGTCGAGTGGGTGGTGACCTGAGGAGATGCACGATGACTAGGTGAACCGATCGGTTGGAGGATCCAACTGATCGGCTGGTGGCACCCAACCGACTGACCTGATGGCGAGCCGATCAATCATGGAGATGAGTTGATCAAACCCAGTAAAGGAAAAGCACAAAGTTCATCTTGTATAGGTTGCATGTGATGTAGACCTAGATGACCGTGATTCCTCTTGGCTCGAAGAATCACATTAGGATGGCCATAATAATCGCTTTTATCATTTTGCATGTTTTCTATGGGATATAGCATGTATATGATATGTATTATATATTGTGGTGATTGGATATGTATATGTACCTATAAAACCAAATCCCTCATCTAAATATTAAGTCTTTTACGCCTTCCATTAGCGGAACACATGAAAAACTTGATCGACCAAGCGTAGGTTACGCTAAAGCGTGGTGCACCGTCTATCTCATGGAAGTGTGAAGGGTAAACATGTAGGTTCTGCCAAAGTAGGGTGCATATTTACCGTGTCAGCTTTTGGGTTAGACTTAACTGGTGATTCTTAGAGCGTCTAAGCCCAGAGGCACAGAATGTCCATGGCAAGGTGTTGCGCATGTTCATTCATCAAGAGTTGCATATGATGCAATTGGCATGATGGCCTACCTAAATAGTCAAGATTGTGGGCGATCAGCCAAAGCTGACTCATGACTTGATGAAATATGGATCTTAGCCCACTAGAAGATTGTACGCTGCAATCTTCTAAATTGATGGTGAGGGCTAGCAATTTGAACAAAAATAGTGGGAGCGATAATTAATTAAATTCCTAATTATATCATCAACCTTTCAAATCAATCAAATAAATCAAAATTGAGTTTTGGACTAAATTGCATATGTTTCCTTTTGTAGTACAAATGACAACAAACAACAATCACTTTTTGTTGTGATAAGTCCTTAAAAAGGACAAGCTGAATGAGACTAACTTCCACGAAAGGTTTAGGACATTGAGAATTGTTCTCACTCAAGAGAGAAAGCTCTATGTCCTAGATACTCCAATTCCAGAGGAACCTGCTCCTACTGCAACAAAGGCAGAAAGGGATGCTTACAAGAAGCATTTTGATGATGCCATTGATGTAAATTGCTTGATGTTGTGCTCCATGAACCACGAGTTGTAGAGACAACATGAGAACATGGGTGTCATTGAGATGATTCAGCATCTCAAGAACATGTATGAAGATCAAGCACGATAAGAGAGATATGGTGTCTCCAGAGCACTATTCAAGTGTGTCATGACAGAAGGAGATCCAGTTGGTCCTCACACGCTCAAGATGATTGTGTATGTGGAGAACCTAACGAGACTGGGATTTCCCCTAAGCTAAGAGTCGGCTACTGACGTGATACTGCAATTGTTGCCACAATCATACAGTCAGTTTGTGATGAACTACAACATGAACAACTTTGACAAGCTGTTGACAGAGTTGTTGGGCATGTTGAGGATAGACGAGACACAGATGAAGAAGGACAAGTCTAAGTTTGTGATGATGATTAGCGGCAATAAAGGTAAGTCCAAGCTCAAGGGCAAGGGCAAACTAAGAAGGGTTCTGATGCTAGCCAGGAGCCCAAGGCGTCTTCAACTTTCAAAGCCAAGGGAGGCGTGACCAAGAGAGGTAATTTCCACCATTGTCAAAAGCCAGGACATTGGAAAAGGAATTGTCCACTCTATCTGGAAGAACTAAAGAAGAAGGAGGCGACAGACGTCTCCACCTAAAGGTGTCATGAAATAAACTTGTAACATTTTTGAATTATATGATACCAAGATATAAGATGTAAATCACTCAATAAATGGGGCAAATGTTGCCGCCATAGATAGGAGTACTTTAGTTTATTTTCATCCTTGAAGGCATGTAATAGAGTTATGAACTGCTATTTCATATTTTCCAATGGATAGAAACACATTATTTTTGCATATTGTATGACAATGATTGCAATTAATAAAGTTGATGTTTCCTTATGTCAATGCCTTGTTTATCTTGTGGTACTTGGTATGCAGAAGATAAAATGATACTTGAAAGTTATTGATAAATCAAACAATCAAATTAGCATAAGTCATGAGAAATTCATTTCTAGTTTCCATATGATGGATAAATCTAGACTCTTTTGGTTAGAGAACCAGTAAGAGACATGAATCTCTTAGACCTAATTAATCAATCTTCACTAATGGTAGTGGGATAATGATTATCCTACTAGGTATAATACATGTGATGTATTTACATACCTGTTGGAGCAAATGCTAATACTTCAAGCGGTGTTTAGATAAATACCAATATGAATATCTTGAAGTGTTCAAGAATATAATAAATGAAGTATGAATTTGGTAAAGTGTTAATTCTTGATGAGATCAATGAATGAAATACTTGAACCAAATGTTTGAGATCCTTGTGAGTGATTATGATAGTGTATCATAGTGAGCTCGTGATTAAGACATGGTGATGTCTAAATCAACAAGGAGTCATGCCCTAAGGAGTTAGAGGATGATTATCAAATAACTAAGTTCTTCTTAAATAAAGAATACCCTATACTAATAAAGGACATTAAGAATCACAAGGAGTTGCGAGTTCTTATATCCTTCACAGATACACCTCAATTATCTATGTGATGAGTTGGTCATGTGATGAGTCAACTATCTAGATGATATTGGGAACCAGATTTTGAGTTATGGTTTATGACAATTACATCCTAAATGACTTCCATGTGAACCATAAGGTATGACCTTGATGGTAGCACCCATTGAGGTGAAATCCATAAGTGTGAATGATTCTTAAGCGTTAAGACACATGGATAACATTTTGAGAAGGATGATGCTTGTTGATTGCAACTTAATGACTAAGACATTTGACATACGGATACTAAAACCACATTCCTATAAGGAATAAAACAAGGATGTGTATGTGACACAACCTATAAGGTTTATGAATCCATTAATGCAAATGAAGTCTATAAGTTACAATGAACTAATCAATGTGATTGATTGAGTACAAGCAACTCATAACTGTGATCTTTACTTTGATGATATGGTCAAAGGGTTTGACTGATATGACAAAGATAAAGAGAGATCTGTGATTTAGTGGGAGCGTATTCACATTCTACATGTTGATGTGAAATGAAATGTTCTAGAATGGACATCCAAAGTGGAAATTATCTTTGGGGAAGATAGAGACGTTTCCTATGTGATAGGAATAGAGATATATAGAAATAGTTCTCGAAAACCTCTTGACCTGAAAAGAGAGAGCATACATTGGCAATCTATACTGAAGGGTGAAGTATACACAGATTCAGTGGGAGAAAACTTATCCATGTTACATGGAGTTAGTATCCCAAGGCCAAGTGTCCAATTCTTATGAAGAATGGAAACACTAAGAATAGATATGGATCTATCATGTATGTAATCATCCCATTATCTTGTATGTATGGACATATTAAGAATAAAATGCATTCATCATCTTGTATGTAGGAAATAACAATACGATGTGCTCATCCTGATAACTCGTATGTGGGACATGACGAGTGGATGCCTATCTAGTTTCAGTAAGGGTTACTGGAATACCATAAGAGCTTGATAATTACTTGAGAAGTACTGGTTCTATGGAAATAAGGAAGGGTTCATTGTAAAGAGTTACACTGATGCGAACTTCCGAAAAGGATAGAAAATTAATCGCAAAATACATATGGGATATATATAAAAGTGAATGTTTGTTGAATAAATGGAAACGTTCCATTTAAGTTGTTTTAAAGGGAAATGTCGAGTATCTGTGTGTTAGAGAAATGCAGTGGATACTGTATGGATCTGGAAGTTCATGAGATGAACTTATAGATATTCCGATCTTTGATGACAAGTAAGGAGTACTTGGTCATGCAATGAGGTTAGCAAAGGAATACTAGATCACATATTACGACAACTCCATCTCATACATATGACGTACTTCGAAGAGATGAGAGACATGCAGTTAATATCGACTTTGGTAAGGTGTTGTCATAACTCACTATGTTAGCACTAGAGTACAATAACATGTGGGACATGTTTGAAGATCACTATGAATGTGATTTAAGGGTGATTGGCTCGCAGTGCAAGTGGGAGTATGTTGGTATGTATGCCCTGAGAGCGAATCATGGGATGATTGGTGGGATACATTAAGATTGATTTGATAAAGATCAAGGCAAGATTCCAATTCTTTCTGGTTCAGTCATATGAGATAATGATAGAACAGATTGAGTGTCTAGAGAATGACGATACACAATGACGTATGCTTTCAGGTTAAGGACCTTCACGATGAGATCATACAGATGCTAAGAGTTTGTACATTCTTATTATGTCCCTAGTCGGATGTCATTGTGGAAGGTAAATAGACATAAATGACACACAAGACTAGATTATGGTGTTGGTTGATGATAGAATCTCATTAGTCATGATATGGAGATATCAAACCAAACACATAGGTACTTGTTAGAGAACAAGTGTATTGGACAGACCCACCGTGAGTTTGACACATGGAACCATGACATGGGAGTCACAGTCAGTTCTCACACTGATGGTGGTGAGTGTGATTCTTTGACCTGAAATCACTACACTCAACACATGTCGTTGGGTACACTTTGACATCATCAAACGTAGTCATGAAACATGGGTTGTTATAAAGGTGATGATTGGGTGGCTTTGACACATGGGGCTTTTGAGGGGTGAGTGATAGATATGGGATTTGTCCCTCCTGAGGGAGTTTGATATCCATGGCCACTAGATGAGTAGGATTGAGATAGGTGTGCACGCATGTGTGAATCAGTGTGTGATATTGATGTCATACATATCTCCTCCAATCTACTCTGAGATCAAGAAAGTGAATGAACGTGGAAAGGATGATTGTTCCATGCCTTGTGTTCGTTCAGGATATCAGTGATAAAGGAATTATACATTAGTTGTAACACCATTCATAGATTGTAGGATTGAAAGTTGTTCTCCAACTTTCTATTTCACTTGGGTAGCACTGATGTGCGATTAGGCACCACTCTTTGCTTGTGAAGTCATAAGTGTTATGGACTTTCACTGCCAACGTGAAATGGACCTGCAGGGTCACACACATAGGATTTAACTTGGAAGAGGAGTTTTTCCACAAATGATGTTTAGATTGATTACTAAAGGAGTTTAGTAGTTAAATTAAACACTTAATAAATTGATAGCTCAATATCATAGTGTTCAAGGTGTTGGACCGATTCATTAGAGTATCAGATTGATTGAAACTGTGATTGACTGATTTTCACAAGTCTGCTGCCCCAACCGATCATCTCATGTGATGAACCGATCGACTCAGGTTGATGAACCGATCAGCTCATATTGTGAGTCGATCGGCTCATGTGTCATGAAACGATCAGCTCAATTGTTGAACTGGTCGATTTTACAATTGTACAACAATTGAGCTGGTGTAAAATCGACCAACATGTGACTTTCAAATTTGTTTCCGATTAATCAAATATTAATCCTTGTCCAAAATCAAATTTGTACAAGTGAAACAAATTGGGAAGACTATTTTGCAAATACAATTTGTTTCACTTGTAAAAATTCGATTTTGGACAAGGATTAATATTTGATTAATCAGAAACAAATTTGAAAGTCAATTTGAGTTGGATCAGGATCATGAACCGATCAGATCATAGCTCCAGCCGATCGGCTCAGAGCCCCAGACAATCGGCTCAGGTCTCAAACGATCGGCTCAAGACCTGAAATGGTCGTTTTAGGGTGTGAAATGATCGGTTCAGCTGGCACAAGTTGGTTATTTTGTGGAAAATCTCGAACCATTCTACTCCTGTTTTAGTCCCGCATTGCCCGGGATAGAGAACCCTATCCCATGACCCTCCTATATATAGGGGTAGTGGGGGATTCTCAGGAACAAGAACAACTCAGAACACCAGTTGCTCCATAAAGTTGTCATTCTCTCGAGTTTTGGTAATCGAGAGAGAGCCCGAGCAAGTGCTACATGATAAGGGAGGCACATCAAGGGAAACACAACTACAAAAAAGCAACTGGTTGCAGGAGAGTGTGTCAGTGACTAGTACACCAATAGGAGGGTATGACTCCTTCCGATTCCTTGTGGGACAAGGAGATCGGAGTTCCAGGTGGTCCGTGTGGACTACTTGAGAGGCAGGAGACTTGTACCGCTCGGAGGACATCTGTCAATCCCGACAGTCCCAGTGAGACCAGGAGCTGCACAGACACCGTCTAAGACTGGAGGTGAAGACTGCGCAAGTCGTGAGGTAACGTCGCCGAGCAAGTCTCGGGACAAGGTATGCCTCTACAAACCATCTTTCCTATTTTATAGACGTTGACACGATTCCTTTATTCTGGGTTTGGGAGAAGAAAATTTTTGTTTCCGCTTCCTTCTCTTCCTCCCTATAAAACCCAACACATTTGACTTTCCTTGGAATCATAGAATGGTTTAAATTTTGAGGACAAGATTTCTTTTAAGATGTATATGATGTGATGGACTGAATTTCTAGCTTAATTTTGAGGATGAAATTTGTTTTAAGGTGTGTAGTATGTGATAAAGTGAACTTTTTGAATCCCTAAATATCTAATGACATAAATAAACTCAGGAGTTTGAGTTATATTGTAAGTTACCTTGAGTGGTCAATATAAGAGTTTGGCACCAAAGATAATTGTAAGGTAGTTTATATGGTGATAATCATGTGGTACAATTTTTGATGAAGTATAGAGGTTGCTACAAGGAGTTATAAGCTTTTAATAATGATGAGATATATGACATATTAATGAAAATGAAGCCAGGTCTTAAATCAATTCAATGTCACACTCTTTGTTATGTGTTAGCTATGTCACCACACCCGACACCACTACCTTGACCCTTAGGAAGGAGGTAACCACAAATCAGTGCTAAGGTAAGGCGTTTGGATGTGAGATCGACAGGTTGCAATTTATCTCCTAGCATGCAGTTGGATTATAATAGTAAGCAAGTAGTTCCATGATCTCTCCACCTACGCATAATGTGGTTGTGGGTGAGGCATGTATCGAAGCATTCAATTACTTTAGGGAGGTTAGTAGATAGCAATCGACCCCTCTCACAGCTCCTTTAGCCTGCCAAGTGTTGAGATCCAGTTTCTCCAACCTTGTCTCTCCACCACAACTGCTGAAGATTAGGGCGCTAGAGAACGCAGGCCAGCTTCAAGGAGGAGCCACGAGAGGGAAAAATGAGGGTCCATTGGCTATCTGTCATCGTTAGAAGGTAATGACGAGGAAGAGGGTCTCGTAGATCATCCCTAGATGGAGATCAAGTCTCACGGTGGTGGCTTGCATCCAGAAGAACGGACCTTGGAGGAAAACCCAACGACGGTAGACTCACATATGGCATCGAACGTGAGAAGAGGACACCATGTCTTGCTCGACAGAGACTCCTACTGAGATGAGGACGCGATCGAAGATGAGGACGTTGATCGAAGATGTGGACGATTCGGGCGTCAGACTCACGTGGGATCAGAGACCAACAGAGGTGAGAGGGGCGGTGCCGATCTCTCACTGGTGATCCAAGCCTGGAGGAGCAAGACTAGCCAGTGGTGGTGCATCGACGTCTTAGGAACGGAGGAGTGTAAGCACAGGCGGAGACGTCTTGGAAGAGACCGCCGACCTATCGTGCACCAACGAAAGGAGCTATGTGGCTGAGCCCTGCGCAGGCCATGGCGGTGTCTGATCCAGCAGAGAATGACGCTCACAGGTGCAGTAGGAAGATCACTGAGATCACATCAAATTGAGGAGGGGGAGAGAGTCCAATGGTGAGGCGGAAAGGAAGAGGCCAATGGCGGCGACGGTTGCGTCACGTAGTAGAAGAACAGAGTCCTGCTCGGGACTTGGACGAGCACGAGATGAGGAAAGAAAAATGACAGACCGGGTCCAGGTAGCTAACCGGCCGCATGTCCAGTGAACCAGAGGCTCACTTGAGACCAGCAAGAATTAAAGAGTTGCGCAATCCAAATGGCCACGTGGCGACACACCATTTGTCCAAAAAGGTAATTAATTAGAAAATGATTAATTCTTGAATAATTCAAAGAAAATAGCTTGATTATCAGAAAAATACAAGTAAGGTGCCAAAATTCTCAAAAAAATGAGTAGAACATAGTTGAATGATAATATCAGGCTTTTGACAAACTAATATCAGAATAATAATGTAATATGTAAAATGGTCTTTCATGCCTAATAAATAATAGGAAAAGACCTAAAATTATGAGAATGTACCACACGGCTAATTAGTGACTTATAATCCATTTTATGTCAATATTTATGATGCTGATCCATGAAATCATGTAATTTGCTTAGAATGTCAATTTAGGGCTAATAACCCTAAATAAAATGCAATAAATGTTTACATGCTCAATAAATGATGAAATTTATAGAGTAATCTCATATCATTATGTGGAACCTCATATTTAATTATGAGATCATGATGATGTATAGAATTCATGTTATATGAAGATGACCCTTAATGCATGGGTTGTAACCCTAATTTGTATAATGTATATAAATGGGGTTAATATGTGCACAAAGAGGATATGTAACCTAATGTTTAGATAATGAACCATAATCTAGAAAATGACATCAGTACGATAATTCTAAGACAAGAATGCACGTAATGATGCACATATCGTAATGAACTAAGCTAAACCCTAAAATGGATATAACTAGGGTTGAGATGATGAGAACCTGATGGTGATAACCGATCTTGTCTTAATCAGGGTTGACCAAAGATATAGATGACATGAGGGGTATGTGATTAGTAATATATCTTTGGAAGGTATGCCATTACCTCTTACTTGGCTTATTATACAATATGCTTGTGTTATACGTGTAGTAGAATACTTGGCATATGATATTGGATGAAATGATTGTTCTTGTATGATATCTTGCTTGATTTTCCATACTTATGGCTATGAACACATGAAACATAAGATATTTGATCCATCATATGATAGCACTAAACTCTTTGGTAGTACAGTTCATTGAAGTGATCTCAAACACTTTGGTAGTAGATCACATGTGTTAGATCTCAAACTCTTTGGTAGTAGATCATAAGGCCTAAAAACATCAAAGCCGATATATGATGGAAATGTGCTTAAAATATATGTGTTCTCTTTTGTTAATGAATATCTTTTTGCCTATATACTCTTTTCCTTATATTTGTTTAATGCTGCCAAATATTAGTTTTATCTTATTGCCAAGATATGATGAGAGGTATATAAAAGACACGTAGGCATACTCAGTACAATATTCTTGAATATTGTGCTGACGTGTACCACATGTAATCTTTTGTTTAGGTTGTGGTTATGCTCTTGAAGATCCATGATATTTTTGAGTTGTGTGGCAAGCTAATGTACAGGTGGACCTATTGTCTTAAGATCCTGTACTTTAGTGGTAGTACATGTATATGTATAAGTTTGATGTTCAATATGTAATATCAAAATGTTGTAACAATTCATATTGTAATTATATGTTGAATGGTGAACATGTGTTGTATGGTTTTATTATTGTTCATGTGCATGTGCTACTGATTGTTCCCTTCCGACTCCCTTGATTTTCTTCTTCTTATCCTAGTGTGGATTGTTTAAATTGGGATTCTCGCTGGGGTGAGGTTTCAATTTGGACATCACACACCAGATTAAGTTTTATAAAATCCAGAGACATCACAGTCATGGTCACAACATCATGGTTGGTCGCGACACATGCTCTGTTTCAGTTGAGATGCTCTAATTGTGTGCCATTTCTCCTGCCTTGAATTGGTAGGACCTTGCTTCTATTTCAGATGAATGATTGTTGTTATGTTGAGGGTGAGCCTTGTTCTTGTCGCGGTCACGACATGCATAGGGGTGGTTGTCGTGGCATGTGCACCTTGGGTGTTCAAAACCCTAGGATCATGAGGAGTCGATACATGTAGTGGTGTCACAGGAAGAACACCAAGGTTGGTTGCATTCGAGATATGTACATGAGGGGTGGTCGCGGCCCATGTGGTCGTGACCCATGTAAAGTGGATGGTCACGACCCATGTGAGATGGATGGTAGTGACACATGGGTGATGTATGATTGAGACACATAATTAATACATGTTTATGAGTAATGAATGAAACACATAATGTTGTTTGGTTGGATACCTAATCAACCATAACCTTGTTATATAATCTTAATATACCCCAAGAATGTGGGAGGTGACATAGTTAGGTTTAGTGTTACAATCGGGTTGTAAAACCAAATTGGACAACTATGGAACCCAAATCTTAATCTAGGGATGATTGATGTGTTGCCTTGCTCTCTTGAAATTACTATGAGATTATGATGCATTCTATTTTCTATTTATAAACCCCTAACCTTACAAGTGAGATGAATGCCATGGCTCTTATATGTTGTGGTCTTGATTATATGATCCAGGATTGGTACTTGTACACAATGATGAAGCAAAATGTGGTGATTTATATGAAGGGTTTATGTGATAGGTTTTATAACCTGGTGGTGGCTTAATGCCTATCGAGAGGTGGCACTCTGAAGTGATGTGATTTGGGATTGATATCCCACAGTGATGTGTAACATTGGCGATGGACTTATGAATGGAAGAGTTTTGAGCATCATGTGGTGATTGTGAGACAAGTTCACACCTTATACGTTATATATCTTCCATAGTTTTACCATACCCTTATTCTTGTAGATCTTTCTATGGTTTTATACTAAAAGTCACCTAATTGGCCAACCAATCAAGTGAAACCGTAATCATGTAGGTGTCATGTGCCATAAATCCTTTCCAGTGTCAGATCTAATTTCTGGATTGGTGAAACGAGTATAACTCGGAGTGAATATTTTTTAATATGCGGGGTTGCAAGTGGCGGTATCTCCTTGCATCCACAATTACAGGTTGTGTGAGATGGCCATGCATTAGCTGATCTCCTTGTGATATGGACGACCATGCGTGAGCCACTCCTTTTAAGAATGGCCACGTGTGAGCCTATTCTTCTAGCACTTTTACCTATACTAAGGTGGACTAGGTGTATATATGGACGTCAATGTGTGAGATGATCCTTCTGTTGACTATATGTCATCTTTTGCAGTTGACTTGTATGTCTCTGTAGTGTTTCTCTTGTGCTGACCAAGAGGTGTGGAGAGGTTGTGGATTCTGTCTCTTCCATTTGACCATGTATGGCACCAATTTAGACTCAGTAGGGTTGGTTGGATTTGGGTGGTATGACTCAAATCCTCAGGGCAATAATAAAAGATGTAACACAGTCGTGTAGTATATGTGCTTAGGGTGACATGCGTCTCACATTGGTTGAGCCTTTGCCTTATCTTTTTACTGATTGCTTGAATTGTAAGATGGTAAGAGAAGTCAAGTGTTATACATGTTCTTGATATTACTTTTTAGAATATAACTTGATCTGCCTTTCAATGGTAGATGCCTAGTCTTGTTTAATTTGCTTAATCTATTGAGAACGTATCATTTAGTTGAATCTGCTCAACCTGCTTAGTATGTTGTTTTACCTACTTAGCATGTCATTTTACCTTCTTAGTATGTCATTTTACCTGCTTAATGTGTCATTTTACCTGATTAGTTACTCGTGCTTTAATAGATGTTGGCAGAGAATTATATCTCTCACTGGGATGTTTGGTCTCACCACATGGGTTTCCGCACATTTTAGGTGGTCGAGCACGAGGAAGTAGAGATCATGCAACTGGTGTTGAGTAGCAAGAGGACCAGTAGTTGTTGAAAGGTTGGATATGTTGTTTATGTATAGAAGTAGAGTCCTATGTGTCATACTTGGAAAATTAGGCCCTTGGGTAGGTTTTTGTTGTATGTATTGATATAAGGTTTTGAATTTATGCTTATGCCCATTGTTGTATAGAATCAACATATATGTGTATGAACAGGTTATCATGTGTGACAGGATGTGGCTTGAGAGCCAGTGAACAATGTCTTGTATAATATTTTTGGCAGGTGATATGCAACACATGAGGCTTTTGTGGACTTATATGTGATATGTTGCAACTCTTATGGTTAAATGAAATCGGTTTTAATTTCATGTGTTTTATGGTAAACTGGATGTTTAGTTTTAGTTTCACAGTTGGTTTTCAGTGATCTTGCTTGTTGTGGTGCAGGGCATCACACTTATATAATTGGTTAAGTGATCCTCAGTTGTAGTTATTTTTCCTAAAGCTTCGTCAATCATGTTGAACATCGCTTAATGATATAAATGCAAGATCATTAACTCTTTCCCAAGTTATAACTTTTGACAAAAACTTGGTAGATGGTATGAGTTCTCTGCTTCATTTTCACACTAAGCAACATCCAAGAATGGACCATGGACCTACTATTAGAGCATGTACAAAATCATTAGAACATGACATTTGTATTATATAGTGGCTCATACTGATTTCACAAACCCGCCACCTTCCATTTACATTGCACATAGATCGTATGCCATCATACAAAGTGATTCCAACACTTACTAATTTCTATTAGATAATATTTAGAATGCATGTTAATGAATGTGTACACCTATCCCATTATTAAACATTAAATCTCACTAGTAATTGTATAATGTGTGTTTAGAGTTCAACAGAATCTCAAAAACAATTACCCTTACCTCTTCAAGCATATTGATGTAGATGAAAAATACCCACCTACATATATATTTAGAAAGCAAATGGGGAATGACTAGTGAAATATCTTGAAAACCAAACACACATTATGCACTCACATCCTAAGTGAGATTAGTGACCAAACTAGGGACTATGAAAGATTTACCCCTAATGAGTAAATCTTAGATGGGGTTCTAGGCTAACAATATACATGTACATTACCAAACCCTTGTATAGTTCGGATTAACATATCTCAAATTTTACCCTAACTAAATTTAATTTATGTTTATTTTGTCAAATTTTCATGTGTCCTAGGTGTAACCGTTCATGCATAAAAAATTAAATATGCTTTAATATAGTAAAGATATTTCTAGTGTCAAGATAAACAAGTCACTACACATAGTATTCCATTTAATCATCTAAGAGAAAAGAGTCATCCTAGAAATCCTAGATTTTGATTTAACATCTATGCATAATTTATAAAATAATAGTTTGGGAATATATTTCTCAAATAAAGGACAAAAAAGTAGGATTTCCCTAGATTATATATGAAAATAATAATAAGAAAACACAACTTTAGAGGTAGACATTAATTGAATTATTATATCACATCTATACAAGAAGAAAATTGTGATTAACTAACTACCTAGAAATTAAGCTCAATCTAGTTTATAATAGCTTGATTAGTTCTTAACTAGAAATTTTAAAAAGAAATTATCTTCTTTTGTGTATAAATATTAAGTGAGACATATCTGCTCACTATATATTGAAATAGCCATGCTTCTTAGATACAAAACCAACTAATGATAAAAAACGCCTAAAGCTCCTCAAATGACACCTCCCATGGATCCTATTAGGATGAACATACTAGAGGAAGAAATGAGAGAATGAAGAAGGAGGAAAAAACTAGGATCGAAGGAGGCAAAAACAAGGTTAGCGGGTCATCATCTATTTAGGGGAGATGAAGGGACACCAACTAGCAAGGAACACCGACATCTAGCCAAATGGTGAAAGAAACTAGGGGCACCAAAAAAAATATCATAATATGTCTTTGGTGCAGGAGCACAGATGGCACCACAAAGCTAGGAGACAATGATAGAAGCATGAGAGCTTGCAAAAGGTTTAGATGGGTCTAAAAGAATGGGTAAAACTTTTTTTGCAGGTATTAGTGGAAACATTGTGTTGGTTTTCACAAATGATACAATAGGTAAAAGAAACCAAGTTTATAACATAATTTCATTTATTTTCCTAAAATTGAATCAGAGTGAATCTTTGTTAGCATTAGTTTTGTACCGAAATTGATAGGCAAGAAATTCTCAGACTTTTAATCTAGTGACATGCATCACCACTTATCTAGAGAAACAACAATTGAGAATATTAATGTTTTAGAATTGGAGGAAAAATAATGTTGTAGGATGTTATTGGGATGTGTGCAGTGTCAGTTATACCAATAAAATTGGCACTACATAGACGAGATACTTGAGAGTTTAATCCATCAACTTTCAGCATCTCTTTTTTTTATAAAACTAACACTATAATGTTTCACATATCTATAATTGGTGAGGAAATCTATTTTCACAAGATAGCATTTGTGTGTGATAGTAGACCAATATTTGTATGGTATGATATACGTGAATGTTTTCTTCAATGACAACCACCATCTTTAATCTATATATAAAAAACATTATAGTATATAATGTCATCATACTATCATAAGTGCCACTATAGTTGAAAATTTACTAGTGTATGTTTTTACACAACTACACTATTCTCATAGTTGTGATGCTACAAAAATGACAAATACCTCGTCCTTGTGCAAGTAAATGACTTGGGGTTTTTGTATTGAGGTGTCCTCTTCTTAGACTCAAATTTGTGGTGATTTCTATTTCTCCTTTCATTCCTTATTACTACCACCATAAAGACTAAGAACTTCTCCAAAATATCCTTCATAGAATTCGTATGTTGTAGAAATACATTCATACTCTTTTGAACTATCTAATTCTCTCATCATGTCTAGGTGAAATATTATGATTGCAATCAAATGATGAATTGTGTGTCATACTCGTTTTCCATCATGGTTCTTTGGAACATGTTCTTAAAGCATCTCATCTTCTCTCACATGTATGACTATGGAAAGTAATTAAACTTAAGCTCCTTCCTAAAGTTAGACCAGGTGATCTCTTCATCCAACCTCCTCTCCTCCTCCATGGCCCACCAGTGTCTAGAACTATCTTTTAGGAGGTAGATTGTATGCTTGATCTTAACATATTCTAGAATGTTTAGAATCTAGAAAACTTACTCATGATCTGCAAGATAGAGACCCACATCTTCCATATTAGACTTTCCTATGTATCCCATGACTTTGTCCCTATTCATATGCTATATTGTCTTCCATGAAAAAATATCAGGCCATACATGTGTTGATGATGCATGTGGTGTAGGGATTAGCACCATGTCTGTCATGTTCATGAGTATTGTCAAACAATGACTAAATTGATGGATCAAGTAATGATGCTAGGCTACGGAAAGCTGGTATAGGTTGTCAATTTATCACCTATCAAATTATTTCTTTTGTTCCATTTACCATTCATCATTTGTAAACTATACAAAGTTACTTTGTACATGTTCTTCATGTCATAAAACTATATCTATATAACCAATAATGGTGACGAAACATGGATACTAGGAAAGAATAGACGTGACATTTTATGTCTCTATAACTCTAGGCAACCTAGGATTTGATATAAGAAATTGTGACATCCCAACCATGAGATTACTATAAAGCAATAAAACATGAAAAAAACTACCTAATTGATCATATTTAACATCATAAACCTACAAGAAAAGCTTAATATATGTTTTTCTCTACAAATTTCACATGTATGATCACAAACACAAAAGCTATTTTAATTTACAATAAGTAATTATACATAATTGTTTATATCTAACCAAACTCACCATGTTCATACCAAACATCATCATATTCATGTATATGCTACACTACATCATGCATATGTATTTCATCCAAACTTTAGATCATACTGAGATTGTATAAACACCCTGCTTGAACCTGAGTGGATGTGGATGGCTCTAGGATACCAAAAAAAGTCTAAGTCCCACCTATTTATCATTTCTTCTCTAGATAAGTTGCTTCTTGTTGTTGAACCCTTAGGGTTGGTGTTGAGATCTAAAAAGAGTGACAAATCCTATAGTGAGACCAAAGTCTCAATGAGAGATAAAATATTTGTAGAGTAGTCTCGCAATTTAAGGATACTCCCTATATTGAATTAATTAATTATCTAACAAACACAACTATTTCCACAATACACCTAAGTATTAAAGACAACATATAGTAAGGATACATAATGTATATAATGCACACTAGAGAAGTAAAAACAATACAAGTGAAAATGATAAGAAGTACACAAGCAAAGTTACTTATTATTATTACATATTTTATTATTATGCCCTTGGTAGTTGAGATGTTTTCCCAAACTACATGGTAATGACTACAAGGTCCCCTAGACCATATTATATGATCTTAGGATTATCATATCTCCTTAATATCCTTTCGTGCCCCAGTCAATGCAATTATAACAAATATGGCTGCATTGGCATGCCACCTAGGTATGAGTATCTGATCCATTCGGGCTACTCATGTCATGTCATAGACCGCATAAAAAAGGTAGTATTTCATGTTTATTGTCATTTCACATGATTCACATTCCATTCATAATTGAATATATCTCCTCAACCTCACTCATAAACCTAGTAATATAGTGGCCCAATGGTACCATACCTCATATAAATTCTTGATAACCCACATATATTCAACAACATATGAAATAATTGTGATGGTATCTGTGTTGCTTTACCAATTTGAGAACAATGAGATAGTTAAATGGTCACAAGGTACTATATAAGATAGTGTATCATTGATAATTAAGATCATTACTCATTGTTCATACATTGATGGAAAAATTAATAATGTGGGACTATGGTATGTACAAGTCATTAGAAATAGTAAATCCAAAATTTACACCCAATGTGTACCTATATAGGCATACATTTCACCATTTCGTCCAAAGGTGATGTCGTCACACAAGATAAGATTCCAACTTCATAATTTTCCCAAAATGTTTCATTGTTTGAGCATAATATGGAAAACATATGTTTGTATGTATGCCCTGAGAGCCAATCATGGGATGATTGGTGGGATACATTAAGATTGATTTGATAAACATCAAAGGCAAGCTTCCAATTCTTTCTGGTTCAGTCATATGAGATAATGATAGAACAAATTGAATGTCTAGATAATGACAATACTCAATGATGTATGCTTTCAGGTTGAGGACCTGAACGATGAAATCATACGGATGCTAAGAGTTTGTACATTCTTATTATGTCCCTAGTCGGATGTCATTGTGGAAGGTAGATAGACAACAATTGTTGACTCAAGGTCAATTAGGTCAATGTTGACTCACGTCTAAATTGACTAAACCTGTGTTTTGATGATGACTAACCATTCCACATATTGGTGTCTAATGTCTCTACTTGAGTGATTTCAGATTAGGTATAGACACACTCCAAATGCCCTAACTTGCGCATATCAAATTGGAGAAAAGACAAGTCAAAGTCATACAAGTGCATGTTTTTGTATTATGATGTATATCCATTAGAATCATGTTGTAAATCACTTGTAATGATTGTATGACTTGTAATTAATCTTAGAAAAATATCAGGAGCACTTAAATCGAATATTAGAGCACTTTAGATGCAACTTTGAAAATTGATTACATGCACTTTGTAGGTCGAGTTTCCCAGCCTGAAAACTCGACCGATCATCCTTGATCAATTTTCTGGAGATTGCATCGGTCGAGTTGTGTTTACACAAAACTCGACCGATGGAGTAACTGACCAAATTGATTTTCATTGGTCGGTCGAGTTTCCTCAGGACAAACTCGACCGATGGTCTGAATATCGGCTTTGTCTTTTACTCTATCGGTCGAGTTACCCTTATAGAAACTTGACCGATTGCACTGTACGAAAAAGTGCAGAAAAGTGCTTCTAGATGTTGTGGAGTTGCAACAAGTGAAAATAGATCCGTTGCAAGCCACAAAATGGCTAGTTTTCATTCACAAGTGTTCCCAAAGGCTAAGAGGCATCCCCAACTATAAATAGGACCCCTTGGGCTTCATTCCAAGGTTGAGCATTCATTATAAACTCTATGTGAGGTTCCTATTCTATAGTTGAGTGCTTCCTACAGCCTCCTCTCTCTCCAAGCTTAATAACTTGCTACATCCATTAGAGAGAGTAGGAAATCTGTAAGAGAGCTAGTCCTATATGTATATCTTGTGAGGCTCTCACTTCCACCACCTCCTTTTCTCTCTTTCAATCATGAAGATGAAGGTTCTCTCTCTTGTCCAAGAGAGGTGAAGTAGAACAAGGGAAGGCATCCCTTGGTGAAGATCAAGGCTGAACACTTGGAGCTAGAGTGGGTAAGCCCTTGGTGAAGGCAGAAGACTCCTTGCTCAAGTGGGTAAGTCCTTGGTGGAAGCTTCTCCGAGTGAAGGTGAAGTCAAAGGCGGAAGATCCAAGAAGAGTGGGTAATTCCTGCAAGGTTGAAGACTTGTGCAAGAGTAGGTAAGTCCTTGGAAGAAGGAGGAAGACTCCTTGCAAAGTGGGTAAGTCCTTAGTAAGGTTGAAGACTCTTTGTATTGGATAGGTAAGTCCTTTGTTTGGTCATGTATTGTATGTATTATGAATGAATATAAGAGTGCAATAGTTTGGAAGTCCTAGAGGTTGACCTCTCTAGGCAAGTGGACAGACACACTTCTAGTTTGAAGTGTGGAACCACTCTAAATAGCTTGTCTCTTGGTGCATGTTCAATCTCTCTCATCCTTGCTATGCATGTTTTAGGTGCACTCAAATTGCCTATTTAGCAACCTTATCTTGTCATATATATTGAAGGTTTAATGAGTTTTTTTTAAGTGCTTTCATATCTATTCACCCCCCCCCTCTAGAGCATCTAATCACCCATCTAGGATCCAAAAATTGGTATCAGAGCAGGTCTTCTCCAAGCATACTTCCACAAGTAGGATAATATGGGTGATTATGAAGATGGGAAACCTTCAAAGAGAGCAATAGAAGGAAACAAGAGAGAAAAAGGGATCACAAAAGGCTCCATCAACAAATGAAAGAACTAGTAGAAGATCTAGTGAATGTGAAGATGGAAGATGCCATTGCGCCCTCATGACAAGCTCAATTGAAGATTTAAATGAGGTAAATTCAAGTGTTGAGATTCAAACAAATGCTTATCTTAGTCAACTAAATGCTCTTAAATTTGCAAATTCTAGCTTGCTTGATAAGATTAAGTTTTTAGAATCTCAACCTTCTATGACTATTTCATATATAGAGCTTGCTACTACTATTATTTCTCTCTCTATTGTTTCTTATGCTCTTACATGTGCTTATGAGAGCCAAGAGCTTACTTTGCAAGGAATATAATGTGTAGATAAAGTTTATCCTTCAAAGATTACTTGTCTTGTATATGAACTTGCTTCCTTGCATAGTAGTGTAATTTCTCTTGACCCTCATACTATCTTTTCTTATAGAGAGAAAGTTGTTGATGCTCTATCTTGTGATAAAGATTCTTATATGACTAAAGATGTTTGCTTAGAAATCTATCTTGTGCATGCTAGAGATGATATGAATCTATTGTGTTTTACCTTTACTTCTCTTATGCATGACAATCATAGTTTGAGATCTTCTTTGCAAAGATTCTTTGGTGATAAAAAGAATCTTAATCAAATCCTAGACCATACTACCAAACAAATGGGTAGATATGGCATTGGACTTGACTGTAGCCAAAGGAACAACAAAGACAAAGGACCTTCAATTTTCATTGAAGAATCCTCCAGTTCCAAGGCTACATGCACTTGTAATTATTGCAATGAAATTGGTCATTATTATACTTTTTGTCCTTTTAGGAAAGCACCCAAGAGAAATAGGACTTGGGTTGCTAAACTAACCCCTCCGGACCCAAAAATATGATTGGGGACTATTTCATCTTTCTTCTTGTAGGTACATGCAAATGGATTGACTTGAGCTATTGAATCGCAAATTGACTTCTCAATCCACATGAAAGAAGAAAGGTGAGATGTGTAGAGGGTGACAACAAGTGGAAAAGGAATGGTAAGAACAAAGGTAAATGTTTTATTGCTTATAACCATTTCTAACTTGTTTTTGTCAAGTTAGTGTGCACTATGCATGTGGTTTTTTGAGTCAAAAGTGGTATTTTGTGATTCTCTTCACACTCTTGCTCAAAAACTATTTCTAATACTTCTATAGTGCATTACTAACTTGCTTAGACATGTTTGGATATGGTTTGTATTTTTATCATGCCTTTTAAGTATGTTTTATGAAATATATGTGCTTTTTGACAGCTGCTCTGTCGGTCGAGTTTGTCCTGATAGAAACTCGACCGATAGGCACCAAGAGTGTTGCCAACAACTGTCATCGGTCGAGTTGTCAATGCACAGAACTCGACCGATAACACTGTGCACATAATATACATTTGGCTTATTGAATGAGAATTTCCCTCTCAACTAGATTTTCTCAACCAATAGCCTTATTCTTTGGCACTCCCTTGGTATCTTTATATATGCATATTTACATGTTCTAAATTGCCTATCTTGCTTACAACTCTATCTCTCTAATTGCTCTAAATTGGTATATCTATATCGTGTAATTACTTGCTTTGAGTTGTTTTGCAGGTTTTGATGATGAACTCTTTGGATCTCTTAGTTGTTTCTTAAATTGCTTCCGTTGTGCTCTAACTTGCTACATCTATATAGGTGTATATCTTGTATTTGATACAACTTTGAGGTTCTTAGTGGTAATCATCTTATGGTAAGGATGCATATCATGTGAGTTATATCCTTTCATGCTTATAAAATTGATTATCTCTTTGTTTGGATATATCTCTACATCTAATCATAGCTTGCTTTATCTTGTGTATCTTTTGGTATCTCTTGCTATGATCTAGGTCCTACTAGTAGTCCTAACTTGTGATATCATCTACTAGTAGTTCACATACATGTAGTTCTAACCTTGTTTATATTTGGCATCTTTGCTCATCTATATGCTATGCTTGTATCTTGTCTCATACATGCTCAAGATTGTTCCTTGAATTGCATATCTACTATCTTGAGTTGCTTGCATAACATTGTGATGCAGGGTACATAGATCTACATTATATGTAGAAATTGGAGTATGTTTAGATTTTATGCAGATTTTCTCTAGTTATAGTTTTTGGTGAAAGACTAGTGTTTTTCATAAAGAAACGACCTTCTGAGCAAGACTCATTGCTTTGCAATGAGCTCTGATGGTTTTTGGTCAAATTCCGTCATCTTGAGGGTCAAAATTGTGATTTATTATTTTTCTGCAGAACTTTATCTTACTTTTTGGGTTGTTCAAGTATATGCTTTAACTTGCTTTTCTTTCTATGCTAGGACAAGCCCCTATATGTTCTCTTCTACTCTCCTTATATATTTGTGTTATCTCCTTTCTCTTTAACAAGTGATGTTTCTTATTTCTTCATAACCCCACTTTTTGAAATGACAAAGGGGGAGAAAGGTATGTCTTCTTTTAAAAGAGGGAGAAGGCATGTCTTACATGAAGAGGAGAAGCATGTTTATGTAAAGGGAGAAGGTAAATGGGAGAAGACATATATGTGTAGAACATATATAAGTAGAATACATAGTATTCTATAAATGTTATGAAAGCTAACCATGCAGGAGAAATAGCATCAATTGAGGGGGAGTATGAGAACTCCACTAGCATCAATTGAGGGGGAGCATATGAAATCAATTCCATTGAAACCCCTAGGTTTCTCCGAATGTATGATTTTACTTGAAAGCTTTCAATACATTTATGGAATGGTTTGTCATCTTCAAAAAGGGGGAGATTGTTGACTCAAGGTCAATTAGGTCAATGTTGACTCCCGTCTAAATTGACTAAACATGTGTTTTGATGATGACTAACCATTCCACATATTGGTGTCTAATGTCTCTACTTGAGTGATTTCAGATTAGGTATAGACACACTCCAAATGCCCTAACTTGCCAATATCAAATTGGAGAAAAGACAAGTCAAAGTCATACAAGTGCACATTTTTGTAATATGATGTATATCCATTAGAATCATGTTGTAAATCACTTGTAATGATTGTATGACTTGTAATTAAGCTTAGAAAAATATCAGGAGCACTTAGATCGAATATTAGAGCACTTTAGATGCAACTTTGAAAATTGATTACAAGCACTTTGTCGGTCGAGTTTCCCATCCTGAAAACTCGACCGATCATCCTTGATCAATTTTCTGGAGATTGCATCGGTCGAGTTGTGTTTACACAGAACTCGACCGATGGAGTAATTGACCAAATCAATTTTCATTAGTCGGTCGAGTTTCTTCAGGACAAACTCGACCGATGGTATGAATATCGGCTTTGTCTTTTACTCTATCAGTCGAGTTACCCTTATTGAAACTCGACTGATTGCACTGTACGGAAAAGTGCAGAAAAGTGCTTCTAGCCGTTGTGGAGTTGCAACAAGTGAAAATAGATCCATTGTAAGCTACAAAATGGCTAGTTTTCATTCACAAGTGTTCCCAAAGGCTAAGAGGCATCCGCAACTATAAATAGGACCCCTTGGGCTTCATTCCAAGGTTGAGCATTCATTGCAAACTCTATGTGAGGTTCCTATTCTATAGTTGAGTGCTTCCTACAACCTCCTCTCTCTCTAAGATTAATCACTTGCTACATCCATTAGAGTGAGTAGGAAATCTATAAGAGAGCTAGTCCTATATGTATATCTTGTGAGGCTCTCACTTCCACCACCTCCTTTTCTCTCTTTCAATCATGAAGATGAAGGTTCTCTCTCTTATCTAAGAGAGGTGAAGAAGAACAAGGGAAGGCGTCCCTTGGTGAAGATCAAGGCTGAAGACTTGGAGCTAGAGTGGGTAAGACCTTGGTGAAGGAAGAAGACTCCTTGCTCAAGTGGGTAAGTCCTTGGTGGAAGCTTCTCCGAGTGAAGGTGAAGTCAAAGGCGGAAGATCTAAGAAGAGTGGGTAATTCCTGCAAGGTTGAAGACTTGTGCAAGAGTAGGTAAGTCCTTGGAAGAAGGCGAAAGACTCCTTACAAAGTGGGTAAGTCCTTGGTAAGGTTGAATATTCTTTGTATTGGATATGTATGTCCTTTGTTTGGTCATGTATTGTATGTATTATGAATGAATATAAGAGTGCAATAGTTTGGAAGTCCTAGAGGTTAACCTCTCTAGGCAAGTGGACTGACACACTTCTAGTTTGAAGTGTGGAACCACTCTAAATAGCTTGTCTCTTGGTGCATGTTGAATCTCTCTCATCCTTGCTATGCATGTTTTAGGTGCACTCAAATTGCCTATTTATCAACCTTATCTTGTCATATATATTGAAGGTTTAATGAGTTTTGTTTAAGTGCTTTCAGCTCTATTCACCCCCCTCTAGAGCATCTAATCACCCATCTAGGATCCAACAACAATGACATATAAGACTAGATTGTGGTGTTGGTTGATGACAAAATCTCATTAGTCATGATATCGAGATATCAAACCAAACACATAGGTACTTGTTAGAGAACAAGTGTACCGGACAGGCCCACTATGAGTTTGACACATGGAACCATGACATGGTAGTTACAGTCAGTTCTCACAGTGATGGTGATGAGTGTGATTCTTTGACCTGAAATCACTACACTCAACGCATGTCATTGGGTACACTTTGACATCATCAAACGCAGTCTTGAAACATGGGTTGTTATAAAGGTGATGATTGGGTGGCTTTAACACATGGGGCTTTTGAGGGGTGAGTGATAGATATGGGATTTGTCCCTCCTGGGGGAATTTGATATCCATGGCCACTTTATGAGTAGGATTGAGATAGGCGTGCACACACATTTGTGAATCAATATGTGATATTGATGTCATACATATGTCCTCCAATCTACTCTGAGATCAAGAAAGTGAATGAACATTGAAAGGATGATTGTTCCGTGCCTTGAGTTCATTCGGGATATCATTGACAAAGGAATTATACATTCACTGTAACACCATTCATGGATTATAGGATTGAATGTTGTTCTCCAACTTTCCTTTTCAGTTGGGTAGCACTGATGTGTGACTAGGAACCGCTCTTTGCTTGTGAAGTCATAAGTGTTATGGACTTTCACTGCCAACATGAAATGGGCCTGGAGGGTCACACACATAGGATTTAACCTGGAAGAGGAATTTATCCACAAATGATGTTTAGATTGATTGCTAAAGGAGCTTAGTAGTTTAATTAAACACTCAATCAATTGATATCCCAATATCATAGTGTTTAAGGTGTTGGACCAACTGATTAGAGTATCAAATTGATTGAAACTGCAATTGACTGATTCTGCGCAGTCTGCACTCCCAACTGATTGGCTCATATGGTGAACTGATCAGCTCAGGTTGGTGAACCGATCGGCTCATGTGATGAACCGATCGGCTCATGTGATGAACCGATCGGCTCAGGATAGGTTGAGACGATCAGTTCAAGGGTTGAATCGATTGGCTCAACTAGTCCAAACGAGCGAGTTGGGAAAGTTAAGTTTGTGAGAAATTTTCTTCGTTTCACTTGTCCAATGTGATTGGAACAAGGATTGGTATTTGGATCAATTCGAAACAAAAGAGGAAAAGTCAATCGGGAACTGACAAGGGTAGTGAACCGACTGGTTCAGAAGTGAACCGATCGGCTCAGGTGTCCCAACTGATCGGCTCAGGTCCCCAACCAATCGGTTCATGCTTGAAACGATCGGTTCAGCTGGCGCAGTTGGTTGTTTTGTGGAAAATCTCAAACCCTTATATTCCTGCTTTAATCCCACATTTCCCAGGCTAGAGAACCCTATCCCATGACCCTCCTATATATAGGGGTATTGGGGGCTTCTCAAGTACAACAACAACTCAGAACACCAGTTGCTCTACAAAATTGTCATTCTCTCTGGTTGTGGTAACCGAGAGAGCCTGAGCAAGTGCTACCCGATAAGGGAGGAACAATAAGGGAAAGACAACTGCAGAAAGGAAAATGGTGGCAGGAGAGTGTGTCGGTGACTAGTACGCCGATAAGAGGGTACGACTCCTTCCGGTGCCTTGTGCGACAAGGCGATCAGAGTTCCAGGTGGTCCATGTGGACTAATTCAGAGGCGGGAGATTTTTGCCGCTCGGAGGACAACTGTCAATCCTGACAGTCTCAGTGAGACCAGGAGCTGCACAGACACCATACACAAATGGAGGTGAAAACTGCGCAAGCCATGTGGTAACATCACCGAGCAAGCATCAGGACAAGGTATGTCTCTACAAACCATCCTTCCTACTGTAATAGACATTGACGTGATTCCTTTATATTGGGTTCGGGGAGAAGAAAATTTTTGTCTCCGTCACCTTCTTTGTCTCCCCTAAAACCCAACAACATATTGTTAACATCTAATTTAAAAATCTTATGGAAAGATAAATGTAAAGCTCAAAATCAAACAACATGTAAGTAACCGTTATTTAGTTTTAGAACAAAATAAAAAACAAAACATTAATAAACCCAAAATTCCCCAAGTAATAGCCAAAACCCCCAAAAGTTGCATCTTTATATCACATAGCATGTAATTAGTAAGATGTCATGGATGCATGTAGGATTCACATTATAAATAATACTAAATACAACCACAATAATTCACTTTTATGTGAATAACATGAATAACAAATGTAATCATAGAACTAAAGCTCTACATTCACCAAATTTTTAAAAACATCCAATCATTCTTACTCTATCTCCAACTAGGACAAAAAGCCAAAAAGAAAAGGTTTTAGGATAAAAGAACCCATAACCACCAAGAATAACCAATAACATAACCAAGATGGTAGGATATAGAGTAAATAGTAATCAGATATGGGTAGAGAAGGAGGACTTAAATGGATTCATCATAAATAAGGGTTATATGATGATTCTAGACATTAATCATCCAAATACAAACTACACCCACCAATATGTATCAACATGCATGAGTTCATCTCTAAGAATGCTAGCCTCTATCTCTAGTTGTATTCATGAGATTCAAAATAATATAAGTGACCCCTAGGGTGAAATGATGTAATATTCATAGACTATGATTATATAATATTGCATTTCATCACATAAATAACACACTTCAAGCTCCCACATCTGTTGAACTGGCCCATAAACAACTTGAAGCATCTACTTCAGCCACTAGGAACACACATAGACCCATGTAAAGAACACATTATGGACCACACTATCTGAAGTGATCCTTTCAAACACCATCAACATGCATGATTTCTTATCTGGAACAATCTGGATGCATCTCCTTGTGCACTCTACCCAAAGAGATCATTGTGACCCGACCCTAAGAACACATCAGGATCTTCTAGCAAATATTAGTGAGCCATTTGCCCAAAGCATACCTATCAAGGATCCACTGAAGCCCACAAATTGATATGCTTGCATCGATTCATCTATCTACTTGCATTGATCAATCCATCCATATTTACAGGTCAACTAAGGTTTTTTTTTTCAAGTCCAACCTTTTAGATATGATAGGCCAGTCAAGTTCGAGCATAGATTTTTTTCATTATTTGAAATATATGCAGCCATTATCACATAGCCTGATTTGAAAACAATTAAAATTAAATCCATAACATATTCAATTAATCACATGAGTCATGTAATCTTTGCTAACAAATAAATATTCAAGCAAAATAAGGTTCAGGGTCTTAAAGGTGTGGACTTTTCTTTCACCAATGGGTTTCTAGAAGGTGTTCATATTTTAGACCTTGTGGTAGTACTATGCCTAGGTATAATGACAATTGGACATAAAACATGGTTTATATAGTTAAATGAAACCTTATAAAATTGGTTTATAATCTTATTATTATATTTTTTCCAAGCTCACTTTGTTCACTAATCATTTGAGTTTATTTGTATCGTTGTGTACTTTTATCATTTTCATACCTTAAGGGCATGCCAAAAGATGATTCTTGATGTTATTGATGAACAACATGATTCACTGATCTATAACTCCATGAGTGCATACTTAATATTGTTGGAATTATTTCTTCTCATCTTTAAAATATTTCTTTCTTTCTAACAATGCACTATATATTGTTACTTTTGAGCTGCCCTTGGGTGTTTTGTAAAACACAATATGGTCTGAATTATGCAATTGTCATTACATTTATGCATTTTTTATATTTATGTGTGTTTGACACACTCAGGGACGAGCACATTTATTCATTTCTTGTTGATTCTCTACATGGGTTTAAAACTTTTAATAGGGACAGTCATGTCAACCTTTTTTTCTTTACAATTTATTTATGGTATAAAAATACAGATATAGAAGTAGTTTTGCGACAATTTAATTTACACTTGGTAAGAAACAATCAAGATGTCCAAGATTACCTAAGTGATTAAGGAGTCCTTGAGTCATTCTGATTAAAGGTAGTTTGTGTTTTATTTAAAATCCAACTAACATATATGTTTATTTACACTTCTCTTGCATTCTCTACTAGTAGAAGGCTATTTCTAAAAGATCTCTGAGTTTTCACCATTTAGTTCTCCATTTCAGGGAATATGAAGAAAGTCCATTTAAAGTAAACATGAATCTGCATAGCATTTTGCACTTAGGAGATAATGCTTAACTCTTGTTTTTGTCTCATTATGTCCAAACTAAAACTTGAATAAAATTATATTTTTATTTCATGTTTCTTATAAGGAGTATGCCTCTTTAAATAGGGAAGAGGCCCTACAAATGATAGAGATGAAGGGAAAGTATAAGAGACATAACAAACTAGTACATTTATGGAATGTGCAATAGAATACTAATTGACAATTATTTAGTACATCTATTGATAATAAATAAATATATTAATTTAAAATAAACTTAAATTAAGATAGACCAATATTGGCATTCTACAAAACCATAAACTAAAACACATCCACAAACTCAATATGGATAAAATAGGTAGTGTTAGAATATAAGCATAATATGCCTAAGCAATGGAATGGACATCATTAAGAAGTCATCAGTTTTTTCTGACACAATCTGGCAACTTTTCTTTAGTGAAGTGACATAAACGTCAATGTGATTTTGTATCATTAAAAACTTGATTTTTCACAAAATAGACGACACTTATATTATCACAGAAAAAGTGTAGTATTTTTAGTCATAATAACAGACATGCCATTAAGAAGATATCTTAAGCAAATGATCTCCATCATTGTTTTAGAAATATCTCTATATTCATCTCCCTATTAGATATTTTAGTGACATCTGGACTCTTACTACACCATGTAATAAGTGACGGTGATAAAAATAAACATAATGAAATCATATAGTGTCTAGTTGTTGTGCATTCAACCCAATCATGAATTTCAATATGCTTGAAGAGGTAAGATCTAAAATGTTGTTAAACAAAAATGACAATTGTATCATCCTTTTGACACACCAGACTAGTTAGATTGACAAGAAGTGCTCATCAACTAACTAAAAATTCCCACAAACTAAGAAATATCAATTCTAGTGAGTTTTAGGTAGATGAGTTTACCAACCACTTGCATGTATATAGTACAACATAGTAGAAGTCTTCCATCATTAGGAGTGATTCTTACATGAATCTCTATTGGGTTTCAACTAATCTATAATTTGAAATGGTTGCCCTATAAATTATTATAGTTATCTACATTTGTTAAGATATAATTCATTTCTTGAATATGAACACCCAACAAGTAACGCAAACCTCATAAATATTTAATTTGAAAATAGGAAACAAAGAACTTCTAAAGCTTAGTCATGCCAGCAATGTCATCTTCATTGATGTTGATGTCATTAACATAGAGGAGTAGAATGACCCATACTCTAGTCAGTGTCCTAACAAACATTTATTGGGCATGGCTAATATGTATATATCATGCAAGAAAGCTTTGAAACCAAATTCTAGAGATTTTTTATGCCCATAAATGTCTCTCTAAAGGAGATACACATGTCTTGAAGGAACTGTCAAATCTCATGGTTGTAAGTTGTATATGGTCTTTGCAAGCTCACCTTGTATAAAATCATTCATTACATTCAGTTGAAAAAAAGATCACTTGTGATAAGCTTCAACAACTACAAGAGAATGAAATTGTAGTCATATGAGAAGAGAGGAAAAAAGGTTCCTCATAGCATATGCTATGCTCTTGTGAAAATATGCCAACAATAAGATGAGCCTTGTATTTTCCCATTATTCCATCCCTATGTTGATTGACGTTCTATATCCATTTATAAATAATTGGTTTTACTACAGTGGAAAAATGAACAACTTTCCACTTACCTATCTACTCAAAGGCCTGAAACTCCTCATCCATAGCCTGCTAGCATTTTGGCTAACTTTTTCCATACTGATAGGTCAAATATGACTTAGTCTCTACATAAAAGTAAAATATAAAAATGCAAACTCAACACTAATACGATAATAAATGTCATTGTAATCCTTATATACATACCTTTAGGTGTCAACCATGATGCTATAGAGGGCCTAGGACCCAAAGTATCTGCACGACTAAGAGCAGGAATAATTTCTATGTTGATGGCATGAAAAATAGAACCAAAATCATTAAAATGTATTTCTAAATTATGAGTTTGAACAGGTGAGAAAGCCTTCAAAAGTTTTAATATAGAATTTGGATTTATGACTATGAGACATTCTCGTGTATCATGCATCAATACTCATCCAATCACAAAATCCTCCAAACTAATTAATAAGGGAATGCCATTGGTAGGTTTTTGAAGAAGACCTATATGGATAGAGATTGTGAATCATGAGACTCATCATAGTCTAGGTAACAAGGGATATCATCATTAAGAATTAATAAAATTTCTATGGAAATCTCAACAATGTGATAAGGTTTGTTTTTTTCCATACCAATCTATTAATGATCATCCTGGCAAGAGGCCTTCCATTAAGGGTCATGATCCGATAACATATAGTGCATATTTAATATGTTATAAATTCATGCATTATCAAGTCTAAGATTCCTGATACACTTTTGATATTGGGTATAAAGCCAATCGTTAAAAATGTCATATATATAAGGTAACCCTAAATGTTTCTTCATTATGTTTATAATGGTATACCTTGAATATTCATCAATAAAAATCAGATAGTTTAGAAAATCAATTAGAGAATTAGTTAGTGTTGGAACTAAAATATCAAAATGTACTAGATCAAACATGGAATGTGATTAATAAATTGATTTAAGAAAAAGGTATTAGCAATTGTTTCTCTAGTTTTTAGCTAATACAAGGACTTACTTCAGAAGAATTAAAATGTCTTAAGACCTTCGAATCAAGAATAATTTTAAGATGTAACTCTAAAATCTGGCCCATACATAGATGCCAAAGAGAAACTAGAGATAAAGTGGAAATAGAGTCTACAATATATGAAGGAGAGAATCAAATAGACAATTGATCAACCCAATCTAACTATCACTATGATATTCTCAACCAATGACATCCTTTATGCCAGGATCGTACACAATACAAATGAATTATATTTTAATCCATAACAGAAGATACAAAAAATGATCGTATGAGTAGAACAAAAGGTATAGTGAATTGTTCTCTTTTATTTTAAAGTGTCCCAATTTTCTTAATGGGAAAAGATGCTCTTCCAGAAGTGTGACTAAGGGTCATATGTGTACCAAGAGTGCATATGATATGAGAAAGATATAATCATTAGTCATATGTCTAGGGTGGGGCAAATTCCATATAATAAATGCCATGATTTAAACAATTTCCTTAAAATGTGGATGATTCTATGTAAGTTTGAATCAACAAATTGTATGTTTTATAGCATTAGAGAAATGTAATTAATTTGGGTGAAGGTGAGGTTGTTATAGAGGTTTTTTTTTCTATAATTCATCTATCCTCTTATAAGGATGTGGACTCCTAACAACTTGTCTTGTTGTGGTCTATTTTCTTGAAGTACACACATGTCTTTAAATTATCAACTTTTGAAGAGTAAATTGATAACAAATTGTTGAGATGGCCTTCTCAATGGATAGAAAGAACATGGATCAATACAAGTCAATCGCAAGAAGAGGATAAAAATGTTCATACATGTCTCAACAACTATCATTTCCAACAGCACATCCTTGTAATGGAAGATGTTCAATGGAAATGAGTTGTTGTGTCATAGTTTGGAATTTTGAGTGGGGACTAATAGTAAACTGATGTAGATCCCATAGATCATACCAATAGTGTAGATTCACTGTGAGTGCACACAACTTTTGCATGTAGAATATAGAGAAAGACATGTGTACTCCACATGACTTGCTAGATGAAACTGATATACTACTGGCTCTCCTTGAAATGTGATATAAGGTCACACCGCACTTGATATTTATGAGAATAACTTTTACCAACAAAACTGTGAGAAATATTAGTCTAGAAGTGATTTGCAGAAGTTTTTCTATTCCAATAATTATTAGTTTAAGATATGAGATCTAAAATATTTTTCATGAAGTTTCAATTTAAAATAGATTGGATTGTATACATTCAAGGGACGATTCATGTCACCTCCTTGCCTATTTCATCAAGATGGCCCTCTTGGATGAGGCCTGATAGAATGATCTCGATACACGAAACCACACAATCCATTTGGAAACTTCATAAAGAAATATGTTACATAAGGGAATAAAATCCCTTTCTCATTCCGTTCTGATCTTAGTAAGACTAATACCTTACAATATCAACAGGAGGAGGGTGAAGAAATATGATAACTAAGGGGAAAGATTATCACTAGAAGTGATAATGATCAATTGCCAAAAGTTTTACAAAGGATAAAAAAATAAGATATATGGAAGGAAAAAATGAATGGGTTTACAACGATAACAACAAGATAGTTGTCCCTATTTTACAACTTTGATAACATGATAGTTCCTATAAAAGTATATTATATGACATATTTTTTAAATGGAGTATACCTCTTTATACGCAGAAGTCAACCATCTTTACAATGAGAAATGTGAGGGATGTAAGGAAATACCAAGAAACATAAGGAGAAAAATATATACAACAGATGTGAAACTAAAACAAAGGGTCTATCTACATATATGCAAATGACGTGAATATTAATTTACAAACAATGATATATTACTTGCGGTCAATTAGTATTTGCATTGTATTAAATTAGAAATTCACACAAGCATAGAGACACATACGAATAAAAAACTATTAACCCATGTAAGGGACAATGTTGATGTTTTGAGATCTTCACTATGAAGGAAAATTGAGGCATGTTTGATTAGTCTTCTTGGCCTAATTAGAAACGTGAGGCTCTTTGATACTCAAATTTGGTTTGTTTGAGGGTGACATATGGACTGGTTGACATTCAATTTGTCTTTATGGTTGTGATTATAGAGAACTTTTGAGATTTTATCTGTCTGGGTATGAATAGATGTAAAGAGTATTTTGAAATTCAAACATGTTTTAAGATCTTTTCTTTGCTTTCACTTTGGCATTACTCCTTCCTAAATGTTTTCTCTATTTTCTTGTGTAGATGAATTGAAACCGTCATGGTATGTGGGTCCATGGCTAAATACCCCATTCTTCTAAGAGATAGTCAATGATATTGTATTGTTAGTAAAAGTGTTGGTTGTACTAGTAGTATAAGGAGTTGTCTAATAATAGAAGGATAAAAGAAGACACAACACGTGCCAACCTTTATTTGTTTTGCTAAATTTTACACTATTACATCCTCCTTGGTTTCAGCCCAACAAGCATCTCTCTCTCTACGTGTCTGTGTGTGTGTTCAGGCACATATCTAGATGGGGGGGGGGACCGGGGCTGAAGCCCCTCCCCCCCCCCACCCCACACACAAATGAAGACCCATGTATTTATAGATATGGAATGTAACACGTTTTTCGGATCAAACTTCAGATACAAAACTAGCTGGATTGATTTTAGGGTGCTATTTGTAAAAAAGTTGCATATGTTCCGATTTTGACTAAAGCATAATTTTTTAAACTCATTTAACTCAGCCCCCCGCCTCTCAAAACAATTAAAATCAAGCCCTTCTAACTCAGCCCGCCTATTGACAATATCTAGATCCACCCATGTGTGTGTGTGTGTTTTTTTTTTTTCGGGTTAACCGTTTTTTCATAAGAAAGTAGGTAAGGGCATCTGCTACAATATGCAATTAATTGTAGCTAACATACTCGTTGCACACCTGTGACGAATCCATAACCAACGAAAAGGCTAGTCTTTAAAGACACACCGCGTAAGAAAGTTAAATCAATTAAAATTACAAGGAACCTTGATGGTCGTCCTTGTCATTCCTTGCATGTATTGGTGCATTCTCTGTTATTTTTTGGTTTCTTGCTTTTATAAATCCATAGCTACAGATGTAAGTCCGATACCAAGATCAAATTCTACTAGAAAGAATGGTAAGAAATAACAGTAGAGGCTAATAACGACCCATTATATTTTGAACAGAAGGAGAAAAATTCAGTGACCATGGATGGAGGAATCGATAGAAACTTCGATGCATACCTCGGCATGGTGCCTTTCCCATCGTGTAAGGAAGAGGGTACAAGAAGTAGATTGGTTTTGGTCTGTTTTGTTTGAAGAAAGGTTCGATGAACATAAGACATTTAAATTATACAAGGACTTGTGTGCAATTACAAAAAGTAATGGAGAAAATTGCATTCAACACTCTCAACAGGCTTTATAAATGAGTCTTTTTATAGAATATAAAATTTTAAAAAGAAAAGATATAAGTGTAGTGTACATATACATGGACTTATTTGTAACTCTAAAAAATAATAGAGAAAATTGTATTCAGCCTCCTCCGTGGGCTTCTTATATACTGTAGATGAGTCTCCTCATATAATATAAAATTAAAAAAAAGACAAAAGTGTAGTATACAAACACAAACTAGTTTGTAATTCAAAAAAATGTTAGAGAAAATTTTATTCATTCCCCGGGATCGTTCTTATACAATATTAATGAGTCTCATTATACAATATAAAACTTTTAAAAGAAAAAATAAAAGTATTGTGTACAAACACAGGGACGGATTTGTATTTAAAAAATAATAATTTTTGTTTGTATAGTATATATGGTGACACATCACATTTAAAATGTGATACACACAATTACTCGCCAAATAATGCCCCCTCAACGCACTGTTTTCTAATAAACAATAAACAATAACGAAATTGGTGACAATTATTACATATATTAGAAACGTAAAGAGAAAAAAAATCTGAATTGTGTGCCAAGCAGGTACCTTAGTTGCTGGAAAAGCAAACACATGTATGTCAGCTGCCTTATTAGAAATGTCAAAAGAAAAGAAAATCTAAAGCGTGTGCCAAGTAGGCACACAGACACGTAAAAAGCAAACACACAGATACTGGCAGTGGCGTAGCCACAGCCAGGCACCATTAGGCAAGTGCCCGACCCAGTTTTACAAAACAATCTATAATTTACGTTTAAGAAATCCATTTTCGTGAATTTAGATAGTCAGTGCCCACCCCAATAATGCTCGTGCCCAGTTGAATTGCCTCGTTCTTTGACTTGTCCTTTATGCGTGCCTTTTCCTTTTCCCATCTAACTGATCTTGTATTCATTTGTTATTCACAACGATGCAATCACATGGCTTTTAATTGTGATAGCATCTTTCTGTTTTCCTAGACAAAGAATTAATGTTGACTAACCATTGAATGGTAAATAACTTTCCGTTTTGTAGTTTCCAATTAAATAGTTGTACATATTATTAATATGTATTCTACCACAATAGTTGTGCATATTATTAATATATATTGTGCCACATTTTTCTAAATAAATTATAGTTTCCTATAACTATTACCAAGTGCATACATTTTCTTTCGAACAAAAAATTTATAATTATAGTATTGGCAAAGTTACTATCTCATTATTATGTATACAAGACAATTCTACCATTTCTAGTATAGTAAGTTTGACTCATAAACTTCTAACTCTCAGTTTTATGTTACTATTTTTGTAGTTTTATTTTTCTCCTGTGTAGAAATCAGAGACTACAAAGATGTGTGATTTATTTTTATCGGAGTAATACTAGTGTATGACACATATCTCTCGCCGCTAAATGATGTTGTTATAAAGGATGTATGTTACAATAATAGAATTGATCCTCACACTCACAATGTTCTAGTAGCATCTGAAGACTGCGTATTGGAAGTATTGTTGTTTGTTTGAGAAGTGCACAAAGTTCTTCATACGGTAACCACTTTTCTATTTACATTTTGTTGTTTACACTTGTTTGAAGTTACTAGTTGTGCCTACTACTATACACTAAAGTTCCGTTAAAAACATTTTATTCATCAAATATTTGTAAGATGATATTTAAAAGTTTCTTAATGTGTATGATGTTTCTTATTTCTTGCATCATTCACTGTCGACATTGCAGTTATTTTAGTCTATCATGAAAAGATTTTATAAGAGAAAGTCTCCTCATGAACAACAACCAACTGAGAATTCTAATAACAGTTGTGATGTACATGCATCAATTTCTTCAAAGACCCATCAAATAGAACTGGACTTAAAAGAAATGATTTTTGATCCGGGGTTGAGGCCAAATATATCAAGTTTTGATGTCAATGTTCAAGATAATATTCGTAGGGCTTACTTACATAATGGTCCTTGTCAACCTAAAGGCCATAAATTCCCATCTACTCATTTTGGAAATGAATCTCGTCGTTTTAATCCATCATGGTTTAATGAGTATCCTAACTGGTTGGAATACAGTATAGATAAAAATGCTACTTTTTATCTTTATTGTTATCTTTTTCCCCAAACTGGCCATGATCCGACATTTGTTAGCAGAGGATATATGAATTGGAAAGATAAAAAGGGATTAGACAGACATGTTGGTAACTTTTCTAGTGCTCATAATAATGCAAGAACTATGTGTGAATGTCTAATGAAACAAGATCAAAACATTAAAGTTGCATTGTTTAAACAAGATGAGGAAATCAAGAAAGAGTATTGTACACGATTACAAGCATCAATTTATTGTGTTCGGTATCTTTTGAATCAAGGACTAGCATTCTGTGGCCATAATGAAAGTATGGATTCACTAAATAGAGGAAACTTTCTAGAGCTACTGCAATTTTTGGCTTCTCACAATGAAAATATTGATAAAGTGGTTTTAGATAAGGCTCCTGGGAATGTGGAGTTAACTTCGCCAGACATCCAAAAAGACATTTGTAATGTCATTTCCATTGAAATAAGAGACCGAATCATAAAGGAAATTGGAAATGATTCATTCACCATTTTGGTTGATGAAGCACGAGATGCATCCATAAAAGAACAAATGGCCATAGTTTTAAGATATGTTAATACAAGAGGAGAGGTGATTGAGAGGTTTGTTGAGATTCTACGTCTAACCGATACAAGTTCCATATCTCTTAAGACAACAATTGATTCATTTTTTAGTACAACAAAACTTAGTATTTCATAGTTACGAGGCCAAGGATATGATGGAGCTAGTAATATGAAGGGGAAATTCAATGGGTTGAAAAGTCTGATCTTGAGAGAAAACACTTTTGCATTCTACATCCATTGTTTTTCTCATCAGCTTCAATTATCTCTTGTTGCTGTAGCTGAAAGTCATCCACTTGTAGAATCATTATTTGAGTCTATTTCAAACATTTTGAATATAGTGGGTGGCTCATGTAAGAGACGTGACTCTCTTCGAGTGAAAGAAGTTGAAAGATTGGATGATGAGTTGAATTCTAGGGAGCTCAGAATTGGAACCGGATTAAACTAAGAACTTGGTATAAAAAGAGAAACGGATACACGGTGGAGCTCACATTATGCATCTTTAATCAACTTTATTCGTTTATTTTCTTCAATCATTGGGGTTCTGGATATAATTATGGATGACGGAAAATATGCAAAACAAAGAGGCCTTGCAAATATCTTTTCTTGTCAAATTCAAAGATTTGAGTTTGTCTTTCTTTTGCATTTGATGAAATTAGTTTTGGCAAAAACTCATGAATTGTCACAGGCGTTACAAAGAAAAAGACCAGAATATTGTAAATTCTATTACACTGGTAAAGTTGTCAAAACAACAATTGCATTCTTTAAGAACTGAAGATGATCAGTGGGAGATATTTATTGGAATCGTTGTTGAATTTTGTAAGAAACATGGGATAGATATTCCAAACATGGATGATGTTTTTTCTCCATCTGGGAGATCAAGAAGAAAGTTAGAAAAGGTTACCAATCTGCATCATTATCGATTTGAGATCTTCAACACCATAATTGATTGGATGCTAACTGAGTTGGATGATCATTTTAATGAGACTAATACCGAGTTACTTCTATGTATTGCATGCCTCGATCCAAGTAATGAATTCCTCTCATTTGATAAACAGAAATTATTACGACTTGCAAAATTTTATCTTTCTGATTTTTCTGAATTAGATCTTGGGAAACTTGATACACAATTGGATACATATATTCTAGATGTCCGGTCTTCTGGTGATTTCTCACAATTGAAAGGAATTGACAAACATGCTCAAAAATTAGTTGAGGTTAAGAAAGATAAAGATTTTCCTTTGGTGTTTAACCTTTTAAAATTAGCTCTACTTCTCCCAGTTGCAACGACTACAGTGGAAAGATTTTTCTCAGCTATGAAGATTATTAAAATTCGTCTATGTAACAAGATGGAGGATACTTGGCTTAATGATTGTCTGATTCCTTACATTGAAAAGGACATTTTTTCTACCATTGACAATGACATCATTGTCAAACATTTTCAAAGAATATCTAGTCGTCGATGACAACTTTAATGTATCTATTATAGTTGTTCTATTTTTATTATTTCAAATATTATTTGGTAATCTTGATTTTTTTTTAATATTGATTTTAGGATTGTGATTTTTTTCATTGAAAAATGATCATATTTGGAGTATCACATTGTATGGTGCCCCCCTGATAAAAATTCCTGGCTTCGCCACTGGACACTGGTACACAAACACGTAAAAAACAAACACACAGACACATCACTTACCTTTATTTACAAGTATAAAGATAACAAGTGGTACCTTCTACTGCCCATTTAGTACACACTAAATCTGGAAAGTAAATCTACATACTATTCCAGTCCTTGTATACACGACACTACAAAAAACTGGGCCATTATTCACGGGAGAGTCATGTCACAAACCCCTCTCTACAGGCCCTCAGAAATAGGGACGGTTGAGGGTCTGGCCCTCACAAATGGTCCGTGAAGAGAACTCACGTGACAAATACCAGTGGCCCTCACAAATACAATTGTGAGGGACTATTTAGCCTTCATAAATACATTTTTGAGGGACTATTTAGCCTTCATAAATACATTTTTGAGGGACTATTTAGCCTTCATAAATACATTTTTAAGGGATTATTTAGCCTTCATGAATACATTTTTGAGGGACTATTTAGCCTTCATGAATACATTTTTGAGGGACTTGATGGTCCTGGAGAATATATTTTTGAGGGGCTATGTGGTAGTCATGAATGCCATTTTGATGGTCAATCTGGACCTTCATCAATATATTTATGAGGGACTACTGTAAATGATTTGGTTATTGATTATTGAATGATTTATTAAATGTTAATTAATTGTTACTATAGTGAATATCAAATTTTAAATGAAAACTTTGTATACATAACCTCAAGAAATATTTTTATACTAATTCACATGACATCATAAGAAGATTCAATACCAAAATGACACATAAAAATGTTAAATCACCTCAAACCAATTTTTGATATTGAAGCAAAATATTATCCATACATTGCGTGCTCAACGTTGATATAAATAAAGAGTACATATGGTTTTAAAATTTGAGATTGATGACAATGAACATATCATGCTAGAAACTCTTAAGATCTATAATGTCTCCATATTCCTTCAAATGGTGTGGTGCTCTTCATCAATGCCAGGCCTCATACAGTTAGGTACTTGAATATTCTTCTCCTAAAAATGACAAATCATTATACTCATAGAATTTAAAGTTAATACACAAATCATAGTACAACAAATAACTTACCCTTATATTTCGGTTTTGGTCTACTCCAAGGCGCATTGTCGGTCGAAATGCATCATTAAAAGCAATTCTACCCTATCAATATAAATACAAAAAGGAATCAGAGCGAGTGCGAAGCAGAGAAAAATGTAAGTGAACCAACATAGCAGCAACATGCACCCGTAAACTAAAATTATGGTTGAGCTCAGTAACTAATACATAATTGAAAAAACTCAGTGGGTTAGTTAAATAGTACATGCCTATATCTCTGTTGACTGCACTTAGTTTCTTTCATAAGTGAGATGCATCTACACATACAAAAAGAGGACGATCCTCTCATGATTAACCACATGAACATTATTTTGCAGAAAAACTTCACATTATTGATGAGCATGAATAAAACTCTATCTATACACAAGCCTATATCTCATTCCAACTTCCATGCAGTTGGATCGTAGAGTTTAAACATTAGAACAGACTCCAGTAGACAATTTAACATTAGAACCTCAATTACTGCAGCAAGTTGCTGCTTCCACTCTAGCAACCACCCCCTCTCTCCCTCCACAACCTCTTAACACCTACACATTCTACTCTTGAACCATCTTTAGCATAGCAGCAAGCTGATGCTTCCACATCAGCCAACAACCACCCCAAGAAACCACCTCCACATCAGCAACATGCTACTACTTCCTCCCATCTCCTAGAAACCACCTACAAATCTACAGACCACCCAATCTTCCATCATAACATCATCATCTCCTAGCAGCATGCAACTGCACACCACCACCAGCCCACACCATCAGCCACCACCAACAGCCCGCACCATCAGCCACCACCAACACCTACACATCAGCACTCCCACCCACCAGCCAACACCACCACCACCATCCAACATCCACCACCACCACCATCCAACATCCACCACCATCAATCCTAAGGGTTTTTGGAAACCAAAGGGAGGCTGCAGCTTTATCCTCAATTGAGATGTTAATTGAGAAGTTAAAGGAATTTCACAACCACGAGCTACGAGGATAAGATATGAAGATTAATAATATGTAGTAGGAATTGCACAACCACGAGGACAACATAACATACCTAGAAGATTTGGGACCTAACGAACTTGTATCATCAGTGTGCTTACATATATTAGAGATATTAGCAGCATGAAGTATATGAAGAAACTGACATCTTTAATTTGAATTGATAACTATGGGAGAATCAGGGACAACAAAATTAACATGAAGAAAATGAAACAACAGTAAGAGGAAGACAAGTACGAATTGGTGAGAGAAAATGGGATAAAAAGAGCATGCAAATGGTAGAAGTTCTGTAGGAAGAAGTCAGAATAAGACAAACCAAGGGCAGTAAAAGGAGATTGAAAGAGGAAGAATCAACAAAATAAAATAAAAAACAGCAGTAGCAGGTGCTGAATTAGAAAATATAGAGGAAGGAATAGGTCAGTGAAAATAAATGGAAACATGCAAACAACAGTGGCTAAGAGAGGAGATTTAGGAGGAAGAAATCAGAAAAAGAAAATTAGATATGTAAATAGTAGTAGTAGATTTCGTAGCAGGATGTATAGGACAAATTTGAAAAAGAAAATATGCACATGCTTGCATAGTAGTAGGAGGGAATATAGGATGAATAACTCAGAAAAAACATAGCAGCAGGACGCAGGAATAAGATGCAGGAGAATGGATAAAAAAAGAAAAGAGAAAGAAGCAAGAACAATAAAAATATGAAAAAGTAGAAAAAACTTAACAAACAGCGCTATGAGGACATACCAATTTGGCCCAAATCAATCCTCATTTCCCCAAATCAGACCTGATTTTCCTCAGAGCAGACCTAATTTGCCAAAATTTGACCTGATTTACTCTAAATCAGACCTATATCAACCATGCAATGACTGAAGGTGATCTAATTTGACCAAATCTAGACTCGATTCATGCTAGTTTAGCCTTTAAATTGCATAATTTGGGCCTAAAATGCCTTAAACGCCCACTTCATGTAGATAAGCTGAAATGAATTACTTACAGGATTTAAACGCTGATTTCTTGGTGTGAAAGACACCGATGAAGATGTGGTTGGTGTGTTCTGCATTTGAGGATAACTTTGTCGATTATTACCAGAAGAAGGGGACCAACTTTCAACTGCAGCCTTTAATAAAGTGTACATGTTAATATTCTTATGTGTATGAATATTGAAAATAATCTATAGCTGTAATGAGTTACCTGTGGCGCAAAGATCCGTGGATGTCCACTGCCTTGTATGGAAAGCCTGCCTACTCCATTCTCCCTTGAATTGGCTTGTATGGAAAGTCTACCTACTCTAGTCTCCCTTGAATTGCTTGGTCTAGAAAGTCTTCCTAAGCCATCTCCGCTTGAATTATTTTGGCTGGGAAACATGCCTACATCTGCACCATTACTTGTATTGTCTTGTATGTGAAAAGAACCCACATCCGACCTATTTGTGCCACTTTGCATGTGTAAGACACCTGTAGTATTCTGATTGGGATATTCAGCTGCACAATCAACATTAATACCGCCATCCTATAACAAATACATCAACAATGTCAAAAAAAAATTATATATTACATTGACATAGACAACTGAATCTGAGTTACCTGTGATTGATTATACCAAGTCATTAATTGGGAGACGGAGTTCTTCAATCCATTTACTGTTTCTTCAAGTTCCTTAAGTTTATCCTGAAATAGAAAACAAATTACAAACATCAATCTAATAGACTAGTTGTAACTAATAGTTCAAGTTTAGATTCTCTCCAACATACATCCTTTGCATTGCTTTCCTCAAGAAGCATTTCATATCTTATATGGGGAGCTTTTCCCCTATGTCCTATCTCTTTGTGCCCAATTCCAACACCTCGGTTCCTAGCCTTTTTGGAAGGATTTAAAACTTGCAAATAAGCAGCACGTGTTAGATTATCAACACTTCTAGGATCTATTTCTTCTTGGTTTGCTACTTGGTTTTCCACGATATCAGAGATTTCAAGCTGTAATTAGAAAGCATCATAAAAGGAAAGCTTAAATTGAGATATCTAAGCATATGTAGCTTTGTAGACATAATAGGAAAACAAATATCCATTTTCTAACCACTTGTGGGCTTTTGTCGTAAACTTTTTCCAAAAATTTGTTAAGAGGCACAACGGGTTGATCTTCACTGACCTACACATGATAGATAACATAATAATTGTCCATGTTATATGTTCAACTCCTACTAAGAAAGACAAGTGTCCATTATTAATACCATTTCTTCCCGATAACAACTCCATGGCTTTGATCCTGTGGTATGATCCATCACTTTTTTTGCTCTGTTTGCCTTGTTGATCTCGGAAATTTTCTAAACCATAAGAAACATATAATTAGAAAAAGTAGATAGGTATACATGCAAGTTATATGAAACCATCCTCAATATAAGCAAGCCAATAGCTGGATGTGGAAGAACATCCTCAATATAAGAGATAGATATCTCTCTAATGTCCAATTCCACATTGGAAAGGGGACTGATGTGAAGTGTGGAGTTAATTTTATGTTCTTGTTTGTCTTTATAGCATGTATTTGATATGTACTATATATGCGGTGATTGGATAAAGTAAATGTGTTTATACATACAAGATCCCTCAATCAAAATATCAAAGTCTTAGATGCTTTCCAAAAAGTAGACCACATGAAAAGCTTGATTGACCACGCGTAGGTTCCACCTCCATGGGGTGCTTCGTCTATATCGTAGAAATGTGATGGTAATAATGTAGGTTCCACCTCTACAGGGTGCATTATTATTGTGTCGACTTTTGGGTCAGGCTTGACTGGTGATTCTTAGAGCATCTGGGCCCAGAAGCATGCATATTATGTCAAGGGGTTGTACATATCATCTATCTAGAATTTCATATGATGCAAGTGGCAAGAGTTTCCTACCTTGATGGTTGACAACCATTGTACCTTAGACTTCTCGGTTCCCCATTCTTTAACAAGATTTTTAAACTGGTCCATATCTATGGAAGCATTTTTCTCAACTTTCTTCATCATCAATTCTGGTTCAATCTTGTACTTTTCATAGTAATCTTTCTTTACACGTGCCCTCCACACTGATATCCCTTTGCTAATGTGTTCATCAATGTGATTCCATGCATTAGGGTGACTGCCTAAATCAAAGTATTTCTACAAAAACATAGAAAATATTACTTTAGATATAACAATCATACAATTTGTTGGTCTTTTTATGAAAAAGATTACCTCAATAAATGATTTTCTATCTGCAAAAGCTTGTTCTGGTTGTTCATTCCACTTCAAGTCTAGATGCCATATGTGTGGTTTCCTTGCTAGCATATGACAATAACGATTCAATTTGGCACCATTCTCCCCAATAGCATTTCCTTCATCATCCCATTGGACCTTGTGACGTGGCTGCCCTTGCTTAGGAAGTAGGCTTTGCTCACTTGCAGGCCCACGTCCATACTTCCTATTCTCATGTTCATCCTCAACATTTTCTTCAACTATTACATCATTTTCAATATTGTTGGACAGTAGAGTAGGTTCGTCCTCACAATTTTCTTCAATTGTGGATGGAGGGACAGCAATAGGTTGACTGGGTGTGTTGTTACAAGTAGATCTAGTGAATCTTCTTCCTGCCATCCTTCAATTGACAAGGAAAAAAAATTAGATTATTAGTGCAGAAATGTCAGTAACAAAAGTAGTAGCTACATTTGAAAAACAAATAAATTGCGGAGAATATGAGACACCAACATATGAATATTCATCATTTGAAAAATATATAACTTGTAGAGTACCTTGGTTTCATATCCCAAAAAAGAATAATGATGTCCTACTTGCTGGTATATGAAACAAGACTAAATAAATTGCAAAGAATATGCCATATAGTAACAGTTTGCCAAAAAAATGCAATACAACATATTCCCCAAGTAAATTATTCTAGACTTGCAAACAAAACAGACAGATTAATGAACTAAACATTAGCCCCATCATTCTTTTTTTTAGTTCTATCAACAAAAGATCCCCCGGTGTCACTCCTCGTCCAAGACACATCACTAGTTACACCACCATCAGATTGTAAACCAGTCAAACAATTCTCAATAAGAGGTACTTCAGAATAATCTTTAGGAGGATGCTTTAGCACTGTGCACCAATCATCATCATTAGGATCCTTCACATAAAAGCATTGCAATGCTTGAGAAGCCAGGATAAACGGTTCCTCCTTTTTTTTTATCCTTGAAGTGTTGATTTGTGTGAACCCATACTCATCAATTCGCAACCCGTTAGAAGTGCTTTCATCATACCAAGAACATCTGAATAACGGAACTTTGATTCCTGGACCATAAGTTAGCTCAATAACCTCCTCTAAGTAGCCATAGTACGTGACTTCAACATTTATAGGATTTCGATCTCTACCACTTGAATAACTTAAAGTGTCAGCACACAAATACACTCCACTATTTTTTGTAGTACATGTACTTTCAATGGGCTTTGAACGGAAACGATATCCATTGACCAAAAATCCTTCATAAGACATTCCCTCAACACAAGGGCCTTGCGATAACCATCTCAAATCATCGCTAATACTGTTCGGCCTAATCTCTCGCATTTGCATTACCTTCATAAAAAAGTAAAACATTAATGTAATCTACACTAACTTGAACATTAAGAGTGACAACAATATTTATGTTTGAGACTTACATGCTCTTTCAACCACTTAGAGAACTCCTTTGCATGTTTTGTTTCTAGGGTCCGTGGGGCAATGTTGGGTTCCATATCTTGAAGAATACACATGTGTTCACTGCTTTATAAGAAGTGTCTAAATTAATGTACAACATATATACAAATATCAACAAGAATTTTAGGACGTAATTAAATCTTACCTTCTGTAAACATCCAATTCCTCTTTATTGAAAAGGACATAACAATGGGCTTGTTCCAAAGTGTGGATGTCGAAATTTCTTGACACTCCAACTCTAATTGGAGATCCATCAAAATTATGAGGAGTGCGGATCAGTTTTGTCTCAAAATTATGCAAGTACCTACCACAAAATGTCAAACTTTCTTCAGCTAAATAGCAACTAGCAATATAACCAGCCGGTTTAGCTTTGTTTCTTACATACTTCTTCAATTTCTTCAAGTATCTCTCTATTGGGTACATCCACCTAGTTCGGACAGATCCGGCTTGCCTGGCTTCATAAGCTAAATGAATGGGCAAATGCATCATGATGGTGAAGAAAGAAGGAGGGAAGATTCTCTCCAACTGGCAAAGAGTAACAACAATTTCTTGTTCCAATTCTTTGAATTCCTCCACATCAATAATGTTAGAGCAAAGCTTGTTGAAAAATGAGCACAAATTAGCAATAGGCTTGTACACATCTAAGCTTATGCAATGTCTCAAGGCAACAGGTAGAAGTTGATGCATAAGAACATGACAATCATGACTTTTCAGCCCAACAAGTTTTCTATCAGATTTGCTAACACACCTAGATATGTTAGAAGAATAGCCATCAGGAACTTTCAACTTTTCTAACACAGATAGGAACTAATCTTTCTGCGCATTAGTCATGGTGTAAGATGTTGGAGGCAAGTAATAGCGGTCACCTGCATCTACTGGCCATAAATCTCTTCGAATGCACATTTTCTTCAAATCTTGACGAGCTTGTAAGTTGTCTTTACTTTTCTTAGAATCACCCAATAATGTGTTTAAAATATTCTCGAACACATTCTTTTCTATGTGCATCACATCCAGATTGTGTCTAACAGATAAATACTTCCAATAAGGTAGCTGAAAAAAGATGCTTATCTTATTCCAACCAGGAGGTAATGGTTGAATTTGATCTCCAAGCCTCTTGCGCTTATTCATTTTTCCAAATGTGATATTTTCATACCCATCAAATTGCCTCAGTATATCTTCTCCAGATAGTGGCTTAGGTGGAAGTCGAAAATCTTTTTCACCATCAAAAGTTTTCCTATCACGTCTATACGGATGATTCATTGGAAGAAAACGTCGATGGAAACCATAGCATTGCTTTTTCCCATACTGTAACCATTTTGATACAGTCTCCACATTACAACAAGGACATCCCAAATCTTTCTTACCTTTAGTGCTCCAACCAGATAAGTCACCATATGCTGGGAAATCGTTAATGGTCCATAAAATCATTGCCCGCATAGTGAAGTTCCTTTTTCTATATGCATCATAAACTTTGACTCCAAGCTCCCAAAGTAGTTGCAACTCCTCAATTAATGGCTCCAAGTATACATCAAGGTCATTGCCAACCATATGTGGACCTGGGATTAATAGGGACATCATAATAAATTGTTCTTTCATAAGAAGCCAAGGCGGAAGATTGAGAGGTGTCACCAACACAGGCCAGATGCTATGTGATGCACTCATATTGCCAAATGCATTAAATCCATCTGTTGCTAATGCCAATCTAACATTGCGTGGTTCAGCAGCAAAGTCTGGATACCTGGCATCAATAGACAACCATTCTGGTGTGTCTGAAGGATGATGAATACGACCATCCTTGCCTTTTACTTCTGATGGCCAAATCATGTCTTTAGAAATAGATGAAGACATATAGAGCCTCTCTAACTGAGGTATCAAAGGGAAGTGATACATGAACTTAGCAGCTACCTTCTTTCCCTTTGTTTTGTATTGCTTTTCATTCCATCTTGAAGCACCACAAGTATCACAATTTCCTTTTGAAGCTGCATCTTTGCGAAAAAGCATGCAATTATTTGTACATACGTCTATAGTAGAATGATCAAGTCGTAAATCCTTCACGATCGCATTTGCTTCATAGTACGTCTCTGGGAATAGACAATTTTCTTCCGGAAATCCTGAAACAATCAAATGTAACAACTTTGTGAAAGAATCGTTGGACCATCCAAATTCCTCCTTCAGAAATAGCAAGGCAACCAAATACGATAGCTTAGAATGACTTGTGCAACCTCTATAGAGTGGTTGATCTGCCTCTTTTAGTAGCTTGTAAAATCTTTGTGCATCTACATTTGCAGGTTCCTCTGTAGCTTCAGTAGAGTGGTCATTTGTTGTGTCACCCATACCAAACAAATCCTCCAACATCTGATGCATATTGTCGGTGCTAGGCATGTTTGGTGCCACAATAGGATTGCTCCTACCAATCACCTCCCCATGAAACGTCCAAACATCATAGCTATGTACAAATCCTTTTTGTAATACATGTGAGAATACCTCCTCCTCTGTTTTAAGGTATCTGTTCAAACATACCTTGCAAGGACATATTAATTTCCCATGTCTAGTTGGTCTCTGATGGATAAGAGCAAACTCAATGAACTTTCGTAACCCTGCCTTGAATACATCACTTCGCACTCTGTTCCCAATATACATCCAGCTCCGATCTATTAGAAAATCCATCTACATGAAGGAAAATATATAATAAGTAGAGGAACAGCTGTTTGAGATGTAGTCATGTAGGAGATGTAGTCATGTAGGAGCAAGAATAAGTAAGAAAAAGTAGCAATAAGAGGGGACATAGAAGTAACAAAAATTTAGATGCAATAGCAGGAACAGGAAATGAAGGAGAAATTGCAAAAAAAGAAAAGAAAAGAAGCTAGAATAGGAGACACAAGAGGAAATAGAAAAAAATCAAAGAAACAGTAGTATAAAAGGACTGATTTTTTTGCAACAATTGCAGCAAAAGGGGGTCGAATATACAACATGAAAAAGGAAAAAGAGAAAAGGGGAGGGAAGGGAGAAGACATACATGAAGTCTATCAATATACAAGAAGCAAAAAAAGAGGCAGAAGAAACTTCCTTCAAGAAAAATCCTTCAAGAACTGCAATAGCATAGGTACCCACCTAATCAATAATAGTTCACAGATCCATCCATTAACTTTTGCTCACATGTCTCAACATATACTCGATTACAGGGGCTACTTATACTGTCAGACTAGCTACACTGCTTCTCTTCTCAAACTAGGCGATCTCTCTACTACAAAGGAGTATTTTGACGCATGGCTATTTAGACTCTACCAAAGGAGATTCAAAGCTGTGTGTGGTCCTGATGCTATGGGTTATGTCCAACATATCCCATAGAATCTCAATATTGTAGCAGATCTCTATGCATAAAGGCACTGACAGTCTATTTCTTCTTAGATCTGATATCAACATATTGTTATTACTTATAACAAGCATTATGAGACAAATACCTAACTGTCCCTATAAGTCAGCTGAAATACTTAAACATATAAGTATATGATATCATGTATAACATCTCATAAAATTAAGAACTGAAATACTTAAAATAAGTCAGCTGCATAAGACTTAACACCAACCAAGATAGAACATATGACATGCAGACCAGGACAACAGGGACAATTTCATAGTTTGGTATCTTGTTAATAACACAACACTCAAATTATGATAGTAGGAGACTGTAAACCAGCAGAACAATAGACTAGCAGAAGAAAACAGTTCATATATACCAACCACTACAGAAGAAAAGAAGTTTCCTCCCAAGAGAAACATTGTAGAAGTGTCTATCCCATCTAAAAAGATTACTTTCATTGATAGCTGCTAGATATCAAAAGAGGAAAATACCCACTTCTGAAAAATGGCAATTTGGATACAGAGATGAGTAGCAATAGCCTCCAACCTGGGAGTACAATAAACACATTTAAAAATGTATATACTTTTGATTAACTTTGTAAATATACAGGGGAATCCTATCAATGAGTTTACACTCAACAACCTTACCCCATTGAAATCAGCTACATGGCAATTAAAGAATAAATGAATGATAAATTCATTAGAACTTCTACACAGAAAACATATAGAAGTATAGAAAAACCCTCTTTTTTTAGGTTGTTCATCACTGAGATGTTGTTTCTAGCAATCCTTCGTAATAGGATTTTAAATTCAGATGTATGATCATCTGAATTAAATACCAAGAAAGTTGACCATAGATATCAATATTTTAGATGGAATCCTTAAGTAGGTATTTGTCATGGATCAATTTGATCCATAGACTACCTTAAGAAGATGGTTACATCATCCCACTTAAGAAGATGGATATCATTCTTGCCTTCACACTATCCCCACAAGAAGTTTATAATAATTATTTCCACTTCATCATAGATAGAAGTAGGAAGTGAAAAGGAAGAGGACCAGAATTTTTGATTGGCGGACATAGTAGAATTACAAAGTTCTAGTATCCAATGGAAACTGAAATGATATGTAAATAAGTTTGGTATCTTTAAAAATCAAATGATGGGCATAGAAGCACTAAAGCATGGGCGTAAAATGAATGTAACTTCTGGTTCACTTGTATGATATGTATCATTATAAGTTAGTAGCATACCATCTTTGTGCACGCTTAGCATCAATAGAATGTCTGTCATGACCATGGAAAGCTTCAGACATGCATTCAACAAAAGGTCTGCTCTGGTTGAGAAGTCTAGTCAGAAGCCTCAAGAACGAATGGGTGTTCTTAGTAATGTGGGTTCCTCCTTGATTCCTTTGTTGTTAAAACAACATTTGTATATTTGTCTTTTTTCATTTTCCCCCTCCATCTAAAATAATTCCCTTTCTTTAACATGTGGTTGTGATGCAGGCCCTAAAAGCCAATAACTATGATAATGATCCTCTGCTAAGTGCAGCTTTGTACCTGGAGATTAATTAAAGGCCGACTGCCCAGGGCTCCCATGGAACACATCCATTCCTAATATAATAGTTGGCTCTTAGGAGATCTTTGGCATGGATGGAAGATGCAGAGAAGTTCACCACAGCTGAGCATCCTCCATCCATGCCAAAGATCTCCAAAGTGCCAACTATTATATTAGGAATGGATGTGTCCCATGGGAGCCCTGGGCAGTCGGCCTTTAATTAATCTCTAAGTATAGAGCTGCACTTACCAGAGGATCATTACCATAATTATTGGCTTTTAGGTCATACATCACAACCACATGTTACAGAAAGGGTATTATTTTAGATGGAGGGGGTAAAGGAAAAAAGACATATAATATATCCAATTGTTGTTTTAGGAGGAACCCACATTACTAAGAACACTCATTCGTTCTTGAGGCTTCTGCCTAGACTTCTCAACCAGATCTGAGATGTTGATAATTACTTAGTGTGCCTCTGCAAAATGCAAAAACACCAGGCTATATTATACTTACAACCAAAAACAAAATTAAGTGGTGACTAGACTCTTACATATTCCATTTGACCCATATAATTTTAATAAATCATTACACTTAGCTTACTATATGTCTATTTTTAAACATCAACCCATTCTCAGTCCATAGTAATATTACCCATTTATCAAACATCACAATGTGAGTTCCGAATGAAGGCTATAAGGTTTGAGATTTAATTTATATGGCTATTTTATGTAAAGAGGAGATACGTTATAGGAAACTCAAAATTTGGATACGCAAATGAAGAAAGAAGCAAACACTGGCAGTAATTAACAGATTACAGTAAACTATTGGGATACACATATGAAGAAATAAGCAAGCATTGGCAGTGAACAGTACATTAAAGTGAACTCAAATCTGGGATACACATGAAGAAGGATGCACATTGGAATCGTTACCTAAAACTAAATGACCAACACATGATTGAATCAAACCACATAACAACAAGCAAGCACAACAGTTGCAAGAGAATAATAAAACAAGTAGCACAGAAAAAAGATGCAATTTTAGTAGCAGTACCTTTTCCCACACTTCCGGTCAATGGACAGAAGCAACGAGATTAAAACTGAAGAAGAAGAACAAAGGACGTTGCAAGAGAAGAACTGGAGCAGAGGCGGTTGGGCAGCTTATGGGCGTCAGATCAAGGAAAAGAGACCAGTAGCTTGATCCAAGGTTGAAGTATTCTTCAGAGCTCCTGCTGGGCACCGCCTGAGTCGGGTGCCGCTGGTTTTGCTGGGATCCGGCACGATATGGCTACTCCTGGCCGTGGAATTGGAAGCCGGCCGACGATTGGAGTTACAACCTGCTGCAGTTGGGGTGGCAGGAGCAGTTGGGGCGCCGTCCGGGAGGTAGGCGCGGTTGCAGCTGGGTGCGACCGGTGGGATTTGGGAAATGCTAAGCGGCTGGGGTCGTGGGGTTGCTGAGGCTGGGCGGCATTAAGCTGGAGCAAACCCTGGCCGTGGAGTGAGCGAGGCCTGGTCGACGGATTGAAAGCGTGGTCGATGGAATCAAGGAGGCGTCGAGGACGAGGGCAGGTGATCAGTGCTTCCCTAGTTCGTCATTGTGCAGAGGGACGAGTGGGGAGGGTTTTTCTTTTCCTTTTTAATTTTGATATCCAAATGTTGTATTTTAGAATGGAGGGAAAGGGAAATGAGATGGAGGGAAGGGATATGAGATGGAGGGAATCATTTGTCATGGTATTTTTCAAGGAATGATTAGTGACTAATGTATTTGTGAGGGATTAGTATTTGTAAAGATGTTAAAAAAACGGTTGAGGGATTTGGTCCCATATTTGAAGGATGAGCCCTCACAAATAGCCATCATTATTCACAATCTATGGTTCCTCACAAATGTTCTTCAACAAAGGCCAAATTTTTTGTAGTGCGATGAACACAAGAGTCCTGCGACCATTACTAGTCTATAATGCATGGTATAAAATATTACGTGAAGCTGAAGTTATTTTTCACCAAATATACAATTTGTATGTAACAATACAGAGTTCAGTAATGAATAATACTAATAAGTACTATATACAAACTAAGTATAAGAGATATGCTCTGAGATGGATGTATATTCCATTCTCTACCTAAATGATGCAAAACTGAGAAAACACTCTTACGGAGAGGTGAGTGGATCTTTTCAAGGCATTTCACTCGTTGGTAAGGCAAGAGGCAACTATGTCAACTGGCACTAAAGGAGCATATATACCATCGAGATGATGCCTCATGCAGGGGACTCGGATTAAGAATGTAGCCGTTATGCAAGAATATTTTTTACGACTTGTGCCTGAAGCAAAGATTCGCCTGCTTCTGTCTCTTATGCGTGTGGGGTTGACATTTGTGGGAATGAGATTTCTTGAAGATAACTATACTTTGGTCGTGGACTATGTGAAAAGGATCAGATGGGATCGCAGCCTTGCTCCCAGGAATATACTAACAACGTTGCGAATACTTGGTCTTGGTCTTTGCGCCTGCATTGTGCGACCGCTACCCACGAAAGACTTGGAAACACGTGCCAAACACTGGATTCCCGCAGTAGCAAACAAACAAGTCATTTAACATTATAGAAGCGCGGCTGAGGCCCTAAGTATCTTTTGCAACATACACAGATTCCGCAAGCACGCTCGTCATAGCTTCCAAACTAATTTGGTGACTATTCAACGCGTTGGTTCTGTAGGACCAAGGCACCACACGCATCCTTCGTCTCTATTTCACACCGCGCGACAGTCTTTTGTTCCCTTGCATTTGCCAAGTCCACATACGCCAATATAATATTCCGAATACGAAGAATGATTCGTATACCATATCCTGAACCAAGAAGACAACTCAAAGAAAATGACGGCCCTCCGTTTTATTTTTTTATAACGAGAACAGAGCTAATTCTTATTCATTCCGCGCTCTATTGCGGATAAAACAGCTTGAATATACATCTAACTTTTAAACTGAAAACCGGTGGGGTACAATGAAAGTGAAACTAAGGAAACTCTTTGAAAGAATTGCATGTTTTGCTAGGCTATCAGCTGCTCCATTGAAGTCGCAATGAACATGATAAATGGACTCTACAGGAGCACCCCCCCCCACCCCCAGGAAGATTCTTAGCCTCCCTAGCAAAGGGTAAGAACTGTGGAAAATGTTTGATTTTCGTGAGATGCTCTATGGTTTCCATAGAGTCCGTGAAAATGTAAGAGACATCCCAATGCCGATCCTTGCAAAGTTGTATGCCATACATGATCGCTTTGAGGGGTGAGGTGGACTGCATAGTTTGGCAGGACCCCAACATATGAGACCCGTCTGAGTGAATGACGTGGGCGCCTATGGCCGCTGTGTCCTGACCACAGTGATGAGCCGCGTCAGTGAAGACATACAGGGGCTTTGTATCAAGTTTCTGAGTAGGTGATATTGCTAAGTTGTGAGCTTTGCATGGGCTCTCATGCAACTTGAGTATCGTCTCCGTCTGAAGCCTGATGAAATCAGCTTTCCTGGAAGTTGGTAAGACCTTCTGTTGATGAATGTGTTCATTACGGCAAGTCCAGAGATGCACCCATGCAATCACTCGCATAGTGGAGGTTCCATCAAGGTTGGGATTGCCCCTAATGCATCTTCCAACCCATTCGTCTGGTGGAATATGTGTATGGTCCTCGTCGGGAAGGAGTTGAAACCATACATCCCGGCTCGCTTTGCAGTCTCGCAAGGCGTGGATCATCATGTCTTGGCCATTGTTTCATATGGGGCACGCTTCAGACACCTCCATATGTCTTCGTCGCTTTTCCATATTTGTCATGAGGGCTCCATGTTGCATGAGCCAAAGAAAGATTTTGATACGTTCAGGAAGTTTGGCTTGCCAAATTGCCTTCCAATTGTCATTCATAGCCATTTCCTTCTCTCGTCTAAGCCACTTGTAGACGGACAAAGAAGTAAACAAACCATTGCGTTCGAGAGGTCATATCCAACCATCATCTTCAGAGTTGAGACGCGGGGCAGAAGTTGAAGCAATTGCGGACCAAGTGGCTTCAAGAAAGAAACGATACATAAAATCCTAGTCCCATGCCCCATATGAAAGCGTCATAGAGTTGATTGTGAGGTCCCGGATGTCCTGGGGGACTTGCCAATTCAGATGGATATCCAACACAGAGCAGCCATCTATCCATTTGTCATCCCATGCATTTGTGTGTTACCTGTTGTTAATGAGTTTGTGGCATTGTCCTGTGACCCGGCTAATATTCTTCTTGATGAAGCTCCATGCTGGAGAGCATGGGACAGATTTGAAGCTTCCTTCTTTGGCATATTTGTCCTTCATTACCTTGACCCAAACTTTAGAAGGGTCGATAAGAAAGGTCCATATGTTCTTCATCATGAGGGCATTTTTTTGATCCCTAGCGTCCCTGATGGCAAGTCCACCAATATCTTTGCCAGAGGAGACATTTTTCCAAGAAACTATGGAGGTTTTTCTCTAGCTGGATGCACCCGACCACACAAATCTATGGATGTCCTTGTTAATGTCATTGCAGAGGTGAGGGGAGAGTTTTATAGTTTGTAAAGTATAGGTCAAAATTTCCTACAAAGTGGATTTAGCCAACGTAACACGACCAACAAGGGACATATGTTTTAGGGTCCAACTATTCATCCTTTGTTGAATAGAAGACAATATATTCCCATGAGTTTTCTTGTTTACTAGATGTGGGGAGTGGGCACTCCTAGATATTTCCCAAGGTCATGGGTCCAAGTGAAACCTAGTTTCCTGTTGATCGACCTCACCAACGGTTGTGAGGTGATCTTGATGAAGAAACATATTGATTTGGGCTTGGAAATTATTTGCCTTGAGGCCGCTGAGAAGTCCTTGAATATAGAGGAGACAATTTGAGCCTGCCTGACTGAAGATTCACCTAGTAGGAGAATATCATCAATGAAGAAGACATGGGACAACTTCAATCCACCTCAAGAGAGAGTAATCAGTTTCCAAGAACCTTCTTCCACAGATCTTGAAATAGTTTGACTGAGATGCTCCATACACAGAACGAAGACATAGGGACTAATTGGGTCATCTTGTCAAACACCTTGTGAAGATTTGAAAGGAGGCAAGGGCTCACCTTCCCAAAGGATAGAAGTCGACCCCTTGCTAATGATTTCCATAATGATGGTAACTAGTTTGGTTGGGATGCTAAAACTCTAGTTCATTCTATCAAAGGCTTTTGCCATATCCAGTTTGATACACACATCAACAGTTTCTTAGTTGCAGTGGACTTCATGGAATGAATAACCTCCTAGACTGGAAGAATGTTGTCGCTTATACGTCTGCCAGGGATGAAGCTAGACTGTGTCGGGTTGATCCATTCATTCATGAAAGGTGTTAACCTTTCCACAATGACCTTGGAGATGATCTTAAAGAAGTTGTTATTAAGAGATATAGGCCTCAATACGTTGCAACATTGGGGTGCATGCACCTTTGGAATTAGGACCATGTAGGAGTCTACTAAGGTTGAACTGATACTCTCAGATACAAACACCTCTTGCACTGTGCAGGTAATTCTGGAGCTTATATGTTCCTAGTTATGATGAATACAGCCAGAGTTAACCCCATTGGGTCTTGGTGCTTTCAGTGGTTCCATGGCAAATGCAACTCTTTTTATCTCAACATTGTCCAGTAGGGAGACTAGGTTGGTATAAGTTGACGCAGAAATGACAGGGAAGACGCCAATATACGAGTGTATCTGAGCAGTGTGCGTTAGGGCAACTTGAGTCATGAGATCTTCAAAGAAGCTACGAATTAGCATCTTAGTCTCTTCGACTGTGGAAGCCCATCTCCCGTCTTCTTTCTGTAGGTGGGTAATCTTATTGAAATGTCACCTACCCTTCACATATGGTTGATGTAAATTGGTGTTCAGATCACCAGATTTCAACTATTCAATATGAGCATGTTGTTTCCAGTCCACCTCTTCTTTAAGAAGAATATCATGAAGATGTTCCTGGAGGGGAAGACATGGGTTGGTTAGGGGAATAGGGTTCATGGACTGGATATGTACCTGATGCTTGCTTATTCGTGTAAGTAGTTGCTACTTTTCCTTGTGCTGATGGGTTGTTCTCTGAGTCCCACTAGATAGCCTTGCATTTTAAGTTCTAAAATGCATCATGGAAATTTGCATTAGTAGGCCAGCGCTGCTTGACTCATCCTTGAATTCAAGGATGAGGTTCCAACTTGCTTTTGTGCAGAAGAGGAAGCGCTTAGGCATCCTAGTACCACATGACAAGATAATGGGGTGGTGGTCTGAGTACAGTTGAGGCGGGACTATAATAGAACCATTACCAAATTTGTTGATCCAATCAAGTTTGCAATGACGCAGTCGAGGCATTCAAGAAGGTGAAGGTGCTTGAATGTGAAGAAAGGTCCCTAAGACTTCAATTCAACAAGGTCAATATTAACACAGGCTTCATTAAAGCAATTGCTAGCATGGCTATCAAAATAGTCGCTACCACATTTCTCATTCACGTTGAGCATGGTATTAAAGTTGCCAAGAACTACCCAGATAGTGTTCATATAAGACACAATCTCCTCCAGTCTATCCCAGAGAAACTCCCACATTGTAGGATTAGGACTTCCATACACAAGAGTCAAGTACCAACACCCGTTAACATGACAGTGCACGAACTAGCAGTGATTGAGTATGATTTCAATAGAACATCAATGTTGGTCCCAAGCTAGCCATATACCACCGGATAAGCCATTGGCTTCCACCCTGTGTGAGGAACTATAGCCTAGACGTTTGATGATTTTGTCAGGTGTAGGACCACTGCATCGGGGCTCAACAATGGCCATCATATTAAATTTGTGATTAGATTTCATTTCTTGGAATAAACATATCTTCTTATCAATGCACACACCTTGGATATTCCAACAAAGAACATTCATTAACATTTATTGAAGGGTGGCACACAGTCCTACAGACTGGTCTTCTCCTTCCATAGACATCTTCTCAAAGTTTTCTTGAACGACACCTTCAAGGTGCTTTTGGAATTTCATAATAAGTTTCGCATGGGGAGTTGTGCTTGTTGTGCATTGTGAATCCTCAACTCGACCTTTCTTGTGAATCCTGTCTGGAGTTTGAGTGGCTTGGAAGACAATCTTCATGTTCCTTAGCATGACATACTCATTGTCACTCCTATTGTGATGAGCGATGTGCTTGTTGGGGATCACATGGATCTCGTTGACATTTGCTTGGAAGTAGAAATCACCTCCATTGATCGAGATTGATTCTCTTCCCTTACTTAATACATTGCCTATGAGTTTAACATAAGTCTTAGCAGGGGGTGATTAGTTGTGTCTTGGATTTTAGTGTCCGAAGCAGCCTTCATAGCCGCCTCCTTCTGGCATTGGTGTTGCTTTGCCTTCATGCTAAGGATAGGCTGGAAGTCATCCTCCTCACCAATAGGGCCAGTGGCATCGTTAGAATTGCCTGCTGAATTCTTGCGTTCACTTTGCGCCATCGTGGTCTAGTTGGCTGTGGTGCTTCTTCCAGGGTTATTCAACGTGCACTGATCAAGCATCTTAGCATGGATGGTGTCGGTGTAGCTGAACGTCAGGACCAGAATGGGAATGGAAGTGGAGGCCCGGTCACTCGGAGGGTTTGTGCCTTGCTTACACTCCTCCGTGGGATGTCCAAGATGACCGCACTTTAGGCAGAATTGAGGTAGGTTCTCGTATTCCAATCGAAAGTATTCTCCATTGATGAAGATAGTTGGGAGTAGAGGTTGTTGTGTGTCGATCTCTACAGTGATTCTTGTGAATTTCCCCCTATTGCCCAGGAGTGTGTTAGCATCCACTTTGATTGTCTTATCAATGGTGTTACCAATGTTGGTAAGGAGTTGGTTTTGGTAGAGGAATACTGGAAGATCCACAACCCTCACCCATACAACCAACTTGTGAGGGATTTTCTCCAACAAGCTAAAAGAGGGAGACCATGATTGGATGGATAGGTAATTTCCAAACACATTCCATGGTCCCCCTAGTAGTTCTTTCTCGTAGTCCTCACGATTACCCAGTTGGATGATATAATAGTCATTTTAGATCAATGATTTTGAGTTGTGTCATCGGCTACCACATCACACTGATATTGTTTATGAGGGCTTGGAAGCCAATCATGATGCCTATTGCTTTAATAACAACTACAAACTGCCACAGAACCAGAAGCGGTTGGATTGATTCATTCTTGACCAAGAAGGCGGGGAGAACTCCAGAGAGGTCGACTTGGATGTCAGCCTCTGTAAGGATGTCCGATGATACTGTATTGACGTATGAAATAAGTCCATAGTCCTTTCCAACGTGAGCGTCCTTGTGGCTACGTTGAACAAGAACGTCTCCTTCCGGTTCCACGCTCACAGTAGCGTCAGTTGAGTCAATGTTTTATTGGATCAAATCATCGATGGTAGCTTTGTCAACCATCTTTGGTGTAGTACTCACCTCTTCTGAAGATCGATGCAGAATTGGGAAACCTTGGCCATGGCCTCCACGACCACTGCCGCAGCCGCCTCCACAGCTCCCAAACCCTAGGGGCATCGTGTTGTTGTAACAAAATGGTTTATGATTGTTCTTATTTAACAGATCAAGTAACAAACAGGTATAGTAAAATACAAAATAAATACAAAGAGAAAAATGATAAAGGAATAGAACACAAGTACATAAGGAAACTTAAATTGGGTTTCAACATCTAATATATCTCACCAACAAGAAATACTCACGTCCATTGTATACCATTACCAAGTTTACAAGAAATCATCATAAGTTCCTATTCCCTCTTCTCTTGAGCTTAGGATAGATCTAGATTATAGCATTGCCTCTCTCTCAAGATGGCAAACAAACAATCACAAAGAAAACATTTGATCATTACCATAAGTATTCCAACATTCTCATCCGTTCATGCAATTCCATAACTCTTAGATATATGCCGATACTACTCTACAATCAAACAACACAAGCTAGTTGCCAATCATTCAAGTGAAGCATTAAGAGAAATACTATGGAGATAAATATTGCTAAGAGCATATATTCAATGAATATGAGTATTTACATGTTGGGAGAGCCTTAGTGGCTACTCCCAACCCTACTTGTGGTGGTGGGTCACATGGCTGAATTACAAGTAAGCGAAGACATGAAGATGGAGAATGAGATGGAGATGCAAGAGGGTGAACATGTTCAGAGAAAAAAGGAAGGATACACCAATAACAACCCCAAACAAATTAGGGTTGATGAAATCGTTCTCCTATTGGAACCCAAAAATGCTGACGTGATGACGGAGGCTATCTGACCCTTGGTGTCTCATCCTCTGAGTCTACAAATTGATGGATGGAGATGGAGGTCGATTGCACTGAAGCACAACAAGGACACTTAGCTTCAATACTATGATGTGTGTCTCCTACACAAAGTAACCGAACCCCTTTTAGTAGAAGAAACACTTATATTCAATCCTATGATGCATGACTCCTACACAAAGTAACTGACCCCCTTTTAGTAGAAGGGGGTCTTCAATTAATAGCCCATGGTGTGGGGCTTGAGGTGCTTGTTAGTGAACTTTACTTACGCCCCAATCCTCCTAAGCATGTGCCCCTGGGTGCATGCTTAACAGTCTGAATGAAAGATTATAGCAATGTTGCCACCAATAGGCAATGGTGTAGGCAAGCCATTAGATAATTCACCTTATCTGCTTGACCTTCGATAAGTGTCACAAACACAACATCAGGAGGTGTATCTCTATAGATCCTTCAGACAGTAGGTCCTAGTCAAACCATTAGAAATGTGGATTTGTGGGTGAGTCATTAGTAGAGGCTCTCAGTCGAGCCATCAGAGGGGCATGTAGGTTGCCTTTCATTGCAAGTACTGATGAATATTCGGTAGGCTCTCTTATGATGGTAAGTCAATGTAGCTACCATATGATTGTTTCTCATCCAAGTACTCTCTAGAGGCCATCATCCATAACAACCGATGAAAGGCCAAGCTTCATAGACTTGTGGTTGGATGGTCCATATAGGTTGCTGAAGGTGGATGGTTGATAGCCATTGGTTGTGGAAACTGATGGGAATACATTCCATGGATGAAACCATCACTTGATGAATATGGTGTATGAAAATGAGTAGTTAATCATGAATCAGGACATATGTGATAAACATACACAAAATGAGAGAAAATTAAAGCAAGTTTGTATGAAGAGAGGAAATTATGGGCACCATTATGCAAGGAATATCCACAAAATTGGATGTTCAACTCCTCCAAACTTAAGCTTGTTCTCAAGCTAATAAATATCATCAAGGCATCAGGGAAATGTTAATGGATTTATTTGTTTAGTTCTTTTCAACTGTTGTCCATGTTCTTGCACCATCCTTAGGTTAAAAATTATGCATGGAAGCTTGGTATGCTTACTATACCCCCATGTTTCATACTCTTAGATATATGGATGCATGACTTTTTTGTCTGGTGCATTCCCTTCTTCAATGGAGTATATCCTTCACGATTTCCACTTAACCTCCTTTCCAAGCCACACTTCTGCAAGACACCATTAGAGGTAGCCTTCACACCGAATTATTTTTTTTGGATACTCCTAACTAGTAGTGTAGATGTGGGCCAAGGTTTTTCTTATTTCCTATCTCTCTAGGGTTACTCAACCATGAGTACTATAGTAAAAATAATGTTACTCATCTATCAGTATTTATGTAGTTTCAGGTGGTTATGTGAGATCGCCCTTGATAGACATGTGGGTTTTTGTTTGTCTTCCATGCTCCACTTCTAGGCATAGAATACCTAAATTCTTGAGTGCATCAGTACCATGACCGGGTGGTGCCCTTAAACATCTTACCAGACACAACTCTCATGTTTTTATTCATTCTTGACTTTTATTCTTACTCAAAAGTCTTGAGTGATAGGATAACCGTGGTATATGGGTGTGCCATCTTGGAATTCTCCCTCTCCTCATACATGTTTTGTGCACCTGCTACTTACATATATATCTCAATCTTGACCTTAATTTCATTATCTAACATGCTTTGATGCTAAATTAATCATTTTGGATACTTATGTCTTGTGGTGATACCCAATTTAATATAAAATCTAATTTTGAGCTAATTTACACATATTCATTCATGTTTTTGATCATATCTTTGTACATGCCTATAACCTATTCTTGTCATCATGTTGAATAGATTTCTCTCACGATTTCAATGCATCTTGTTTTGCCCCAATCAGAGCTAAGAGGAATGAGATATGTCCATTTGAAATCACCTTATTTTAACCTTACTTTACAACCTTTTTTATCAAAATTAAGCGTAATTGGGCTCAAATCTTCTAGGATAGCGACCTCCATCTTCTCCCCCCTTCCTCTTTATAATGTTGATCCAACTTTTTCACAACAGACCAATTAGGATCCCCCAAGAGCCATTGGTGTGTAATCTTTGGATCCTACTGCCACAGATTGCACCCTCAATCCAACGGTCCGGGACTCGTCCCTTCCCTGGGTCATACACTGTGCAAAGGGGCTCTGCAACAGTCACTTTACAACTACCAACCACGACTCTCTGTGCCTTTTTGGTAATAATTGTTGACACTTCCCGATCCCTCTCGGCCCCCTCTCGCATTCCCCTCTCCTATTTAGCCTTTGGGGGCACCCTAGCTCAATTTTTTTCATCTCCCTCTTCACCCTTGCGGATGGCGCCGCCATCCTAACTCCCCATCCCCCTCACACCCTAGAGATGAGAAGCCATGAATTAGCCCCTCTTGCTGGTTCTCCGAAGCTTGGCGGGAGTGGGTGGTCGTTTCTCTGGCTCATCCAGTGAACAAGTTGCCATCAAAATGCACATGATTCAAACATGACTGAGTGTTCAAACACCCAACATGGCATATTTAATTTCCTCGATCTAGATTTTGTGACAGACGACCTATAGTTCAACTCCAAATCTGAGAGACCACATCTTGAAGTTCACTAAAAGAAAAAAAATTGAAATTCTCCTAACCAAGATCTTCCACGAAATCATGCAGGCATAAGCTTAGTTATAGATTTCCATCATGATTTCAAGAACAATATAAATATGGCCTATGATTTTCAACTAGAAATTTTATGTTGTTCATCTTGTTTTGAAAGTGATGACCAATTCATATTGAAGATCCATTTTCATGATTTACAAAATATGCATCTTGTATAAATCATACAATAAAAAGGAGTCGTGAAACACATTGTGATGTAAAACTCATTGTTAGGGACTAAAATATATAGAGGTGACTTTAAAACAAACGAAAGATCTCCATTTTCAACTGACTAATATTTCCTTTGAAAGGGAGACTCCTCACTCATATACCTTTGAGAAAGGTTCTCAGACTTTAGAAAGATGATAAACTACAAGAGTGAGATAAAAGTCAAAGAGGGAGTTAAAGAGACTATAAAGAAATCAGAGTGTGCAAGATCTACTAAATTTATTAACTAACCAATTATATATTTAAGTGTAACATATGCAAACATGTAAAAGAAAGGATGATTGACTAAGGTAAATTTGGTAGTGTAGCTAGACAAGTATGTCTACACAGTTCTATTACATATTTTATTATTAATCATTCAAAATGGACCATATTGTCAAATCACTACAATGTCTCTTAACCTACCTTAGAGCATCTTAGAATTATATATTATCCAGCAATGCCACTATCTATGTGAGTAGAAAAAGTAGGGGCTCATCACCCAACAAGATACATACTATGACATGTCCATCATGGTTACTCTGATCATGGCATCTCCAAATATGATATCTAAGACATAACATTCACATTTTTTAATCACATTGGCATGACTTCCATATAAAGTTACAAAAAAAAAACAACTATGACCTCGAGCACACATATAAGCACATGTGAATTCAGGGTGTTGAGGGGACTATACATTATGTAAATTCTTAGTAACACATATATATTTAAAAATATACATATCCAAATATCTTACCGTGATATTATATCACAACAAGAATTTTTAGTTCACTTCAACTTTTGAACAATGAGGAGGTATACCGTGCATATGAAAATCATATGGCAATGATTTCTTTTATTAACTACTCCATTTACTCATATGTTAATCGAAATGAAGATATAATTTAGAAGGTCCTACTAAGATATGCATAATTCAAGGTTATACACAACACAAACATAGTTTATATCCACCATGCTCATTCAAATTCAACAAATTAACCTTTCATCAATTCATAGGTAATATAACAAATTACGCTTAAAATCATAATAAACAATTGTGAAATATTCTCATAGAAAAATGGAACACTTATAGAATGTTTCATTGAATAATTCTTTTTTCTAGGTCAATGTAATACATTTCCAAAAATAAAAGAAGACCATATTTAAAAAGAAAACACATATAAAGATCATAACTTTCATCTATACAGTAGTAAAACAGTCCTCTTTTTCATTCTAAAAAACAAGTTACTTTAGGAAAACTTATAATTACAAAGTTTCCAAGATTTTAGCCAAAAGCATAATAGATATCACATTTTTAATTATATCATCTATCATGCATTTTGGAGATATTTCGTGATTATAAGTTGAAATTGCACACAATGATCACTTAATAGTAGTCATTAAGAATCATCCTAGATTACAGAAAAGCTAAACTCCAACTAAACTAAAATTTGACCAAACCATCCCTAAAGCATAAAAATGACATGTGGAAATTATTACAGAGAGTTATATTCATTAATGAATAATTTACAAATGTATATGAATAAGAGAAATTAGAATGTAATTAAATAAAAATATGGGACATGGTCTCACATAAATGGAAATAATCTTCATTAGATTTCACAATTTTTATTTTTTCAGATACATGAACTATTGTAAAGTATTATTTAGAAACTGAATCAAGTTTGGGTATTATTTTATTTGGTTAGAAATAAACAAAGTTATACAAAAATAGTATTAGACTAAGAAAGGATGAACTATATATCAATTCTTTTGAGATATCTAATACGAACTAGAAGTACACCTTTATATACATTTTCTAAATATTAAATTGTGATAGGACCAAATAAGATAATGATAAGACTATTTAAAAACTTCTACAAATATTGTATGATTAATTGATCTAGAACCATGGTACTACATCATGCAAACTTATATGTAAAGAAGACTTTAAAAAATTGATGAATGAAGTGACATGGATGATGTTCAGAAACTATCTAACTATACACATATAGGCATACTATATATACATTACTATAGAAATGAGATATAGCATCAGTCATCTTAGGCATACAGTGTATGTTATTAACCGACGACCAATGGACGACGCTAAAATTCAAACCATTCTTCATCGATTAGGAAAACCGACAATAATACTTTTTTATCGTGGGACAACATAACACGAAATGGTTATATATATAAGATATCTAATATATATATATATATATATATATATATATATAGGGCCCATCTTTATTGCCCGCACGGGTAGCTACCCGCCCACCCTTCCGACCACTTTTTTTCAAAAAAAAATTTTCATTATTGCAGAGGACTATTTTGTCTAGCTCTCCAAAAAATTTTAGCCAAAAATAATATCATTTGCCCCTCCAAAATCAAAAAACCTTTCCTTATATATATCTGTTGTATATTTTGTACATAGTTACTTTTTTGGCCAGCAGAGTTACTTTTTTGACACCATAGTTACTTTTTTTATAGCAGAGTTACTTTCTTAGCTAGGAGAGTTACTTTTTTGGCTGCAGGGTAGCGAAAATCCATGCTACCCGCGCGGGCAATGAATGAACACCAATATATATATATATATATATATATATATATATATATATATATATATATATATATATATATGGGTATATGTGTATGTAGACACACACACAGACATATATGTTTATGGATATGTGCATGCATACAAGGGCAGAACTAGGAAGGAGGATGGAGGGGCTCTAGCCACCCTCCCCCCTAAAAAAATGATGAAATATAATTATAAAAATATAAAAAATACTAATAATAATTAGATATATACATATTTGATAGTATACTTAACATAAAGAGTAACCAGATGAAGTGGTACTTTGCAATTTCAGTTGTGTAAATGGTGTAATTTCAAATCTTGGTGTGTATATATTTTATTTATCAGCCCCCACTCACCCCCCATTGTGTATTTTTGGTTCTTCCCATGTATGTGTATACATATATATGGACACATATGTGTGTATGTACACTCAACTCATTTTTCATAATGTAATATTTATTTTGAAAATCTAAACCATTAATCTTCTTAAATATCATATGAACATACGACACATTGAGTTTGAGTTTATTTGGACACTTATAGGCCATGCATCTAAATGCGACAAAAATTATACAATTCAAATTATTATTGTGTTTCTGTGTTGTTGGTCATGGAAGAGTGACTCTGAAAAATCCAAATGAGCACAAATTTTACATGTAGCCTGTATTTGTTATAACAATGACTATCAAAGGTTTGGATTTGTCAAAAAAGTTATCTATATATATAAACACCACTTCAGTGTACTGTGGGATCAGTACACTCGTGTGTATACTAGTCTGACTATATATATATATATATATATATATATATATATGGCTCATCTTTAATACCCACATGGGTAGCTACCCGCACACCCTTCCTGTCACTTTTTTATAAAAAAAAATCACAATTATAGAGGAGATTTTTTATCTAGCTCCCCAAAAAATTTCATCCAAAAATAATATCATTTGCCCCACCAAAATAAAAAAACACGTCCTTATATTTACTGACTGTATATTTTCTGCACAGTTACTTTTTTAGTCATATTGTTACTTTTTTATCAATATAATTACTCTTTTGATCTTAGAGTTACTTTTGTGTACCATATAGTTACACTTTTGGATGTGCGGGAAGTGAAAAATCAGGATACCCGTGCGGGCAATGAATAAATCTCCATATATATATATATAGAGAGAGAGAGAGAGAGTGTGTAATGATTCTATGTAAGGCAATTCTCTATACCAGAGTGTGAGGCACACTTACTGGAGATTCTTTTATTTTTAATTAGATATTACATGACCTGTTGTTTCTTTGCGCTCATGAGAGGATAGTTCTCATTTCATTAAGTCATTCCCTCATTGTCCAACTAATATTTAGAGCTTAATTATTTTCCACTAGCCTGCCTTCTGATCTCCTCCTATCAAGCATGTCATTTTCAAAAAGTAGGGGTTGCAAAGTGTTTTGATAATCAAGTTAATTTGTTTAATGAACACAAATCCCTAATTCCTTTTCCTCCCCATTGTCCAAACTCATTTACACATCCACTATTTATTATTGAAGAAAGTCATTTTATCACTGCAAACTTATGTACAGCACATGAAGAAATAAAGTACTATGTCAAAAAACAATATCAAGTCAGTTCAATTACATTTTATATCTTGTGGTGAAACCTTCAGAATCGTATCATGATCAAACTTTTGCAATGTCAAAATCTTTGAACATGACACTATTTTTTACTATTTAATTTAGAAAAAATATAACCTTCTTTATACAAACCTGAAATCTAGATGAAAAGTCATTACGAGGTATGGAAAGTGATTAGAGTTCTAGTTATTATTGTATCGATTGTATAAAATATGTACACTGATTCTATAAAACACCCTTTCTACACCCTTTTTTACATCTGTTAAACACATATTTATGTGGTATGTATATCATACTAGCGTTGTACATATTTTACACTCAATTACTAAAGAAATAACACACACAGATACAACAAAATATAGACTATATTAGGCCATTATTGAATGTTGACCTATGACTGGTACATTTTTACCGCATTCATTTGTACAAGAAATGATGAAGAAATTGTACATGTGAACGCAGAAACTATAAGTGTTACTACAAAAATCACTAGAATACTAATGACTTTACATACCTACTATTCAAATATTGGTCTATTATCTACCTACAACCCACGTTTATACAAGGATCACTACAAAAAATATACACATTAGTGTAAAAAATATACATTCATGTACAAAATTTAACTAAATAATTAGTGAATATTATGAACCTGTTAATTGGGCTTTAGATCCAAATTTTATGGTTATATATAGAAGGTCATATTTTATTCTAAATTAAACTGTTAAAATAGTGACATGTTCAAAATATATAACTTTGTAAAATTTTGAGTCTGGTAATGATTTTGACAGTTTTACAACCAGATAAAAAACATATTCAAACTGACTTGAACTAGATTTTTGATAGATTACTTTATTTCTTCATGTATTGCGCAAATGTCTATAATGAGAAAATGACTTTTTTTAATAATAAATGGAGGGAAGTGTTATGAGATTGGAGGTGGGAGGAATGGAAATAGGGGCTTCTATTCATTTAACAAATTAATTTGATAATCAAAACACTCTGTAGTTGTTACATTTTTGCAAATTACTTGCTTGATATGATGAGATCAAAAGGTGAACCAGTGGGAAATAAATTAATGCTAAATAAGTTGAAAGATAAGTGTGACATAATGATTTAAGAGCTGTCCTTTTATCTACACAGAGAAATAGCAAATTTTGTAAATTTTCATTTGAAATAAAGGAATGACCAGGAAGTGCACGTCACAAACTTGCATGGAGAATTGCCTCACATAGAATAATTACTCTCTCTCTCTCTCTCTCTCTCTCTATATATATATATATATATATATATATATCCACTGAGAAGTTCTAGAGTAGCATCAAATATAAATTGATATCTTTTTTTCATAGTTGTTCTTAGCCTTTTTTTCTACATATTTTCTTATAGTCTCATATTTGGGGGTTTTCCTTTTGTTATGATTTGAAATAACATTTTGTTATTGTTGGACAATCTTCTACACTAATACTTATTCTTGTATCTTGGATGTTTCTAATGAGTTTATTAACAAGTTTTAGACACCTTGTACTAAACTTGGTCATAACTTGTTAAGTGTTACTTAACTTTAACCCTAGATCTAAAGCGGGAGAAAAAATAGTTTCATAATCTGACTTGAATTTCTTGAAACGCTCACATTATAGTTTCAAGGGACTGGAAATTAGAAGAACATATGTATCAAATGTCAACATATCATTAGCATTTATGTTTTCCTATGGGAAAGGATAGACTTCCAATTTGAATTTGGACCTTAGTATGGTGTTCGTCAAATACAAAAAGTGAATGAGGTGTTATGATGTATCCAACATGAGAGGGAAGAGCACCTTGACTGGGGATGGACCTTCAAGTCAAGAATTAATATATCTCCTTGTCTCATATGTTAGAATGGAAAATGCTTGTAATCATGGAACACAAATTTTGTAGGGGGATGCATTTATCTACAAGATAGTTTTATAAGGACTCTTCCCATGAAGGTCGGTGAGGAATATCCTCAACATGGATCTTTGAGAACTATTATTTACTAGTATTTTCATGATATGTGATGCCACCTCACGGAAAGAATTCCAGTCAAAAAAGTACCTCACATAGTGATCTTTGTGGGTGACAAAATATAAGCTTGTAAAACACATTTTGTATAGTAATGTGGTTGCTAATCAACCCCTTTAGAAGAGATGTTATAGTCATATTTCTACAACCATCTAAGTTGCAACCTTAGTTTTAGAGCTTGGTTGAAAAATGATTGGAATAGAATGTAGCAGGAAACCTAGGAAAACTTTCCACATTTTGTACTTCTAGATAGAAGGATACATGAGTAATTTTTTGGTGTAAAGGGATCCAAGAGTGCTACCTTGAGCATTTTGGGAATCTGGATCGAGAAAAATACAATTGCAACCAAAACTCAAGAAGAGGGCAGATGGAAGTAGAATGTGATGTAGAAGTGGATAGAAATTGTGTTTCTGCCGAAAGGGATATATCAATAGTACATTCAGTTATTACATTTGGTGTAGGTCAAACAAATAATTGTTTTAATTCAATATTGTTTCCTAAAATCAACTAAGGTGGATTGCGTAATATCACTATGTTTGAATAAGGGGGAAAATGCATGCAAAAAAGAATTAGACACATTCCTAGAGGAATAAGAAGATATATAGGCCAATTGAGAAAACCTATCGTCAAAATTCTAAGAAATTGGTGAATAGAATTGTACTTGTTTTCTCAATGCATGGTTTCTTAAAATTATAGAGATAGTTTATAAGGAAAGTAGGTGACTTTCCGGAATTAGAGAATGCACCTTGTCGGCATTGATTGAAAGTTTGCAAAGTCAGGCATGGACCTTTTGGGTTTCCTTGGTCCCTCTACTTTGGTTTGATAAATGAGGACAATATAAATAAAAAAACTTTGTATGTTTACTAAAAGAGGGTCACTTGTAAATGTGTATGTAGTGTTGTGATCGGTGTTCAAATGAAAGATAGAAGAAAAAAATAATTAATGGGAACCTCCAGCAGTGTTGAGTTGTACGCACACAACTCTCATAAATGATACACATTCGGTGTCCTTTATGGTCATCAATAACCAAATGTTTAGCTACAACTTACACTCCCTAAGGCCGATCATTAACTCAAACATTACATGCTTTGCGGTCACTTACAATTTTTTGTAATTTATTTCGTTTCCAACAGATTGAATAGAACAACAACATGTGTATATGCCGTCTGTCGCTAATTCATTTTGTCGTGTTTATTATTTGTTGGTGATTGGCATGATTGGCACTGGCTAGGTAGTTAGTTAGCATCAAGAAGCTAGGGAATTTCAATCCACTCCTTGTGGTGGACATCAGGTGGCCATGGGAGGGAGAACATCACCTTGCTTCTTTGACTCTCTTTATCAATTTTTACTTATGATAAGGTGTCATGGTAGAGGTGGTATTGGGAGTCAAAACATACAAATTAAGTTGGAGAATCTATCCTTGGCAGTGGGTGGATCTAGGAGAAGTATCTTTCTCAGAAAACAAGATGTTATCTGACAATAACAAGGTGAAGTTGTACTGGAGGAGTGTTATAATTCAAGGTATCTACTGTTCTCCATATAATGGGGAGGATATAAGCGAGGTCACAGTGTCTAGGGAATCAATCTATTATTTTTGTGGGTTAGACAGATGAAGGAAGTGGAGAACCTCAACTTCCTCCACTTGTTCAATTTCCACCTCCATGTTCGAGGTGGTGGTTAAGGCCATTGACAAGAAAGCATTTTACCTGATGAACCACACTACAAGATAAAGGAATTAAAATAGCTCTAAGGTATAGTGAAAGGGAACATCTATTAGAGTGTTATATATATATATATATATATATATATATATATATATATATCCTTGTATTTAATTTTTAAGGAATAAGATCACTTGTTAATAGATCTCTCCAACAGTTCTTGGGAAGATATAAGATATAGATAGATGACACTTGTTTGGGATAGTGATTTTTAGTTTCTTTTCTACATTTTTATGCATTATCATATATGGGGGCATTTGTTTTGGTTATGATTTGGAATAATGTTTTGCTATTATTGAACAATCATGTACAATGATGCCTATTAATATATCTTGGTCGTTTCTAATGAATCTCGATAATAAGATCTAGACATTTGGTTTTTTAGACTTTGTTGTAATATGTTTAATACAACTTAACTTTAACCCTATATATATCCTAAGCAAGAATATGAAAAATTGGTTTGACAATATGATTTAAGATTCTCTAAGTTCTCACTTCCTAACTATTAGGCATGATAAGTGGAAGAATGTATGTATTAAATTTCTAGCTATCATTAGCATTAGGTTTCTTGGTTTGAAAGGAGAAACTTCCAATTCAAATTTACACCTTAAAATTAGTGAATGAGGGTGTTACGATGTTTCTAAATTGAGAGTAAAGAACAACTTGAGCAAGGATGGATCGTCGAGACTAAAATCAATAATTTGCAAGAACTCATATGCTAGAATGAAAAAGACTTGTAACTATGGAACTAAAATATTGTAAATAGATGCATTTCTCTACAAGACAACTTTATAAGTTCTAATCTCATGAAGGTTGGTGAGGAATATCCTAATGATGGGTCTTTGTGACAATTTTTTTCACTAGTATCTTGGAAATATGGTGATGCCACCTCGATGGAAGACTTACATACGTGAAATAATCCTTGCGGGTGAAAAAGGAAAATCTTAAGAAACCAATTTGTCTTGAAGTGGCACTTTAATCAACTTTATTGGAAGAGATGATATATTTTTCTCACAACCATCTGGATAGAAACCTTAGTTTGGGACTAGTGGATAAAATGATGGAAATTGAACATAACTGGAGCCTTAGGAGAAAATTCTACCTTCCTTGCTTCTTAATGAGGAAAGGAAAATAGTCAGATCTAGGAGTATTGCATTGAGCATTTTGGGAACTTGGTTAAAGATATTAACAATGACAATGAAAGATGTGAAAGAGGACATCCAGAAGTAGAATGTCACATGACGATGATATCTCTACCCGATTGGGCTTTCACCAAAAGGAAAAATACAATAGTGCTATTGGATGATGACATTACGATATGTATTTTTTTTTTAATTTGAATGATGTTGAATTTTAATTAAGAAGGGGAATATGAAGAAAGACTATCCTAGAATTAATATAAGTGTTGAATGAAAACCTTCATCTCTTTTACTACTAGATGTTGGCTTGAAATTGTATACATGGTGTTGTAAAGGTTGCTCAAATGAAAAATATAAGTGAAAAGAAATCAAAGGGAACGTCCAACTGTAGAGGATAGACTGCTAGTCCCATTTGAACACGAAGAACACATCTTTATTTATCTTTAAACATGTGTGTATTACAATTAAAATTCTTACAAACTTAAGTAGAATTTGTCATTGATTTTGTTATCAATATATCGTGAATCACATCTTGATTGTAAAAATGGGATGTTTTTGAGGCAATATGTTTCCTGGGAGGACACATTGCTCCAATGGGGGAAACACATCCCACAGGAGAAATAATATTACTTAAAAAAAATCTCCAACTGGGACATATTGCCCCCTGCAAAGAAATGTGTCCTTAATGCTGCTGACATATTGTTTATAATATTTTTTTGCTTTATTTTTTAAATGTGATACCATGTATTTTTCGTTTATGCATGTTAAATTACTTACTGACCATAATATACATCAACGTATATATATTTAATTACAATAAAGTAATGCTTCAAATAAAAAATTAAAAAAACATACGTTTATAAATATAAATAATATTGTCTAAAATAAAAGTATATAATATCAAATTTATTTATAAAAAGTATAAAATTTAAGAAATGCACAATAATATATATATAATATACATATATATACATATAATATATATATAATATACATATATATATATATAGAGAGAGAGAGATAGAGAGAGAGAGAAAGAGAGAGAGAGAGAGAGAAAGAGAGAGAGAGAGAGTTAGGCTAGAATACACTCAAGTAGTTTTTCATGATGCAATATTTTTAAAAAAAATCTAATCCGTTGATCTTCTTAAACATCTTGTGAATAGCTCATATGCAAAACTTGAGCACATTTGGACATTTATAGGTCATGTTATAAAGACCACAAAAATTATACATTTCAAATTAGTTTCGCGCGTCGATTTTGTTGTCCTTGGATGAGTGACTTACACTCATCCAAATGGGCTCAAAACTTGTATGTAGCCTAGTTATAGTATGACGGTGAAGATCAATGATTTAGATTTTGCAAAAAATAGTCTTGATATGTAAACACACTTGAGTGTATTCGTGCGATGTGTACACTTGAGTGTATTCTAGCCTGACTCTTTATATATATAATATAAAAATATAAATATATTAGTAAAATAAAATAAAATATACAAGAGAAATAACAATAAACATCCAAAATTAAATGTGCTAGCTCATGGTGAGTCGGAAACAAGATAAATGATGCCATAAATAAGTAATTTCACAACTTCAAAACAAACTCAGTACAAGTAGCTCCAAAGAAAGGAAGCACAACATTTGTATGCAATTAAAATAGTGAACTTATCTCCACTCTCAAAGACACTGCTTAAAGGATGTGCATTGATTATAATAAGTTATAGAAAGCTATGTGAACAAATCAATCTTTCTTAAATGTTTTAAATACAACATATAAAAAATCAACATATATATGATTCTTAATTGATTGTATATTTATCAATAAGTTGAAATAAAGATATCAAAATACTAATATAATATATTTTAAAAAGTTGATATGCTAATCAAATTTATATTAGCAATTTGTTATAGGTATTTTTATATATTTATGTGCACCGACATGTGTTATATTTTATTATATTAAATTGATTGTTTTTGTTTATATTTTATGTAAATTGACAATATTTATTTAATATTTATAGTTTATTATATAATTTAGTATGTATCTATTAATTTAGTATTGTATCTATTACTTTAATACACTGTTATATACATTTATAAATATTATGTATTTATGAATTATAGCATTTTTCTATTATATAGTTAGTTTTAAATATTATTTTATGTAATTAAAAGTATATAAGTTAATATGTATTATGGGCATTATTTAATTTTAATATATATAATTAAAAGTTAAATATGATATCATAATAAAAATATACATGATATCATAATTAAAAAATATAAAGCAATAAAATATACAAAAAGTAATAGGTCCTGATTGGGGAAGCATTGCTCTCCTTGGGACAATTCGTCTCAATTGGGGATATACTGTGGTAATACATCATCTCATCGCGAGCAATGCATTCTTTTGTGGACATATTGTCTCAGAAGTATGTCATCTTGAGAATTAAAATGTGAATAATGCTATATTGATAATAAAAAAATATTATTTAGATATTTTGACCCAATTAAAACATTAGTTTGAATTAAGTCGAGCCGACACATGGCTTAATCTTGTATAGGTATAGACTACTTCGTGTTCACATGAGACTAGTAAATCCTAAAGTCAAGATGTATGTGTTGGATGCACCAAAAAAAAGATGTATGTGTTGGCGTACAAAATTCTCAAAACCATACATATTCGTTGTCCTCCATAGTCTTCAATGAATTGATATGTTTAGCGCCAATTTAATTAGGAATAATCAGATGTTGTTGTATGATTATGCAGTGTAAAAGTTACATCAAACTCACACTCTGTCGTATCACTACACCTTACAAAATAGATCCTTAGCTACAGCCAGCTTACATTCCCTTACGCTAATCACTAAAGGAAACATCACACACTTTGCGGCCGCCAAATACAGTTTTTCCTAACTAATTGCTTTTCCAGCAGATTGAATAAACCAAGGGCAAGCGTATACGCCGTCGCTAGTTCTTTTGGGCGTGTTTTTGTTGATGAGGGATTGTCATGACCGTGATCGTTACTGGACATCAACAACCAGCCGCCACGATGAAGACTACTGTTTCTAGGAACCAGCTGCCACGATGAAGACCACTATTTTTCTAGTCTAGGAAGAAGCTCGTTACCTGTCCCCCGATGATAGCACGCTCGTCTCCAGCAGATCAAACCAACATCACTGCATAAGTCGACCTGCCAGCTGCCACGTCTGCTTACCACGTATCGCAGGCCGCCGAAGAAGGAAAAAAACTAATTTAGCACACTTTTATAAAAATATTTACCAACATAGCACACTTTGTAAAATATTTTCCAAAATAACACACTTCGTGTGGAACCCGTCACTTTTTATGACGTTTTTATATGCGAGATTGAAAAGCACCACAATAATTGACGTGTTTACTTTTAAATAAAAAAAATTGAAAAAAAATAAAAAAATGAAAAGCATTTTTTTAAGTTTTTTTTAATTTAAAGTAGACACGCCAAATGGAAAGCGCCACTTTATGTGGCGTTTATATTTTTTTTTATTTTTTTTCAATTTTTTTTTATTTAAAAGTAGACGCCAATTATTGTGGCGCTTTTCAGTTCTTGTTACAAAAAGCTCCACACAAAGTGGCGTTTTCAGACCAAAGTGTGCTACTTTGGGAAATATTTTGCAAAGTGTGCTATTTTGGTAAATATTTTTACAAAAGTGTGCTAAATTGATTTTTTTTTCCTCCGAAAAATGTTTGGTGGAAAAAAAAACTAAAATGGCACAGTTTGATAAAAATAATTCCGGGAATAACACCTCTGTGAAAAAAATTCCCAAACTAGCCTACTTTTCTTAGAAAATACCACATGAACATGCATTTTTCTGATGGAGGTTGTGAAAACGCCATTGTAATTGGAGCTTTTAATAAATAAAAAAAATAATAAAAGCAAAGCAAAAACACCAAAAGAGTTGGTGTTTTCACCAAAAGTGTTGGGTGAAAGCGCCAACTTTCTTAGCGTTTTTGCTTTTTTGTTTTTTTTATTTTTGATTGAAAGTTTCAAATGCAGTGGCGTTTTCACAATTTTCATCAGAAAAACGCCAATTCAAATGATGTTTTATCATAAAAGTGTACTACTTCGAGAAATATTTTGGTCGATGTGCTATTCCCGGAATTATTTGTTTGGTCCGAAAGGACGCAAAGTGGTAACAATCAGCGAGCTTGTCTTTTACATACTTTTCGTATCTGCCGAAGGCAATATATAAGAAAAGAACCCTTGATGCAACTGTGATAAGTCGGTCATGTGCGAAGGGGTTTGATCCACGCGTCATTGATTGGAAAATAGTACCCGCTGGAGTTATCAAGTGAGCCGCCACGGATTGGCAAAGTGAGTGGGGGACGTGCCGTGTGAACAATCAGGGCAGATGGAATCTTATTGGAAAAAAACCGCGCCACATCATATGAATTGTATGAAGTAATCAACTTCATTACGGATGGACTACATACAACTTGCTCTGTCTTATAAAGTCGACACATACCGACTATATGCACTGAATTGTTGACGAGGTCAGTCTAGCATTATGTAAATACTAAATACCAACACGTTGTACATGAACTTGACTTGAAGAGTTTATGGACCAACCCAATATATTGTGAAGGGACATCTCAAGTTATATAAGATCATTTTCTATAATTACTTTTCCCTAGTGATCTACGTTGTTGTGTGTGTGCTGCATAGCATCCCTTGTGCAACATGGGACCTGTTTCATGCAAATCCTTCGATTCAAGACTCTAAACAAGACGTGTTAGCCCTCAACCACGACACTTTTTTTTTTCTTTTTGTACTTGAAAGAAAGAAGAATAATTTAATTGAACAAATCATAGGAAAAGTTAATTGTTCAATTAAATGATTGACAACTCAACTAATGTATATTCTCTACTATTCTTATAATATCTCTAGGAATATTCAATCATTAAAGAACCATGGTCACCTTCTGAACTCTTCCTAGATTAGTTGCCAACATGGTTATTTAGCCATAGATTTTCCAACATGCCGACAATCAAGTCTCCATTACAAGAACACCTTCATGTCTCAGCGTTTCTTTTCCATTCTTGTCCATCAAATCAGCATAATGTGTTGGATCAAAATTAAAGACACTTATTCAAGGGGTCCAAATTTGTTGTTGTGGAATAATGTTCCAGATATCTTGCATTTAATCTATGTCTTACAAAAACCCAATTACCATTTTTAGATGTGGGTTTTTAGGATAGATGTTTGGCTAGTATCAACTAGAACATAGTATGGAACAAAACATGTTGGAACAACAAATTTGAGTATTTTATTCAGTAGTCTACAACTTATATCTAATTTTATCAAGGAGTATTGTAGTATGTCTATACACCCTCATCTGTATTGCAACCCTAAAGGGATACACGCCAAAACCTACAATTTTAATGACGTCTACGGAATTCTGAGGTAAGTCATAGTCATGGCCTTTCAAACTAACTTCGTAGAGATGCCTCTCATCCCAAACTATATTTAGCGTAACACTATCTAGATGTGCAATTTCTAGAGTGAAATGAAAAAAATGTCAATATGCTCTGTAAAAATTCTTGATAGGTACATTTTGTTTGTACAAAACCACTCTTGTTTTTATAATATACAACTAACTTCTTGAGATGTATTTCAAACTCAATCATCAAACTCTTTAACCATATGTTCTCATTATGCTTCAACAATAACGAAAATTATTCCGCTTCTATCGTTGGTTAGGAAACTTAGATAGCAAGACGACATGTCAACTAGTTACTCCAAGGCAAGGCAATAAGAAAGTCTTTTCACCTAACTCAATCTCAAACCATTTTAGAGTCTAAACTAGTCTAAATATACGTATTAAATGTCAATAATTGATTAAAACCAAACATAGGCATAAAGACAAAAAGAAAAGTATATATGTAAATAAGACTAAGCTAAGTGTGTACATGAGATTGTTAGATAAAGTTGTGACACATTGTCACGCTAAACGAGATTACTCAAAATACAAAACACGATCAACTACTAATTAATCACATAGTCAAAAATGTGGAATAATTAAAACCAATTCCAACAATGTAAATAAACTCTAGAACATTTACAAAAGGTCTATCATTCTATTCTCATATACTGTAACAAGTATTTAGATATGGGTCCAAAGACCTCAGTCACATCCTGCATACAAAAGATATTTCACATGTACATGCCGTATATTTACAAACATTGGCATACTACCAAAATTTCATGTCGATACAAGTATATCATCTAGAAAACACATCCCATACCTGGACCTGAGAGTACAGGGACGACACTAGGACTCTACTACTAACATCTACAACTAACCAACCTTCTGAATCTATTGATCACCATGTTGGTTCTCTTCCACAACGTGACCTGATTGAACAGTTTAAGCATACTAAGCAGTTAAGCAAATGAGTTGTAACATCAAGTAGAATTACACAATTTGCATAAGTCGACATTATGTAGGAACTATGTAGTGTAAATACAAGACAAGGACTAATCAACCAATGTGATACGTATTACACCATAGAAATTATACTACACGGCTGGTATTATATCTTTTATTATTATGCCCTGGGGAGTTTGAGTCGTACCACTCAAAGTCCAACTGACCATTGTGAAGTGTTATTCAGTTCCGTATAAGATCTAGGAGTGCCAGTATCCTAAGATCTCTTCCCCTTGGTCAGTATGAGTAAACTGCAGTGACATACCAGTCAAACTGCCAACAGTGACATATAGTCAACTGATAACAACTAGTTCGTACTTGGTATAAGTTACGACACTAGAAAAAAGGGTATACAAAATCCTCTAATCCGAGGTACAACCACAGCTGTCCTTAATCACATCAAGTGTCAGAGGCATGACCATAACCATCCACCATAACCTGCAATTGTGGATGACAAAGATATATCCTCAACTTGCCACCCCCACATACTCAACATTATGCACTCCGAGTTTCCCTTGGGAATACTCATTTCACCATCCAGTAAGTTCTGACACTGAAGATGGCTCTACGGCACAGGGCTCTACATGATTAAGGTTTCACTTGATTAATGACTTCCAATTGAATGCATTAAGTCTTTATCATACAAGTGGACATTCAAACCCTAATTCTTTTCTAACAAGAGTATATGTATAACAACTTCAAAAGATATAAAACATTTGAGATATAAATCTTAATCACATTACCACATGATATCATTTATTTTTTTATTAATGGACCACACTTATCATCATACGATTATAAGATACCAATATCTTATCACAAGTTCTAGGGTTTTAACCCTTATTGGAACATGAAGAGGATTTCACCTCAATCATGGCTTCAAACATGCCCAAAGGTCTTTAAGGCCATCACATTATTCATAGTAAGGTTATCATCATCATTCCATGCCTTAAACAAGGCTCAAGAGATCATTAGCACATATATGTCCATAGATATTAACATGGAAAGGCACTATGATATTCAAATAGTACTACATTGTGGTTTCAACACAAGAAGAGTGTAATTCATTATCACATTAATCATTCAAGAGGTCTGATTATAACCAATCAACATCATATAATTACATTAAGGTTAGGTATAACAAGCTAGATCACAAGGGAGTTGTGCATCATTTATTATAGTGATTTATCAAATATAACTATATAGTGGCAAAGGTAAGACTACAAATTAATGGTATTGAACCATCGAATTATCATCACTAGGACCCACATATAATACCATGTGATTAATTCAAATCCATTGTATGTTATAGCATCCAATATTATTCATTGTATCAGGTTCATTGTTCAAGGTTATCAATTGAAATATAGGTCTAACCATTAGATCAATTGAACCAAGGAACCACTAGTTCAAGGTCTAGTCAAATCTACAATTACATTATTAACTCATCATATATGGTGATGACCTGATCTACCATTAATTGTGATCATTAGATCACCATTAGTTATTAGATCAGGAATACATTCAGTTAACACCATCAAATATTAAGCTAATGTCATCATCGATTGATAACATCATTAGAATACTTAGTAAATGATATTTAAATGTCTAATTGAGCCAAAACCTGACCTAAGGGGGTAAACATAGGTTGTCACCATAAATTTGACATCCTTGATCATGAAAATCAGTTGTCAAGATAGAAACACCATTGTTATTGAATGATATGACTATCAGTTGTGTGATAGGGAAGGAAGTAGCTTGAAAACCCTAATTTGAACCATCAATTATTTTGTGCTTAGTACCATAGGTTGATGCTATCAACCTGTCCCAGATCATGTTACACCTTAGAAAGGTCGTACACATGTTTACAAGTTCATATAGAAATGGAACAAAATAGGGAACACCACAAAAATTTGTAATTCTAAACAAGCATGGTTTCTCTATGCTTAGTTCATCACATTAAAGCATAAACATGAACTAACAAGCTTCTAACAAGCAATATAAGTGAAGAATGTTATATAACTCAACTCTATAGAGTAGGTCAGATCCCAAAAAGCAAGAATCTCGAGGAAATAGGGCAAGAAAACCTTAATTTCAGATCTGAACTTGGCCAAATAGGTACTTTTCTCCACAAAGAAGCAAAATCCTAGAAAAAGAAACAAGAAGGATATATTTTTGAGTTCTAGAGCCACTTTCACCATGGAACAGTAGGGTTCCAACCTGTAGGAAGTTTTAACGAAGGAGAAGAGCAAGAGAAATGGAGAAGGAAGGAAGGAAACAACTTGCCTTGGTCAAAATCTCTAGAAGATGACCTTGGAAACCTTAGGTAGAGCTAGGAGCTCTAGGAGACCTTCTTCTCCAAAAAGAGGTTGTCTTCTACCTTAGAGCACTTAGTTCCCTAGAAAAACAGAGTGGAGTCATTTCTCTAGGTTAGAGGAAAGAGAAAGCAAGCACAGGTTCACACTTGGGCAAGGAAGAGGTAAATATAGCCCATGGATAAGGATGGAAGCAAGCATGAGGTCTAAAAGTAGCTTCCCCATGTATCTATGGCCTTAAATTATTAAGAATATACAAGCACACACAAGAAGCTCCCCCACCATCCTTATAGACCTTCTTATCTTTCCTTTGTCAAATTTTCCAGCCAATCACATAATTCATTAGTTGATAGCTACTAAAGGTAGCTCATCCGTGAAGGGGTAAACCCTAAAATACCCTTAGAGAAAACACCTTCAAACCAAGGATAAAATAGGTGCCCCATGGCTCAAGAAGCTCAAGAATGATGAGATATTATGCAAGGAACATAATTCAAGTGATAAATTGCAAATAAAACCTCTCAATTGGGTAAATTCAAGAAAAGTCCAAAATGTGCATAAAATTGCATAACTTGCTCAAACAGTGTCCAAATTGAACCAAATTTGAAACTTAATCTTGTATTATGATTTCAAAGAATATCACAAGGTTATATTAGGGTTATAAGCATTCAATTATGGTAATTAAGCTTATTCAACTTATTAAGCAAGTTTAGGGGCATTACAACTATAAAACCCTAACAAGGATTTCACCCCAAAATCCTACGCAAAAAGAGATGAGTATTTTCTACACATCTCATTATCTAGTTACCATGTGTATTCCTCTATGCCTCGATGATTCTACAAAATTTTCACTAGTATTATATCTTTTCTCTTCAGCTTTTTCACCCTTCTATCCAGGATCAACACATGACCCTCAACATAGCAGATATCCTTATCTAACTCAACCTCTACTAGTTGGATTGTCTGGTCAGTATTTGGATGGCATTTCCTCAATATAGAGATTTGAAATACATTATGCAATTTATGTAGCTCTGGTGGTAGCTACAACTTATATGCTACCTTTCCAACACAAGCTAGGACAGGGTATGGTCCCATAAATCTAGTAGCCAACTTACCCTTCTTTCCAAACCTCAGCACACCTTTCCAAGGAGAAACCTTAAGGTATACTCTATCTCCCTCTTGGAACTCAAGTCATCTACGTCAGTTGTCTACATAAGTTTTTGCCTGTCCTGGGCTGCTTTCAACTGTTGTTGTATCACTTTAATCTTTTCTGTAGACTGTTGTACTAGCTTAGGACCCAAAAGTTGATATTCACCTATTTCATACCAGTAAAGAGGAGACTGACATCGTCTCCCATACAGAGCCTCATAAGGGTCCATATCTGTGCTTCTTTGATAGCTATTATTGTATGCAAACTCTATTAGTGTAAGGACCCTGACCTTCGCTATGGGACTTACCCTGTTTGTTTTGCCTAAACCTTGTGCTTGGTTGCTTGCTAATCATCTTTAGTGATTATTAGGGTTTGCTTGTGCTTAGTTGAGAGCTAGAGGTGCTACTTGCAAAATAACCTAAGATAGGGTTGGAGAGCAAGTTTGTCACCTTGAGAGATGTCTTTCTCTCTCTTTGCTTCCTCTAGGGTTGAGAGAAAGGTTTGGGCTCATGCCTTGAGTTGTCTTGGGCATGGTTGAGCTCTTTTGGGCCTTGTTTTCCCTTGTTTGGGCCTTACCTTGCTTGGTTGAGTCCTATATCGGGCAAGGATGCTTTGTGTTGGCCATGGGGTATCACCCATGGTGGTGTGTCAGCCATGGGAGGTGGTGTGTCGGCCTTTGACCTTGTTTGACCTCCTTGCTTTGGTTGTGTCACCCTAGATTGGACATGTGTCCGAACCTTGGTTGAGTGGTGGCATGGCATGTGCATGTGTTTTTCAAGGTGGTAAAATGTGTGGACAAGTGTCTCTTGGTAAGGTGACACCTTGCCTTGGTTTAACCTTGACCCTCATCTATATATGCCTTGCCTTTCTCTTCCTTGGGAACCCTTTAGCTCTTTTGTTGCTCTCCCCGCCTTGTGTGCACGACACACCTTCCTTGGTGAGCTTGATGGTAATGATAGATTTGTTCAGTATGCTGCTCTTATTATACGCTTTATCAGTTATCTACTTTAACCTTTTTGAGGTTTTATAGTTTCAGCGGGGAGTTATGTTTCTCACTGGGACTTTGTGTCTCACCCTGCTGGTTTACACCCTTTTTAGGTGATCGTTCTAAACATGGTGATGGTCGTGAGGTTGCGGCCGAGCAGCAAGAAGAGTAGTAGAAGGAAAGAGATGGACATGCTGCTATTTTGGTGGTTTTGTAGTAGAGTCCTAGAGTCATTCTTGTACACTCAGGTCCTGGGAGGTGTTTGACGACGTTTCACGATACTAGCTGTTGTAATTTTTGTATATTCTGCTGCTGGCCGTACGTGGCTGTTCTGAATGTATAAACAGGTGTTGAACTCTGGTGCTGACAGTAAAGCTGGTTCCGATAAGCTGTGGACCTATAACATGGCTTGTGAATGATTATATAACATGTCTTTCTGCAGGATCTGGATGAAAAAGTTCTCTCATGTATGCTTTCCACAATCGATTTTAATTAACCAGTGTTTTTGGTAATGTGAGGTTCTGCACATTTTTGCGTGTCATCTCATTGTCTGTGTGATGGTGGGGTGTCACAATCAGAGTCATATGTAAATCCCAACTACTAAGAAATTGCAGCACACATGCCCTCAAGAGATCCTCTAAAGTCTGAATAGTCATTTCAGACTGGCCATCAGTCTACGGATGAAATGTTGTGCTGAATCTCAGCTGTGTTCCCATTGCTGAATGTGGATGCTCCCAAAAATGACTAGTAAACTATATACCTCTTAGGACTAATCAAGGAAAGCTCAATCAATTACTTTCTCAATTTAACTCAGGAAATCATAAAATGACATATTAGAATGACATTATTTTGTCTAACTGGTCATGATTCGTGGATAGTTCATTACCTCAGGGGTTGATTCACCATAACATTTCTGGCTGAGTAATCTCTTGCCAGATGTCCTACCTGTCTACATTGGTAGCAAGTTCTGGGCTCTAGATGTGGTCTAGAAGGTTCTTTACCCTTTCTGGGTAGCCATTGCCTTGGTACACTGGACTCTGGTTGTACTGGAGGTACCAAAAACTTTCTCTTTTTGGAACTACTAGGCCTCTGTTCCTGAGTTTGAATAGGCCTTTTCTCAATCCTCACATAATTTTTCTTCTCTAGACAATACCTTCGGATATGTCCAGGTTTCCTACACTTGTAACAGACCCCGATTTCAAGTTGTATCCTATTCCTTCCATCATTTCCTATTGCTTCAACCTGCTGATGTTGATTGCGAATCCTGTTGATGTCCAAAACTTCATCATTGGGGGTTGGTAATCTAGGTTGCATTGCTAATGCCTAATCCACTATATGCATCATAGTTGCCCTAAGTTGCCCAATAGTGATACCTAAGGAAGGATTTCTTATCATAGTTGGATCATCTTGGGGATTCTCAGGCAGTCGTTCCTCTCTCGCCTGATCCCTTGCACCTCTTCCTGGTGCAGCAATACTGCTTTCTGTAGTATGTTCTTCATGTGACCCAGCCATCTTCAGCTTTACTTCTTCTCCTATGAGCAGAAGTCACTATTAGATAGACTGGAAAACACTAGAATAGACTCTACTACCTTAGTCCTATGTCTTTGTAGACTCAGCGAACCTAGAGCTCTGATACCACTAGATTGTGGCATACAACTCACAAAAACAAGATTTACTTAAGCGGAAGCGTTCATTAGCAGCGGATTACTCAAAATCACTAAAAATTAAAACCATTTACAAAGAGATCCAAACATAAGAAAACTCTTTCATCAGGAACCAATGTAATACATTTACAACTTGGTTCATAAGTACATGCCTTGTACCATCTCTTCTCGAGGATTACAAACATTAACTGCCCTGTTAGAACTATACATAGGCAGTATAAGAACCTTGAGGCATCAAGCCAAAATCTCAGATCGATTCGTCAAAAACACTAACTACTAACTCCGAGGACCTGAGAGTATAGAGATGACACATCGGACTACTATCTATATGACTTGACATATAGTATCTCCACCTGATATCTCACTATTGTCTCAGCTGTTGTTGTCCTTTCTCTACTGTGGGGATTCTATTCCCTTATCCGTGTTCACCTATAAACATTGGATCCCATGGGGGTGAGACAATTGTAAATTGCCCCAGCGAGAGATATAACTCTCTGCCAAAACATTATTATTGCATTTTATTAGAATAAAACTGAGCAGAGGAATCTTATATATTAAATAATAGATAAATCTCTATATGAACAGGGTAAAGTAATCTCCTTTCTTATGGAGAACATTGCATCTACCCATAGTAGAGTCGTAATTCATCTATCATCTTTGAAGGATTATAAAGAGATATAAATAACATCAATCAGCTAGAGATGCATAATAGAAATGTAATATCAACCAATGAATTTCCATATTCAATCCTTAAGCAAACATACTATACGGATGATTATATTTTACAATCACACTTATGCCCTGAGGAGATGAGGTATACCACTCATACTCCAACCGACCATTACGAAGTCGAAATCGGTGCCATACAAGGTCAAAGGTAGAGTCAGCTACCAAGACCTCCCTTATCTCGGTCAGTACGAGATTCCATGCAGGACATCTTGTGTCACTGCTAAAATTGCTTTGCCAGGGTATAGTGGCAACTTCACTATAGAGGCAAGGTCAGTTGCACTCTCTTTACAATTGAGAGATTTCATGTTTATCTCCATCATTCCGGCATTAATACTATTGGGAGATTCATGATACATCCATCCCAATCTTCGGGAGATTCATGATACATTCATCCCGGTACATATAATGAAGGATTGAGAGGTTTAATGTTTACCTTCTATCAATTCCCCTATTAGGGAGTACGAATATTTTCGCCTATCACCCCCACATATTCAAAAATATGCAATCTTCGGGTTATGCCACGGAGCAACCCGTTTCACCATTCAGCAAATTCTGACACTGATGGATCTATGGCCAGGGCTCTACATGATATGATTTCACTTAATTAATTAAGTACATTGTCATATTCTTTAGCATCAGTCAAGTTCTCAAACAGGAATTATTATGACAAATTCTACGAAGAAACATGTAATACTTCCATCAATACTTTTCAAAACTTTGTAAAACATTGGGATTTCTATCCCTTATCTCATTACTTGGAAGATCTCATTTCTCAACAATATCATCATCATGATTACTAAATCTGGGCATTCAAACCCTCAGTTCATCACTGAACATGTTACCACTTCTTAGGTAACTATTACTGTAAGGACCCTTACCTTCGTTTTGGGGCTTACCCTATTTGTTTTGCCTAAAACTTGTGCTTGGTTTCTTGCTAATCATCTTTAGTGATGATTAAGGTTTGCTTGTGCTTAGTTGAGAGCTGGAGGTGCTACTTGAAAAATAACCTAAGATAGGGTTGGAGAGCAATTTTGTCACCTTGAGAGATGTCTTTCTCTCTCTTTGCTTCCTCTAGGGTTGAGAGGAAGGTTTGGGCTCGTGCCTTGAGTTGTCTTGGGCTTGGTTGAGCTCTTTTGCTTATTTTCCCTTGTTTGGGCCTTACCTTGCTTGGTTGAGCCCTGTATCGGGAAAGGATGCTTTGTGTCGGCCATGGGGTATCGCCCATAGTGGTGTGTCGGCCATGGGAGGTGGTGTGTCGGCCTTTGACCTTGTTTGACCTCCTTGCTTTGGTTGTGTCACCCTAGCTTGGACATGTGGCTGAACCTTGGTTGAGTGGTGGCATGGCATGTGCATGTGTTTTGCAAGGTGGTAAAATGTGTGGACAAGTGTCCCTTGGTAAGGTGACACCTTGCCTTGGTTTAACCTTGACCCTCATCTATATATGCCTTTCCTTTCTCTTCCTTGGGAACCCTTTATCTCTTTTGTTGCTCTCCCCTCCTTGTGTGCATGACACACCTTCCTTGGAGAGCTTGGTGGCCGATCCTTTCCCCTTGGTGGAGATCTCTTCTTCTTCCTCTAGCTTGGTGGCCGAACCCTAGGTGGCTGAAAGTGGTGAGCTTGGAGCTAGGAGCTAGAAGCTTGGAGCTTTGGAGCTTGAGGAGTTTTCTTAAGGCGGGTTACATAAATTCTAACCCTAGCTATACTACCTTTTCTATGTTGCATGTTTCATATATGTTGATGATCGGCCACGACATGTTATGTTTCTTGCTCTAGTACATGTTGTTGATCTTATGGATATAATCAACATGATGTTGTTAATGGTTTATATGCCTTTACACCTAGTTGGCCGAACCATAGTTTAGGGTTTCCTTGTTGAGCAGTACCCCTTTTCTCTCCTTGGTCTAGAGAAGTGAGTTTGAGCTCTAGTGATGTAGGCAATACCCCTCTCTCATTTTAGTTGAGAGGTGAGTCTACATTCTAGTTGCTTGGGCGACACCCTCCTCTCACCATGGATTTGAGAGGTGAGCTTTTGAATAGATGATGGCCTATGTTGAGGTGGATCCTTGTGGTTTCCCGATTTGTGATAGAGGTTGTGCAAAACCCCTCTCTCTTGATTGTTGAGTGGTGAGCCGATCTTCTTGATCAATTAGGGTTTGGTGCCCTTGTGCTTGAGGTTGAAGATGACCTTGTGGGGTTGTGCCTTGCATGATATGACCTTGGAGTAGTGCTGCCCGATAGCCTTGTCTTGGGTTGTACCCTTGACCGTTACACCTAGTTGAGATGGTTGGTTTGACGCCCAGTATGGTTCTCTTGGCTTGAGATAGAGCTTGGGAGACACACCTTAAATCTTGTGCTCTGAACGATACATCTTGTGATGATCTTGGCCAATATGCTATGATGAGCTTGGTGGCTTGGTGCCCGATATGATGGTTTTATAAGAACCCTAGACGATGCCTTAGTGGTGGCCGATATAAGATGCTTGACCTAGTTGGGCGATAGGCCTTCTTGTGGTGCCTAGGTCTTGTTTTTTATGAAGTGGGTGACACCCTAGCCTCCCTTGAATGTTATGGGTAAGATGGGTAACCCTATGTCGGGCTTGGGGTTTGTGTTTGCACGACACACCCTCAGTTGAGTTAGCCGATATGAATCCTTATAGTCGCTCTGCCCATGGACGTTATGGTTTAGTGGTTTGGCGTTACGACCTTGGTAGTTGCCTAACCCTAAGTGGGCGATAGGGTCTTGGGCGATACCACCCTGTAGGGGCGTGCATGATATAGCACTAGCCCTGGTTGCACAATGCATCGTCGCTCGCCTAAGGACGCTGAGCGTCACGGTTTACGCTGAGGCGTTGTAGGTGGTAAGGGTTGGCCATTGTGCTTGGCCTATAGGCTTGGGTGAGGGTAGTCACCCTGCCTGGTGCTACCTATCGTGAGGGTTGCAGGAGTTTTGGTGAGGGTTCTGATAACTCGGAATGTATATGGCTTATAATGATAACACAAGTGATATGATGTAATCACCTTGAATCCTGCAAATATGATGATGAGTTAAAATGATATGTTGTGAACCAGGAAGCTTGGAATCATATGATGTTGCTTCACATGATGGTGTGACACATGCCTATGATCACAAGTATGGGGCATGATATATGTTTATGATTAATGATAAAACTACGACTTCTACATGGATGTTTCTTTATATACTTGGTAGCATGATCATTCGGTTAATCCATGATGGTTTCAGTTATCTCTATGAATGTCTATACTAACCATGCAGGTATTTCATGTGGATTCATAGCCTGGTAAGATCTATGAGATGTATGTGCTGGAATAGCACCATGTGGTAATGTGGCAACAAGTTGATAGATCTGAGGACCTGATATAAGGCTGAGTGCCTAGTTGAGGTGTTATCCTCTGATGATGATATAAGGGATGCGTTCCCAGGATGCTGATGCATGATTATGATTCCTTGAGAGGCAGTGGTTGATATAATGAGGGATTGAGGTCCCAGGACAGTATGATGATGGAAATAATGATGTAATCCTATAAGGCTATGTTTATACTTTGTTTTGCCTCAACAATTGTCTTAAAATATACTAATCAATTATAGATGAACATATCATGTAGTTTTCCCTGGCCATAGATCCATTATCATCAGTATTTGGTGATGGTGAAACAGGTTTATCCTGTGGGATTACCTGGAGCGCATATTGTTGAATATGCGAGGTTTCCCCTGGCCTAAAATAGGAGGGTTGAGTGCAACTGTGGTTGCAGACTCAGGATATATGGAGCATGGTGAACAAACCCATGGCTTAGGATATGTGATGATGAGTATGATGTGTTCATGGCTCGGATGTATGCACTTGCACCTGTGATGAGGTGAGCTAAAGATATGGGTAGCTTGCGGAGCTGACCCAGAGGCTGAGGCCCTATAAGGATAAGACTGCGGTCTTGCTTGATGATTCATGTACTGACCACGAGAAGGTGAGGTCATGGAGTCCGGATCTCCTTAGACCTTGTATTGCACTGGATTGGGCTTCACAGCCAATGGTTGGATTTGAGCAGGGAAGGCTCACTTCCTCAGGGCATAATAAAACGTAATCCAGTCGAATAAGTATATCTTTCTTAGAGAAAAATACGGAACATTGATTGATGCCTTGCTTATATAGATGATCTAGTTGAACTATGCAGTTGTGTGTACGATCCTTATATCTTGTGATAAGTTCTTATAAAGCTTATCTTGTCAATCATGTTCCATAAAGAAATACTTGGTTATATGCCTCCCGGATATCTTGATGAGCTTGATGGCAATGATAGCTTTACTCAGTATGCTGCTCTTGTTATACACTTTATCAGTTATCTGCTGTTATCTGCTTTAACCTTTTTGAGGTTTTATAGTTTCACCGGGGAGTTATGTTTCTCGCTGGGACTGTGTGTCTCACCCCGCTGGTTTACACCCTTTTTAGGTGATCATTCTAGATGTGGTGGTGGCCGTGAGGTTGCGGCCGAGCAGTAGAAGGCAAGAGATTGATATGCTGCTGTTTTGGTAGTTTTGTAGTAGATTCCTAGAGTCATTCCTGTACACTCAGGTCCTTGGAGGTGTTTGACGACGTTTCACGATACTAGCTATTGTAATTTTTGTATATCCTACTGCTGGCCGTACGTGGCTGCTATGAATGTATAAACAGGTGTTGAACTCTAGTGCTGACAGTACAACTAGTTCTGAAAAGATGTGGACCTATAACATGGCTTGTGAATGATTATATAACATGTCTTTCTGTAGGATCTGGATGCAAAAGTTCTCTCATGTATGCTTTTCGCAATCGGTTTTAATTAACCCGTGTTTTTTGTAATGTGAGGATCCACACATTTTCGCATGTCATCTCATTGTCTGTGTGATGGAGGGGTGTCACAATTACCTTCTGGTCATTTGACCAAGGTATACATGATACTTGTTACACAAGCATCTCACATGGCTCACCAAGACACTGCACATCTTGTCACCTCTCATTGGGTAACAATTAATATAATGGCTCATAAAGCTCATGCACATTTTGTTACTTCTTACTAAGAAACAATAACATAATGGCATACAAGGCCAATCAGTATTTTTATTAAATAAATATCATAGCTCAAACCTGGCTATGCTCATCATCTCATGATATCTGCATGGTTAATACACATGATAATAGCCATGACAAATTTTACATCACACCATGTAACACAATAGTAACACCACTATTCCCTTACTAGGGTTAGGGTTTTCCATCAAATAGGGCTTTCCGTTTACTCAAAATTAGGGTTAGGGTTTCCCATTTCACATTAATTAGGGTTTCATGTCTATGTTATCAATCCAACCCTAATTTATTGTTCCACTCCTCTAGGAGCATTCATTGATATCATAAGTATTCACTCATGCTTATTACTCTCATCATATATCATTAATGATTATCAATTCAAGGTATGAGTTCATCTCTCATCCTTACCATAGTATGAATACATCATACTCATTATCTTGGCTTAATCCCTATCTCATGGTATGTTAGCCAACACTTATCAAAGTGCATTAAATTCATTACATTTTTATTGTAGCAGTTTACATAACACACACTTCTTGTGTTTCTTATCCAAGTATATTGGATTTGAGATGCACCAAGGTATATCAACTCTGAAATGCTAAATGTGATATCTATTATGTCTTGATGTATCCCTTTTCTCATCACTTCCAACTTCACTTGAGTTTATCAAGTGATCTTGTATTAAGGTATTTCCCTCTTAATACTTTTAACCACTAACCTATCACCTTTATCATGTAGTGCATAGGTCACACATTAGAATTGTCGAACTATCTTTAATGATATGGACTTATCTCAGGTTAAGGCATTGCTTACTATAAAGTTGCTTGTAATCAACCACTTGAGATATTTCACCTTTATAAGGTATTACCCACTATTTCATCATTAGGGTTTTCTTATACCTTCACCCTATTTTAGGGATAGGATTTCATATAGCATTACATAGCATCACCCTGAATTAGGGTTTCACATGTCATCACCCTATATTAGGATTCCACATTCCATTACCCATAATTAGGGTTTACTATTTATCCCGATTAGGGTTTCACATTCCATTACCCATAATTAAGATTTCGCATGTCATTACCCTAGATTAGGGTTACATTCAATTACCCACAATTAGGGTTTACTATTCATCCCAATTAGGGTTTCACATTCCATTACCAATAATTAGGAGTTTACATATCATCACCTTTAATTAGGGTTACATCATTACCCTAGATTAGGGTTACACTCAGAAATGCCCTAAATACATATATTATTCATATTGAAGATGTTGAGGCTTAACCATTACATGATTATGATTCATGTATGGATTCCTCTTTCTCATCCTCTAAACTTGATTAGGTTACATCAACCTTTCCATCAAGTACAAAGAACTATGGTTGACATAGTGAATGATTGCTTTCATAAACTTTCAGGATTAATAATTTTAAAGGTACTAATCATCTAGGTACTTTAGGGTTTCAACCTTTGTACCTATCCTTGATAATCATTATTATCAACCATTGGATCAATGGATCAATCGCCACCTTAAATCTCCAAAATGTTTGCTCACTTTATACCTCCATTCGATTTGATCATGACCTTCAAACGGTCTTGAGGTCACACCCTCAAATGGTCTTGGGGTTAAACCTTCAAACGATCTTGGGTTCAGACCTTCAAACGGTCTTGGCCCTTAGCCCCTTAAACATTTTTGAAACTGTTTCATTTCAAATGGTCTTGAAGACCTTTTCCTTCTTAAACGGTTTGAAACTATTTTATCTCAAACGGTCAACCTTCACCAAACGGTCAACCCTATCAAATGGTTTTGAAACCGTTTCCTTTCAAACAGTCAAACTTTCTCAAACGGTCAACCCTTGATCCTCAAACGGTTTGAAACTGTTTGAGCACCAAACGGTTTGGTGAAACTATTTACTCAACCAACATGAAATTGAATCAAATCAATTAGGGTTTTAATGCTTCAATCCGATTAGGGTTTGCAATTGGTAGATTATCCACTCATGGAACCTTTAGAAACCAATCAATTAAATATATTAAATCATTATTCAACACATCAGCAACCCTCCTCAAATGGTCAACCCCCTCCATTCGGTCAACCACTCCAAACGGTTTGGAACCCAAACCGCCAAACGGTTTGCAAACCATTGGTCACCAAACAGTTTGGTGAAACCGATTGGACAATATTGTTGAAACTGTTTGCAACTAAATCTTATTAAAATGTGTGCTTAAGATGATGTCATCATAATCAAGCTTCAACCCTTCGAAATCTACTGTCATTTTCATGGTAGTTGCATCAATTATTCAAAGGTGATTCAAGAAGAGTAATTGAACAAAATGAATTGAGGAATTGAATTCAATAACAATGAATAAGGGTTCAAGTTATATAACCCGCCTTTAAAGAAGCTTCAAATCTTGGAGTTTCACGTCAACAATGGTGAAAGCAACTCCTTCAACTATCCCAAGCTTGTCCTCAAGTCTTTTGTGTGAAAAGAATGGCCAAGGTTGAAGATTGAATGAAGAAAAGGTGAAATCAAGCATTGATTTTCGATTTCCACCCTGAAATCAAGGTGAAAAGAGATCATGGATCTTACCTACAGGTTGGGGGTCGTCACCCTATTGCTCCTAAGCTTCGTTGGTCGTTTTTCAAGCAAGGAGAGAAAGAGGGATCGAAAAAGCCTTTGAATTGAGTTGGAAGTGGTGTTTTTATAATGAAATTCAATGAGAGAGAAAGTAGTAATTAATTCCTTTAATTTCTCAAATTGATGCCACGTCTCCCCCTCAACTCCTTTCCCACGAAGCTATCCTCTTTCCCTTTGCAAACCTCTTCATTATCCACGAATTTAAAGGAAAAGAAATTAAGCACCTTAACCCTTATAATAATAATATCCAAAAGTTAGTGGATATTACTTTTTCTTTTAATAATGTGAGTGAGTTATCCATTCCTTTGGATATTTTCGTTGCCTTTTCAAGGAAAAAGGACGTGCATACATAAGGATTTCAAGAAACACATTTTTGGTTGAAGGTCACTTCCATTAATATAATTATTTTTGCATTAAATTGAATTAGGGTTTCAATTATGCTTAAATCTTGATTATTTTAATATCAAGATTCTCTCTCCTTCAAAAAGATACAATTGAGACACCCCTCTCATTTTATTTTCTCTAAATGATGCCAAGAAACATTAGGGACTCTCTAGAAGTGGTAATTTGTATATTGAACCCTAGGTTTTGGGTAAATTGCACATTATACCAAAACTAGGTTTTAATGCATAAACATTACTTAATAAGCTTTCTCTTGGTGCTCAGACTTGTGGAAGCCATACCCCTTCATCATTTTAATTCTTATGATGCTAAAACACTTGAGTAACATTTGTCAAGTAACATTTGCAAGTTAACCCCTCAACTTGGGTAATTTTGCACTTTAGTCCAAAATGAGCAAACGTTGCTCAAACATTATTCAAACATGACCAAAATTGAAACATAAGTTCCTCTTGAGCCTTAATCACTTTTCAAAAAATAAAATCAAGGATCTAATTAACTTTATTAAGCAAAACTTCTAGGGTTAAGGCATAACCCAGGTCAGGGATGTTATAATTATAAACCCCTAACAAGGATTTTGTCCTTGAAATCTCAAATAAAAGGGAGACATATATTATTCATTCATCATACCATCAAGTCTCTACATAACACCTCATTATTATGGAGACACTATAGAGCTTTTATCAACACAAGGTTCTTCCACACAAGATTCTTATAGAATCAAACACACATGATACATACTCCACTGTCCTTTCATTAATGACTGTAGAGTTAATTCTGTGGCAGGTAATACTTTTCTTATTTAAAGAAATATCATACATACTTTATTTAACTCAGTTATCAAATCTTATCAATTTTTGCCTTTCTCATCTTATAGTTCCATGTGACAGATTCTTGTTTCTGAGGAGTCTCCCATGCTCCTCATTTAATTCAACATTTCACTTTCAAGATTACAATTATGTTTTGTCACCCACTTGGGACTATAAGTCTTTTCATACCTCAGTTGTGGCATCTAAACTGCTGACACAACACTAAGCTTTCTTGTTACTTGTACTATCTCATTAGTTGTACATTTTCTTATCATAAGGAGAGGTTACTTATCAATTAAGAACTTATCTTAAGGATATCTTTGATTGTTATGTTTATGCAAAGCATAAACCCCTAACATGTGATGTTCATACTATTTATATATAATTAGATTGATTTCATGGTTGACCATTCTAGGTAGCAAACATAAACCATCTGATATTTCTCGGATACCAGAATCTCTTACCTTGGTATCTATTACATGTGTTGAAAACACATCACATCCTCATCTTCCTTTCATCATGAGACATTACTTGTTACACATATCTTTATCTTGGAACCAAAGTCTAAGATAAACTGATACTTTTCTAAGTATCCATCACATGAACATTTTTATCTTATGCACATCAAGTGTCCTAAGACCCACTTGATTGCCATGTCCCTGAAAGGAAAGAAAACAAGGAATCATATTCCTCTTATTATTTCATGAATTTTTAACTATTCATGAATCATTTACTCTTTGTCTCATCCTAGGTTCCTTGCCCTCAGCATAGGAATTTATAAGGATGATTACATAACATTATTCCTTTCTTTGTGATTGTTTAACATGTTCATGAGCATCTTGTGATCTCATCACATTTCCCATTTCCACATTTTGGGAAAAGATCTTTATTATACACCCAAACTTTATCGAACAAGGATCACCTCCTTTGTTCTCATTCTCATCTTATGAGGAGTATGCTTTTTACTTCCTCATACACACATACTGATCTGAGATCATCTCAGATTTCCCTTTCTTTTACTTAGGATATGATACATTTATCCATACCATATTTCAAATTTCATGATACTCACTAGATTGTCTCAGAATGACTACTTGATCAGAGCAATAAAAAAGATAACAATCTAAGAGTTTCCATACTCACTTTATCGTCAATAGTTGTATACCTGGCCAGGGTATATAAATACTGAGATTAAGTAGTATGCACTTTATATACTATCACATTCCTTACTTTTCATATTATCACAAGCATAAGATTTAACATTCCTGGATTTATCCAGGTATCTCTTCTATACCTCATCCTCTTTCATAGAGGTAAGAACAATATGAAACATCTATAATGTTACTGTACAAAATATAAGTCCTCTTAGGACTAATCAAGGAAAGCTCAATCAATTACTTTCTCAATTTAACTAAGGAAATCATAAAATGACATATTAGAATGACATTATTTTGTCTAACCTGTCATGATTCGTGGATAGTTCACTGCCTCAGGTTGATTCTGCCTCAGGGGTTGATTTACCATAACATTTCTGGCTGAGCAATCTCTTGCCAGATGTCCTACCTGTCTACATTGGTAGCAAGTTTTGGGCTCTAGATGTGGTCTAGAAGGTTCTTTACCCTTTCCGGGTAGCCATTTCCTTGGTACACTGGACTCTGGTTGTACTGGTGGTACCAAAAACTTTCCCTTTTTGGAACTACTAGGCCTCTGTTCCTGAGTTTGAATAGGCCTTTTCTCAATCCTCACATAATGTTTCTTCTCTGGACAATACCTTCTGATATGTCCAGGTTTCCTACACTTGTAACAGACCCTAATTTCAAGTTGTATCCTATTCCTTCCATCATTTCCTATTGCTTCAACCTACTGGTGTTGATTACAAATCCTGTTGATGTCCAAAACTTCATCATTGGGGGCTGGTAATCTAGGTTGCATTGCTAATGCCTGATCCACTATATGCATCATAGTTGCCCTAAGTTGCCCAACAGTGATACCTAAGGAAGGATTTCTTATCATAGTTGGATCATCTTGGGGGTTCTCAGGTAGTCGTTCCTCTCTCACCTGATCCCTTGCACCTCTTCCTAGTGCAGCAATACTACTTTATGCAGTATGTTCTTCATGTGACCCAGCCATCTTCAGCTTTATTTCTTCTCCTATGAGCAGAAGTCACTATCAGATAGACTGGAAAACACTAGAATAGACTCTACTACCTTAGTCCTATGTCTCTATAGACTCAGCGAACCTAGAGCTCTAATACCACTAAATTGTGGCATACAACTCACAAAAATGAGATTTACTTAAACAGAAGCGTTCATTAGTAGTAGATTACTGAAAATCACTAAAAATTAAAACCATTTACAAAGAGATCCAAACATAGGAAAACTCTTTCATCAGGAACCAATGTAATACATTTACAACCTGGTTCATAAGTACATGCCTTGTACCATCTCTTCTCAAGGATTACAAACATTAAATGCCTTGTTAGAACTATACACAGGCAGTTAAGAACATCGAGGCATCAAGCCAAAATCTCAGATCGATTCGTCAAAAACACTAACTACTAACTCTGAGGACCTGAGAGTATAGAGACGACACATAGGACTACTATCTATATGACTTGACAAACAGTATCTCCACCTGAGATCTCACTGCTGTCCTGGCTATTGCTGTCCTTTCTCTACTATGGGGATTCTATTCCCTTGTCCGTGTTCACCTAAAACATTGGATCCCATGGGGGTGAGACAATTGTAAATTGCCCCAGCGAGAGATATAACTCTCAGCCAAAACATTATTATTGCAGTTTATTAGAATAAAACTGAGCAGAGGAATCTTATATATTAAATAACAGATAAATCTATGTATGAACAGGGTGAAGTAATCTCCTTTCTTGTGGAGAACATTGCATCTACCCATAGTAGAGTCATAATTCATCTATCTGCTTTGAAGGATTATAAAGAGATATAAATAACATCTATCAGCTAGAGACGCATAAAAGAAATTTAACATCAACCAATGAATTTCCGTATTCAATCCTTAAGCAAACATACTATATGGCTGATTACATTTTACAATCACACTTATGCCCGGAGGAGATGAGGTATACCGCTCATAATCCAACCGACCATTGCGAAGTCGAAATCGGTGCATACAAGGTCAAAGGTAGAGCCAGCTACCATGACCTCCCTTATCTCGGTCAGTATGAGATTCCATGTAGGACATCTTGTGTCACTACTAAAATAGCTTTGCCAGGGTATAGTGGCAACTTCGCTATAGAGGCAGGGTCAGTTGCACTCTCTTCGCAATCGAGAGATTTCATGTTTATCTCCATCGATCCACATTAATACTATTGGGATATTCGTGATACATCCATCCCAATCTTCGGGAGATTCGTGATACATCCATCCCGGTACATATAATGAAGGATTGAGAGGTTTAATGTTTACCTTCCATCAATTTCCCCATTAGGGCATACAGATATTTTCACCCATCACCTCCACATATTCAAAAATATGCAATCTTCGGGTTATGCCGCGGAGCAACCCATTTCACCATTCAGCAAATTCTGACACTGATGGATCTATGGCCAGGTCTCTACATTATATGATTTCACTTAATTAATTAAGTACATTGTCATATTCTTTTAGCATCAGTCAATTTCTCAAACAGGAATTATTATGACAAATTCTACAAAGAAACATGTAATACTTCCATCAATACTTTTCAAAACTTTGTAAAACATTGGGATCTCTATCCCTTATCTCATTACTTGGAAGATCTCATTTCTCAACAATATCATCATCATGATTGCTGAATCTGGGCATTCAAACCCTTAGTTCATGACTGAACATGTTACAACTTCTTAGGTAACTATTACCTTCAGGTCATTTGACCAAGGTATACATGATACTTGTTACACAAGCATCTCACATGGCTCACCAGGCCACTGCACATCTTATCACCTCTCATTGGGCAACAATTAATATAATGGCTCATAAAGCTCATGCACATTTTGTTACTTCTTACTAAGCAACAATAACATAATGGCATACAAGGCCAATCAATATTTTTATTGAATAAATATCAAAGCTCAAACCTGGCTATGCTCATCATCTCATGATATCTGCATGGTTAATACACATGATAATAGTCATTACAAATTTTACATCACACCATGCAACACAATAGTAACACCACTATTCCCTTACCAGGGTTAGGGTTTTCCATCAAATAGGGCTTTTCATCACTTTACTCAAAATTAGGGTTAGGGTTTCCCATTTCACATTAATTAGGGTTTCATGTCTATGTTATCAATCCAACCCTAATTTATTGTTCCACTCCTCTAGGAGCATTCATTGATATCATAAGTATTCACTCATGCTTATTACTCTCATCATATATCATTAATGATTATCAATTCAAGGTATGAGTTCATCTCTCATCCTTACCATAGTATGAATACATCATACTCATTATCTTGGCTTAATCCCTATCTCATGGTATGTTAGCCAACACTTATCAAAGTGCATTAAATTCATTACATCTTTATTGTAGCAGTTTACATAACACACACTTCTTGTGTTTCTTATCCAAGTATATTGGATTTGAGATGCACCAAGGTATATCAACTCTGAAATGCTAAATGTGATATCTATTATGTCTTGATGTATCACTTTTCTCATCACTTCCAACTTTACTTGAGTTTATCAACTGATCTTGTATTAAGGTATTTCCCTCTTAATACTTTTAACCACTAACCTATCACCTTTATCATGTAGTGAATAGGTCACACATTAGAATTGTCCAACTATCTTTAATGATATGGACTTATCTCAGGTTAAGGCATTTCTTACTATAAAGGTACATGTAATCAACCACTTGAGATATTTCACCTTTATAAGGTATTACCCACTATTTCATCATTAGGGTTTTCTTATACCTTCACCCTATTTTAGGGATATGATTTCATATAGCATTACATAGCATCACGCTGAATTAAGGTTTCACATGTCATCACCCTATATTAGGATTCCACATTCCATTACCCATAATTAGGGTTTACTATTTATCCCGATTAGGGTTTCAAATTCCATTACCCATAATTAAGATTTCTCATGTCATTACCCTATATTAGGGTTACATTCAATTACCCACAATTAGGGTTTACTATTCATCCCAATTAGGGTTTCACATTCCATTACCCATAATTAGGGTTTACATATCATCACCTTTAATTAGGGTTATATCATTACCCTAGATTAGGGTTACACTAAAAAATGCCCTAAATACATATATTATTCATATTGAAGATTTTAAGGCTTAACCATTACATGATTATCATTCATAGATGGATTCCTTTCTCTCATCCTCTCAACTTGATTATGTTACATCAACCTTTCCATCAAGTAAAAGAACTATGGTTGACATAGTGAATGATTGGTTTCATAAACTTTTAGGATTAATCATTTTAAAGGTATTAATCATCTAGGTACTTTAGGGTTTCAACCTTTGTACCTATCCTTGATAATCATTATTATCAACCATTTGATCATTGGATCAATCATCACCTTAAATCTCCGAAATGTTTGATCACTTTAGACCTCCATTCGGTTTGATCAAGACCTTCAAACAGTCTTGAGGTCACACCCTCAAAATGTCTTCGCGTTCGACCTTCAAATGATCTTGGGTTCAGACCTTCAAACGGTCTTGGCCCTTATCCCCTTAAACGGTTTTGAAACCATTTCCTTTCAAACGGTCTTGAAGACCTTTTTGTTCTTAAACGGTTTGAAACCGTTTTATCTCAAACGGTCAACCTTCACCAAACGATCAACCCTATCAAATGGTTTTGAAACCATTTCCTTTCAAACGGTCAACCTTTATCAAACGGTCAACCCTTGATCCTCAAACAGTTTAAAACCATTTGAGCACCAAATAGTTTGGTGAAACCGTTTACTCAACCAACATGAAATTGAATCAAATCAATTAGTGTTTTAATGCTTCAATCCGATTAGGGTTTGCAATTGGTAGATTATCCACTCATGGAACCTTTGGAAACCAATCAATTAAATCTATTAAATAATTATTAAACACATCAGAAACCCTCCTCAAATGGTCAACCCCCTCCAATCGGTCAACCACTCCAAACGGTTTAGAACCCAAACCTCCATACGGTTTGCAAACTGTTTGGTCGTGAAACCGATTGGACCATATTGTTGAAACCATTTGCAACTAAATCTTATTAAAATGTGTGCTGAATATGATTTCATCATCATCAAGCTTCAACCCTTCAAAATCTACTGCCACTTTCATGGTAGTTGCATCAATTATTCAAAGGCAATTCAAGAAGAGCAATTGAACAAAATGAATTGAGGAATTGAATTCAATAACAATGAATAAGGGTTCAAGTTATATAAACCACCTTCAAAGAAGCTTCAAAGCTTGGAGCTTCATGACAACAACGGTAAAAGAAACTCCTTCAACTATCCCAAGCTCGTCCTCAAGTCTTTTGTGTGAAAAGAATGGCCAAGGTTGAAGATTGAATGAAGAAAAGGAGAAATCAAGCATTGATTTTCGATTTCCACCATGAAATCAAGGTGAAAAGAGATCATGGAGCTTACCTACAGGTTGGGGGTCGTCCTCCTATTGATCCTAAGCTTCCTTGGTCGTTTTTCAAGCAAGGAGAGAAAGAGGGATCGAAAAAGCCTTTGAATTGAGTTGGAAGTGGTGTTTTTATAAGGAAATTCAATGAGAGAGAAAGTAGTAATTAATTCCTTTAATTTCTCAAATTGATGCCACATCTCCCCCTCAACTCCTTTCCCACGAATCTATCCTCTTTCCATTTGCAAACCTCTTCATTATCCATGAATTTAAAGGAAAAGAAATTAAGCGCCTTAACCCTTACAATAATAATATCCAAAAGTTAGTGGATATTACTGTTTCTTTTAATAATGTGAGTGAGTTATCCATTCCTTTGGATATTTTCGTTGCATTTGCAAGGCACAAGGACGTCCATATATAAGGATTTCAACCAACACATTTTTGGTTGAAGGTCACTTCCATTAATATAATTATTTTTGCTTTAAATTGAATTAGGGTTTCAATTATGCTTAAATCTTGATTATTTTAATATCAAGATTCTCTCTCTTTCAAAAAGATACAATTGAGATGCCCCTCTCATTTTCGTTGCTATACACGATGCCAAGAAACATTAGGGACTCTCTAGAAGTGGTAATTTGCAGATTGAACCCTAGGTTTTGGGTAAATTGCAAATTACACCAAAACTAGGTTTTAATGCATAAACATTGCTTAATAAGCTTTCTCTTGGTGCTCAGACTTGTGGAAGCCATGCCCCTACATCATTCTCATTCTTATGATGCTAAAACACTTGAGGAACATTTGTCAAGTAACATTTGCAAAGTTAACCCCTCAACTTGGGTAATTTTGCACTTTAGTCCAAAATGAGCAAACATTGCTCAAACATTATTCAAACAGGAACAAAATTGAAACATAAGTTCCTCTTGAGCCTTAATCACTTTTCACAAAATAAAATCAAGGATCTAATTAACTTTATTAAGTAAAACTTCTAGGGTTAAGGCATAACCCAGGTCAGGGATGTTACAACATACATGGAGGAGTGAGCCTCCACAAGTACCATCTTCCTCAGCACATCAACATCAGGAATTACTGTCCTATTATGGTAACAAATTGTACCATCATCTGCCTCATGAAAGCCATCATACTTTTCACTTCCAATCCCTGATCGGATATTTTGTATCACAGTATCATTCCGTTGTGCATCATGAATCTGCTGTCTCAAGGTAGGTTTCACTTGTAACTGTGCCAACAATCCTTCCAGTAAGGAAACTTATAGTTGTACATTCATCTGGCGAAGAGACACTAGCATATCTCTCTTATGGCACATCAAGGAATTTGATTGTGCATTATCTACCGTTGATGATGAAGACAACTTTCTACTCAATGCATCAACTACCAAATTTGCTTTCCTTGGATGGTAGTCTATTGTGCAATCATAATCCTTAATCAGCTCCATCCATCTCCTCTGCCTCATATTCAGCTCCTGTTTTGAGAAGATATATTGTAGATTCTTGTGGTTAGTGAAGATCTGACACTTTTCTCCATAAAGATAGTGTCTCCAGATCTTTAAGGCATGGACCACCACTACAAGCTCCGTATCATGTGTTGGGTAATTCTCTTCATGTTTCTTAAGATGTTGTAAAGCAAAAGAAATCACATTTTTATCCTACATCAACACGCATCCCAACTCATTCTTGGAAGCATCACAAAAAACAATATAGCCTTTTCCTTTCTCTAGTAGTACTAACACGGGCACACTAGTCAACTTTTCTTTCAAAAGATGGAAAGAACGTTTCCACTGGTCATTCCAAGCAAAAGGAACATCCAACCTGGTTAACCTAGTTAGGGGTAACACTATAGAACTGAAGTCTTTGATGAACCTCCTATAGTAATCTGCCAGACCTAGGAAACTACAGATCTCTATCGATGTCTTTGGTTGTTCCCATTCTAGTACATGTTCCACTTTCTTAGGTGCAACACAAATGCCTTTTGCAGATATAACATGGCCCAAAAAAGACACTTTAGAAAACCAAAATTCACACTTACTGAACTTAGCATATAGTTGATGCTGCCTCAACAAAGTCAATGCCTAACGAAGGTGTTGCTCATGATGTTGACTATCCTTGGAGTATATTAGGATATCATCTATGAACATGACCACACACTGATCAAGATAAGGTCTAAACACCCTATTCATTAGATCCATAAAAGTTGTAGGTGCATTGGTTAGCCCAAATGGCATAGCCACAAACTGATAATGACCATACCTAGTCCTAAAAGCTGACTTGGGTATGTCATCAACGTTAATTATCAACTGATGGTAACTTGACTTCATGTGTATCTTTGAAAACACAGTGGCACCTCTCAACTGATCAAAAAGATCATCAATCCTCGACAAAGGATACTTATTATTTATTGTCACCTTATTCAACTATCTGTAGTCTATACACAACCTCATTGAACCATCCTTCTTTTTATCAAACAACATAGGAGCACCCCAAGGGGAAGTGATCGGCCTGATAAAACCCTTCTCTAATCATTCTTGTAATTGTTTCTTTAACTCCTGCATCTCTACTGGTGCCATTTTGTATGGTGATTGTGCTATGGATTGTGTTCCAAGAATAAGATTGATCTCAAACTCAATCTCTCTAGGAGGGGGAATGCTAGGAAATTCCTCAGGAAAGACATCCTCAAATTATTGCACCACCGGTACCTCCTCGATACTAGGACCTACCTCCTTGGTATCCACAACATGAGCTAAGAAAGCCTCACATCCTTGTCTGATCAATCGCTCAGCTGTCATAGCTGACATCAAACATGTAGGAAGATTCTCCCTATCACCTTGAAAAATCCATTGTACATCTCCATCATGGAATGTCACCACCTTAGTACTATAGTCCAAGACTACCTTGTATTTTTCCAAGGTATCCATTCCTATGATTACATCAAAATCATGTGTGTCAAGTGGTAAAAGATCCCTTGAATATTGTGTCCAGAAAAAGAAAGAACACAACAAGGGCACACTTCCCGCAACTCGACAGAATCAACCAAAGGAGTCTCTAGCCACAGGCTATTAGATTTAAGACTAACATGTAGATAACAACTATCTATACCTCTCTAGTGATAAAAGAGTGTGCACACATGGGTCTACTAACACAGATACGAGATAAGAAGCAAACAAATCAGAATGAAATAACTCCATCTGACCTGTCACGACTCGTGGATTGACCACTGCTTCTGGATGGGTCATGGCATAGAACCTTGTTGTCACCTGCTGCCGTCCACGTCCTCTGCTTGCTTGTCTAGAGGATCCTACCTGAGACAACTGACCACGTCCTCTTCCACTACCACTACTAAAATATTGTTGTTGTGGACCTTTTTGACCTTGCCTTGGCTGCCGAGTCACCTCCTCATCTTTAATAGGGCAATAAGGTCTTGTATGCCCCACTTGCCTACACTTGTAACATGTTTTAGTGTCCTGATATGGCCTAAATGGCCCTGTCACTGAAACCAATGAGATATTGTGGGCTCCCGTTGGTGGAAAACTATGACCTCTACCCCGACTCAGGGTCCATTGTGATGGTGCATGTGATCTTGGTTCAATGAAGTTTGACCTTGTTTGCGACTGTGGCAGGAAAAACCTCATCTTCTTAAAGCCTCCAAATGATTGCCCTTGAAACTGCATAGGTCGCTTCATAGCATTAGCTTCATGCTTCTCTATGGAAGACCTCTCAATCCTCCTTACAAATTCCACAAAGGTGGAAAACCTCTCCCTATTTTCTAGGGTTGATGCTGTTGTAGTCAACTTAGTACTTAGGCCCTTTTCAAATCTCTGGATCCTTTCCTTGTCCGTTGCCACCATATCCAGGTAGAACCTCAGAAGTTCCATAAACTTTGATTCATACTCATTAATAGTCATAGCCCCTTGAAAAATCTTCTCAAAATGGGATATCTTCTCATCTAGATAGGTCTCTGGAAAACTTAAGCGAAACGAACGTCATCAAACCGACAAACAAATTGTTACTAATTAAGCAGAATAAACATAGACAATGGATTAACAAAAATCACTAAAATTTAAAACCATTTTTCCCCAAGGAGATCCTTGTACAGAAAACTTTTATTGAAATATCCAAAACTCATACATATCATGATTCACATTATACAACATTGCTTCATCTCATCTCGAGGACAACATATAATAGTTGCTCTATCAAAACACATACTGGAGCAACATAAAACCTCGAGGCATTCAAGCCAAAATCTCATATCATTCATGAAACCAGTACGAACCAACTCCAAGGACCTGAGAGTACAGAGACAACACATAGGACTTCTATCTACAAGACACGACCGACAGTACACTCAACCTGAGTTGTCACCGCTGTCCCTGTTGCTGTTGTTCTTCCTCTACAATACAATCTCAATCCCCCTCGTGTACGTCCACCTAAAAAAAATTTGGATCCCACGGGGTGAGACAATTGTCCCAGCGAGAGATATAACTCTCTGCCAACAATGTTATTATCATTGTTAAATAGTATTAAACTGAGCTGAGAATAAGTAATTTTGAACATTCTCATCTTTTAAAGCATTGCAACTATCTATGATAGAGCAGTAAATCATATATTCACTTTTTAAGGAATATGAATAACATATATATCATTTACCCATCATATTATATCAACATCTCAAGCTTATCCTATGATACTCATTATCATGGTAGGTCATCCATGAATCATTCTCATTTCTATCTGTCGACCTTAGCCAATCTGTTAGCCAGATATTGAATTGTACCAGTCATGTGAGTATACATTATCATATTCTATCTAGGTATTGGATTATGCCAATCCTATGCAACTATTCCAGGTATTGGGTTATTACCAATCTTGTACAACTATTCTAGGTATTGGACTATGCCAATCCTTTGCAACTATTCCAGGTATTGAACTATGCCAATCTTGTGTAATTATTCCAGGCATTGGGTTATTACCAATCCTATGCAATTATTCCAGGTATTGGGTTATGACCAATCATGTACAATTATTCCAAGTATTGGGTTATGACCAATCCTGTGCAATTATTCCAGGTATTGGGTTATGACCAATCCTGTGACATTATTCCAGGCATTGGGTTATGACCAAACCTATGCAATTATTCTAAGTATTGGGGTATGACCAAACATGTGCAATTATTCCAAGTATTGGGTTATGGCCAATCGTATGCAATTATTCCAGGTATTGGGTTATGACCAATCCTGTGCAATTATTCCAGGTATTGGGTTATGACCAATCCTGTGCAGTTATTCCATGTATTGGGTTATGACCAATCCTATGACATTATTCCAGGCATTGGGTTATGACCAATCCTATGCAATTATTCTAGGTATTGGGTTATGACCAATCTTGTGCAATTATTCTAGGTATTGGGTTATGACCAATCCTATGCAATTATTCCAGGTATTGGGTTATGACCAATCCTGTGACATTATTCTAGGCATTGGGTTATGACCAATCCTGTGAAATTATTCCAAGTATTGGGGTATGCCAATCTTGTGCATCTCATCACTGAATACCACATCACCTTTACTAGGCATTACCTTGGCCAAGCCATCATACTTATTCACATCCTTTATATAATACAAGTATACCTCTTATCTCATTTAAGCATATTCAAAACACTATATCCCTTATTTGTCTATAAGCATAAAGCATGTATGATTAAGATTTCATTATTAGTATTGTATCCATTTATTATTATTATTACGTTACTACGTTTCCATTTCCTAGTTTATTTAAACATTCTCATTTTTTACATGAGACTTTTATAAAAATCTTGTTACCTCTCACTAGGAAACAACTATTCAAATGGCTCACAAGGCCGTTAAACATCTTGTCACCTCTCACTAGGCAACAACTATTAGGATTAGGGTTTCCCTTTATAGCCGAATAGGGTTTCAAATTCATATTATCAATCCAAACCATAATTTATTGCTCCACACATCTAGGAGCATACATTAATATCATAAGTATTCAATCATACTTATTTATTCTCATCATTTGTCATTAAATGATTATCAACACAAAGTATGAGTTTCTCTGTTATCCTTACTAGGATATTGATTACTTCATACTTTATTAAGTTGGTTCAACCTTTCCTTCAAGGTACATTAGCCTACTTAATCAATATTCATTAAACTCCATACCTCTTAATGTATGACTTGATATAAGACACTTCATGTGTTACTTCATCAAGTACATTGCATCTAAGGTGCTTTCTTTCATATGGGTTTTGAGGTGCTTCCACCATATCAGGTATGAGGTGTGTGCTAGCTAACCATATCACTTTATAGGTGTAGGTATGCTTACCATATCGGGTATGAGGTGTATGTGTACTTACCATATCACCCTTGAGGTGTATGTATCCTTACCATCTCGGGTTTGAGGTGTATGCTTTCTTCCATATCACTTTAGAGGTGTATGTGTGTTTACCATATCGAGCAGAGAGGTCGGTGTATGCTTCACACTATATCGGGCAAAGAGGTGTATGTGTGCTTCACACCATATTGGGCAAAGAGGTGTGTGCTTGCTCACCATATCACTTTAGAGGTGTATGTGTGCTTCACATCATATCGGGCAAAGAGGTGTGTGTGCTTCACACCATATTGGGCAAAGAGGTGTGTGTGTGCTTCACACCATATCGGGCATAGAGGTGTGTGATTAACCCAATATCATTTTTGAGGTGTTTTCTTGACCTCATATCGTGCAAGAGGTGTATGCTACACGACCATATCGTACAAGAAAGTATAAAATCATATCCATATCATTTTAGTGAAGTAGGTGCATCACCATATCGGGTTAGAGGTGCTTGCTTGTGTGCTTGAACCTGATATCACTTTATAAGGTGATACCATCATCTTCAAGCTTTATACCTTCATTCTACTTGTTCTATTACAAGGATAACAGGTCTAAGAAACTACTAGGACTCATAATTTCATCAACTATTTCAGAATATTTTGGAATTTAAAATAGTTCATTTAAGCATAGCAATTTAGGTGATGAATAATAACACGGTTGAGTTCAAGTTATATAACCCGCCTTAAGAACCACTTCAAAGCTCCAAGATCCAAAGCTCCACGTTCCTAAGGTTAATAATGACTTATAAAAAGTCCAAGGCTCGTTCACAACTCTTTCATATACAAGGAATCACCATGGATAAGCAATTGGTGAATAAGAAAAGAAAGGAAGATCATAACCCTAAAATCATGCTTCAATCCAAGGTTGAAGATGACCATGGCTCACCTTAGGGTTAAGTATTGAGCTCCTTCTTTCTCCTTATCACCTTTGCACGATACCTCACTACCCTTTCACGATATGCCATCACTTGTAGCCGATATCCTCGTCACTTGTGATCAAAATAGTTCACTATGGCTGATATCACCTCACTAGGCCGATATCACCCTACTCGGCCGATATGATCTTGCTTTGGACGATACCCAAGGCCATATGCATGATACCACTTCACTCCTGCACGATAAAAGTACCATATGCATGACATCTAAGAGCAAGGAGGTGGTAGGATTCGAAAAAGTTCACTAAGGGGTGAAAGAAGGGGTATATATACTTGTTGTTCATGAAGAAGTGTGAAAATGAGGTGTCATCAATTCGAGCTACTAGGTGCCACATGTCCATGCATGGGTGACACATGTAAATGCATGCATTAACATTTATATTGACATGAAAAACACTTGAGGATAATCTAGGGATGAATTTTCATCCATTACGTATCCCTTTGAATAAAATATATCAACTAAATCACCACTTTATTCACAACCCGGTACAACTTTTCTAAGGAAGTTGTAAACCAATACACTTCACTTCCTTGAGGTGATTTGCACGTCATGGCCTTTTCCAAGAGTCTAAAAACCGATATGAGGCTCCTCCTATGGCTCCTTGGCCGATAGGCACTCATATATAAGCATTTTAACTTGATACAACTCAAGTTAAGGTTTCATATTCAACCCTTTTTTTGGTCATTTCATCACCAAGATTACCATCACTCATAATTGATTCAAACATGGTGTCTCCTACTTTATCTCTCCTATAAATGATACATAGAGGAATTAGGAATATTCTATAGGTGGTAGTTTGCATATCAACCCCACATTTTGGGTAAATTACAATTTGTACCAAAATTGGTGCACAAGGTACTAGCATTATTCAAACATGTTCAAACTTGGAATTTAGGATTTCTACAAGCCACCACTTAGCATAATTATCTCTATTATGATGCTAAAACACTTAAGGCATGTTCAACATGTGACAATTTGCAATATAGCCCCTCACCTTGAGTAAATTGCACTTTGGTCCAAAACAAAGGAACATTTCTCAAACAACATTCAATCAGGACCAAACTTGGAACATAAGTGTGTCACATGATAAAAAAACACCTTAGAGGATTATATTAAATTTCTAAGCAAATTATAAAAAACAAATAGGGTTACCTCATAACCCAGGTCAGGGTCATTACAATCGGCTAATAAATTCCCTCCAAAACTCCTCCCATCCTATTACAACTCCTGGCCTTTTCTCCTCTTCTATGGCCCACCAGTGGCCCGCACTACCCTTCAACAAGTATACTGCATACTTAACTTTGTCTTCTTCTTTGATTTTTAGGATTTTGAACTCCTTTTCCGTCCCAGTCAACCACATGTCAGCGTCTACTGAATCAGATGTACCTGCATATTCAATTGCCCCAATATGTCTAAGACATTCAAATGTCTTTCTGACACCTTGGGACTCCACATTAGAGGCGGCTGCCCTAGATTGAGGTGCTGGTGCTCTGTCAGTGATATGTGTAATCGTGGCCATCATCTGTCTAAACATAGATTGAAACTCAGGATTGGCCATTAATGTTAGGTCTAGATGAGGCAGTGCGGGCTGCTCTGGCCCTGCTTCTGGCACTCTCTCATCGCATGCATGCCTTCCTACACCTCCTCTTGGTGCAACATAGCTACTCTCAATGTGTTCTTCATGTCCTCCAGACATATCTACATAAGCATAAACTATGATCAGATATGTTGGATACATAACAACAGACTCAAACCTAAGTCCTATGTCCCTATACTCTCTGTAAACCTAGAGCTCTGATACCAACTTAACTGTGACACCTCATCACGCTAAACAAGATTACTCAAAACACAAAACACAATCAACTACTAATTAATCACATAGTCAAAAATGTGGAATAATTAAAACTAATTCCAACAATGTAAATAAACTCTAGAACATTTACAAAAGGCCCATCATTCCATTCTCATATACTGTAACAAGTATTTACATATGGGTTCAAAGGCCTTAGTCACATCTTGCATAAAAAAGATATTTCACATGTACATGCCAGATATTTACAAACATTGGCATACAACCAAAATCTCATGTCGATACGAGTATATCATCTAGAAAACACATCCCAAACCCGGACTTGAGAGTACAGGGATGACACTAGGACTCTACTACTAACATCTATAACTAACCAACCTTCTGAATCTATTGATCACCAGGTTGGTTCTCTTCCATAGTGCGACCTCAACCTCGTTGCCCGCGACCACCTAAAAGAATTTGGTGACGCACAGGTAAGACCCAGTCCCAGTGAGAGATATAAATCTCTCCAACATATATTGATTATAACATATTAATTAAGAGTAAATGCACTGAGCAGTTAGGGTATTGAATAAGCAATATGAACAGATTGAACAGTTTAAGCATACTAAGCAGTTAAGCAAATACGTTATAATATCAAGTAGAATTACACAATTTTCATAAGTCTGCATCATGTAAGAACTATGTAGTGTAAAGATAATACAAGGGTTAATCAACCAATGTGATATCTATTAAACCCTAGAAATTATACTACACGACTTGTATTATATCTTTTATTATTATGCCCTGGGGAGTTTGAGTCATACCACTCAAATTCCAACTGACCACTGCAAAGTGATATTCAGTTTTGTATAAGATCTAGGAGTGTCAGTATCCTAAGATCTCTTCCCCTCTGTAACGACCTCCACCAAACCAACAACCAAATCATTACTAAAAATGCAGAATAATTATAAGAAGCAGATTAACAAAAATCACTAAAAATTAAAACCATTTTTACAAAGAGATCCATTTCTAGGAAAACTCTTTAAGGAAGAACCAAAACATGATATTCAAATTGATCATATATTGTACATGCATTGTACCATTTCTTCTCGAGGATAACATATAACAGTTACTTTCTTAAAACATATACTTAAAGCAACATCAAACCTTGAGGCATACAAGCCAAAATCTCAGATTGTTCAAAAAACCAACACATACTAAATCCAAGGACCTGAGAGTACAGAGACGACACATATGACTTCTATCTACAAGACATGACAGTCAGTACACTTAACCTGAGTTGTCACTGTTGTCCCTGCTGCTGATGTTCTCCCTCTGTAGTATGGTCTCAACCCCCGTCGTGCACGTCCACCCTAAAAGAAAGTGGATCCCATGGGGTGAGACAATTGTCCTAGCAAGAGATATAAATCTCCACCAACAATGTTATTATCACATTTAAATACTACTAAACTAAGAAGAGGATAAGCAGTTTAGAACATTCTCATCTTTTAAAGCATTGCAACTATCTATGATAGAGCAGTAAATCATCTATACACTTTATAAGGAATATGAAGAACATATATATCATTTACCCATCATACTATATCAACATCTCAAGCTTATCCTGTGATACTCATTATCATGGTATGCCATCCATGAATCATTCTCATTTCTATCTGTTGAGCTTAGCCAATCTATTAGCCATATATTGAATTGTACCGGTCATGTGAGTATACATCATCATATTCTATCCAGGTATTGGACTATGCCAATCCTATGAAACAATTCCAGGTAGTGGGTTATTACCAATCATGTGCAACTATTCTAGGTATTGTACTATGCCAGTCTTGTGCAACTATTCCATGTATTGAACTATGCTAATCCTGTGCAATTATTCTAGGCATTGGTTTATTACCAATCATGTGTAATTATTCTAGGCATTGGGTTATGACAAATCCTATGACATTATTCCAGGCATTGGGTTATTACCAGTCCTGTACAATTATTCCAGGTATTGGGTTATGACCAATCCTGTGACATTATTCCAGGTATTGGGTTATGACCAATCCTGTGCAATTATTCCAGGCATTGGGTTATGACTAGTCATGTGCAATTATTTCAGGTATTTGGTTATGACCAATCCTTTGAAATTATTCCAAGCATTGGGTTATGACCAATCATGTGCAATTATTCCAGGTATTGGGCTATGACCAATCCTGTGCAATTATTGTAGGTATTGGGTTATGACCAATCGTGAGCAATTATTCCAGGTATTGGGTTATGACCAATCCTATGACATTATTCGAGGCATTGGGTTATGAACAATCCTGTGCAATTATTCCAGGTATTGGGTTATGACCAATCCTATGCAATTATTCCAGGTACTGGGTTATGACCAATCCTGTGCAATTATTCCAGGTATTGGGTTATGACCAATCTTGTGACCTTATTCTAGGCATTGGGTTATGACCAATTCTGTGCAATTATTCCAGGTATTAGGTGATGTGGCTTTTGAATGCACTTAACAAATTCACTCGGGGTTTATATCCCCGAGCTTTTACCAAAACCAAGTGCAACAACACCACCCGCAAGCGGACGGATCTTATCGCAGTATAGTTTAGGATCGAACCCAAAGGACAACGTTTTTAAGAATCCTTGTCAGTTAGATCTAGCTCAAGTAAAACTAATATTTAGAACAATAGGTTGATTTTGGTTTGATTAAACTAATTGCAAGAAAGTAAACGTGGAATAAAAGATGGGTTTAGATTAATGATACGAAATCGCTGGGATGGTACCGGGTTTGACCACCGCTACTCGCACAATCATACTCTCTCGCGAACAATCCAGGCACGAAATAACACTCCAAGTAGAGCTGCTGCAGAACCCCCCTTACGGGCGTCAGGTCCGCGTAAGCGTCACCATAGGCAGCCGATTTCTCATCGCCATCCGGATCATACGTCTTACGGCTCTGAAGATACAGAAATCCACGGAAGCTGTGAACCCCCCTTTCGGGCGTTAGGCGCACAGAAGTGTCACCGAAGGTTAGGCGGACCGTCCCCTCGCGGATCATACACTTACGACCTCGATGAAATCCCATCCTATTTCTAATCCGGGAGTCAACCGCGCAAACCGCAAGGCAAACAAGCGACTATTGTACGTGTAAACATCGACGAAAAGCACGAAGATACAAAATCCAACTAAGGTTGTGAACCCCCCTTACGGGCGTCAGGCGCACACAAGTGTCACCGAAGGTTAGGCGGACCGTCCCCTCGCGGATCCTACACCTACTACCTCAAGGAATCCTATCGGAAGTTCTCGTCAAGGAGTCTAACATGCTAAACGACATTCATACCTATGCATTGAAGTTCTCGCAACATAGGGAGCACAAAGATGGAAACACGCACATAACCAACTCACAAGCTTAACGATAAACGACAAAATGAAGAGTTATATACATTGCCATGGAAAGTTTAACAAGAGAACATGGTTTGCATGGGCAACGGGGCTAGTCCCCGCACCCCAGCGAAAGAGGACTACTCGCTCATGATGCGAGGTACAAGAAAGATAGAAGAAGAAGATAGATCCGCCATGAGCTCGGTGCAGAAGGTGGACGCAGCCCGGTGAAGAAGATGCGCTCTTTGCTCCGTCTTCTTCTCCTTCTTAGCCTCCTTGGACGCAACACCAGCTGTAGGTGGAGTGGAACTTGATCGGGATGGTGCTCTGGCAGCCTTTCGGCGTCCGGAACCGATGCCTCAAATGGGGACCCTGGGGGTCTATTTATAGTTTTAGATGCGCCAAACGGTCTGGGGACCGTTTGGGCGCCAAACGGTCTTGAGACCGTTTGGGCGCCAAACGGTCTCGAGACCGTTTGGGCACCAAACGGTCTTGAGACCGTTTGGGCATCAAACGGTTTGGAGGTCGTTTGAGCGCCAAACGGTCTTGCTTTGATCAGTCTGGCTTTGGTGTGGTTGCGCGGCTTTAGTTCTTCAAACGATCCTTGTACTTGCATCGAACGGTCTTGGGACCGCGCGAGACCAAACGGTCTTGGGACCGCATGGGACCAAACGGTCTTGGGACCGCATGGGACCAAACGGTCTTGGGACCGCATGGGACCAAACGGTCTTGAGACCGCATGGGACCAAACGGTCTTGGGACCGCATGGGACCAAACGGTCTTGAGACCGCATGGGACCAAACGGTCTTGGGACTGCATGGGACCAAACGGTCTTGGGACCGCGCGAGACCAAACGGTCTTGGGACTGCATGGGACCAAACGGTCTTGAGACCGCATGGGACCAAACGGTCTTGAGACCGCATGGACTTCTTGGGCAACTGGTTTCGTCTTGTTTCTTTGTGTATTCCAGCAAACGATCTTGAGACCGCATGGATCCAAACGATCTTGAGACCGTTTGCATGGAGTTGCCTGCTGTACCTGCATAAAATGAAAGATATTTAGTTAAAACCTTGATTATTGAATTACTTAGTAGTTTTGTGCATTATGATTCATATTAGGGTGAAAAGATGTGGAAAAGATATTAAATTGTTCCAAAAAGGTAATTGAAAATTATGATGAGTATGCACTCATCAAAACACCCCGAACTTAAATCGTTGCTCGTCCTCGAGTAACATAAAATTTGAAACTGTTGCCTAATGAAATACTTTCGATCCATGTGATTTCTTCATCTTCACATCACAAGTGTTTTCTTTCTGCTCAGTATGAATGAGTACCTCAACTTCCTGGGACCACTAAACACGTCTTTCCATAGCTTCGTTCCTGAGTTCGTTTCCCAACAACGCTTCCTCCCCGCCTTTTCTAACACCAAGCATGTCAAAGAGTGTCGTAGGAGTTCTGAGATACCCGCAGAATCAACAAGTATGCATTTGATCTGACACTGGTATTGTTAAGGATGGTAGGGCATGTATTGTGCCCTTAGGTAGAAAAATGAGTGAAAGGTGGTATGAAAGGAAGAAGAAAATCTCTCCTCTATTCGACTCGAGATTTTTATTTATTTTGTGTGCACTTTGGCATCTTTTTATTGCAGATCTCTCCTCTATTCGACTCGAGATTGCATTTTTGGTGGTACGCCCCTACTTATTGGAAGGGGTATGGAAGAAGCGGATATGGGGAAAGTGGCGTGCCACCCCGAACTTAGGGATTTGGCACAAGTTTGGCTATTTTGGTGGTATTTATGGATGGAGGGATACGAAGATGATAGAAGAAGTGGAGAAGAGAGTTCAGATCAGGATGCAACTTGATTTACAATTCAAAACCAGGTTATTCTCTTTGTCATACTCTGCTCAAATAATGACTTGGTGCGGATCCGGTGGGGTTTCTGAGCCATTGTTCCATTAGTCAGTTAGGAAGCGCAACGTGTTTGATCCCTATCAGTTTGACAGATACTTGTCATTATGTAAAAAGGATTATGATGTTAGGAATCATAAGTTTCACAGGATGATTTCAGGCAAGTTTCAAAAGTCAGTCCTCTTGGGGATTTGTTTCGAATAAGGAGGATGTTATGATAGAAGATGCATAGCAAACAGTTAGTTACATTTTTATCAATAAAAGACAAAATTCCATCAAGTATCTGTTCACAATTTTGAAAAATTTTATGATAGAGACATATTGAGTATAAAAGAGGGTGTGTATGTGGAAGTGGAATACGTACCACCCACCCTCCACCCCGAACTTAGAGATTTGCTCGTCCTCGAGCAAACCCTAAATTCAAGATGGAGGGGAAAGGAAACACCAGGTATGACTGCCGAGAATGAATTCGTTGTGATCAGCACCAATCTGATCTCGTATCCTGAAAGAAAACTATCCATAAGGCAAATTTTATTTAAGGAAAATTAACTATAAAACAAAATTGGGAAAAGAAAGGTAAAACAGATTTATTGGTCGGGTTGCCTCCCGACAAGCGCCTTTGTTTTATGTCGATGGCTCGACAGAGTCCTTCGTCGTCATGTGGGATCCTTAGGATCGGTGAGTTCCAGCGTTGATTTGGTGCCTATGTCTGTTGTGGTGAAATATCTCTTCAGGCGGTGGCCATTGGTTATGAATTCACCCGACTCTGCACTCCATAAAGAGAAAGTGCCCTGAGGAGAGATGCTTTTGACAATGTATGGTCCAGACCAGCGTGAGCGAAGTTTTCCTGGGAATATCCTTAATCTTGAGTTAAAAACCAGAACTTGGTCTCCCACTTGAATGTCTTTTCTTTTCAGATGTCCATCGTGCCAAAGTTTTGTATGTTCCTTGTAGATTCGAGCATTTTCATAGGCCGTCATTCTAAGTTCATCCAGCTCGTTGAGTTGCAGAATCCTGGCTTGCCCTGCTTCCTTTATATCGAAATTTAATTGTTTAATTGCCCACCATGCCTTATGTTCTAATTCGACCGGAAGGTGACAAGCTTTTCCATATATCAAACGAAAAGGAGTAGTACCAAGGGGAGTTTTATAAGCAGTGCGATAAGCCCATAGGGCATCGTTGATTTTTGTCGCCCAATCTTTTCGATTACGCCCAACGGTTTTCTCAAGGATAGCCTTTAGTTGTCGATTAGAGACTTCTACCTGTCCACTGGTCTGTGGATGGTAAGGAGAAGCTACCTTGTGTGAGACGCCATATATTTTTTAATAGAGCTTCGAAGCTTCTTTCGATGAAATGGGAGCCTCCATCAGAAATCACGGTTCTCGGCACTCCGAACCGTGGGAAGATAATATCTTTGAATAGTTTGATGACTGGTTTCGAATCACAAGTGACGGTTGGTATAGCTTCAACCCATTTGGAGACGTAGTCCACCGCCACAAGGATGTAAGAGAATCCATTAGAAGATGGGAATGGCCCCATATAGTCTACTCCCCAGACGTCAAATATCTCTACTTCTTGCCATAGATTCAGTGGCATTTCATCTCTCTTGGTTATATTGCCAGCTCTTTGACACTTATCACATGATATGACAAAATCATAACAGTCCTTGGATAAAGTTGGCCAGAAAAATCCACATTGCAAAACTTTTAAGGCAGTCTTTTTAGAGCTCATATGCCCACCCACGGGTCCTGAGTGGCATTGTTCCAAAATGGAATGGGCTTCTTCTTTGGCGACGCAACGTCTATACAATCCATCCGCGCAGAGTTTGAAGAGATATGGTTCATCCCAATAGTAATGCTTCACATCATGCATAAATTTCTTCAGACCGTTCCCTGTGTATTGAGGATGGATGACTCCGGCGGCAAGGTAGTTTACTAAGTCTGAATACCATGGTTCAGATTCTGAGACTCTCATAAGTTGATCGTCTGGTAGAGAGTCGTTTATCGGAATTCCTTCAGCATCCAGAGCGTGGATGCGACTCAGGTGATCTGCTACGACATTCTCCGTTCCTTTCTTATCTCGTATTTCTAGGTCAAATTCTTGTAGAAGGAGTATCCATCTGATCAGCCTTGGCTTAGCATCCTTCTTTGCCATAAGGTAACGGATGGCAGCATGGTCTATGTAAACGATTACCTTTGAACCAGTAAGGTAGGATCTGAATTTATCGAAGGCATAGATGACTGCCAAAAGTTCCTTTTCAGTAGTGGCATAGTTCCTTTGAGCTTCGTCGAGGGTTTTCGATGCATAATAGATAACATAATGTTTCTTCTCAATGCATTGTCCTAAGACTGCACCCACTGCGTAGTCACTGGCATCACACATAATTTCAAAGGGGTGCTCCCAATTTGGAGCTCTAATAATGGGGGTAGTCGTAAGGGCTTTCTTCAGCGTATCGAAACTTTTGATGCATTCCTTATTGAAATTGAAATTAGCATCTTTGAGAAGTAAATTGGTCATCGGCTTTGTTATCTTAGAAAAATCATGTATAAACCTTCTATAGAATCCAGCGTGACCGAGAAAAGCACGAACTTCTTTCACATTTGTGGGTATTGCCAATTTAGATATGACTTCTATCTTGGCTTTATCAACTTCAATTCCTTTGTTGCTAACCTTGTGGCCCAAAACTATGCCTTCCTTTACCATAAAGTGGCATTTCTCCCAATTTAGCACCAGATGTGCTTCTTCACAGCGTTTGAGTACCATGGAGAGGTGCTTAAGACAAGAATCAAAGGAGTCACCATATACAGAAAAGTCGTCCATGAAAACCTCCATAACTGTTTCAGTAAGCCCTGCAAAAATGGCAGTCATGCAACGTTGAAAAGTTGCAGGGGCATTACACAAGCCAAATGGCATCCTTTTAAAAGCATATGTCCCGAAGGGACAGGTGAAAGTTGTTTTCTCTTGATCATCTGGATGTATGGGGATCTGATAGAATCCAGAGTAACCGTCCAGGTAACAGAAGTATTCTTGGTGAGCCAATCTTTCCAAAACCTGATCGAGGAAGGGCATAGGAAAATGATCCTTCCGAGTGGCCTTGTTTAATTTTCTATAATCAATACACATCCTCCACCCAGTCACTGTTCGGGTGGGGATGAGCTCATTGTTTTCATTTCTTGTGACAGTGGTACCTCCTTTCTTGGGTACAACATGAACTGGGCTCACCCATGGTGAGTCCGATATCGGGTATATTATTCCAGCTGTAAGGAGTTTGATGATCTCACGACGGACCACTTCCTTCATATTCGGGTTTAATTTTCGTTGATGCTCGATTGTTGGCTTATGGTCTTCCATCATGGGAATTCTGTGCATGCACAAAGCTTGACTGACCCCTGTGAGGTCACTCATTCTGTAGCCTATGGCTTTCTTGCTATCCTTTAATATTTCCAGAAGTTGCTCTTCTTGTTTGGTTGTTAAACCAGAGTTTATAATGACAGGACAAACTTTGAGATTGTCTAAAAACATATACTTCAGCCCTTCAGGTAGGGGCTTCATGTCAGGAGGTTCTGGTTTTTTATTGATTTCTTCTGGGGTTTCGGTAACCTTTAATTCCTCATAGGTAGCTTCATGATTCTCCTCAGCAGAGTCGGGAGGTTTGGCGCAATCCTTATCTTGTTGGTCAGTAGGTTCATCATTAAAAAGGTCATATAGAGAAGTTTCCAAAGGATCGCATGACTCGTGATATTCTTGAGTAAGTTGTGACATCTGCTCAACACAATCTATCAGATAGACTTCCTCCTGTATACTTGGTCTTCTCATGCTTTCAAAGACCTTGAATTCCATAGTTTCTTTTCCTAACCTGAGCAGTAAGGTTCCGGCTTCAACATCGATAAGAGCTCTAGCAGTAGCGAGAAATGGACGACCGAAGATAATAGGGTATTTGGTGTCTTCTTTTATGTCCATGATAACAAAATCACATGGGACATATGCGTCCTTGCCTACCTTGACCGGGATGTCTTCGAGAATTCCTAGCGGTCTTTTTACTGAATTGTCCGCAAGTTGGATTGTCATAGCAGTTGGAAGCAATTCTTCAAATCCTAATCTCTTGCATAGACTCAGCGGCATAATAGAAATACTTGCGCCAAGATCTGCCAATCCTTTCTTACATGATGAATCACCAATGTGGCATGAGATTCCGAAGGATCCTGGATCTTTTTGTTTCTTCGGCATCTTTCTTAATATGATATCTGATGTAGTTGCAGCCAATTTCACAGTTTCACACTCTTCCGTGATGTACTTCTTGGTGAGAAGCGACTTTAGATATTTGGTCCAGGCTGGTATCTCATTAAGAGCATCCAAGAATGGTATATCAACATGGAGCTTCTTCATAGCTTCTTTGAATTTGATGAATCTAGTATCAAACTTGGTTTCCCTCAGACGGGATGGGAAAGGGACACGAGGCTTATATACAGGAATTTCTGGTTCAGGAGTCTCTACTTCTTCATTGGTAGGTTTCTCAGAAATCCCCTTATCATTATTTCTCTCCTTCGGTTGCGGTTCTGATGTTGTTGAGTTTTGATCAGTCAAGGGTTCATTCTCCTCAGGGATATCCATAGTTGTTTTCGCTGGTGGATCCGAATAACTTTTCCCTGATCTTGTGGCGATAACCTTCAGCTGCTCCGGATGTTTCGGATTGTTCTCAGGTTGTCCAGCGAAGATCCCAGCTTGTGGCTTAATACTAGCAGCAAGTTGAGCTAGTTGAGTTTCAATAGCCTTCTGCTGGGCTTGTTGATTGGCTATCATCGTTTGTTGTGTTTGCAATAACTTCTCGATGGTAGATAGCTTGTCATCAGAAGGGATAGGTCCTGTTTGACCCTGTTGTTGGTTCAAGTTTTGATACTGAGAGTTGTTCTGATAATTGTTATAGTTTCTGTTCTGAAAGTTTCCCTTGAAGTTTCCTTGATTCCCAAAGTTCTGTTGCTGATTAAACTGATACCCAGATGGGCCTCTTGGTTGATTATTTGGAACAAATTGATGTGAGTTCATAGCTCCTGAAGGATTTCCGTACTGGAAGCCTGGGTGATTCCTATTTTGATTTGGATTGTAAAAGTTCTGCCCAGGGTTGGTGTTAATAGCATTAAGATTTTCCATCTGGCAACTATCTCCTTGTCCACAGGCATTGCTTAAAACAACATCATAGAGAACATTGCATGATAGTGTTGAATGGTCAGTGCCTTTGCACACTTCACAAAACAAAGAAGTGGACTTGACTTGTTCTGGTTGCCTAGTTGGAGAATGTCCTCTTCCAATTGCAGCAAGGGATGATTCTATGTGATCTTGCTTTGCGACCAAGACTTTCAAAGTTTCAGCTATAGATTTGTATTCTGGGATAGCGTCAGCCATTGCTACCTTTAAAACTCCTTTACCAACGGATCTGCCCCAGTTGGCTTGATTTTCTGCTCCCAGAGTTACTACTCTCCATGCGCTGTCGTAACTTTGCCGCATGAAGTTCCCTCCAGACGAGGAGTCAAGGAACATCTTGACATCATCTTCCACACCTCTATAGAATATCTCGATCAGCTGATTCTTAGGAATTCCATGGTGTGGGCATTTTTGTAGGAGCTCCTTGTACCTATCCCAAGCTTCGGAAAGAGTTTCTCCTGGGACTTGAGTGAAATTTGTGATTCGTCCCCTGATTTCATATGTAAGGGACGGGGGGTAGAACTTTTCCAGAAAGGCGTTTTGAAGCTGCTCCCAGGTGGTGATGGGTACGTCACTCTGTAGTGAGTTGTACCAACTAATGGCTCTGTCAGCCAGAGAGTACTTGAAGAGACGGAGTCGAATAGCATCATCAGAGACTCCATTTTGCTTCGTCATAGCACACAGGTCAATGAATCTGAGAAGATGACCTTGGCTGTCCTCAGCTTGTTTACCGTAGAATGGGTTGTTCTGAAGCAAGGTTATCCAATGTGCTCTAATCTCAAAGTTGGCAGCTTCTATCTGAGGAGGCTGCACCGGATGATAGACGTTTGCGGCCTTTGGGATAGAGAACTCTCTAAGATCCTTCTGAAGTTCTGCTGCTTGCGCTGCTGCTTGCGCTGCTAAGATCTCTTGTTGAACCGCAGCTCTAGCTTCTTGCATGAACCTCTCTCTCTGCGCATTGATGGCTTGAGCTACCCTACGGGCTACTTCTTCTTCTTGCGCCATTCTGGCTTGATTCTCTCGGATCTGACGATGGAAGGTTCTATCGATCTCGGGATCAAAGCTCGCAGTCAGTCCGAGACTATCCGAACGGTGCATACACTAATCGTCAAGAGCACCTGAAACTTAAAAAGGTTTGAAAGTGAGATCCTTGGAGTAGAATAAAGATCAAGTAGATAAGCGATAGTTTCAAAAAGAAAAAACAAAATCCTAGATTAGTCTTAAAAGAACTTGATTTGACTGACTGATTCCGTTGTCCCCGGCAACGGCGCCAGAATTTGATGTGGCTTTTGAATGCACTTAACAAATTCACTCGGGGTTTATATCCCCGAGCTTTTACCAAAACCAAGTGCAACAACACCACCCGCAAGCGGACGGATCTTATCGCAGTATAGTTTAGGATCGAACCCAAAGGACAACGTTTTTAAGAATCCTTGTCAGTTAGATCTAGCTCAAGTAAAACTAATATTTAGAACAATAGGTTGATTTTGGTTTGATTAAACTAATTGCAAGAAAGTAAATGTGGAATAAAAGATGGGTTTAGATTAATGATACGAAATCGCTGGGATGGTACCGGGTTTGACCACCGCTACTCGCACAATCATACTCTCTCACGAACAATCCAGGCACGAAATAACACTCCAAGTAGAGCTGCTGCAGAACCCCCCTTACGGGCGTCAGGTCCGCGTAAGCGTCACCATAGGCTGCCGATTTCTCATCGCCATCCGGATCATACGTCTTACGGCTCTGAAGATACAGAAATCCACGGAAGTTGTGAACCCCCTTTCGGGCGTTAGGCGCACAGAAGTGTCACCGAAGGTTAGGCGGACCGTCCCCTCGCGGATCATACACTTACGACCTCGATGAAATCCCATCCTATTTCTAATCCGGGAGTCAACCGCGCAAACCGCAAGGCAAACAAGCGACTATTGTACGTGTAAACATCGACGAAAAGCACGAAGATACAAAATCCAACTAAGGTTGTGAACCCCCCTTACGGGCGTCAGACGCACACAAGTGTCACCGAAGGTTAGGCGGACCGTCCCCTCGCGGATCCTACACCTACTACCTCAAGGAATCCTATCGGAAGTTCTCGTCAAGGAGCCTAACATGCTAAACGACATTCATACCTATGCATTGAAGTTCTCGCAACATAGGGAGCACAAAGATGGAAACACGCACATAACCAACTCACAAGCTTAACGATAAATGACAAAATGAAGAGTTATATACATTGCCATGGAAAGTTTAACAAGAGAACATGGTTTGCATGGGCAGCGGGGCTAGTCCCCGCACCCCAGCGAAAGAGGACTACTCGCTCATGATGCGAGGTACAAGAAAGATAGAAGAAGAAGATAGATCCGCCATGAGCTCGGTGCAGAAGGTGGACGCAGCCCGGTGAAGAAGATGCGCTCTTTGCTCCGTCTTCTTCTCCTTCTTAGCCTCCTTGGACGCAACACCAGCTGTAGGTGGAGTGGAACTTGATCGGGATGGTGCTCTGGCAGCCTTTCGGCGTCCGGAACCGATGCCTCAAATGGGGACCCTGGGGGTCTATTTATAGTTTTAGATCTGACGCCAAACGGTCTGGGGACCGTTTGGGCGCCAAACGGTCTTGAGACCGTTTGGGCGCCAAACGGTCTCGAGACCGTTTGGGCACCAAACGGTCTTGAGACCGTTTGGGCATCAAACGGTTTGGAGGTCGTTTGAGCGCCAAACGGTCTTGCTTTGATCAGTCTGGCTTTGGTGTGGTTGCGCGGCTTTAGTTCTTCAAACGATCCTTGTACTTGCATCGAACGGTCTTGGGACCGCGCGAGACCAAACGGTCTTGGGACCGCATGGGACCAAACGGTCTTGGGACCGCATGGGACCAAACGGTCTTGAGACCGCATGGGACCAAACGGTCTTGAGACCGCATGGGACCAAACAGTCTTGGGACCGCATGGGACCAAACGGTCTTGAGACCGCATGGGACCAAACGGTCTTGGGACCGCATGGGACCAAACGGTCTTGGGACCGCGCGAGACCAAACGGTCTTGGGACCGCATGGGACCAAACGGTCTTGAGACCGCATGGGACCAAACGGTCTTGAGACCGCATGGACTTCTTGGGCAACTGGTTTCGTCTTGTTTCTTTGTGTATTCCAGCAAACGATCTTGAGACCGCATGGATCCAAACGATCTTGAGACCGTTTGCATGGAGTTGCCTGCTGTACCTGCATAAAATGAAAGATATTTAGTTAAAACCTTGATTATTGAATTACTTAGTAGTTTTGTGCATTATGATTCATATTAGGGTGAAAAGATGTGGAAAAGATATTAAATTGTTCCAAAAAGGTAATTGAAAATTATGATGAGTATGCACTCATCATTAGGTTATGACCAATCCTATGCAATTATTCCAGGTATTGGGTTATGACCAATCCTGTGCATCTATTCTAGGTATTGGACTATGCCAATCCTGTGCATCTATTCTAGGTATTGGACTATGCCAATCTTGTGCATCTCATCACTAAATGCCACATCACCTTTACTAGGCATTACCTTGGCCAAGACATCATAGTTATTCCCATCCTTTATATAATACAAGTATACCTCTTATCTCATTTAAGCATATTCAAAATACTATATCCCTTATTTGGCTACAAGCATAAAACATGTATGATCAAGATATAAATATTATTATTGAATCCATTTATTATTATTATTATGTTACTAAGTTTTCATTTCCTAGTTTATTTTGAAAATTATCATTTCTTACATGAGACTTGTATAAACATCTTGTTACCTCTCACTAGGCAACAACTATTGTCATGGATCACAAGGCCCATTAAACATCTTGTTACCTTTCACTAGGAAACAACTAATCACATGGCCCATAAGGCCCATTAAACATCTTGTTACCTTTCACTAGGCAACAACTAACCACATGGCTCACAAGGCCCATTAAACATCTTGTTACCTCTCACTAGGTAACAACTATTCTCATGGCTCACAAGGCCCATTAAACTTCTTGTTACCTTTCACTAGGCAACAACTAACCACATGGCTCACAAGGCCCATTAAACATCTTGTTACCTCTCCCTAGGTAACAACTAACCACATGGCTCACAAGGTCCATATAATTGGTATTATCTGAAAAATCATAGCTCATACTTAGCTATGCTCATTATCTCATGCCATCAGCATTGTTTCAATATGGTTAAGGATTCCCCTTTATTAACTAATTGTAGTTTCAAATCACATCATTACCCTTCATTAGGGTTAAGGTTTCCCTTTTTAAGCTAACTAGGGTTTTCAAGTACATTCATTAAGAATCACAACCCTATTTTAGAATCCACACATAATAGGAGTATCAATGTATACTCATTACATGAGTATTAAACAAGTACAAGTTTCTCTTTCATCCTTACTAGGTTATTGATTACATCCTACTCCATTAGGTTGGCTCAACCCTTCTCTCAAGGTACATTGGCCCATATCTATCAAAATGCTTTATACCCTTCATGTCTTAAAGTATCATTTGACATAACATACTACATGTATCACTCAATCAAGTGTATTGGATTGAGGTGCTTCCACCATATCGGGCAAAGAGGTGTGTGCTTGCTCCACACGATATCGGGCAGAGAGGTGTGTGTGTTCTTCACACCATATCGGGAAAAGAGGTGTGTGCTTGCTTACCATATCACTTTAGAGGTGTGTGTGTGCTTCACACCATATCAGGCAAAGAGGTGTGTTCTTGCTCCACACCATATCGGGCAGGGAGGTGTGTGTGTGCTTCACACCATATTGGGCAAAGAGGTGTGTGCTTGCTTACCATATCACTTTAGAGGTGTGTGTGTGCTTCACACCATATCGGGCAAAGAGGAGTGTGCTTAACCCAATATCATTTTTGAGGTATTTCCTTGACCTCATATCATGCAAGAGGAGTATACTACACCACCATATCGTGCAAGAAAGTATATAATCATATCCATATCATTTTAGTGAAGTAGGTGCATCACCATATCGGGTTAGAGGTGCCTTCTTGTGTGCTTGAACCCGATACCACTTTATAAGGTGATACCATCTTATTAAAGATTTAGGCCTTCGTTCTAACTGTTATAGTTCATGGCAAGTAGAACTCATAATGTCATCAACTATTTTAGAAAATTGTAGAATTAAAAGTAGTTCATTAAGTATAGAAATTTAGATGATGAATAATAACATGGTTGAGTATTGAGCTCCTTCTTGAGCATAACCCAATACCTGCAATTTAGGTGATGAATAATAACATGGATGAAGATGATCATGGCCTCACCTTAGGGTTAAGTATTGAGCTCCTTCTTGCTCCTTAGCACCTTTGCACGATACCTTACTACCCTGGCACAATATTCCATCACTTGTGGCCGATATCCCTCTCACTTGTGATTAAAACACTTCACTATGGCTGATATCACCTCACTAGGCCGATATCACCCTACTTGGTCGATATGATCTTGATATGGACGATACCCAAGGCCCTATGCATGATACCACTTCACTCCTGCATGATAAAAGGACCCTATGCACTATATCTAAGAGCAAGGAGTTGGTAGGATTCGAAAAAGTTCACTATGGGGTGAAAGAAGGGGTATATATACTTGTTGTTCATGAAGAAGTGTGAAAATGAGGTGTCATCAATTTGAGCTACTAGGTGCCATGTGTCCATGCATGGGTGACACATGTACATGCATGTATTAAAATTTATCTTGACATGGAAAACACTTGAGGATAATCTAGGGATGAATTTTTTTTCGTTACTTATCCCTTTGAAAAAAATATATCAACTAAATCACCACTTTATTCACAACCGGATACAACTTTTCTAAGGAAGTTGTAAACCAATACACTTCACCTCCTTGAGTTTCTTTACATGTCATGGCCTTTTCCAAGAGTCTAAAAACCGATATGAGGCTCCTCCTATGGCTCCTTGGCCGATAGGCACTCATATATAAGCTTTTCAACTTGATACAACTCAAGTTAAGGTTTCATATTCAACCCTTTTTTTGGTCATTTCATTACCAAGATCACCATGACTCATAATTGATTTAAACATGGTGTCTCCTTCTTTATCTCTCCTATAAATTATACATAGAGGAATTAGGAATATTCTAGATGTGGTAATTTGCATATCAACCCCACATTTTGGGTAAATTACAATTTGTATCAAAATTGGTACATAAGGTACTAGCATTATTCAAACATGTTCAAACTTGGAATTTAGGCTTTCCACAAGCCACCACTTAGCATATTTCTATCTCTTATGATGCCAAAACACTTATGTCATGTTCAAAATGTGACAATTTGCAATATAGCCCCTCACCTTGGGTAAATTGCACTTTGGTCCAAAACAAAGGAACATTGCTCAAACAACATTCAATCAAGACCAAACTTGGAACATAAGTGTGTCAGATGATAACAAAACACCTTAGGGATTATATTAAATTTCTAAACAACTTACTTAGCCAAAACAAATAGGGTTACCTCATAACCTAGGTCAGGGTCATTACACCCTCAGTTAGTATGAGTAATCTACAGTGACATACCAGTCAAACTGGCAACAGTGACATATGGTCAACTGATAACAACTAGTCCGTACTTGGTACAAGTTACGAAACTAGAAAAAAGGGTATATAAAACCCTCTAATCTGAGGTACAACCACAGTTGTCCTTAATCACATCAAATGTCAGAGGTATGACCATAGCCATCCTCCATAACCTGCAATTGTGGATGACAAGGATATATCTTCAACTTGCCACCCCCACATACTCAATAATATGCGCTCCAAGTTTCCCTTGGGAATACTTTTTTCACCATCCAGTAAGTTCTAACACTGAAGATGGCTCTACGGCACATGTCTCTACATGATTAAGGCTACACTTGATTAATTACTACCAATTGAATGCATTAAGGCTTTATCATACAAGTGGACATTCAAACCCTAGTTATTTTCTAACAAGAGTATATAAATAACAACTTCAAAAGATATAAAACATTTGAGATATAAATCTTAATCACGTTATCACATGCTATCATTCATTGCAAATTAATGGACCACACTTATCATCATACGATTACAAGATACCAATATCTTATGACAAGTTCTAGGGTTTTAACCCTTATTGGAACATGAAGTGTATTTCACCTCAATCATGGCTTTAAACATGCCCAAAGGTCGTTAAGACCATCAAATTATTCTTAGTAAGGTGATCATCATCATTCCATGCCTTAAACAAGGCTCAAAAGATCATTAGCACAGATATGTCCATAGATATTAACATGGCAAGACACTATGATATTCAAATAGTACTACATTGTGGTTTCAACACAAGAAGAGTGTAATTCATTATCACATTAATCATTTAAGAGGTTTGATATAACCAATCAACATCATATAATTACATTAAGGTTAGGTATAACAAGCTAGATCAAAAGGGAGTTATGAATCCACTTATTATAGTGATTTATCAAATATAACTATATAATGGGAAAGATAAGACTAAAAATTTATGGTATTGAACCATCGAATTATCATCACTAGGAACCACATATAATACCATGTGATTTATTCTAATCCATTGAATGTTAAAGAATCCAATATTATTCATTAGATCGGGTTCATTGTTCAAGGTTATCAATTGAAGTATAGGTCTAACCATTAGATCAATTGAACCAAGGAACCATTGGTTCAGGGTTTAGTCAAATCTACAATTACATTCTTAACTCATAATATATGGTGATGACCTGATCCACCATTAATTGTGATGATTAGATCACCATTGGTTGTTAGATCAGTAATACATTGAGTTAACACCATCAAGTATTAAGCTAATGTCATCATCAATTGATAACATCATTAGAATACTTAGTAAATGATAATTAAACATCTAATTGAGCCAAAACCTGACCTAAGTGGGTGACCATAGGTTGTCCCCATAAATTTGACACCCTTGATCACGAACATTAGTTGCCAAGATAGCAACACCATTGTTATTGAATGATATGACCATCGGTTGTGTGATAGGGAAGGAAATAGCTTGAAAATCCTAATTTGAACCAACAATTATTTTGTTCTTAGCACCATAGGTTGATGCTATCAACCTGTCCCAGATCATGTTACACCTTATAAAGGTATTACACATGTTTAAAAGTTCATATAAAATTGGAACAAAATAGGGAATACCACAAAATTTCGTAATTCTAAACAAGCATGGTTTCTCTATGCTTAGTTCATCACATTAAAGCATAAACATGAACTAACAAGCTTCTAACAAGCAATATAAGTGAAGAATGTTATATAACTCAACTATATAGAGTAGGTCAGATTCCAAAAAGCAAGAATCTAGAGCAAATAGGGAAAGAAAACCTTGGATTCAGATCTGAACTTGGCCAAATAGGTACTTCTCTCCACAAAGAAGCAAAATCCTAGAAAAAGAAATAAGAAGGATAGATTTTTTAGTTCTAGAGCCACTTTCACCATGGAACAGAAGGGTTCCGACCTGTAGGAAGGTCTAAGGAAGAAGAAGAGAAAGAGAAATGGAGAATAAAGGAATAAAACAACTTGCCTTGGTCAAAATCCCTAGAAGATGACCTTGGAAACCCCCGGTTGGGCTAGATGGAGCTCTAGGAGACCTTCTTCTCCAAAAAGAAGTTGTCTTCTACCTTAGAGCACTTAGTTATGCAGAAAAACAGAGTGGAGTCGTTTCTCCAGGTTATAGGAAAGAGAAATCAAGCATAGTTTTGTACTTGGACAAGGAAGAGGTAAATATAGCCCATGGATAAGGATGGAAGCAAGCATGAGGTATAAAAGTAGCTTCCCCATGTATCTATGGCCTTAAATTATTAAGAATATTCAATGATGCACACAAGAAGCTCCCCCACTGTCCTTATAGACCTGATTAGCTTTCCTTTGTTGAATTTCCCAGCCAATCACATAATTCATTAGTTGATAGCTACTAAAGGTAGCTCATCCGTGAAGGGGTAAACCCTAAAATACCCTTAGAGAAAACACCTTCAAACCAACGATTAAATAGGTGCCCCATGGCTCGAAAAGCTCAAAAATGATGAGTGAATATCCAAGGAACATAATTCAAGTGATAAATGGCAAATAAAACCTCTTATTTGGGTAAATTGTAGAAAAGTCCAAAATGTGCATTGAATTACATAACTTGCTCAAACAGTGTCCAAATTGGACCAAATTTGAAACTTAAGCTTGTATTATGATTGCTAAGCATATCAAAAGGTTATATTAGGCTTCTAAGCATTATTTATACAAATTAATATTATTCAACTCATTAAGCAAGTTTAGGGGCCTTACAAATGTGATCCACAAAATTTCTTTGATCACAATACCAAGTGTAGCCCCCAGGTGTTAGGGGAAGTATGTGTAACTCAATATCTTTTGTTTAGTATAGGGAAATGAAGAATTAGGGAATTGGGGAGTGGATGGAAAATCTAGTATGACATAAGTGTTTCACATAGTACAAGATATCATGAATGCTACATATTTGATTCTTGACACCCAAGGTGGTGAATCTATGATCAATATTCTACTATGGGAGATATTATCTCATCACATCCACCTAGTAAGTTAGTGTTTTTCCTGCCTAATGAATGAAGTTAACTTAGAAGTGCCATATGCAATTGGTTCTAATAAATGTAGAGAGATGCAATGATTGTTTGAAGAGCTCAAGGAACAAGTTCAAACTGGTTTTGGAATTGTTTTTTTATAAATTGTGAATGATATTATCCAGCATGATAATTTTAAAAAGACAGAAAAAAATATTTGAATGTTTATTGGATTACTCTAACTATATAAATACACCACATTGTATTCGATGAAGTGGGATGAGATGTAGCAGGCTGGACAATGACAACACAACCATTTGTGCATTTGTTTCTAGGAAAAGCTCGGTAGCCGTTACCTTCCCCCAATGATGAGCATGCTAGCTTCCATAAGATTAGACTGACATTTGAACATATCTCAACATGTTATATACCGCATCTACTTACCATATATTGTAGTCGGTTGCAAACTACTCATGAAGTTTGACACAAAGTGCTAACAATCATCGATCTAGTTTTTTTTACATACATTTCATTAATGTTGTAACAATACATCAGGAAAAACACATATGTGCAATTATGCTAAAAGGTTCTATATGGTAGGATGCAGTCGGTTATAAAGTCAGTCACAAACAAAGGGGTTTGATCAATGTGGGATTTATGGAAAATAATATCCGTTGGAGTTAGAAAGTGAGCCACCATATATTTGGCAAAGTGAGTGGAGTACATAGCTTGTAAAAAATCAGAGCAAGTGGAATCATGACGAAAAAATCCATTTGACTCCATATGAATTGTGTATGGAGTAATCAACTAAACTAAAAATGGGCCACATACAACTTGTTCTATCTAATTAATTCAATACATATAAACCTATATTGATTGAACTCTTGATTAGGTCATCCTGGCATTATGTAAATTGCACAACATTACATGAGCTTGACATGTAGACTTTATGGAGTTGGGGATGATATTGTGAAGTGACATCTCAAGTTATGTATGAACGTTCTGTATAATAAATTTTCCCTATTAATCAATGTTCATGTTCGCGTGCATGATAGCCTCTCTTGAGCAACATGGAACTTATTCCATGGAAATGCCTTAATTCATGATTCTATAAATAGGGGCTTATAACTACCCTAACAAAGACTCATTATCCCAACCGCTACATTTCATTTTGTATTTTGAAGAAGATAAAGAAATGAATTGAACAAATCACCAGAAAGTTTGATCAAACAAAATAAATGATTGATGACTCAACTGAAGTACATACTCTGACATTCACATAATATCTTTAGGATTATTTGATCACCATGGTCACCTACTACAATCTTCCTGGATTAGTTTCCTACATAGTTATTGGACCATTGATAAAACATCATTCCAAAAATCAAATCTCCATTCCTAAAGTACTACTGTGTAGTAGTGTTTCTTTTTCATTTTTTCCTATAAACAATCCATAAGATATTGGACTAGATTTATAGACATTTATTGACTATTCAAAAGCTTAAGTCCATTTTTATCGAATATTACTATATTATGTTTATACACATTCCTTTATTGCAACACCAGAGGGATCCTCATGAAAAGCTACAATTGTAAGGATGTATTATACTGCCTAAGGTTAGTAATAGTCATGGTCGTTTAGATTAATCTCACAAGGTTACCATTCATCCAAACTGTATTCATCATAACACTATCCAAATGTGAAAATTCTAGAGTAAAATGTAAATAAATGTTGATATGATCTGTAAATCCTTTGTAGATATGATTTTTTAAGAACATTTTACTCTATCTATAATAATTGACATATAACCTATCAAGATGTACTTCCAAATCATTTATAAAACTCTTTAACTATGTTTCTATTATTCTTCAATAGTAATACTGAGTGTTCCACTTCTATGATTGATTAGGAAACTCAAAGAGAAATACAACTTTCCAACCAGAAATTGTAAGGCAAATAACTATTTTATATTCTAAACTAGTCTAAATATATGTTTTATGTCAATGATTGACTAAAACCAAACATAGGCACAAAGAGGGAAACAAGTATGCAGATCGATAAGATTATGTTGAACACAATATATATTCAACCACAAGACCTAATAAATCATCTTTGTTTCAAGAATAGTATGTGTCATATGAACACAATTGTTGTTGATATAAAAATTCATATTTATATTATGTTAAGTATAGGGTGATGAAATCATAAGGGAATGGGAGTGGATGGAAGAGATAGTATGTCAAATGTATTGCACACAACCCAAATTATAAAAAATGTCAGAATAAATGTTCTGATATAAAAGACTGATCCTTGACACAACATGGGGGATCCACAATTAGTATTCTACTCTGGTCGATATCATCTCTTCAAGGACAAAAAATAAGTTAGTGTTTTGGCTTGAGTAATGAATGGAGTTATCTTAGAAGGGGCATGTACATTTGGTTTTTATAAATGTTTAGATATGCAAAGATTGTTTGGAGATCTCACATTACATGTAAATTAGGTTGATAATAGGGTTTTCTTTGTTGTTGTTTTACAAACTATGAATGACATTGTGTAGTATACCAATTTTAAAAAGATAAAAAAAGTCATTTGAATTGTAATTGTTTTTCTTTTCCTATAGAAAGACACTACTTAAGATGAGATATATCACATAGGAAAGCGATAACACAATCATCAGTTCATTTGGTGAGTGAAATGGAAAATTTTAGCAACGATAAAAATTAACCTTTAATTTTAATTTTCAAGAAAATGTCACAATAGTTGCATTATAGACATAAGCGCAAGAGTAATTATGTAACCATATAAAATATTGAATCCAAGTGGTTACACAACAATTTGATTTTGATGATCAAATCATTCACCTTGTAGTGCATTTTGAGTTTTTGTCATGTTTTCTTATGATAATTTTGCACAATAGAATGCCAATGTTGTTCCTTTGCTTATCCTTAATTTCATATTGTTAGGATATGTTGTCATATTGTATTTTAGCCTTTGGTATTATCTTATCTTTTTTCTGTAGAATTCTCAAGGCCAGAGGACCATTATGACATAACATATTGTAATGGATTAGTGATATAATTACATAGAATTGTGTTTTTCAATTAGTAAGCGACTTATCTCATTTTTCCTCCTTAACAAAAAGAAATCATGGTATGAAACTGGTACTCAGAATCTGATGTGAGGTTGTACACTATAAAATATCTCACAAGCATCCTTCTTTTTGCATCTGTCCTAAGTATACAATCTAAACTCCATTCATTTAGTTCTCTATTTGTTCTCCACCTAAAATTTCTTCATCATGGTGTTCACCTATCTTCTCACCTAGATATTTTCAATTTCAACGAACATATGCAACAAAGAGGATTACTTTAGAAGGAGAGATAATATGTGAAGGTTCTCTTCCTTCCTTCATTCTATACAATTTATAGCAACAAAATATGAAGATTCATCCTTCTCTTTTCCAATAGACTCTATCCTGATGCACCTCTCCCTCAACTTCTTGAACATACCTTATTTTCCATCTCTTAAACTCAATTTCAACAACTTTATTCTGAGGAAGTCTTATATCAAGACCCTATAAAATTTGGTTGTCTTTAAGGCTTCCTTAATGGGAGGGAGCAACAACTTGATATTGTCATTCGATACAATATAGGGCGTCGAGAGAAATATCCATGACCGGATGAGGATGGATCTGCTGCTCAACAGAGAGATTTTTTCCCTCATTAAAGAAGAACAAACTACTTTCTATGGTGGGCCGAATTACTTTTGTAAAATCTATCCTCCTTTCCCAATCCTACTACACAATGCAGATGACCCAACTTCCAATCTCCTGTTATGATAGGATTGACAGAATGGTCCATAGATTCATTTGGAATGGCTCGAACCCCACCAGGAGATTGAATCTAGTCTCATGGAAGCATGTAATTAAACCCATCCATAAGGGTGGACTTGGCCTCAGGAGTGCACAACACTTCAACTTAGCCCTCATCATGAAGATAGCATGGCAATAATTAAAGCAGGAGAGAACCCCCTGGACTACTCTCATGCAAGCCAGGTACTCCAATCAGGGTCAGAATAATTCCACAGGCTCACATACTTGGAGAAGTATTAAGAATGTGTTCCCATTCCTCCTTGCAAACTCAAGGAAGGTGCTCATATCAGGCATTTACATGAACACATAGATGAAAAAATGTATTGGCGAAGGTCATAAACCAATCCTCAACTCGGGTGTAACCATGTCGGCAGAATTGGAAGACCTGAATGTCGCAAACATTGCATCAATGAATGAATCATGGGATGAAGACTTCATATCCCATTGGTTCAATATATAAACAGGGAAAGAAATCCTCAGAATTCCGCCTTTGAAGTTGTATTACGACAATGATAGTTTAATATGGAATCACACAAGTGACGACCACTATTCCCCAAGCTCATCTTCCTATGTTCTAACCGGGATGGTTGACCCCTCACCCCTGGAACACTATCAAGCCATCTGGGATTTCCAAATTCCTCATAGAGTGAAAGCCCACCTCTGGCTACTCTACTATGATAGACTTCTTACAAACACCTTAAGGTTCAAGAAGAAGCTCACCTCCTCCAATCTCTGCATCTGATGCTATCAGACTGAAGAATCTACTCTACATGCCATTAGAGATTGCCCCACAACCAAATGCATATGGGAACACCTCCTTCCTACAAATGTCTTGGACTTCTTTACTTCCAACCATCCAGCTACATGGATAGGTTACAATCTCACTCTATGAGTCACATAGACACATGGTGTACCACCTTTGCAAGCACCTACTAGTTAATATAGAAAGATAGGAATTCCTTCATCTTTGAGAATCACTCAACCCCCTCCAACGTCCTAGCTACCAAGTTCCTAGAAACATATGAAGCATGCACTAGATCATCCCACAGTCAACCAGTCTCCAACTAAAATCATCAGGAGACCAACTGCAATATTCCAACCATCATACCTCAGGATATGTGTATTCTGATTGTTGACATAGCGATCAATGTGGCCTCAAATCTTATGACCAGTAGCTGGATTCTCAGGAACTCGGGAGGTTTTTGGATGGCCAGAGGAGTGCCCCCCCTGAGAAGCTCTGACCCAACATGAGGAGAACTCTATGCGATTTTAGAAGGCTTCCTCCAAGCCTAGAAAGCAGATGTATCTAGATACCTCATGTTGAGTTATTCAAGCAAGGCGGTCTAATGGGTTAAAGGCTCTTTAGATCCTCCTCCAAAATTCAAGATCCTTGTTGAAGGGATCAAGGATATTTGGCAATCCACTCTAGTGAAGGAGGTCATGCACATCAAACAAACTAGAACAATCTCACAAATATCCTAGAAAAGCACTACCTGAAGTAGTCGGATCCCAGTTGTAATTTACCTTCTTGTCCTCACTTCCTTTATAACAAACTTAATAGCGATCTTAGCAATTTTTTGTCTTTATTCAATGTAATTCCTGGTAAACCCCAAGCCCATGATCCATCTCTGTAGTCAGGCATAGCCTGGACATTCTAAAAAAAGCAATGGGGGAAATCATTGTCTACAAGATTGCCTCCTTGGGATGGATCACTTCAGACATTAAATTTGATGAATCATCCAAGAATCATTAATTGTAATTGAAAATAAATATTTAGCAAAGGATCTGATTGTCTTGTTGTTATCTACAAAATTTCAAAACTAGATGTGATCAATTAAATGTGATTCGAAGTGTAATCTTTGATCAAGAGAGAGGTTCACACTTATCAATGTCCTAGAAAACCTAGAATATAAGATGTTTTCATGTTGATTTAAAAACCTCCTATCATAACCTATATATAGAACTGGTCTCTCTATTGTAAGGTTTTAAACAAGAAAGGCATGAAGGTATATCTATATTCAATGCATTGTCTTATGTTATAAAAAGTAGGCCCTGATGTTGCTTTGCATCACGTTACTGACAGTCAAAGATGGTTTGACAACCACAATAACAATAATAGAAAAGGATTCTATGTAAATTGAGGAATAGTGATGAAAATAGAAATGACATCCAAGGGATATTAAATAGTGGACATGTTCAAAATTCCGCTTACTTTTATTTTTGGGATGAAGCTTTACTCCATCAAAAAAAAATGGTGGTATGTTCAACAACCCTCTAGATAATAGTAATACACAACCCTTGTTATTTTTAGATATTTGGAAAGAAAGGGCATGATACCTAAAATGCTAGCATAAGTATTATAATTACTATCATAATATGAATGTTCAAAAGATTTTTTTGAATAGTATCAATCTTTCCTTAATTGCAATAATAATCAGCGATAATGATCTTATTGAGTGTCACATGGACTCAGATGTCATTGACCACATTGTGCAAAATATTGCTAATTTTTACAATCTAAGAGTTTATAAGGAAAAATATTTGATTATGATAGGCAATAGAGTATGCATCCTATTTCTCATGCTACAGTTGGATTTCAACAAAATGTAGCAATTGCCCCTCTAAAATATATGTTTTCACTAATATCAAGAGATATATATTTTATATTTCTATATAAGTTTCTCTTCCATCTATATTATCTAGATCAAATGAAGTGGTTTATATTAAAACACGAGGACACACCATCCAAGCCAAGAAAAAATATGAGAATGCGATGTACCTTGAAAGGAGTGGGACCCAATAGAAGATCCACTCCTCATTTAATTTTAGGAATAAACCCATATAATACAAACACACTAACTAGTATATAGGAATATGCATATTATTTTCATTTTTCAAATAAATGGCATATAAGACCAAAGTATAGAAGCAGAAATAGTAATGACTATATTCAATTTTTACACGATAACATAATAATCTCCCACTAGGGGAATACATAAAAGCAAGAACACTAGGATCTAAGTAGAGGCAATCCAAGCTATTACAAGTCTATCTCCCAAGATTTAGCCTCTCTAAGTTAGGTCCATCTCCTCATATCAAGGCTTCCATATTCTTTCACCTAAGGAATTGAAACATACCCCACAAGAGAAGACAAAATGGATGTTGTCAATAGAAAAATGAAATTATGAACATATAAATAGGGGTTGAGGACATTTGAAAAATGAACAACATATAATAATTCAAGTCTTCCATAAAAGAGGGAATGTGAACATCCAAAGGGATCAAATGGAAATGATATAAGGAATACAAAAGATGCACTTGTCATAAATTAACATAACATTATGTGCCACATATGCATAATCAAACAAGTTAGAGCACTTAACCCATCATTAATAATAATCAACCTACATACAAGTGAGATAAGCATAGAATTAGTGAAAATATGAAGTCAGTGGTAGAGGAGAACATAACCCAAAACCTAATAGAGAATGGAATATAGCTAAAATCCTTTGATGTACAAGCCAAGGTATAGGACATATCATCCTCCATCCTAATATGTAGAAGTGCAGGAGGACTAGGACCTCATGCATAGAAGGAGGACTAAAACCTCAGTGCCTAATAATATCACATAGGGGAATAAAACCCCTGGGGAATAACGCCCAAAAACCAAAGCATTATATTAATTTAGTGCCATTGAATCACAAAGCATGCATAAATGTAGAGGCAAGTGAAAATTCAGTCATATAAATATAATTAATGAGATTTTCATCACATAAATGAAAAGTATGAAACATACAAGACATAAGTGGGGAAAAAAGTTCATATCAACAACTAGGGTTTCATCATAAAGGAAAGTAAAATTTAGAGTCAATAAGAATATCAAATAAAAGATTCATATCATTGAACTTACATGAGTTGACCTCTTAGAGGAGAGAGAGGAAAATGTATAAGGTAGCATGTCTAAAAGGACCATGAGAGTGATAACTATGGATAATTTTCAAAAAAGAAGTTAGAGATGTGTCATATATCAAGAAAGAGAAATAAATATGGTTTTTTGCTCCATATAATTCATAAAAAGATACAACATACATCAAGAGAAAGAGAAATTAGGATAATTGCTCAATATGGATTGTAGGATGTATCATACCTCAGATCAACTCTACAAAGGTACAAATCCAACCCTAGTTCAAAGAAAGGGTTTTCAAAACAAATATTAAACAAATTATATGGAATTAGGTTTGACTTTACATTAATTCAATTAAACCTAAAAATTGCCAATTTATTATTAATGAATAGGTTATCAAAACCAAATGATCTTATAGATTATATTTGTCTAGTTCATAGAATATTTTAGTTTATTTATTGGAATTATAGATTATTAGTTATGTTTTATATATTATAAACCAATTAGGAAACTTAAAAAATAATATATTTTTTATATTGAAATTAGGGGTGAAGATGGTATCATTAGATAGATTGTAATGTTATGATTCCAAAAAATATTAAGCATATTATACTTCTCATTAGTATAATTAACTATTATATATGCAATTAGTGTTCATTAGGGTATAAACGAGAGTATTAGGTTAATCTAAATCCTTGTTTTGCCAAAACTACAAGTCTAAACATACAAGAATCCTATCCAAGCAGTTAGCATTATCTAGAGTCAAACGGGTCAGATTATGATATTTTACAACACTCCACCTTTAAAGAGGATTTCATCCTCGAAATATAGTCATCCATACATTATTAAACAACTACTATATACTCCTTAAAAGGCTTAACCTAATAAGACAAATTAAACAGTCTGTAAGGATATTAGGGTTACAAATGGATCTTTTAGTTGTGAATACTTTATGGGTTTACGTTGTTCATAGGTCTTACATCCAACTAAAAGGTCATAGCCACATTGGGTTGTATTTTATATGTTCTTGTGTTTCTATCCTTACAAACCTAAAGTTCACATGAGCATCCAACAAGTCATAGGGTACAAAAGGGTAGGTCAACTAAAACTTTATCAAAAGACATGCTTTTCTTAGTCACTACTCCATACATATAACTTAGGGTTCATGATTTCTACTACAACTGATTCTAGGATTTCCCTATCAAGACTTCATACATATCTTCTCTGTGACTCAGCTGAAGAACACTGGTAAAATCCATAAAAATATCTTTGTACATATAATAGTATAATGAAACTAATTTTTTGATGATAAGAAAGTATGCAATGTTAAACAAACATGATGGCTAAAATTGATGTGATGAACAAGTTGAAATCTTTCCATATAATATCTACTTAACAACAACTTTTCTCATCCTCATTACATATCTCCATCTTTAATCATATCTCATATCATCCAAAAATATTACAATTAACCTAGAGTATCATTAGTTAAGGGTTAACAACTTAAGATGCTCATATGTAATCCATCACTTCAATTTCCTTCATTTTTCATCTCATCTACAATAAACACATCATCTAGGATTTTTAGAAAAGGTAATAAATATATAAAGAACTTATGGGACAAAATAAGAAATCAAAGGGAGAAAAAATTGAAATAGTCAGAATTCAACTACTATAGCTCTGATACCATCTTGTAAGGAGTGGGACCCGATAGGGGATCCACTTCTGACTTAATTTGAGGAATATACTCATCTAATCCAAACACACTAACAAGTATATTGGAATAGGTGTATATTTCATTTATCAAATCAATGATATTTAAGACTAAAGTATAGCAATGAAAATGACAACAACTATATCCAATTTTGACATGATAACAAAATAATTTCCCACTAGGGGATTACATAAAAGCAACAAGGTCATGTGCTAAGCAGAGGGAATCCAAGTTATTGTGAGTTTATCTCCTACGAGTCGACTTCTCTAAGTCAGGTCCATGTCCTTATATCAAGACTTGGATATTCTTTCACATAAGGGGTAGCAAGCATACCCCATAAGAAAAGATAAAATGGATGTTATCAATATAAAAATGTGGATATATGCATATAAATAGGGATTGAACACATTATGGAAAAATGATGACAATAAAATTTTCAAGGTTTCCATCAAATAGGGAATTTGAACATCCAAATGGATATAAAAGGAAATTATATAATGTATAAAAAAGATGCACTTTCCATAAATCAATATAACAATATGTGCCAATTAGGGCACATAACCCATCATCAACAATAATCAACCTACATGGAAGTGAGATAAGCATAGCACTAGTGAAAAACAAAGTCAGTGGCGGTTAGGGCACATAACCCAAAACTTGACAGAGAATGGCACATAATCAAACTCCCTTGGTATACAAGTTGAGGAATGGGAGATACAATCCTCCATCCCAATATATAAAAGTGCAGGAGTACTAAGACCTCAGTGCATAGGAGGAAAACTATAACCAAAATGCCTAATAATATCACATAGTGTAATAAAACCCTAGGGGAATAATACCCAAAAACCAAATAATTAAGTTACTTTAGGACTACTGAATCACAAAGCATGCATAAATTTAGAGGCAAGTGAAAGTTCACTCATATAAATAGAATTAATGAGATTTCCGCGACATAACTGGATAGTATGAAACACCAAATAGGTGAGCAAAATAGTTCATATTCAAAATTAGGTTTCTTCATGAAGTACAGATAAATATAGAGTCAAAAAGAATAGCCAATAAAAGATTTTATCATGTAACTCACATGAGTCGACCACTGAAAAGTGATAGAGTAGAATGTTTCAAAGGACCAAGAGAGTGAATATATGGGTAATTTCTGAATAGAGAAGTATGAGATGCAACATACATCAAGAGGGGGAAATAAATATGGGTGCTTGCTCAATATAAATCATGAAGAGATGCAACATACAACTAGAAAAAGAGAAATTAGATTAACTACTCAATATGGATAGTAGAATGTAACATAACTCAAATTGAGTCTACATATGTCCAAAGCGAACCCTAGTTCCAAGCTAGGGTTTTCAAAACACCTATTGAACATATTATATAGAATTAGGGTTAACTTCATAGAAATTACATAAACCCTAAAGATTCCCCTTTAATTATTAATGAATTAGGTTATCAAAACCATATGATCTAATAATTATGTTTTTCTAAGTTTGTAGCATTTTTTTGACTTATAGATTATTAGTTATGCATTTGTATATGTTCTAACCAATTTGGGAAATCTTTGGATAATCATATATTTGTTAGATTGGAATGATGTGGTGAAATTGGTACCATTGGATAGATTATAGTTTTTAATTAAAAAAAATTTGTTTCACTTTTCTGAATTAAATAGAATTGTTATGAATTTTACAATTTATGACTAACCAAATTTCCTGGAAAAGACACATAGGAAAACATTATCCAGAAAATGAGTTTTGTTGAGATGTCTCAAGTAGAGATAGAAATTTGGCTTCAGCCTGCAACTAGTAAGGCACACTACTAAATCAAACCCATAGCCACTGGGATATAAATAGACACATTGGGTTAGTAGAGTAACTTTCCTCGACAACTTCTTCTTATATTGCCAATCTCTAGCAAAGAAAACTCGACAACAATAGAAAGCAATGCAAGTCAACCTCCACTCCACTCTAGTGAGATAGGAAGTCAAAGACTAGAGGCAAAAAATACCATGCAAAACCATCAGAAATGATTCAAAGGGTCCTCGCAAGGATATAGAGCCCAAAAGTAAAAAAATCATGGATAAAAAGGGGTCTAGGACAAAAAGTCAATACAAAGTCAAATAAATAGAATCACGATAAGAAGATTTATAATGTGGAAGGGGTGTTCTTCTTGTAATGACCCTGACATGGGTTATGAGGTAATCCTATTTGTTTTGGGTAAATAAATTTCTTATAACTAGAATATAATCCTCTAAAGTAATTTTCTATCAGGTAACAAACTTATGTTTCAAATTTGGTTCTGTTTGAGTAATGTTTGAGCAATGTTCTCATGTTTTGGACCAAAATGCAATTTACCCAATATGAGGGGTTATATTGCAATTTGTCACATGTTTAATGTCCCCTAAGTGTTTTAGCATCATTATATAAACAATGATGCAAGGTGGTGTCTTCTGGAAAGCCTAAATTCCAAGTTTGAACTTGTATGAATAATGTTGGTGACTTGTGTACCAATTTTGGTGCAAGTTGTAATTTACCCAAAATATAGGGTTTATATGCAAATTAACACCTCTAGAGTGTATATACTCCCTCCTAGTATAATTTAGAGTAGATAGAAATAATGAGGCACCATGTTTGAGTCAATTATGAGTGATGGTACTCTTGGTGATGAAATGACCAAGAAAGGGGTTGAATATGAAACCCTAACTTGAGTTGTATCAAGTTGAAAAGCTTATATATGAGTGCCTATCGGCCAAGGAGACATAGGAGGAGTCCCATATCGTTTTGTGGACTCTTGTAAAAGTTCATGACTTGCAAATAACCTCAATGAGGTGAAGTGTATCGGTTTACAACTTCCTTAGAAAAGTTGTATCAGGTTGTGAATAAAGTGGTGATTTTGTTGATATATTTTATTCAAAGGGATAAGTAACAGATGAAAATTCATCCCTAGATTATCCTCAAGAGTTTTGCATGTCAAAATAAATTTAATGCATGCATGTACACATGTGAACCATGCATGGACATGTGGCACCTAGTAGCTCAAATTGATGACACCTCATTTTCACAGTTCTTCATGAACAACAAGTATATATACCCCTTCTTTCACCCATTTAGTGAACGTTTACGAATCATACCACCTCCTTGCTCTTATATATTGTGCATGCAGCCTTTTTGTCGTGCAAGAGTGATGTGGTATCATGCATAGGCCTTGGGTATTGGCCATAACAAGTAATATCGGCCATAGCATGTTGATATCGGCCATAGCAAGTCGATATCGACCAAGTGGTGTTTTTGGCCACAAGTGAGGGGGATATCGGCCACAAGTGATGGCATATCGTGCAAGGGTAGTCAGGTATCATGCAAGGTGCTAAGGATCAATAGGTATCTCAATACGTAACCCAAAGGTGAGGCCATGATCATCTTCAACCTTGGATTGAAGCATGATTTTAGGGTTATGATCTTCCTTTCTTTTCTTCTTCACCAATTGCTTATCCTTGGTGATTCCTTGTCTATGGAGGAGTTGTGAATGAGACCTAGACCTTGGATAAGTTCTTATTCAACTTTAGGACAAGAAGATTTGGAGTTTGGAGCTTTGAAGCTATTCACAAGGTTGGTTATATAACTTGAACACAACCGTGTTATTATTCATCACCTAAATTTCTATGCTTAAATGAACTACTTTAAATTCCAAAATATTATGAAATGGTTGATGAAATTATGAGTTCTAGTAGTTGCTTAGACCTGTTATCCTTGTACTAGAACAAGTATAATGAAGGTCTAGAGCTTAAAGATGATGGCATCACCTTATAAAGTGATATCAGGTTCAAGCACACAAGCAAACACCTCTAACACGATATGGTGATGCACCTACTCCACTAAAATGATATGGATATGAGTTTATACTTTCTTGCACGATATGGTAAGGTAGTATACACCTCTTGGACTATATGAGGTCAAGCATACACCTCAAAAATGATATTGGGTTAAGCACACACCTCTTTGCCTGATATGGTGTGAAACACACACACCTCTCTGCCCTATATGGTGTGAAGCATACACACACCTCTCTGCCCGATATGGTGTGAAGCACACATACACCTCTAAAGTGATATAGGTAGAAAGCACACACCTCACGCCCGATATGGTGGAAGCACCTCAAAACCCATTTGAAGGAAAGCACCTTAGATGCAATGTACTTGATGGAGTAACACATGAAGTGTCTTATATCAAGTCATACATTAAGAGGTATGGAGTTTAATGAATATTGATTAAGTAGGCTAATGAACCTTGAAGGAAAGGTTGAGCCAACTTAATAAAGTATTAAGTAATCAACACCCTAGTAAGGATGAGAGAGAAACTCATACTTCTATGAGAATCATGAAATGAGCATACATTGATACTCCTAATATGTGTGGAGATTGAATTAGGGTTTGATTCTTCATAAATGTACTTGAAAACCCTAGATGGTTTTATAAGAGTAATATTAACCCTAATGAAGGGTAATGATAATAATTGAAATTATAATTGGTTAATAAAGGGGAAACCTTAACCATATGGAAACCATGCTGGTAGCATGAGATAATGAGCATAACTAAGTATGAGATATGATGTTACATATAATACAATTTAATGGGCCTTGTGAGCCATGTGATAGTTGTTTCCTAGCGAGAGGTGACAAGATGTTTAATGGGCCTTGTGATCCATGTGATTAGTTGTTGCCTAGTGAGAGGTGACAATATGTTTAATGGGCCTTGTGAGCCATGTGATTAGTTGTTGCCTAGTGAGAGGTGACAAGATGTTTAATGGGCCTTGTGAGCCATGCAGTTAGTTGTTGCCTAGTGAGAGGTGACAAGATGTTTAATGGGCCTTGTGAGCCATGAGAATAGTTGTTTCCTAGTGAGAGGTAACAAGATGTTTATAAAAGTCTAATGTAATAAATGATAATGTTTAAATAAACTAGGAAATGGAAACTTAGTAACATAATAATCATAATAAATGGATACAATAATAATAATGAAATCTTAATCATACATGCATTATGCTTATAGGCAAATAAGGGCTATAGTGTTTTGAATATGCTTAAAGGAGATAAGAGGAATACTTGTATTATATAAAGGATGTGAATAAGTATGATGGCTTGGCCAAGGTATAATGCCTAGTAAAGGTGATGTGGTATTTAGTGATGAGATGCACAGGATTGGCATAGTCCAATGCCTGGATTAGTTTCACAGGATTGGTAATAACCCAATACCTGGTTGTTAATCATAGGATTGGTAATAACCCAATGTGTGGCTGTTAATCACAGGATTGGTAGAGTCCAATATCTGGTTGTTAATCATAGGATTGGTAATAACCCAATGCCTGGTTGTTAATCCCAGGATTGGTAATAACCCATTACATGGTTGTTAATCATAGGATTGGTAATAACCCAATGCCTGGCTGTTAATCATAAGATTGGTAATAACCCAAAACCTGGCTATTAATCATAGAATTGGTAGAGTCCAATACCTGGTTGTTTATCATAGGATTGGTAACAACCCAATGCCTGGTTGTTAATCACAGGATTGGTAATAACCCAATACCTGACTATTAATCACATGATTGGTAATAACCCAATGCTTGGTTGTTAATCACATGATTGGTAATAACCCAATACCTGGCTGTTAATCATAGGATTCGTACATTCCAATACTTGGTTGTTAATCAAAGGATTTGTAATAACCTAATGTCTGACTGTTAATCACAGGATTGGTAATAACCCAATACCAGGTTGTTAATTACAAGATTGGTAATAACCCAATGCCTGGCTGTTAATCACAGGATTGGTAGAGTCCAATACATGGTTTTTAATCACATGATTGGTAATAACCCAATGCCTGGCTGTTAATCATAGGATTGGTAATAACCCAATACCTGGCTGTTAATCACAAGATTGGTAATAACCCAATGCCTAACTCTTAATCACATGATTGGTAGAGTCCAATACCTGGCTGTTAATCACATGATTGGTAATAACCCAATGCCTGGCTGTTAATCACATGATTGGTAGAGTCTAATGCCTAACTGTTAATCACAGGATTGGTAGAGTCCAATACCTGGCTATTAATCACAGGATTGGCAATAACCCAATGCTTGGCTGTTAACCACATGATTGGTAATAATCCAATGCCTAGCTGTTATCACAAGGTTGGTAATAACCCAACACCTGGCTATTATCAAAGGATTGGCATAGTCTAATACCTGGAATAGTTGAACAGGATTGGCAAAGCCAATACCTGGAATTGATTATGATGATGTACATTCACATGACTGGTACAATTTAATATCTGGTTAGTAGACTGGATGAGGCCAACAGATAGAAATGAGAACGATTCATGGATGTCATACCATGATAATGAATATCACAGGATAAGCTTGATATGTTGATATAGTATGATGGGTAAATGAGATACATGTTCTTCATATTTCCTTATAAAGTGAATAGATGAATTACTGCTCTATCATAGATAGTTGTAATGCTTTAAAATACGAGAATGTTCTATACGACTTATCCACTGCTAAGTTTATTTAATACTATTTAACTGTGAAAATAACATTGTTGGTGGAGAGTTATATCTCTCGCTGGGACAATTGTCTCACCCCGTGGGATCCACATTTTTTTAGGTGGACGTGCACGATGGGGGTTGAGACCGTACTACATAGAAAGAACAATAGCAGTAGGGACAACAGTGACAACTCAGGTTGAGTGTACTGTTTGTCGTGTCTTGTAGATAGAAGTCCTATGTGTCATCTCTATACTCTCAGGTCCTTGGAGTTGGTTCATACTTGTTTCATGAATGATATGCGATTTTAGCTTGAATTCCTCGAGGTTTTATGTTGCTCCAGTATGTGTTTTGATAGAGAAACTGTTATATGTTGTCCTCGAGGTGAGATGAAGCAATGTTGTACAATGTGAATCATGATATGTATGAGTTTTGGATCTTCTAGTAAAAGTTTTCTGGACAAGGATCTCCTTGCAAAAAAAAAGTTTTAAATTTTAGTGATTTTTGTTAATCCACTGTTTATGTTTATATATTCCTCTTAATTAGTAATGATTTGTTTGTCGGTTTGATGATGGTCATTACAAGTTTGGTATCAGAGCTTAAGGTTTGCTGAGTCTACATAGACATAAGACTAAGGTGTTGAGTCTGTGTTAGTGTCCTCCAGTATACCCTATATTGACTTCTGTTTATGCAGAAGAAAGGGTAAAGTTTATAAATGATTGGGGAACACGAGGAACACATTGTTGAGAGCAATGTTGTTGCACCAGGAGAGGGTGTAAGGGATCAGGCAAGAGAAGAATGAGTGCCTAAGAATTCTCATCTTGACCCAATCAAGATAGAGAATCCTACTTTTTATGCTTTTGTTGAGCAAGTTAGGACAACGGTGATGAATAAAGTGGACTAGATACTAACAATACAACCTAGGTTACCAGTCCTCAATGTAGAAATTTTGGGTTCTAAAAGGGTTCCTGAATGACATAGTCATGTTGGAACAGTAGAAAATGTAGGAATGATTAACATATGGCAAGAAAATAGACTCTACCATAAGTATAGATAGATAGTACATCTGTGATGGCAATGCCAAGGAGGGGCAATGAGCTGAGAATTCAGGAAAGGTCTCTATAATTCTAGAGACATTTGCCTAGCTGTTCTAAAAAGCCAACATTTTGGTACCATCAGTGCAATAAATGCTTAGTATACCAGGGCAGTAGTCACTAATTAAAGGAAAAAGTCCTAACTTTCCCCCTATAAGAACTCCTGACTTAGCTGCTATATCGGTAATTAGACCGATAAGACTATGGTACGAGGATAAGACATGTTATAGATATAGACATGTTGAGCATACTAAACCCTTTTGTTCAAAAAGAAGGAAGGAAATGACCCAACAACCGAGGCAGACTCGGCATGGCTTACAAAAGTTACAGCCCAAAAGTGTAAACAAGTAAAAGTAACAATATGAAATAGCTTGACTCTATGTTTGAGTCAACCTAAAGTGGTAGATGACTACGAGGGGTGATAGTCAGATAAAGCTTTCTCATTCTGATATGACTTCTCTAGATTTTATCTGATAATTATAAGAAGGTAGTTGTTGTTGAGCTTCCTTTAATTAGTCCTATGAGGACATAAGGAAGAGATAAGAAGGATGCGAACTTATATTCAGTCCAATATTCTCTTATATGTTTTGAAATTTCTCTCTTCATGAAGGAAGGGAAGAGATGTAAAAGAAAAACCCAGAGAAAATTTGGGATACTAAGTAGTAAAAATTTAAAGAGATGAAACATAAAATAAAATAAATGCATACTACCTAATTTCAATTCTTGAATACCCTGGCCAGGTATTCATCTGTTGAAGGCAAGGTAAGTATGACACTCTTAGATTGCTATCTTTCTGATTACTCTGATCAAGTAGTCATTTTGAGACAATCTAAAGAGATTAATGAGGTAGAAGATGTGGCATGGATATTTCTACCACATCCTAATTGATATATGAAGGGATCTGAGTTCATCACAGATCAATTTATAAACAAAAAAAGAAGATGTTTAGTATAATGTATACCTTGGTCTAAGGACCTAGAGGTAATAGTTACCTGATGAGAGGTAACAATGTTTAGTGATGAACTAAGGGTTTGAATACCCAGATCTAGTAATCATGATGATGATAAAACTGAGAGGTGGTGACATGCAATCATCTCTATAATTCCTATACCAAAGGTAAGGAACCTAAGAGGAAACAAAATTGAATGACACATGAATAATTAAAAGTTCATATAATACTCGAAGAAGGTGATAATCTCTTTTATTTAAATAAACAACCTTGAATAATGGTGGAGTGATAAAAAGGACTATGATTCCTTGTGCTCTTTCCCTTTTGGGACATGGTAATCAAGTAAATCTTATGACACTTGATATGCATGGATTAGAAGAAATCTATAGATGGATACTTTGAAAAGTATCATCTAGTATTGGATGTTAGTTCCAAGACAAAGTATATGTGTTAAGTAATATCCCAAGATTAAAGAAAGGTCCTATTATATGTTTAGTTTTAGTAATAACAACAGAGGATGGAAAGGATGGTGATGTGATGTGTTTTTAGCACATATAATGGATAACAAGGTAAATAATCCTAGTATCCAAGCACTTTCAATGATATGAGAAAAATGAGAACATGATTCCTACCAAGGAGTAATGTTTGGTTACCTAGAAGGGCCAACTTTGAAATTAGTCTAGTTACATACTGTAGTATGGATACCATATGTTAGGGGTTTATGCCCCGCATAAACATGACATCAACAAAGATGTATGAGTTGAAGGAACAATTGTAGAATTTTTTTGGGAAAAGTTGATCAAGCTAAAAATAATTTCTTAGAATATCTCTATCTAGATTTGTTAAGGCAGCTTATACATAACATCTAGAGATACCTCTGAGATGGTTCTTCTTAATAAGTAGCCTCTCCTTATGAAAAAAAATAAATAGCTAAAGGGATAATTGATACAAGTCATAAGAAAGTTTAGTGTTGTGTCAGCAGATTTGAGTGGCATAGCAGATGCATGATAAGACTTGTAGTCCCCATGTGGGTGATAGAATATAACTCTGGTCTTTCCTTGAAAGAGAAATGACAAGCTAAGTAAGGGGTTTAGAGAACTGCCAAGATCAAGGATCTTATTACATAAATATGTAAGTGGAAAAGGTGACAAATCAATGAGGTTTGACACCTTAGTTAAATAAGGTATATATAATGATTCCCCGACTAAGAAAAATGTTACCTGACACAGAGTTGACTCTATAGTCAATAATGAAAAGGATAGTGGAGTATGTGTCCTGTATGACAGATTCTATGATAACCCTGTGTGAAAGAACTCTGTGTTAATCAAAGTTCTATGGCATATCCATGACGTTAAGATGTTATGTGGAGACTTGATGATATGATGAATAAATAATATCTGCCTCCCTTTACCTAGGATTTCGGGGACGAAATCCTTGTTATGGGTTTATAACTTGTAATGACCCTGACCTGGGTTATGAGGTAACCCTATTTTTTTTGGTAAGTAAGTTTCTTAGAACTTGAATATAATACTCTAAAGTATTTTTCTATCATGTAACAAACTTATGTTTCAAATTTGGTCCTATTTGAATAATGTTTGAACAATGATCTCATGTTTTGGACCAAAATGCAATTTACCCAAGATGAGGGGTTATATTACAATTTGTCACATGTGAAATGTTCCCTAAGTGTTTTATCATCATTATAGAAATAATTATGCAAGGTGATCTCTTGTGGAAAGCCTAAATTCCAAGTTTGAACTTGTATGAATAATGCTGGTGACTTGTGTACCAATTTTGGTGCAAGTTGTAATTTACCCAAAATATAGGGTTTATATGAAAATTACCACTTATAGAGTGTCCCTACTCCCTCCTAGTATCATTTAGAGGAGAGAGAAATAATTAGGCACCATGTTTGAATCAATTATGAGTGATGGTACTCTTGGTGATGAAATGACCAAGAAAGGGGTAGAATATGAAACCCTAACTTGAGTTGTATGAAGTTGAAAAGCTTATATATGAGTGCTTATCAGCCAAGGAGCCACAGTAGGAGTCTCATATCACTTTTTGGACTCTTGGAAAAGCCCATTACGTGCAAATCACCTCAAGGAGGTGAAGTGTATCGGTTTACAACTTCCTTAGAAAAGTTGTATCGGGTTGTGAATAAAGTGGTGATTTTGTTGATATATTTTATTCAAAGGGATAAGTAATGGACGAAAATTCATCCCTAGATTATCCTCAAGAGTTTTTCATGTCAAGATAAATTTTAATGCATGCATGTACATGTGTCAACCATGCATGTACACGTGGCACCTAGTAGCTCAAATTGATGACACCTCATTTTCACACTTCGTCAAGAACAACAAGTATATATACCCCTTCTTTCACCCCTTTAGTGAACGTTTTCGAATCATACCACCTACTTTCTCTTATATATCGTGCATGGAGCCATATTTTCATGCAGGAGTGATTTGTTATCGTGCATAGGCCTTGGGTATCGGCCATAGCAAGTAATATCGGACATATCATGTTGATATCGGCCATATCAAGTCGATATCGGCCAAGTGGTGGTTTTGGCCACAAGTGAGGGGGATGTTGGCCACAAGTGATGGCATATAGTGCAAGTGTAGTCAGGTATCATGCAAGGTGCTAAGTATAAATAGGGAGCTCAATGCTTAACCCTAAGGTGAGGCCATGATCATCTTCAACCTTGGATGGAAGCATGATTTTAGGGTTATGATCTTCCTTTATTTTCTTCTTCACCAATTGCTTATCCTTGGTGATTCCTTGTCTATGGAGGAGTTGTGAATGAGCCCTGGACCTTGGAGAAGTTCTTCTTCAACCTTAGTATGTGAAGATTTGGAGCTTAGATCTTTGAAGTTGTTCACAAGGCGGGTTATATAACTTGAACTCAACCATGTTATTATTCATCACTTAAATTGCTATGCTTAAATGAACTACTTTAAATTCCGAAATATTCTGAAATGGTTGATGAAATTATATGTTCTAGTAGTTGCTTAGACATGTTATCCTTGTACTAGAACAAGTATAATGAAGGTCTAGAGCTTGAAGATGATGGTATCACCTTATAACGTGATATCGGGTTCAAGCACACAAGCAAGCACCTCTAACCTGATATGGTGATGCACCTACTCCAATAAAATGATATGGATATGAGTTTATACTTTCTTGCACGATATGGTAAGGTATTATACACCTCTTGGACGATATGAGGTCAATCATACACCTCAAAAACGATATTGGGTTAAGCACACACCTCTTTGCCCGATATGGTGTGAAGCACACACACACCTCTCTGCCCGATATGGTGTGAAGCATACACACACCTCTATGCCCGATATGGTGTGAAGCACACATACACCTATAACGTGATATAGGTAGCAAGCACACACCTCACACCCGATATGGTGGAAGCACCTCAAAACCCATATGAAGGACATCACCTTAGATGCAATGTACTTGATGGAGTAACACATGAAGTGTCTTATATCAAGTCATACATTAAGAGGTATGGAGTTTAATGAATATTGATTAAGTAGGCTAATGAACCTTGAAGGATAGGTTGAGCAAACTTAATAAAGTATGAAGTAATCAACATCCTAGTAAGGATGAGAGAGAAATTCATATTTTTGTGATAATCATGAAATGAGCATACATTGATACTCCTAATATGTGTGGAGACTAAATTAGGGTTTGATTCTTGATAAATGTACTTGAAAACCCTAGATGGTTTTATAAGAGAAACCTAAACCCTAATGAAGGGTAATGATAAGAGTTGAAATTATAATTGGTTAATAAAGGGGAAACCTTAACCATATTGAAACCATGCTAGTAGTATGAGATAATGAGCATAGCTAAGTATGAGCTATGATGTTACATATAATACAATTTAATGGGCCTTGTGAGCCATGTGATTAGTTGCTGCCTAGCAAGAGGTGACAAGATGTTTAATGGGCCTTGTGAGCAATGTGATTAGTTGTTGTATAGTGAGAGGTGACAAGATGTTTAATGGGCCTTGTGAGCCATGTGGTTAGTTGTTGCCCAGTGAGAGGTGAAAAGATGTTTATTGGGCCTTGTGAGCCATGAGAATAGTTGTTTCCTAGTGAGAGGCAACAAGATGTTTATAAAAGTCTCATGTAATAAATGATAATGTTCAAATAAACTAGGAAATGGAAACTTAGTAACATAATAATAATAAGAAATGGATACAATAATAATAATGAAATCTTAATCATACCTGCTTTATGCTTATAGCCAAATAAGGGCTATAGTGTTTTGAATATGCTTAAAGGAGATAAGAGGAATACTTGTATTATATAAAGGATGTGAATAAGTATGATGGCTTGGCCAAGGTATAATGCCTAGTAAAGGTTATGTGGTATTCAGTGATGAGATGCACATTATTGGAATAGTCCAATGCCTGGAATAGTTTCATAGGATTGGTAATAACCCAATGCCTAGCTGTTAATCACAGGATTGGTAATAACCCAATACCTGGTTGTTAAACACATGATTGGTATTAACCCAATGCATGGTTGTTAATCATAAGATTGGTAATAACCCAATACTTGGATGTTAATCACATGATTGGTAGAGTCCAATATCTGGCTGTTAATCACATGATTGGTAATAACCCAATGTCTGGTTGTTAATCATAGGATTGATAATAACCCAATACCTGGATGTTAATCACAGGATTGGTAATAACTCAATGCCTGGTTGTTAATCACAGGATTGGTAATAACCCAATACCTGGCTGTTAATCATAGGATTGGTAGAGTCCAATACATGGATGTTAATCACAAGATTGGTAATAACCCAATGCCTGGTTGTTAATCACAGGATTGGTAATAACCCAATACATGGTTGTTAATTACAAGATTGGTAATAACCCAATGTCTCGTTGTTAATTACAAGATTGGTAGAGTCCAATACCTAGATGTTAATCACACGATTGGTAATAACCCAATGTCTGGCTGTTAATCATAGGATTGGTAATAACCCAATACCTGGCTATTAATCACAAGATTGGTAATAACCCAATGCCTAGCTATTAATCACAGGATTGGTAGAGTCCAATACCTGGCTATTAATCACAGGATTGGTAATAACCCAATGTCGGGTTGTTAATCACATGATTGGTAGAGTCCAATTCCTGGTTGTTAATCACAAGATTGGTAATAACCCAATGCCTGGCTGTTAATCACCGGATTGGTAGAGTCCAATACCTGGATGTTAATCACATGATTGGTAATAACCCAATGCTTGGCTGTTAATCATAGGATTGGTATTAACCCAATGCCTGGCTATTATCATTGGGTTGGTAATAACCCAACACCTAGATGTTATCAAAGGATTGGCATAGTCCAATACCTAGAATAGTTGCACAGGATTGGCAAAGACAATACCTGGAACTGATTATGATGATGTACATTCACATGACTAGTACAATTTAATATCTGGTTAGCAGATTGGTTGAGGCCAACACATAGAAATGAGAACGATTCATAGATGTCATACCAAGAAAATGAGTATCACATGACAAGCTTGATATGTTGATATAGTATGATGGGTAAATGATATACATGTTCTTCATATTCCTTATAAAGTGAATAGATGAATTACTGCTCTATCATAGATAGTTGCAATGCTTTACAATATGAGAATGTTTTAAACAGCTTATCCTCTGCTCAGTTTAATACTATTTAACTGTGAAAATAACATTGTTGGCGGAGAGTTATGTCTCTCGTTGGGTCAATTATCTCACCCTGTGGGATCCACATTTTTTTAGGTGGACGTGCACAAGGGGGGGTTGAGACCGCACTGCATAGAAAGAACAACAGGAACAGGGACAATAGTGACAACTCATGTTGAGTGTACTGTATGTCGTGTCTTGTAGATAGATGTCCTATGTGTCGTCTATGTACTCTCAGGTCCTTAGAGTTGGTTTGTGTTGGTTTCATGAATGATATAAGATTTTGGCTTGAATGCCTCTAGGTTTTATGTTGCTCCAGTATGTGTTTTGATAGAGAAACTATTATATGTTGTCCTCGAGGTGAGATGAAGCAATGTTGTACAATGTGAATCATGATATGTATGAGTTTTGGATCTTTCAGTAAAAGTATTCTGGACAAGGATCTCCTTGCAAAAAAAAGGTTTTAAATTTTAGTGATTTTTTTAATCTGCTATTTATGTTTATTCGTCTTAATTAGTAACGATTTATTTGTCGGTTTGATGACGGTTGTTACACTTCTCACAGGAAAATTTTCAATGGACCATATCGTGACTAATATCAGTTTCCTCAGTCTAAGGAAAATGTCAGAAGTACCCTTCTGGAGAAGCTCCAACCATATGCAACACTGGAGGCCAGTTTGGGTCACTAGAGGAATTCACAGAAGAGGGATGGGGAGCATAGATTCTTGGTACCGTTAGGATGGTTCTGTAGTGATGAATTGGATATAGGTTCTCTAATAAATGCACACGGGAAAGAAAAAATTGTTCTCGCTTCTTGTAGTGGGAGGTGGTACACACTAGAAGTTGAATCCAATCAAAAGTGGGTAAGGGTCTATAGAGGGTTTGTGGTGCGTTGGAACCTATATATAACTTATGGATAGGTTCAGGGGCTCTTCCAACCAAGATTTGGGGCATCAGTGCTAACTTTGGGAGTTTCCCTTAAATGGCACAAGAGGGGTTATAGTAGGGCTCAGTGTGTGCAATATCCCCTAGGAATTCAATATCCAAATAATCTACTCAAATTGTTGTGAGATGATGGAGATATTGTGAAAGAAACTTAGACATTAGAATATGGGGTAAGTGACCGAAAGCAGGAGGTAGGAGATAACAGAAAAGTTGTTAGATCAAGTGGAGAAAAAGGGGGAAGATTGGCAACTGTCAAATCTACATGTGAACAGGAGAGGTGTGTGAAAGCCAAAATTTCATAGAACTATAGGAAACCAAAGACATCAAAATTAATCCAACTAATAATAGTATTATATCTTTTCTAAATAGGTTTACCTAGTAAGGAATGTGTAATGATTATGAAAATTCATAGATAGACTCATTATAATAGATTCTAAAATTTCCATTAGATTTCCATTCTGTGGTCATTCAAGGCATTATTTCATAATTTAGATTTAACTTATATTTTCCTTCCTTAATGAAATTAAGACATTTATGATTATTCAATTAATATCAAACTTGGCATCCACGCTAATTGAAACCCAAGGAACATTATTTTGGAGTTATATTTGAATTTTGAGATTTCCTTATATGAGTTATAATACTAACAAGATTTAGGCTCGTCACCATATATTTATTTTAACAACACATCAACACCATCATTATTTATGATTTAGAGTTTTATTCTCTTCACACTGTTACCAAAAGAGTTATCTTATATTATAATGTAAAACTTTCCATGGTTTACTCATTTAACATATTTAGTCCATTAATTCTATTTTTTTAGATAATGACACGTTATTCATATTTATGGACATTAAAACTTCAATTGTTATTTCATTTCATATATTACGCATATTATACTTCTCATTAGTATACAATAGTCATTATGTATGCAATTAGTGTTCATTAGGGTATAAATGAGGCTATTAGGTTAATCTAAATCATTTTTGGCCAAAACTAAAATTCTAAACATACAAACATCCTATCCAAGGGGTCAAGGTTATCTAGAGTCACAAGGGTTCGATTACAGTATGTTACATACCTCTTACAAGATAGTTGATCGAAAGTTTTATTTTCAAATAGATGAAACAACGATTTTTATGATATATGTCACATCAAATTGGGGTATCTAAATAAACTTGTTCTTCATCATCTAAGCAAAGACAAAATAACTTTTGTCTTATCTCAAACCAAGATTTATGTAATACATGTCTCAGTATCAATATAAGGTTATCGGTGTTCATATATGTGACGACCCGACCACAAATCAAACCATCACTGCGTAATTAATTGCAAAATTAAACATAAACAGTGGATTAACAAAAATCACTAAAAATTAAAATCTTTTTCCAAGAGATCCAATTCCAAGAAACTCTTATAAGGAGAACCAAAGTACTGCATACATTCAACTTTACATTGTACATGCCATGTACTATCTCATCTTGAGGAAGATATACAACAATTGCTATGTTAAATCTACACATAAGCAACATAAACCTCGAGGCATTCAATGCCAAAATCTCATATCGATCATAAAAGCACTAACTACTGACTCCAAGGAACTGAGAGTACAGAGGCGACTCATAGGACTCATATCTACAGGACACGACAGTCAATATCTCCACCTGAGATGTTACTACTATCCCTGATGCTGCTGTCCTTCCCCTGTTGTATGGTTTCTACCTCCTCGTCCTCGTCCACCTAAAAAGGTTGGATCCCATGAGGGTGAGACAATTGAAATTGTCCCAGCGAGAGATATAACTCTCATCTAGAAACATTATTATTGCAGATAAACAATAATAAACTGAGAAGAGAATTCTGTATTGAAAAGCAGGATTTAATCATTATTAAGCAGAATAGGGCAATATCATCTTTTAAAGCATTATAGCTATAAATGATAAAGTTGTAAATCATCTATCCATTTAGGATACAGTAAGCAATGTAACATCAACCAATGATTTCCATATTTCATCCTTAAGCAAATACGCTACACGGATGATTACATTTTACAATCATACTTATGCCCTGAGGAAGTGAGCCGTACTGCTCAAATCCAACCTTCAGTTGTGAAACCCAAAATCGGTGCCATTCAAGATCAAAGGAAGAGTCGGACTCCATGATCTCATCCGTCTCAGTCAGTGTGAGACAACAAGCAATACCGCAGTCTCTTGCTTAAGTGACCTCAGTCACAAGGTTAGCTCTCACAGGCTACCCATTCTCTAGCCCACCTTGGTACATGTCCTGACGCTAGTAAATATGAGCCATGGGCCAGTTCACCGTGCTCTTTGATCCATGAACACATTCATGCTCTATCACACTGAGACATGGGCCTATTCACCATGCTCTTAAACATATTTTGAGTCTAAAACCGAAGTTGCACTTTAATCCTCCCATTTTTGGCTAGGAGAAACCCCGCATATTCAATAATATACGCTCCGTATTAACCCATAGGAGAATCCGTTTCACCATCACCAGCTACTGACGATGATGGATCTATGGCCAGGGCTCTACATGATAATATTCCACTTGATTATTTAAGTACATTACCATATTCTTTTAGCATCAATCAAGTTTTCAAATAAGATTTATTATGACAAATGCTACAAAGAAATATGTAATACTTCTATCGAGTACTTTTCAAAACTTTATAAAACATTGGGATCTCAATCCCTTATCTCATTACTGAGGATTCACATCCCTCACAATACCATCATCATGGTTATTGGATCTGGGTATTCAAACCCTTAGATCATCACTGAACATGGTTACCACTATCAGGTAACTATTACCTCCAGGTCATCTGACCAAGGTATTCATGATACTTTGTTACACAAGCATCTCACATAATTCACCAGGCATATTCAACTTCTTTTCACCTCTCACTAGGAAACAAATAGAATAATGGCTCACAAGGCCCATTAACATCATAGTTCATACCTAGTTATGCTCATCATCTCATGATACCTGCATGGTTAGTATACTTGATAACAACCACATCAATTACATATCAACATTTTGCAATACAAAGATAACATCACTATTCCTTCATTAGGGTTAGGGTTTCCCATCTTTATCAATTAGGGTTTCTCATAACATAACCCTACATTAGGGTTTCACATAACATCACCCTATATTAGGGTTTCACATAACATCACCCCATATTAAGGTTTCACATAACATCACCCCATATTAGGGTTTCACATAACATCACCCCATATTAGGGTTTCACATAACATCACCCTACATTAGGGTTAGGGTTTCTCATCCTTCTCGATAAGGGTTTCATGATCACATTATCAAAGATCAAACCTTAATTCAAAACTCCATGCATCTTGGAGAATGCATTGATATTACAATTAATATCCAAAACCTAACTCATTGTTCCACATGTCTAGAATTACATAATACCTTCATAAGTATTCAATTAAACTTATGTATTATAATTTTCCTTATTGATTAGGGTTTCCATTCTCCATTGATTAGGGTTTTATGATTACCTTATTAATCCAAACCCTAAGTCAGTGCTTCCACATATCTTGGAGCACATAGCATTATTTAAGTATTAAATCATACTTATCATTGTTCCATGTACTAGAAACACACATCACCATCATACCTTATTCAGTTGAATTAACCTTTCACTAAATACATGCACCTATGCTTATCATAGTGCATTGAATTTATTACTTTCATAGGCATCAAGGGATAATCAATCTAAATGCATTAATCACCTAAATACTTTAGAAGTACTTCCCTTGAAATCAACCTTGTTATACTCTTCAACCACTTATGGGATTATTAATACTTGCATGGTTTGAATGAATTGGACCTTCAAACGGTTTGGACCAATTGAACCTTCTAACGGTTTTGATCGTAAACCTACAAACGGTTTGAGACCGTTTAGACCTTCAAACGGTCTTGGTCTAAATCTTTAAACGGTTTGGGACCGTTTAGACCTTCAAATGATATTAAGGTCACTTGACCTTCAAATGGTCTTGAGGTCACTTGACCTTCAAACGGTCTTGGGGTCACTTGACCTCCAAACAATCGTGGAGTCACTTGACCTCCAAATGGTCTTGAAGACCATTAGACCTTAAACGGTCTTGAGACCATTAAATCTTCACACAGTTTTGACCCTTTTGATCTTCAATCGATTTTGAAACCATTTGATCTTAGTAGGGTTTGAAACTGAATGACCCTTGAACGGTTTGAAACTGTTTGATCAAATCAACTTTGAAATCATTTTAACCCTAAACGGTTTGAGACCATTTGGTCTTCAGGGTTTGAGACCGATTGGTCCTCAAACGGTTTGAGACTATTTGGTCAAATCAGAGTTGAAACCGATTAAACCTAAATTAGGTTTTTGACATTAATTGATCTAGGGTTTTGAAACCAATTGAGCTAGGGTTATGATGTGGGATTTTATCGCACTAACAAACTCACTCGGGGTTGAAATCCTCGAGCTTTTAACAAAACCAAAGTGCAATAATACCACCCGCAAGCGGACGAGTCTTATCACAGTATAGTTAAGGATCGAACCCAAAGGACAATGTTTTTAAGAATCTTTGTCAGTCTAGTCTAGTTCTAGTTAAGGCTAATATTTAAAACGATACGTTGATTTGAGGTTAATTAAAATAATTGCAAGAAAGTAAAAGTTGAATTAAAGTTGGATTTAGATCAATGATATGGAATCACTGGGATGGTATCGGGTTTCACCACCGCTACACACGCAAACACGTTCTAACGCAAACCATCCAAGCAAGATATAAAAACCCAAATAGAGCTGCTGCAGAACCCCCCGTACAGGCGTTAGGTTCACATAAGCATCACCTTAAGCATCAGATGTCTCGTCACCATCCAGATCACTTACTTATGGCTCCGAAGATACGGAAATCCAATGAAGGTTGTGAGCCCCTATACAAGCGTTAGGCACACAAAAGCATCACCGATGGCTAGATGGCTCGTCCCCTCACGGATCATACACTTATGACCTCGAAGAAATCTCATTCTATTTCTAGTTTGGGAGTCAACTGCATTAATCGATAAGCAAGCAGGTGATAGATCTACAAACTAACATCAACGATAAACAAAGATGATACAAAATCCAACTTAGGTTGTGGTCCTCCCTAAGGGATGTTTAGACCACAGAAGTATCACCGTAGGCTAGATGTCTCGTCCCCTCATGGATCATACACTTACGACCTCAAGGAATCTTATCACAAGTTCTCATCAAAGAGTCAAACTTTGTAAACTACCATTCTATCCCACATATAGAAGATTTCACAATATAGGAGAGAACAAGATGAAAGCAAACAGATAATCAACTATGAACGTATCAATTAACAATGAAATGGAAAGTTATATACATTGTCATGGAGAGTTTAACAAAAGAACATAATTGCATGGGAAGCGGGGCTAGTCCCCACACCCCAGCGAAACGACACTACTCGCTCATGATGCGGGAAACAATAAGAATAAGAAAGAGAGAGAAATCCTCCATGAACTCAGTGCAGAAGGTAGTCGCAGCTCGGTGAAGAAGATACGACATTCTACGTCGTGTCGGAGCAGATCTGGACACAAATGGGAGCTGCCAAGATAGATCGGACAATCCCCCTCACTTCGTCTTCCTTCTCTCCTCAGCCTCCTTGGTTGCAACACGGGCAGTAGGTGGAATGAAACTGGCATGGAAGGCACTGGATCTGGATCGGACCTATATACAGGAAGCCTGTAGGCATCCCAGAACCGGTGTCCAAGTGAGGACCCTTGGTGTCCTATTTATAGGAACCGAACTATCCCCAAACAGTCTTGGATTAAAAGACACCAAACGGCCTGGAGATATTTTTGCCCAAATGGTCTGTAGTACATTCTCCAAATGGTCTGTAGACCATTTGCTATCAAACGGTCTTGAGCAAAGTTGGGCAAACGGTCTTAGACATATGCAAACGGTTTGTAAACCGTTTTCTATCAAACGGTTTGGAAACAGCTAATAAGCAAACTGTCGTTCCTTCGGTCAACGCTCCAGCTACTCAAACGATCTTCGCTCTCACGGTTTGAGGTTCAGAAGGGGGCCAAACGGTCTTCACAGACCGTTTGCTCATCAAACTGTTTTGGTCTGGCTCTCCTCTGAACGTTCGGTCTTGGATTTGTGAATCCAAGCAGTCCTTGAGGTACCCTCCTCCGTTCGGTCTTGGTAGAACCGAGCAGACCATTTGCTCAGTCACGATCCTAGATCGATTAGTTCCTTTCCACCAGAGACAAAGGCCTAAGGGTGAACGACAGGTCTAGGCGGTGCTGGCATTGGAGGAGGCGTGGTGGCTGGAAGGTGGATTGAAAAGAAAGCTGCTCGATGGAGGTGGTAGTGCTGTTGCAGTTGTCAGCCTGTTCAGAGGTAGAATACGATGCACCCTGGCCGTGGTGGGGCACCACGGTTGTGGTAATGCTGTTGTCCCATGGTCGTGTCGCCTCGCACAGGCGTGGTAGGTGAGAGGGAGTCGATGCAGGTGGGGTGCCACGGTCATGGCTCGATGACCACGATCGTGGCGAGTGAGAGCTTAGGCGTTGGGGATGATCCACCACGGCCGTGGCCGCACCACACGGTCGTGGTGATGACAGTAGACCACAGTCATTTTGAACCACCATGGCCATGGTTGAGACTCATCTTCGAGGTCTTAAATTCATGCACTGCTCGATCCCTCACGGATGGATTATGCCTTCAATCGATATATGCTTCTCAGACGGTCTTGAGACCGAATGGGCTCAAACGGTCTTGAGACCATTTAGGCTCAAACGGTCTTGAGACTGAATGGGCTCAAACGGTCTTGAGAACGAATGGGTTCGATCATCTTGGTTAGATCGGTTGGTCAGAACCAAGGGTGAGGGAAGGTAGATCCTAGCTGATTATTTGGCTTTATCAAGACCTGCATCAATTCAACCATAATTTTAGTTAAAATCATGATAATTGGTTCAATTAAGTAGTTTTGCACATTATGATTCATATTGATATTTAATGAGTTAAATAATATATATAAAATTGAATTTGTCCCAAAGTGATAATTGAATTCCATGATGAATATGCATTCATCAAAATACCTCAAACTTAAACGTTGCTCTTCCTCGAGTAACACAAAATCTGAAACAGTCGCCAAATGAATACCTTCAATTCATGTGATTACTTCATCTTCACATTGCGAATATTTTCTTTCTGCTCAGTATGACTCAGCATCTCAACTTCCTGATATCACTGAACACGTCTTACTATATCTTTGTTCCTGAGTTCATTTTCCAATATCACTTCCTCCTCACTTTTTCACTTTTTCCAACAACAAGCATGTCAAAGAGTTTTGTAAGAGTCCAGAGACGCCCGTGGAACAACAAGTGTACATTTGATTTGACACTGGTGTTTTTTAGGATAGGGTAGGCAATCGTTGTGCCATTAGGTAGAAAAGGGAGTGAAAGGTGGTATGAAAGGAAGAAGTAAATCTCTCCTCTATTCGACTCGAGATTTTTATTTTATGAAGTGCAATTTCATTTATTGCATTTTTTGTGCGAAGCTCTCCTCTATTCGACTTGAGATTGCATTTCTTTTTGTGTGCCCTTTGGAATCTTTTTGTTTGCAAATCTCTCCTCTATTCGACACGAGATTGCATTTTTTTGGTACGCCCCTATTTATTTGTTAGGGGTATGGAAGAAGCGGATATAGAGGGAAGTGGTGTGCCACCCTGAACTTAGGGTTTGGCACTATTTTGGCTATTTTGTTTCTTTTTTATGAACGGAGGGATACGAAGATGATAGAAGAAGTGTAGAAGAGAGTTCAGATCAAAATGCAACTTGATTTACGATTTAGAGCACCGGGTCGTTCTCTTTATCATACTCTGCTCAAATAATGACTTGATGAGGATCCAGTGGAGATTCCATGTTATTGTTCTACTAGTCAGTTAGGAAGCATGACGTTTTTGATCCCTATCAGTTCGACAGACCTTTGTCATTTTTGCATAAGTATCATGATGTTAGGAATCATAAGCTTCACAAGATGATTTCAAACAAAAGGCTTGTTTCAAAAAGTGGTGCTTTTGAGGATTTACTTCGAATAAGGAGGATAAAATGATTTGAAATGCATAGCAGGTTAGTTAGTGACTTTTAATGAAACATGAAGTGTCAAAATTTCATCAAATATCTGTTCAACATCTTTGGAAATTTTTTTTAAAAAAATTGAAAATTTTGAAAAGTTTTGAAATTTTCATCAAGAAAGTGACAAAGAAAACTTAAGTATGAAAAGGATGGGTGTAGGTGGAAAGTGAGGTGCGTATCACCCACCCTCCACCCCAAACTTAGATATTTGCTCATCCCGAGAGAACCCTAAATCCAAGATGGAGGGGAAAATTCACGCCAGATTGACCACCAGATGTGGTTGTGTTCCAGTCAGTGCACATCCTCTTATCTGAAAATCTCAAAGGTAAAGAGCAATTAGATCTTAAAATAGCATATCGCAATGAGAATTTTATTAAATGAAAAATAATCTAGAAAGTAAAAACAAAATTAAAGAAACATTCTAATTTGAAATGAAAAGTAAAACTAATTTATTGATCGGGTTGCCTCCCGACAAGCACCTTTGTTTTATGTTGATGGCTCGACTGAATCCTTCAGCTTCATGGTGGATCCATTGGATTGGTGAGTTCCAGCATTACTTCAGTGCCTATGTCAGTTGGGGTGAAATATCTTTTTAAGCGGGGACCATTTGTTACAAATTCACCTGACTTTTCATTCCATAATGAGAAGGCACTATGTGGGGAGGTGCTCTTGACGATGTATGGTCCAGACCAACGTGAGCGGAGTTTTCCTGGGAATAACTTCAACCTTGAGTTGAATAGCAGAACTTGATCTCCCGCTTGTATGCCTTTTCTTTTCAAATGCCCAACGTGCCAAAGTTTTGTGTGTTCTTTGTAGATTCGTGCATTCTCATAAGCTGTCATCCTGAGTTCATCCAACTCTTGGAGTTGTAGAATTCTGGCTTCGCTTGCTTCTTTCATATCAACGTTCAGTTGTTTAATCGCCCACCATGCCTTGTGTTCTAGTTTTACTGGTAGGTGGCAAGCTTTTCCATATATTAATCGAAAAGGTGTAGTCCCGAGGGGAGTTTTATAAGCAGTTCGATAGGGGCCCATAATGTGTCATTGATTTTCTCCGACCAATCTTTCTGATTGCGGCCAACTGTCTTTTCTAAGATACTCTTTAGTTGACGATTAGAAACCTCCACCTATCCACTTATTTGTGGATGGTAAGGTGAGGCTACCTTGTGAGTAACACCATACTTTCTTAGCAACGCTTCAAAGATTCTTTCAAGAAAGTGGGAACCTCCGTCGAATATCACCATGCGTGGGACACCAAAATGGGGGAAAATAATATCCTTGAATAATTTGATGATTGGTTTGGAATCACTAGTGACGGTTGGTATGGCTTCAACCCATTTTGAGATGTAGTCCACCGCCACTAGGATGTAAGAAAATCCATGAGAAGATGGGAATGGACCCATGTAGTCCACCCCCCAAACATCGAATATCTCTACTTCTTTCCATAGATTCAGCGACATCTCATCTCTCTTTTTTATATTGCCTGATCTTTGACATTTGTCACATGATAGGATAAAGTAGTAGGAATTTTTGGATATGGTTGTCCAGAAGAATCCACACTGCAAAACCTTCAAGGCAGTATTTTTAGAGCTCAGATGTCCTCCCACTGGTCCTGAGTGACATTGTTCCAAAATAAGTTGAGCTTCTTCTTCGACAATACATCGTCTATACAGACCATCAACACATAGTTTGAAATGGTACGGCTCATCCCAGTAGTACTATTTCACATCATGCATTAATTTCTTTAGTACATTTCCGGTGCATTGAGGATGAATAACCCCAGCAGCGAGGTAGTTCACAAAATCCGAGTACCACGGTATAACTTCTGAGACCTTCATTAGTTGATCATCTGGAAGGGAATCATTAATCGGAATCTTCTCGATATCCTGAGTGTGGATGTGATTGAGGTGATCTTCTACAACATTCTTTGTACCCTTTTAATCTCTGATCTCTAGATCAAATTCTTATAGGAGGAGAATCCATCTTATTAACCTGGGTTTTGCATCTTTCTTTGCCAGAAGGTAACGAATGGCAGCGTGGTCTGTGTAGACAATGACCTTCGAACCAATTAGGTAGGATCTGAACTTGTCAAAGGCATACACGACTTCTAGAAGTTCTTTCTCAGTGGTTGCATAATTCCTCTAGGCTTCATCGAGAGTTTTTGATGCATAATAGATCACATAGTGTTTCTTCTCTATATATTGCCCTAAAACAACACCCACAACATAGTCACTGGCATCGCACATAATTTCAAAAGGATGGTCCCAGTCGGGAGCTCTAATGATGGGGGTGGTTGTAAGAGCCTGCTTCGGTGTGTTGAAGATTTTGACACATTCTTCGTTGAAATTGAAATCAATATCCTTTAGTTATAGATTCGTCATTGGCTTCGTTATCTTAGAAAAGTCCTTTATGAATCTTATATAAAATCCAGCATCACCTAATTAAGCACGGACTTCTTTTACATTTGTTGGGATAGCCAGTTTAGAAATCACTTCAATCTTGGCTTTATCTACTTCAATTCCTCTATTGCGGACCCTATGGTCGAGGATAATTCCTTCCTTTACCATAAAGTGGCACTTTTCCCAATTCAACACAAGATGTGCTTCTTCACAACGTTTGAGGACTAGGGAGAGGTGTTTTAGACATGAATCGAATGAATCTCCGTAAACAAAAAAAATCAACCATGAAAACCTCCATAATTGTTTCAGTAAGACCAGTGAATATGGCAGCCATGCAATGTTGGAAAGTTGCGGGTGCATTACAGAGACCAAACAACATTCTTTTAAATGTGTATGTTCTGAATGGGCAGGTAAAGGCTGTTTTCTCTTGGTCATCTGGATGTATGGGTATTTGATAGAATCCAGAGTAACCGTCAAGATAACAGAAATATTCTTGGTGACCCAACCTTTCTAGGACTTGATCAAGGAAAGGCATTGGAAAATGATCTTTTCGAGTTGCCTTGTTTAATTTTCTATAATATATGCACATCCTCCACCCTATGACTGTTTGAGTGGGGATGTGTTTATTATTTTCATTCCGTATAATAGTTGTTCCATCTTTCTTCGAGACTACATGCACTGGACTCACCCATGGTGAATCTGAGATCAGATAGATTATTCCAGCTGTGAGCAGTTTAATAACCTCGCGACGGACCACTTCCTTCATATTTGGATTCAATTTCCATTGATGCTCAATAGTAGGCTTATGATCTTCCATCATAGGGATCTTATGCATACACAACGCTTGACTGACTCCAGTGAGGTCACTCATTTTATAACTGATGGCTTTCTTTCTTTCCCTTAATTCCTTCAGGAGTTTATCTTCTTGTTCAGCTGTTAGATCAGAAATTATAATAACTGGGCAAACTTTGAGATTGTCTAAAAACACGTACTTCAATCCTTTGGGTAGGGGCTTCATTTCGGGAGCCTCTGGTTTTTCACATGTTTCTTCTGTAGTTTCCATAGCCTTGAGTTCTTCACTAGTGGCTTCAACATCTTCTATAGCAGAGTCGAGGGATTCGATGCAATCCTTTACTTGTTCGTTAATTGGTTCATCAATGGATGGGTTTGTTAGAGCAACTTCTAAAGGATCATCTGACTCATGATGCTCTTGAGTCAGAAGTGACAATTGCTCAATGCAGTCAATCAGATAGACTTCTTCTTGCATACTTGGTCTTCTCATACTTTCAAAAACTTTAAATTTGAGAGTTTCTTTGCCTAATATGAGCAGAAAGGTACCAACTTCAACATCAATCAGGGCTCTTGCAGTGGCGAGGAATGGACGACCAAAGATGAGAGGATATATGGTGTCTTCCTTTATGTCCATAATGACAAAATTGCATGGAACATATGTGTCCTTGCCTACCTTGACCGGGACATCTTTGAGGATTCCTAACGGACGTTTTATCGAATTGTCTGCAAGATGTATAGTCATGCCAGTGGGAAGCAATTATACAAAACGTAGTCTTTTGCATAGGCTAAGTGGCATAATAGAGATGCTTGCACCGAGATCTGCCAATCCTTTCTTGCATGATGAGTCACCAATGTGACATGAAATTCCAAAGGATCCCGGGTCTTTTTGTTTCTTGGGCATCTTGCTCAATATGATATCAGATGTAGTTGTCACCAATTTTACTGTCTCATACTCTTCAGTTATATACTTCCTGGTGAGGAGTGACTTTAAGTACTCTATCCATGCAGGTATCTCAGCTAGAGCATCGAGAAAGGGGATATCAACATGAAGCTTCTTCATAGCTTCCTTAAATTTATGGAATCTGGTATCAAGCTTCGTTTGCCTTAGACGAGTTGGAAAAGGTATACGAGGTTTGTACATAGGGATATCAGGTTCTGGAGTCTCAGTTTCTTCGTCTTCTTGAGCAGGCTTTTCAACATTTCCTTTTTCTGACTTATCATCTTTTGATTGAGTCTCTTGTGTTGTTGAGTCTTGGGCAATTACAGGTTCATCCTTGTCTGTAATAACTACATGTGTCTTTTCAGGGGGATCCAAACAGTCTTTCCCTGACCTAGTGGTGACTGCCTTCAACTGTTCAGTATGCTTAGGATTGTTCTCGGGCTGGCCAACAAAGACTCCAGTGGGTGGTGTTATGCTAGCTGTGAGTTGAGCTAATTGAGATTCAATAGCCTTCTACTGAGCTTGTTGGTTAGCTATCATGGTTTGCTGAGTTTGCAACATCTTTTCAATGGCTGATAGCTTGTCATCAGGAGAAACTGGACCTGCTTGCTGTCCTTTCTGTTGATTAACATTCTGGTACTCAGAGTTATTTTGGTAATTATTGTAGTTCCTATTCTGAAAGTTCCCCTTGAAATTTCCTTGATTTCCAAAATTCTGTTGTTGATTATACTAGAATCTTGGTGGACCTCTTGATTGATTATTTGAACCAAATTGATGTGAGTTTACTGCTCCAGAGGGGTTTCCATATTGAAATCATGGATGAATCCTATTCTGATTCGGATTGTAATAACTTTGACCAGGAATGGTGTTGATAGCATTAAGATTTTCCATTTGACCACTGTCTCTTTGGCCACATACATTGCTCAGAACAACATCATAGAGAACATTGCATGATAAAGTGGAATGATCGGTGCTCTTACATGCTTCACAAAACTGGGAAGCAGACTTGACCTGTTCCGGTTGGCGAATGGGTGAACGTCCTCTTCCAATAGCAGTAAGAGATGATTCAATATGGTCTTGCTTGGCAACTAAGAGTTTCAAGGTTTCAGCGATAGACTTGTACTCGGGAGTAGCTTCGGCCATAGCTACTTTCAAAACTCCTTTGCCTACAGATCTACTCCAATTGGCTTGATTTTCTTCTCTCAGGGTGACGACTCTCCATGCGTTGTCATAACTTTGACGCATGAAATTTCCTCCATATGAGGAATTGAGGAATCTCTTAATGTCATCATCCACGCCCCTATAGAAAATCTCAATGAGTTGATTCTTGGGAATTCTGTGGTGTGGACACTTGCTTAGAAACTCTTTGTATCTATCCCAAGCTTCAGCAAGGGTTTCTCTAGGAACTTGAGTGAAATTTGTTATTCGTCCTCTGATTTCATATGTGAGGGATGGGGGATAGAACTTCTCTAGAAACACATTTTGGAGTTGTTCCCAGGTGGTGATGGGTATTTCACTTTGCAGCGAATTGTATCAACATATAGCTCTGTCAGCAAGGGAGTACTTGAAGAAACGGAGTCTATTGGCATCATCTGTGATTCCATTTTGTTTTGTCATGGTACATAGATCGATAAATCTCAGAAGATGTTCTTGACTATCTTCACCTTGTTTTCCATAGAATGGGTTGTTCTGAAGCAGGGTGATCCAATGCACTCTTATCTCGAAATTAGGAGCGTTGATGGGAGGAGATTGCACTGGATGATGCACATTCACAACTTTCGAGATTGAGAACTCTCTAAGATCCTTTTGTAGTTCAGCTTCTTACGGTGCTAGGATTTCCTATTGAACCGCAGCCATGTCTTCTTGCATGAGCTTTTCTCTCTGTGCATTGATGGTTTGAGCCACTCTTTGAGCTACTTCCTCTTCCTGAGCCATCCTTGCTTGATTGTCTCTGATCTGATGATGAAAAGTTTTGTCTATCTCAGGATCAAAGCTCACTGTTAGTCCGGGGCTATGTGAATGGTGCATGCACTACGCCTTGGGTTGTACCTGAATTACAAAGATTTTGAAAGTGAGAACCAAAGAGTACAGTCAAATTTGAGTAGATGATCGATTATTTCAAAAGAAAAAGAAAAATCCTAGATTAGTCTTAAAAGAACTAGATTTGACTAACTGATTCGGTTGTCCCCGGCAACGACACCAGAATTTGATGTGGGATTTTATCGCACTAACAAACTCACTCGGGGTTGAAATCTCCGAGCTTTTACCAAAACCAAAGTGCAATAATACCATCCACAAGTGGACGAGTCTTATCATATTATAGTTAAGGATCGAACCCAAAGAACAACAATTTTAAGAATCTTTGTCAGTCTAGTCTAGTTCTAGTTAAGGCTAATATTTAAAATGATAGGTTGATTTGAGGTTAATTAAACTAATTGCAAGAAAGTAAAAGATAAATTAAAGTTGGATTTAGATCAATCATATGGAATCGCTGGGATGGTATCGGGTTTCACCACCGCTACGCACGCAAACACATTCTAACGCAAACCATCCAGGCAAGATATAACAACCCAAATAGAGATGATGTAGAACCCCCCGTACGGGCGTTAGGTTCGCGTAAGCATCACCGTAGGCATCAGATGTCTCGTCACCAGCCAGATCACTTACTTACGGCTCCAAAGATATAGAAATTCAACGAAGGTTGTGAGCCCCCTATATAGGCGTTAGGGACATAGAAGTGTCACTGAAGGCTAGATGGCTCACCCCCTCATTGATCATACACTTACGACCTCGAAGAAATCCCATTCTATTTCTAGTTTGGGAGTCAACCGCTTTAATCGATAAGCAAGCAGGTGATAGATCTACAAACTAACATCGATGATAAACAAAGACGAAACAAAATCCGACTAAGGTTGTGGTCCTCCCTGAGGGATGTTTAGACCACAGAAGCGTCACAATGGGCTAGATGTCTCGTCTCCTCACGGATCATACACTTACGACCTCAAGGAATCTTATCAGAAGTTCTCGTCAAAGAGTCCAACTTTGTAAACCGCCATTCTATCCCACATATAGAAGATTTCGCAATATAGGAGAGAACAAGATGAAAGCAAATAAATAATCAACTACGAACATATCAATTAACAATGAAATGGAAAGTTATATACATTGCCATGGGGAGTTTAACAAAAGAACATAATTGTATGGGCAGTGGGGCTAGTCCCCACACCCCAACGAAAAGGCACCACTCGCTCATGATGCGAGAAATAAGAAGAATAAGAAAGAGAGAGAAATCTACCATGAACTCGGTACAGAAGGTAGTCACAGCTCGGTGAAGAAGATACAACCTTCTACGTCGTGTCGGAGCAGATCTGGATGTGAACGGGAGCTGCCAAGACAGATCGGACAGTCTCCCTCACTCCGTCTTCCTTCTCTCCTCAGCATCCTTGGTTGCAACACGGGAAGTAGGTGGAATGAAACTGGCATGGACGGCACTGGATATGGATCAGACCTGTGTACAGGCATCCTGTCGGCATCCTGGAACCGATGTCCAAGTGAGGACCCTTGGGGTCCTATTTATAGGTACCGAACTGTCCCCAAACAGTCTTGAATTAAAAGACACCAAATGATATGGAGATATTTTTGCCCAAATGGTTTCATTTTATTTAGCCCAAACGGTCTGTAGTACATTCTCCAAATGGTATGTAGACTGTTTGCTATCAAACGGTCTTGATCAAAGTTGGGCAAACGGCCTTGGACAGAGGGAAACGGTTTGTAAAATGTTTGCTATCAAACGGTTTGGAAATCGCTAATAAGCAAATGGTCGTTGCTTCGGTCAATGCTCTAGCTACTCAAACGATCTTGGCTCTCACGATTTGAGTTTTGGAAGGGGGACAAATGGTCTTCACATACCGTTTGCCCATCAAACAGTTTTGGCTAGACTCTCCTATGAACGTTCGGTCTTGGATTTGCAAATCCAAGTAGTCCTTGAGGTACCCTCCTCCGTTCGGTCTTGGCAGAACCGAGCATACCTTTTGCTCAATCACGATCCCAGATCGATTAGTTCCTTTCCACCAGAGACAAAGGCCTAAGGGTGAACGACATGTCTAGGCGGTGCTGGCGTTGGCAGAGGAGTGGTGGCCGAAAGGTGGATTGAAAAGAAAGCTACTCAATGGAGGTGGTAGTGCTGTTGCGGTTGTCAGCCTATTCGGAGGTAGAAGACGACGCACCCCGGCCGTGGTGGGGCACCACGGTCGTGGTAATGCTGCTGTCCCACGGCCGTGCCGCCTTGCACGGGCGTGGCGGGTGAGAGGGAGTCGATGTAGGTGGGGTGCCACGGTCGTGGCTCGGCGACCACAGTCGTGGCGAGTGAGAGCTCAGGCATTGTGGATGATCCACCACGGTCGTGGCCACACCACACGGTCGTGGTGATGAAAGTAGACCACGTTCGTTTTGAACTACCATGGCCGTGGTTAAGACTCATCTTCGAGGTCTTGAATTCATGCACTGCTCGATCCCTCATGACTGGATTATGCCTTCAATCGATATCTGCTGCTCAGACGGTCTTGAGACCGAATGGGCTCAAATGGTCTTGAGACCATTTGGTCTCAAACGGTCTTGAGATCAAATGGGCTCAAACGGTCTTGAGACTGAATGGGCTCAAACGGTCTTGAGATCGAATGGGTTCGATCGGCTTGGTTAGATCGATTGGTCAGAACCAAGGCTGTGGGAAGGTAGATCCTAGCTGATTGTTCGGCTTTATCAAGACCTGCAATAATTCAACCATAATTTCAGTTAAACTCATGATAATTGGATCAATTAAGTAGTTTTGCACATTATGATTCATATTGATATTTAATGAGTGAAATAATATATATAAAGTTGAATTTGTCCCAAAGTGATAATTGAATTCCATGATGAATATGCATTCATCAGGTTCTGAAATCAATTGAGTTTGATTGTTTGAAGTTATTTGGTCATGAGACCAATTGATCCTTGAATCCATTGAAACCATTTGGTCTCTAACGGTTTGAAACCGTTTGACCTCTAACGGTTTTAAACTGCTTGGTCACCAAACAGTTTGAAACTGTTTAGTCTCTAAACGGTTTGAAACCGTTTGACCACAAAAATGAAACCATTTGTTCTTGATATTCTTGAGGTGTGTGCTAATATGATGTCATCATCATCAAACTTCACACCTATGAATTCCACTATCATATATATGATGAATTCGTCAATTATTCAAAAAGAAATAAAAGATCGACATATGATGAGGAATTGAAAACAATAATAACATTGATGGGTTCAAGTTATATAACCCGCCTTCAAAGTAGCTTCAAAGCTTCAAGCTTCTCATCTCTAATGGTGAAATAATCTCCTTCAACTATCCAAGATTTGGATGCAACAGATAACCAAGATTGAGCATTGGATGGAAGATAGAAGAAAATGAGTGTTGAAATCCGATATCAACCATCAATTCAAGGTTGAAAATGATCATGGAACTTACCTTCGGCTTGGGGAATGTTTTCCTATTGCTCCTAAGCTCCTTGGTAGTTGCCAAAGCAAGTAAAGAAAGTGGTTTGCAAAATAGCCTTTCAAGTAAGGAGAAAATCCAGTGCATATAATTGATTTTCTAGGAGAGAGAAAGTAGGAAAAAATTCATCCACTTTCTTGCCACATGCCCCCTCCCTCCCTTGCCTTCAAAGCCATCTTCATTGCCTTCAATTTCCTTTCAATTATCCTTGAATTAAAAGCAACCACTTTAAGCACCTTAATCATAATAATACTATTATCCATTTTTAGTGGACATTACTTTTTAATTAACAAATGTGGGTGGATTTCTTCACCTACTTAGGATATTTCGGCGCCACTTAAAGCATTTGAACGTCTTCTCATTATAGGATTTCAACCACAGCCTTTTATTTGATGGGCACTTCAATTAATATATTTACTTTTGCTACAAAATAAATTATGGTTTCATTTATGCTTATTTCTTGATTATTTTATTATCAAGATTATCTCTCCTCAAATGTGGTTCAAAAAAGACACCCCTTTCTTTTTATTTTCTCTAAATGATACCAAGAAACAATAGGGACATAATAGAGGTGGTATTTTACACATCCAACCCTAGGTTTTGGGTAATTTGCAAATTACTCCAAAACTAGCATTCAATACACAAGCATTACTCAAACAAGCCCCTTCTTGGAACTTAGGCTTGTAGAAGCCATACCTCAACATCATTCTCATTATTATGATGCTATAACACTTGAGGAACATTTATCATGTAACATTTGCAAGGTAACCGCTTAAATTGGGTAAATTGCACTTTAGTCCAAAACAAGTAAAATATTGTTTCAACATTATTCAAATAGGACCAAAATTTAAACATAAGCTCTCCTTTAGTCTTAATTACTTTTCAAAAGATAAATACAAGAATCTAAATAACTTACTTAAGCAAAACTTCTAGGGTTAAGGCATAACCCAGGTCAGGGATGTTACAATATACATAAAAGTCCTAACTGACCATTACATGGTTTTTTTTGTAAATTTTTTATGAAAGGTTTATTTTCCTTCCTATAATATACATATATACTATGTTTTTTTTATTATTACAACAAAAGATATAACTACTTTTTGCCTTTGAAAAATAAGGGTGATGTCTATGATTCTTTTCTTATTTTATAATAAGATTCATATATTTTCATTGTGTTCATACATATAATCCATTATGATGGCGGGGGTGAGTTTGCTAGTAGAAAGTGTCGTTGACTGAATGCATTGTACATCAACTATCATGCCCTCATGATCTTTCTCAAAATGGGAGTATTAAATGGAAGCATCAAAATTATAGTGCAGTTTAGTCCACATAACATTAATAATGTAAGCAATCTAGAAAGTTTATGGGAAAATGCTTTCTAAAATGCCATTCATTTGATATATAGACTACCTATATTCTTGATATCAAAGTAGCATTTGAAATATTGCTTCATAAATGAAAATACTATGATGATATGAGAATATTTTACACATTATTCCCTTACCTAAGATAAAATACACAGGAAAAGTTCATCCTAAATCCTTGTGGTGTATCTTTATGGGATACATCACACAAAACAAAGTATACATGTATCATCATGGTCCAATGAAAATAGTTTGTGTCTAAACAAGTTATTTTTAATGAACATGTCATTGCTCTTAATGAGAAAGGTTTTTCAATGACTAATCATGTAGTCCATGTTTCCTAATTATCTTTAATGAAGATTTTATTAATCCCATGACACCTCATACTATAAATAATGTTACAAAGGTTGCATCAGAAATCCATAACGGTAAACTTGATAAATTTGTCATAAATTCTAGGAATAACAGTGACCATGGTAATTTTACTATGAATGTTAGTTCATCTTAGTGTAGTTGTTTTGCTTTTATTGACTCTAATAAATGGAACATCAGATATTGATATCATCCATAGGAAGATACTGCTCATTGTCTTACTAATGATTCCAAGCAATTTAATAACATATACAAGGAAAACCTTAGTATGAGTGAATCTTAAAACATTGTTTAAGTTGTTGACTTATCTACCAATATATCTGTACTACATGCTATAGACAATACTGAGATTCCACATCCACACATTTCTTATGATATATCAGTCAACACCTAATAGTGATGTAGATATCAATATACTTGATGTTGTTGCAATAATTGTGGAGGAAGGGATCTATAGAACGTATTCTTCATATAGACATGTCATGGTATAAGAGGAAAAATTGCATTGCAAAGAAAAAAATCAAAAGTATGTTATTTCTTCTTGCTCAGATAGTCTCTAAAAATATAAAATAATCCTTAATAAAAAGGATGGACCTGGGACGTACTTCATGACATGAACTCCTATCAAAATAGTCTTTTAACAATCATTATAAAATACATTAGGTGTCAATTAGAAACTAAAGTCTAGGTGGGTGTCACAAGAAACTATGTATCTGGTGTTAATTAAAAATCCAACACATAATATTTGCATTGATAGTTCAATTTAGAGAGTCGAGTGGTGTCAATTCTTATGGAAGTTCTTCTTCCATAACCAGTGTAACATGAGATTATAAACCATTCGTTTTTGTAAATAAACAGTGCATGTTGCTGGATTGTCAAAACTACACAAATTAAACTCAACTTGAAAGAATCCACATTGTACTAAGTACCACAACGCATGCAATCATTCATCAATATCACATTTCTCTAGATACCAAATAACATGAAATCATATATATTCTTTTTATAGAAAACATGTAAAACAGTCTTATTGATATAACACTCTAAACATAATACCATAAGTTCTCAAAAAAACATATGTAATAATTAAATAGTCTTTGTTTTGAATCTATATCAACATGTTGGTAAACACACATTAAGGTCACCAAAAACCAATGTTAAAATTCTTCAGTGTAATACACTTTGCTACAAATTTTTACCTCAATTCATCATATATTGAGTTCTACTCGTCCTACGAAAAGTTTGCACTAATTTTCTCAAGTATAATCTAGTTACTTAGTCAAATGTAGTCGATAGATGAGAAATTGTGATACACATGTGTTATATTAAACTTATATCAATTTTTTTGAAGGAAAAAATGAAACAAAAAATTTACACCATATAAGAGAAACAAACTAGATAGAAATTGAAGAACATCAAACTCAATATATATTTCAGTTTTGTAATTTAATCAACCTAGTGGATACTTTGTTACAACCCCTTGGTATCAAATGGTAGACTTGTAAAACCCTAATAACAAAATTGATATATATTCTTAATGATGTAAGAAAATATAAATTCAGATTTATGAGTTTGAGAAGCTTAGGATTCAAAAGTAAACATGAGCACCCTAAAATATGGTTGATGGATACTAGGGTTTCACAAAACCACAAAAATTATTTAAGTACAATCACTATCAACAACCAATTCAGATCCATCATCTACACATTGAAATATTAGAAATAAAATTGATATAACAAACCTAAAATTCTTTTTGGATAGAAGATTAGATATTCTTACAACACGATGTATCAAAATATTTGGTCCATACAACAAAAACTCCATTGTGTCACAAATAATCTATATTCCAACAACGAATAATGATTCATTAACATTCAATCCAGCCTTAGTTGTTTTTCTAGAATGGGATTCTCATAGGAGCAGCTCCTTCTTTGCAACCTATAGTGACACCAACTGTAAGTGGTTTTCGGGTTCCTCCTATCCCCCATCCTCATATTTTATAGCTGACCACGAATCTTCTCATTTTTTTGGGAGGAGCATGATCCATGTTGCTTATATCTTCTTCATCCTTGACTTATTCATCAATACCAAAAAATAGTTATTGATGATCTCTCCACTTTTTGGCTGCATATGATGATGAAGACATGTATAATGAGAAGAAAATTAAAAATAGGTGGATTATTAGAGGAGTCATAATGAAGTATTGGAGTTTTAGAAGCATCATAAGGTCCTCCTTAAGATCTAAGAAAAATTCTTTGAGGAGTAGGTCTTCGTCTAGAAGGTCCTCCTTAGGATGTCTCCTATAGTTGTTTTATTTTTTCCTCTTGACGAGAACCATCATACATTTACCCTCTTTGTCATCAACACTCTCTTTGGAGATCAAAAATTGACTAAGTTTTTCCTTAAGTGATTCTAATTAAAATTTCACAAGGAATACTGGTAGATACGTTTCAACAATGGTTATAGAAAAAGTAGTAGGAAGAAGGGAGAACTAGCGACAACAGAAGTGATGGCAGTATTAATCAATGGTGGGGGTGGAGGTACTACAGATGAGAAAGAACCTGCGGTGCACTCACCAATAGTGGAAGTGATGATGGATGTAGGGAGGAGAAAGAACCAACCCTACATTCTTGAAAGAAGAAAGTAATTGTGGTGAAAAAGACAACACAAACTAGTGGCATTGGCAGCAAAGGAAACACAAAGCAGTAGAAAAGGCAGTGATAGAGGTCAAGGAGGTGATGCTTTACTCAAACATCACCACAACACCAAACCTCTAATATGCTTGTGTTGCAGAAATAAATAAAAAATGGTAAAGTTTTTTGTTGGGTTATTAAAAACTCATATGTTTTAGGTATAAACCCAAACTCTTTGAGTAAAGTCTCTTATATGGATGATTCTTAGAATAACTACTGATTAAATTGGATCACTTAATTGAATATCATGTCATCTTTATGATGTGGAGCTAATACTAAAATCTTCAGTTTATCTTATGTCAACAATTGACTATGAAGAACTACAACCTTACAAGGTGACTCTAGATCTACTTTACTGGTTAGTTCTAGTGATTTATTCTAAAATGGAACTTGGTATATGGTTGAATGATACCATGATCAAAATATAGTTATCTACAAATGGGTCCTTAAAACCAAGCTTAAAGAAAATGTAACTCTAAATAGACAAAAAGGATGGACCTCTGCTAAAGATTTTCATGAGGAGGAAGAAGTGAACTGCATGCAAACTTTAACTCTCATCACTAAGATCCCTACAATTAAGACTATTATATCTATTATAACTTAAAATCATTTGACAAGGACAAAAATCTTGATACATTTGTATACATGTAACAACCCCCAAATGTTGTCGTTATTACTCATTGTAATATTGTTTGTGTATAATATAGAGCCCAATAATATCTAAAACAGGCTCTGCAAGCTTGGTACAACCACAATAGTAATCTCTTATTTGAGTTTGATTAAACTCAATTGCATTTGATTCATCTATATTTGTTTTCTACAATATCAGATATTATATACCTTCATTTATATGTGTATTACCTCATGATAATGGGAAGTAATAGCTCCTCAGATAATCAATTCATACATAGTCTTGAGAGTGAATTCTCTCCTTGAAATCTTGACAATCTTTATTATTTTGTATGCATCCAAGTTGGAGAAAATAGTTTTAGAATGAACATTCACTAAAATAAATATTCTTAAGGGATATCTTAAGTGGTGCATCTTGGTAAAACCATGTGAAGGGACATGGGTTTCCTCATAAGTGAATTAGTCCCATCGCATTAGCCGTCCAATGATGTGGTTCAATTGGGTCCCAAGTCTTGCAGGTGGGTGTGGGGCCATCGAGTTTACCTTATCAGGGCGGGTCACAAAGTGGCCAACTTTGAGGAGTGGTTCTCAATTACCAAAAAGTATATTCTTATGACCTGCTATAGTGTGAAGAAATGCTTTATTGTGAACATATATCACCCCTAGTGTATCCTTCTATTCTATGAGATTACATAATGATAGAAGGCAGACTTTTGTGTAATCATTATTTCCATAGACCTATAATTGGATCATTATAGTCTTTACATTGACCAAGCCTAATTCAATTATAGAGTGAACTTAGCATGTCAATTTCTCCATAGTCCAATGTATATCCTTTGTCTCTTGTTAAAAGCATATTTATATGCTATAGAAACTTTCCATGTGGATGATTATATCTTAAAATTTTCCAAGTTACTAGTGATAGGATTTATAGAGGTTGGTTGGGATGGGTGCCCTCTCACTAGCAAACACACAAATGGGTTTTCAATAATTCTAGAAAGGATGTGTATCATGGTCCACCAAAAATCAATCCACTTTGTCTAGGTGTAACATTGAGGGGGGTTATCGGTACTAGGATATTTGTCTTTCCCATAACTGAGTTAACTTGTTTTTTGTAACTCATGTTTGATAATCATATAAGACATCTCAACCACTTATTATTCACTATGAGAATGTTAGTTCTTTGTGTCTAAATGATAATCAGTTCTACATGCTAGAACTAAGTATATCGAGTTAGAAAACCATTACATTCACAAGAAAGTTGTTCTTGGTAACACACTACCAAATTTCTTGAATCCGAGGAACACTTGGTCGGCCCTCTTCACTAACACTTTTATAAAGGAAGCATTTTCATTCTGCTCCCTAACTTGGGTTCTTATTATCTTACACAACTAGATGTGTGTTATTAGAATATTTTACCATATTGTATATAACCCTTGAGCTTCTTTTTATACTATGTTCTATTCTATTTAATTCTATAAGCCCATGTACTCATAGGTCCAATACAATGTAAAACATAGTAACAGCTTAGTGATATAAATACACAAGATTATGTGCTATGATTAATGCATGACTTGCCCCATTTTTACCTCCTTTGGAAAACTCAAGCACTCCTCCTGTTTCTTATTCTCTAAGCATATATTAGTACGATGAAGCCATACTATGAAGGTGCCAAAAGTGGAAATACTAGAAGTATCAAATTTCATGTATTAATGTATGGTTTGGTTAGTCTAACTGAAACTTTGAAGTTTTGTTTTATTTTTTTGTTTGATTTTATATCCCAAAAAAATAAATTTATAAAATTGAATTCCATATAATTAATGTATTTAAATTTGATTAAATTTAATAATCGTAAGAAATATTGAGCCTCAACCATGATCTAGAAGACTAGATAGAGAGAGAAACATGTTTCGTTTTGGTTTGCTTGACATACATTATTGTTGGCATGACATCCAATGATTAGGTGATCTATGGTGGTGTTTAGACACACTTCTTATGCATCTCTAGTTGTTATAGGACAAGGATTCTACTATATATGCAACTTCACCTTTGTTGCATTCTAGATCCACACCTAGAAACTCTAAGATCATATCCTACAAGAGGTTGTACACGTGCCTGTTGAACTTCCTTTATCACTTCATTTGCCATCATCTGTGATATCTTATCGGATTTTGCTTGTCCAAATTATCATTTCTCCCTTCTTCTACCTAGAGATTCAATGTAACTTGAAGATGCTTACTAAACAAAATCATCCAACAATTTATTGGAAGTGACTTATACTGGGCAGAAAAGGCTGATTTCCTACAAGCATACCATGCTCAAGACTTTCTACATACTGTCCCCATTTAAGGCCTTTGCTTGTTCATGTTATCTATTATGTATTGGGCAATCCTTTAGTACCCACTTTTGATACACTTGTATCGTGTTAATGAACATTACCTCCTCTTTAACATTGAGGATGTAAACACTTTCGATGGTCATGATGTGTATTGCGTTGCACGAAGTGGATATATGTTTTTATTGGTGATTCTCTTTTTGGTAATGTCTCTTGGGCTGGGTCAAACGTCCTTAAGGAAGTCTATGTTTCCTTCCTTGGCGCAACTTGATGATCTATAACCCATCAACCTATTGATGTCTTATTATTTTATTCAATAAATAGAAGACACACATGTGTTGACCTCATAATTTTTTTTCTTTGACATGCATCATTTTAAGTAACTTTAAAGCAAGTCAAGCAGCCTTTGAAATCATGGCAAATAGTCCATACACATTGTACAACTTATGACACAATTTATCATAATTTCTTGTCTTTTGCTTTTGATATCCTTGAGCCACAAGATGATAATGTGATTTCTCTTGTTCAACACCTTCTATAAAGAATAATTGAATTATTATGTCACCATCATCTACATCTGATAAAGTTATATTTGATCTATCCATTTTATTGTTCAGATATGATCGACTGCAATTGCTCTTGCTTCTGTGAATGAGTTTTTGTAATTGGCACACATTTTCCTTTGATATAAGACATAAAATTGCTCAATTAAACATAATTACCAGTTTGATTAACCACTTCGCACTGACTTACTCTCCACGCCTTTAGGATGGAGCACGATATATACTAAGTCAACTTTGAATTTTATAATGATGGACAATTACAAATAGGGGTTGTAAAAGCTTAAAGTCCAACTCGGTTTCAGGATAGAAAAGGTTGATATGATTATTTGACAATCAGATCCGGAACTGACTCTGAACTCAATTTCGGCCACTCTGTCCAAACTTGGCTTCTACCCGAATTGTCAAATTTAAATCATAAACTGACCTAATTTCTTTAGTTTAGAACATTAAATTGACTCAGACTGGATTTCAATTGACCTATAGCCTTGGCGTGTTCAAAAATTATATTATGTATAATCCATATTTGTTTTACTAATCTAACTTGAACTGACCTGGACTCAAATTTGTTCAATACGCGGCACTAGCCCGGATGTTGGAGGTAAAACCAACCAACTTAAGGAGTTTAGAAATAGGAAATTGAATGAGAGGAGTCGAAATGGAAACGTGTAGGTTTGGTTCTAAGTAAATAGAACTCAGCAATTTGGTGTGTTTTCATTTGGTTTCGTGCACTTCATAGCAGGTTATGACAGCTGCATGATATTCAGTCGCTTTTACCCTTTTCAAAAAGGTCTTATGTTGTGACATTACAGTTTGATTTCATGTGGAATCTTGAGGGCAGCGAAGACATGCTGCAGCGTTGGATAATCTGGAGATGGAACCGCGCCCATTTTGCTCGCGGTCCGTTTTCCATATTTGTAGTACAGTGTAACTGCATGTTGTAGTTGGTTTTCACACTGTATGTTGGAGCTGCGCCCAACCAAACAAAATGAGTTGAAAATTTTGTGTAGTTGCAAGTGGATCAGTTGGTTTTCGATGCAACCAAACGAACCCCATTGAATCGCCTACCTAATTATATCTCATGCAACAAACTTAAACTCAATGCCAGCGTCAGCAGAGATAGCTGCCCCTGTTTGCGCCGTCCAGTCACTGTTTCGCAGTAGTTTTCAGGTGCGGTTGTAGTTCTTGTAAAACTATACAGGATAGCCCTACTCGTACATGGGCCAATGTGGGTCACTAACTCAGCCGGATCGCTCTCTTCCCATCCGTTTGCAAGATTCCATGTCTGGGTTCTGGGGCTGTTCATGGAAGAGTGAGGATAAGATCGATGAAATATTTTGTGTCGATCCTTCCGAGCAGCACAAGAATACAGAAAAAGAACAAATAGCGAGAAGATAAAAGATACTCTTACATACGCGCCTTCACTTACTAGTCCCTTTCGCGCAAGAGAAAACGAAAACGGTTCAACTGTCAAGTACATGTGGTTTGAAGGACCATGCATAGCTGGGACCAATGTAGTTTGTCGGGCCCGCCTCCCCGTTACGTGAGCAACGAATGTCACATAATAACTATTGTCTCATCGTTGGAATTGCATTAATATTACACTGCTCTCTCTCTCTCTTCCGTTATTTTTTCTTTCTTTAAATGTATGTCTATTTTGCAGGATGGCAATCGATAAGGGAAAATGCTACGTGGACTCAGTTTTGGCACTCATTATAGTACACATTTTGTTTCTTCACGGAACGTAAGGGACAACAATAAAAAATGTAAAATTTTTATTTGCTCATTGATTTGTGTGAAATTAATTAGACTGTGTTCTATTTTGATTCTATATAAATTGGCAAACACCCACTAAGAATGTAATCGGACAATTCACGTGCGCGGATGTGAGGATAAACCACCATCACTCCCACGACTACTGTCTTTGTGGATCTTGTTTGTTAACTCACTGCAAGTTCCAAATAAAGAGGAGAGGAATAAGCGTATATAATGTAAGGTGTGAAAAGATACAAATCAATGTTTCGACCATAGTACATCAAGAAAATATTACTCCTCCAACCTTGTCTTAGTTGAACCAGTAAATTACACTAAGGCTCTTATTGGTTTGTGGTAAGTGGTCCGGAAAACTTATGAATTGGAGTTCTTTAAACAATTTTTCGTGATTAGTCTAAAGGAAGTGTTGGAACTTGAGTTCCGTGACTTCCAGTGAGTTACAGACTTACATACAAAACACAATTCTTTAGTTCCTTCTTAAAAAGAACGAAAAACGAGTTCCAGAACAACTAACAATATTTCTTGTACAATTATATTCTTCATTCATCATAACTGACACATACAAAATATTTATAACTAAAATATTAGTGGTGTTGATATAATCTATTGCTAAAATCATAACATAATATGACAAAATATCATACACTATAATCGCACTATATTTGATTTTTTTTAAATACTATATTTGAACATAATGACAACAACCATCATTATCAATGTGCTTAGAAAATAAAAAATACAAAGATCATGAAAATTAAACACACCGCACCATATGAAAATAATGTGATTTACCTCATATATATTTGTTTTTCATGTTTAAACAATATGATGTGAAAATAACAATTAATTATAACCATGCATGAATAATATAGTAAAAATTCCCAACAAAAATAATGTAAAAATCAATATTCTACATTGTGTTAGACATGATGAACCAAAATATATATTTACAAGCACATGAAGTGTGGATATTATCACAATACAATTTGTACATACAAAGTAAAAAATATATAATGATGTGATTTTAATCATGATATTTTTATTAAGATTATAATTGTACTATAATAAAAGTTTTTTAGAGGAGTATGATTTGCACCATAACCACTTGTTGAGGTTATTATGATTTAAAAATATTATGATTTACCACTGATATGATTCTTTTTTTTGTCTTTACCATCCTTACTTATTTATATTGCATAGTAAAAACTTACATTATTTTTAATGATTTTTGTATTTACACTTACAATAAACCATTCACATAGAAGTGAATGGCACTTAAGTTCTATAAACTGAGCTAGAGTTCCCAGAATATGAGTCCCATATAACTTATGACTTACACCAAACCAATAAGAGCCTAAGAAATCTCTCTTTCATTTAAGAAAATGACCTTAAGAATTATAATATTGACTTCTATTATAAAATTTGGTTGTAGGATGACATTCGTTTATGAAGGTTTTCTTGGCCTTCACTAATGCATTTTAAAAGATATATAGATTCTAGTATATGCTACTGGAAATACTAGTGATCCTCATAAACATGTTATAGGATAAATATCAAAATAATTGATTTTGACAAACTTGAAATCACAACACTTATATATACTATATTTTACATTAATAATCATTGCATTAAACCAAATATTTAGAAAACAAAAAAGTTTAGATAGGTAGGTTCACAGATTTAACTACTAAATTTCACTTTATTTCCCATGGAATGTCATTTACACGGGTTGCATTACTATTCACACATTCAAATGGGGGGCCATATTAAGAAAATATCAAAATCAATCAAGAGAGTAATATTAGACAATTTACCAATTTCATTTGTACATAATAATTCTTAGCACTAACTATGAGATGATATATGCCTATGGAAACCTCCTCAAGGTTTCATGCTTCCCTCAACTTGTCATTTTAGTGAAATACTAGTTTAGTGGATAACATATTGGAACTTTTACTTTCTATTTCATGACAATGACTAGAAGTTAATGCAGAATTGTCTCCATATGTGTATTTATTAAAAGTAGTTGTTTTCTTGAAATAAAGGAAAGAAATTTACAAATTATGCTATCCACCAAGATAAGTATTAATTGTGTGACATTTATCACATTTGTAGAGATAGGAGAAAAAAGAGAACTGATATATTTTTTTGAGTTTATCATGCACGTTGTGGAACCACGTACAATCATCTTAATTTGATATGTTTTGAAAGTAACTTCATGATTAGTTAAGACTTAGAACAGACACAAGGCATATTTTCTTCAATGGGAATTTTATTTCTATACTTAGTGGTTGGTTATCAGCTTCAAGTAAGAATGGGTGGAAACATATTACTACCACAAGGAGTGGGATAATCTAATATTTTGTAAGGGAGGACACTAGTAGCTGGTAGTCTCCAAATGGGATTACTACAAGGTTAGGATCAGGCTGTCACAGTCTCTTTTGAGGTGTATTGTAGCACATTTTATTATATCAAACAATTAACCTATATAGTTACGAGTCTAGAAAGAGAGTTTGAAACAAAAGATCTATTTATGAAATACCAACTTGATTTTTTCAGCATATATTTTTAACTACATATATTGTGTCAAGTGTTGGTACTTGTTGTTTGCTCCTCAAATGTATTATGTGTTTGTATTATATTGTTTTGGTTTTTAAGTCTCATAGTGAAGTTGCATAGCTTATTTGTGATGTATGTTGTCTTATAATAATAATAATTAAATAATTAGGATTCTAACTCTATATAGTTAAATAATATATTTTCTAGAATATTATATCATATCAATGCCCAACACACTTTTCATCCTAATATTAGAGCAACACGTGATATGGATATATTATTTTAGTTTACTACATATTGATAGCTTTCCATTTGTAAATCTACTGAAACTACTTGTTTCTTTTTATGAAAAGGGGCTAACTGTCTTTTTCAGATGTCTCATTGGTCATATCTTTTCCTACATGTGATTCTTTTTAGTTGTTGGTACACATGGTGTGGGAAAAATACCTAGCTAATCTTGTCTTTAAAACTAGAATCATTGATACTATTGGGTTGATCTAGTAAATTTTGATATTATTGGCTTTAGTTACCATTGTTCTTATGTTTAGTAAGCAAAGTATGTGTCAAGGGTGTTGTATATATGAGAATAAGTGATATAATTACTTGTGGAGCAAAACCTCTATCTTTTTATTATCTTGATGTTGATCTCCCAGAGATGGTTGGTTTGTGGTAATTAAGTATAACCAGTCTTACTGGCATTTAATAAAAGTGGCATTGTTGATGGATTCCAAGAGTAATATATGTCCAACCAAAGATTTTACCCACCCAATAGTAAAATCCTACAAATAAAGCAAAAATGGCTCCCATAGAAAGTACATAATGGAAATGTGCAACCACATAATAAGTATCATGTAGAGCAATGTCTAGACCTGAATTTGCTAGAACTATTCCAGTGACCCCTCCTATGGTGAACAAAAATATGAATCCTACTACAAATAACATGGGTGTTTTGTATTGTATCGAACCTCCCCACATGGTAGCAATCCAACTAAAGATTTTGTTTCCAGTGGGGACATCAATGATCATGGTAGTTGTGGTGAAGTAGGCACGCATATCAACGTCTAAGCCCACAGTAAACATATGATGAACTGAAACCAGAAATCCAAGAACACCTATACTAATCATGACATAAACCATGCCTAGATACCCGAAGACCGTTTTTTTTTTAAAAGGTCAATACAATATGACTAATAATACCGAATCCAGGAAGAATGAGAATATACACCTCTGGATGACCGAAGAACCAAAAGAGATGTTGGTATAATATGGGGTATCCCCCTCCAGTAGGATTCTAGTTGTAAGATATCTAATGAAACTGTAGCTGGAATTGATATCTCATTCAAAGAGAAAGATAGCAAATATATGGACAAAGAGAAAGATAGCAAATATATAGAGTTTCTTTTTTTATCCTATATGGATGATCCGATCTGCAAGGACCATGATTGGAAATTGTTTGATCGTCTTTCTCTGAAGAAGAAGCAAAACATAATCAACTTGAATTTGGGATAGTTATTCGAGATCTTAAGGAAACACTTGATTTTTTATCTCATGTCTGCTTTTTGTGTTTATTTAGGAGGAGAGCTAATAAACATCACTGTAATTAATTCCATTACAAACATTAATCTTTTGATTACATAGATATGTTGGGTAGTTTATTTGAAACTTTTTTATTAATGAATTTATATAAATTTAGGACATTTGAGATATGTTGGTTTAATGATTTGGAACCATATATACCAAATTAATGAAAATTGTGTTGCTTTTGCACACTACATTCCAAGCTTCAGTCCTTATTTTGTTTTTAAAAGAGAAGAGGAAGATATAAGTTTGTTTAAGTAATTCGATCTCTCTTTTCTAATCCCCATGAGCTCATTGGAAACTATGCAAATGCTTTGATGATACTTTATAGTTCATAATCACTAATGTGGTGAAGACAATATACAAGATCAACTTCATGAAATTTGTATTGAAATAAATATATTTTGTTCCTTTAATATATTATAAGCTCTACCACCTACTCAATAACTTGGTAGATTGTTGTAGTCAAGAAAATGAAATTTACAAGCCTTGTACAAACTAAATGCAGTCAAGTTTTGGAAAACAAGCCTACAAGCCTATGTAGATTGACTCTTCATGCTAACTTTACATGTGTTTTTAGATAGGAAGAATACACAATTCCATGGGGATTCCTTCTCATTATCAACCATACATTAGACATTGAAAATACCAAGTAAATGCATACAAATATATAGTATGCAATCTTGCTTGTACATGATCATCAATGTAAAATGTAATCATAATCTTCCAAAACTTTAAAGTCTTTTGGCTTGACTTCCGTAAAGTAGTGAAAAATGTTTCCATGCCTAAGATTACAATCTGACTTTGGTACCATACTTATCATAGTCTAGTGATTATTTTCTTTGATTCTTTATGATGCTTTTTGAAACCTCGATAACTAGTGAAATAATCCAGAAAAAAATTAATCTTCAAACCTCCAATAATTGGTGGCCTTCTACATACCTTTCAAAACATTATTTACAAAAATGGAAGAGGACATATGAATAAATAACCTAATTAAGGAAATACATATGTCTATTCAACAATTAGCTTTGTAAACATCCAAATATTCTCCAACCTGAGTGATGACATGGTTTTGAGATGTCCAATGCATTGCAAGATTGAGAACCCAAACTTTTAACGTAAAGGTGAAGAAGAATATTTGCATCCTAAAGAGCACCATTTACGACACTTCTATGTTTTACACATCGATTCAGTAAAACCACAAGTGGAAGGACCTAATTCAAATGATTATCCAAGAATAAATTAGCTATTGGCTTTGGAAACAACTTATTGTATAATATTTTGGTCTAGAACAAACAAATATTAAATTTTACTAGGCATGACATATTAGAATGCCCTTTACTTTTGATGACATTATTCTCTTGTAAGTCATTGAGAAGAAAAGATTGCACCATCATTATGGATTAGTGAGAGAAAAAAATATCATTTTTGTAGTTTATGATGATTACATGAAGATTATCCCCTCTGAAGTGTCAATTTTCTATGTCACTCTCATGAATCCCAACTAAAATTTTTACTTATCTATGAATATTGGAATATTTTTTGAATGAAATGGATGTCCGTTCATATTGCACAACAATCAATGTGTTTTAATCTCATAGTTAATCACGATTCTATAACAATTTGCAATTGTTTATTAAGAACCTCAAGTGTCTTGGATGTTTCTCAGTATCAAAGGTGATGTGGCATTAATAACTATCAGAATGGAATTGAGAATATACTTTGTCATATTATATAGTTACATTCAACAACTCTTTGAATTAATCATCAGTGAAGATATAAAAAATAATTTTCTCTTCCATTCCGCTTATAGTTGGAAGATGATAATATGGTAATATAGTGCTCACCGACGTGTTATTTTTATGGTATTTTCTTCTTTGATCCAATCTTGAAGTTTCTCTCTCTCCTTTTATGTAAAAATTATATGATTTTGAAAGCACTCTAGTTCTAGTAAATATTTTTTCCAGGAATGCACCTACTCATTTCAAGATCACATGCATGTTATAGAAGCTATGCATATGTAATTTTGAAGATTCTTGGGATTTCTAAACCAAGAACATAAATCCCCCTTTCCCAACATCTAGAACATGCACTCCAAGGAGAATATAAAAGAAATATTTTTATATTTTGTCTCTAAATTTTGATTTCTAACTTATATTATTTGTTATCTGAATTCCAGATCAAATTGAAAATATTCCTTTATTACATAATCCATTCTACAAATATAGAGTGTCTTGTTTTATTCATAATGTACAAATAAATTTATCTAAAATGAATATGTGTTTTAGTTTCTAGACCAGATGGATCACTATTTTACCTACTTTGTGATCAACACTTAGACACAATCCCGAAGAAGTATTGAAATTATTGCAATGACTTTCTCTATAATTTCTTATTGTACTATGTCTTACTATACATTGACGATGAACTCTACTATAGACATTTGTGTTGTGTTTGTTACAATGCACCCACTTTGACAATTTATCAATAACCATTTCTAGATGTTCTAGCTTGCAACATCCAGTTACCACCTAACCTAGTAAATGTATATCAGTAACCTTTAATTTATGATATCTTAATATGCATTTTTCAAAATATGTCATCTTTTTAGATGGTGTTTTGTCATCAACTACAACTTGTTATCCTATAAAATCTTATTTTCTAGAAATCATTATTTATGTTTCCAAATTTTTTTAACTATGACAACTATGCTAATTATTATCCACTTAAAGTTCTATGTCCTATCTAATGAAACTATAGTAGATAGATTAAATGGCTTGTTTAATATGTTAGACCATAAATAGTTGTAATGTCTCCTTTCAAAATTTATAATTAAAAAATGTTTTTCTATACAGGAAACCATTGGGGGTTATAGTTTTCTTTAAAACACAACATCATGTTTATGTGCAATTCTCTTACTCGTCTCAATTCTAACATACATATCACTTAGCAATCGTTTTTTTTTGAAAATTTTCTTATTGCATTTATATGCTATCTTCATAGAGGGTTCTATTTATAGTTATCTTAATTTACATGTACAGTGAAGGCTTGTACCAGACCAATTGATTTGTAATTAGTTTTTAATGCCTCTCAACCTCTAGGAGGGGAAGTTGCAATTAAAGAGAACCACAACATTTGACTTGTATGTCATTATGGACAATTTGTTTTGCAAAGTAGAGGCTAATTATTATTCATCCTACTTCCTAGTTCAGACCAAAAGAAAGTTTAAATTAAAATCATAGACCAACTACTCAAGGGTGGATGAGAGGAAGGATAAACTAGAATTATATAAGGGTATGTTTTATAATGGTTTCACTAGTTACATTTTGCTCTTGGGGTACGTATAATAGCTATACCAAGGGAGTAATGATATGTAGCTTGTTCCAACTTCTTTTCTATGGGAGATAATTAAGCGGGACATTGTCATCATAAAGTGAAAATTTGTTAGTAGTTAGTGAATCAGTGGCTAGCAAGACATTCTTTCACCTGTGCTCAGAAATATTCTCCATGGATTTGATAATGGAAGTGGTCTCAAACTCTAAAGTTGTTCGTGCAGTGGTCGTGTAACCAACACCACATATAATCAAACCATCCTCCCCATATTACGATGATGCCAAAGACTGCATCCTTGTTTGAGATCTGGAAAGTAGAATCATAGCAGACAAAGATAGTGCATTCCTTGGCCAATTCTATTGAATATTATTTGCATTACACACATAAGAAGTATGTGTGAGATTGGTGATCATCTATGAGTTCCCAATAATAAACTTTGCAACAACCTCTAGTCTATAGATTTTCTCTCAATGAACCTATTCATTTTGAACTATCTAGAGATGTCATATTTCAACATCACATGGTGTGGGAGGCATGCCTGTGTTACCTTTTATATTATTAGATATCCATGCATCTTCATATAGAAGAAAAAGGAGGGTTCTTGGTTCATTCAGATCCAAATGTTCCTTCTAGCCCCACACTCTCAGAGGAAAGTGGACAATAGACTCTAGAATATTATTACATCTTGGGCATAAAGGAGAGACCTCAAAATTTCTTTGAGTTTTTTCCTTGTTGGTAAGAAGTGCTATATGTTCTAGGAGCAAGAGGATAGCTTTAAGCCTTTCAAGAATTTTGCGTTCTATATTTTTTTCCAATTGCATGGTAGCAAGATTTCCTTCTTGGTTCTAATCCATTAGTGTGCTTATCTAGCTGTCAACATTCCACTCGTTTCTAGTGACCTAGATAAAATGTCCACTCCTACCGAAGGGTTGAGGCAAGAGTGGTGTAAATGACTTTTCATGTATCTTTAGGATTATAAGCATGAATAAAATCCCGATCCCAGTCCCCAGAATCAAGCTTCATTCAATCGATAGGCAAGTTATGTACAATAAGAGGGGTTGTGGCTGAAAGGTCAAAATCAGATTTTTTTCTTGCAAGCCAGCTATCATTCCAGACTTGTGTGCTTCGTCCATCCTGAACAATCTTTGAGCTGAGATTATTGATCAGTGGACATATTGGAGACCGTGAAAAGTATGTCGCTATCACTTCTTGTAGCATATTTCTAATGCATGAATTGTCTCATAACATAGTTGGTTGAGTGAGGTAACATCACACATTCTTCATCATTAAAGATTCATCTTGGTTTTGGGCATCCTCGATGCCCAAGCCTCCCTTATCCTTTACAATTGTAGTTTTTTCTCAAAAAAACATAGACAACATTTTTTGTTCCTACCACACATGCCATATAAAATTCCACACTTGGAGGTGTATATCATCATAGAGCGTCTGTGATAGCTGAATTGTTTGCATTCTACATGCCTATATGGATTGCATGATGGATTTAGCCAATGTAATGCATACTGCAAGGGACATATGCTTGATCACCCAACTATTCATCATTTTCTTTATTGATTCAACAGTACTAGCATGAGTGCATTTTTTGACCTACAATGGATGATGGGGATCACCAGATAATTTCATGGCTACTTAGTGTAGAGGTAGCCAAACCTACTACTGATTGACCTTTTTCTAGAGTTAGATACATTGGTAGAGAAACAACATATAGAGTTTTCCAGGATTACCACTTGCCCTAAGGCCAGGAAGAAGGCACTCAAAACTTTATATATCACCATATATTGTTGTTTAGAGGCTTCATCCATCAAGAGGATGTCACCAGCGGGTGTGTCATTCTTCACAAGAGTGATGGGCTTCCGTTAACCTAGTTCCATATCCGAAGTTATAGATCGACTAAGACTTTCCGTACATAGAACAAAAACATAGGGGCTCAAAGGGTCGTGTTGTCTCACCCCTTGACATACTTTAAGGGTTGAAGAGGAGATCTTTTCCATAGTATAGATGACTCCCCAGAAGTGATGATTTGCATGATGAGACTAACAAGGTTAGAGGGTAAGCTCATTCTCTAGAGAGTATCTTCAATTAGATTCCAGTTCATCTGGTCAAAATCTTTTGAAAGGTCGAGTTTAATAGTCATCCATTTATGCTTTCCCTTCTTGAAACACCTAGAATGAATAACTTCTTATTTCAAAAGGACGTTGTCACTAATCTTTCTACCCGAGCTGAATGAGGCCAAACTTGACAATTTAATCATCCTTTTTTGTGTTATGGTAGGTTTTTAGAATGTACATTCATAGCTCCCCAATCATTGCTCCTATTTTGGTGCTCTACCATTTTCATGTGCAGTTCACCTAGAACATTATGGATTTCTCTTATGTGTAGTAATATTAGTTCTACAAAGATGCATTGATTTCAAGTGAGGTGACTTTCTTCAAATTATGAATGTCATTTGAATACAACATGTGTACTCCAACTTTTTGATTATGTGGGATTTCTTTTTTTATTGATGCATAGTGATTTATCATCATTCCCTTATGAATTTCCTTATTGCAACCTTTATTATTAATAATTGTTAATGAGTCTACTTTGTATAAAGATATACAACTTTGTTTAGTTTCTAGGATACCCTTAAAGATTTCATGGCCTCCTCATAATTTCTACCTTGCATTTACTATACAATTAGCTTGAATCAACAACGAGGTAGATATCAATGTTGTCATTAAGTTTAGACTTCAAAGTAGTTGAAAATGACTACAAAAAAGTCAATGATAGCTTCCATTAGTTCCACATTTGGAGCATATGATGACTTAGTTCAGCTCATAAGAATGACAAATACCAATAAATCACTTTTATTTTCTTGCTTGGAGACTAAAAGTATTTCTATTTATGAAAAGTTAACTTTAGAAGATCCCTAAGACCTCAATTTTATTCATAGTGGAACAATGATTAGAGATTCTGTTATCCACCCTCTTCCCTTTTCATGAATATATATTTGAAGAAGGATCTATTGTCTATGCACCCACATCGAGTGATATTGAACAAGGGAGATCCAATTTAGTATTTTGTTTGTTGTAGGATGATGAATGCTTGTATTATATTGCTAGTATATGTAGAACTGAATGGAGAACCTTTGAAAATATATACAACTAAGGTATTTCTATAACCACTTCAGACACTTTAAGGTAAGATGAATTCATATTTTTATAAATACCACAATGAATGGATCTTGGAGATGGCTACAAAGACTTCTTTGAGGACTTATAATTTTATCTATTTGTTTGGATCTATAATGGGATCTAGAGGAGGGTGAATACATATAAGACCACTTCAAAAAGTTAATTAGACTTTCAAGATATTTCCCAAGATAATATTGCAATTATGAAAAGTAAGGGAAATAAAGTTTGAACAAACACCAAATAACCCTAGTATATATAGTAGTTCCAAACTATATACATAGAGATGTACCTCCACTACCTAGAGGTTTCAATCTCTAGGATTTTCAACAGTGTCACTCCTTGTATTCTATTCTAAGAGTTATAACATTGACCACCCTTTTCTAGGTCAAGTGATACCTAGCTTCCCTTTTAGGCAAGGGATCTAGCAACCATACCACAGACTTGACTATCCATGAATAAGAGTCCTTTTCTTGAAAAAGGACTTCCTTAACCTTGGAATGAGTCTTCGGCCTTCACCAAGGACTTACCCACTCTTACAATGAGTCTTAGGCCTTCAAGATCTAACCCACTCTTGTATTTGATATTCAACCTTTGACTTCACCTTCACCAAGTGCCTCCTTCCCTTCATCTTATCCTCTCTTATCCAAAAGAGAGAAACTTTGTGAAAGAACGAGAGATATGGGGATAGAAGAATGAGAGCCTCACAAGATATACATGTAGGACTAGCTCTCTTATAGATTTCCTACCGACTCTAATTGATGTAGCAATGATTAAGCTCATGATAGTGGAAGGGGATCCTTTGAGGTAATTCTATCTCAAATATAGTAATGAGTGGAAGGGGGGACTTTGATGTAATTCTCTCTAAAATATAGTATAGGATACTTTATATTTCTTTTCTAATCATGGGATGAAGACCAAGGGATCCAATTTATAGTTTAGAATGCATTCTAGTTTTTATAATAAAAATTATCAAATTCTAGCCATTTTGATAGAGTCCAGTGGATATATTTCACTTTAGGACTCCCTCCAATGGCCATTTTACACTTTATAGCTACAATGACATTGGTCAGAATGTAGGAAGGATATCTCAACTGATGAAACTAAAAGACAAGCCTTTCTATTTCATTGGCTGAGATACTTATCAGTTAGTATCTCAGACAGTGATTATGAATGGTTAAGATAAACATCTCATTGACTGATATGTGTATTGGGACAATCTCATCTGATGAAACACATTATTATGAAGTTTATCATTTGTGTAAAAGTTCATTAATTATTGATATAAATAATTATATTACACTTTTGAGATTAGTTACAAGTCATACAATCATTACAAGTGATTAGAAATGATTTAAGGAAATAAACTATGTGATCATCAATCTTGATATTTTTGCAAGACTGACTTGATTTCTCCAAATTGGGGTTTGCAAGTTTAGGCACTTGGAGTGTGTTGATCTAATATGAAATCAGCCAAGTAGAAACATTAAACACAAACTAGTGAAATGCTTTATTGATTATCAAAACTAGGTATTAGTCAATTTAGACTTTGACTAACACCATTTTGTAGAAGTTGTAATTGAAAAAGGATCAATAAATATATTAATTATCTAATATGGGGCATATATTTATTTTCTTTTAATTAATGTATTTATTTGGGAAATCACATGTTATAGTAACAAACAAGTAGAAATTACGATTTTGTGGCAATTAGCTTTATATTTGAAAATTACGAATTGTATAAGAAAAATCTAGAAATTCTTATTTATGCTTGTGAGGGAGCCTATTGATTGATCAAATCAATCAAGTACAACTTTAATCACTATTCAGGCCTACACTTTGGGTGCATCTCTGAATGAAGTTGGAGAACTTATATGAAGATCAAGTGGCTCTCCCTTCATCTCCTATCTTCATACAAACAAGGAAAGCACCATCACAATAGCCATCCCCCCAAATTTGCAATCTCTTTCCGTTCAACCTCCCTCATCATGGAAACTCTTCCTTTTTCCCTACTCCAAATTCTAAGTAGAATAATGGGAGAGGAAAAGGCTATTATTGCCTTCATCCCCAAGTTGATACCTCTGACCTTTTGCCTTTCACGCTAAAAAGTTGTAGGTATGGAATCCTAGTTCCTCTCCCCTAAGCGCTCTAAAAGCTTTGCCTTTAGATTCATTGCCTCACCCAATGCACAAATAGCCCCTTCTAGAACCTTGGCTCTTGTTAGTTTACTCCCCCCCCTCTGGTGATCAATTATGCCATTTCAACACTACCTTTTCGAGTGGTGACAAAAAAACATAGCCACTTCCTGATCCTTTCTTAGTCAAGAAAAAATCAAGATGGGAAGGTGGGTATTGTAACACCCCCATGCACTCCTTTTGCTCACTCTCCTAGTGGAGAACTCCCTTGGCTTACCAATTATAGTTTGTTCAACCCTTAACCAAGAGATCAACAATAAGTATTTTTCTGATAAAGGTAAATATCTTCCTATCTAATGGAAAATCTAGGAAATGAGCATATCTTAGAAAAGTCCTATAAAATAGTTCCCTTGTACACTAATAGCAAATAAGTAGTCAGTTTTAATCAGGAGATGTTTTAAAATATAAAATTCTCTAAAAGCAATTTCTAATCTTAGTTACTTGTAACCCAAAATTGCATCTTCTACAATGTTTTAAGTTTGATTAATTAATAGGTCATGATGATTATTATTCTATAGTGTCAAATCCAATAATGTCAATTCTTATAGAACCAATCAAAATGCTTGAACCAAGTAACATAAGATCATTATGGTTTAAACCCTTATATTAGGAAACTTGATGAATCTAGTGTGCACCAGAACTTTCATCTGATATTGAAATCAAGTACAAGTTCATATAGGACTGATATGTGATAACATGATGATGTACCTAATGCTAAAGAGTGTTTCCTTAATATAAATGATAATGATATCAATAAATATATTAATAAAGATATTTAAGGTTCAACATGATGGGTTTCTAATGCTAAAGGTAGGACCCCTTGGAACCAAACCGTAATTGACAATACAAACCCTTAATCAAATCTCAAAACCCTAAGAAATAAATTTTGAGACACATTTGGTATTGAATATTGATTTTTAGATTAAATTGTGATTGGAAATACAGATTGAGTTTACATGGAAATATATTTTCCCTAAATAGTATGGGTTAATTGTGAGTAAGTGATACAATCGTTCTTCTAGATTACCAAAATTTTCCCAATTGTTTGATAATAATGGTAAATGACTTGGATGCCTTTATTTCATGCCAAAAATAATGTCATATGTGAATCACTAAGGCAAGATATTAGAACCAATTAATCATTATCTCACAGAGGTGTTTTGATGAGATACCTACTATAATGAATTCAAATCCATGTATAATCTTAGTGTATCCTTTTCCTAAGCTTTTCCTTTCATTTTTGTCCTTGAAGTTGAATTACTAGAAATTATAAAGGTTCAATGTACATTTGTTCCCAATATTTTATATTATAAGGAGTAAAGCAAAAATACCTTAGTGAAAGTTCACTAATGGGTTTAATTTGCAAAATGTCCACTTAAGAGGGATAAGGAGAAAATAAAATCTATCTAGAATTTTCTGTGGCTTTTGTATGAGAAAAAGAAAAGAAAAATACTAAAACTAAAATAATGTGACATTTAATTAATTAATTTTTCAATTAAGTGAAAATACAAGTATATTCCCTAAAATTCATAAAAGAGTAACTCAAAAGATAATTCTAAGTCCAAATTCATTTTCTTTGAGTACAAGTTTTCTTGGGTAGTAAGTTTCACAACTTTTGGAAAATTAGCAAGTATAATTGTATTAATTGAATGGGAAAATAAGAGACAACTGAAAAATATGAAATAAAATCATTAATGACTCCAAAAGTAACAATTGATGCTAAGTTTGTGATCTACACATTAAAATATGCCTTTGGATGAATTTTCACTCAATTTGGAGAATATTTGATTAAAATGTGATATCAGGAGAGAGAAAGTGTGTAGGACGTTCAAAATATTAAATAAATGTACAAACAACTCCAACATATAAAATTGATGCCAAGTCGTATCCAAGGCACTTAATATGCCTTGTGGGTGAAGTTTAATCAAATTTGGAGAATCTTATAACCATTAATGAAGGAGGATAGAGAAAATAAGATTTGATTTATTTAACACATAAAAAGTTCACAAAAGGCAAATCTAATTGCATATTCAGATTCCTCATATAAAAAATAGGCTAGGTGTCAATTTTCATTTAGTTGGAGCATGTTTGCCCCTCAAACAAGGAGAGAGAAAAAGGGAAATTAATGCATATATACACTATATTCTAATATGATTGGGATTTTGATTTATTTGTCACACTTTGACTTTGACCCGCGGAATTGTAATCATTGGATCCGTGATCTAACAGCTCACAGATCGTCTTCTAGATCCCACTGATCAGGAAAGATGGACTGAATTAGCAAGATTTTTATTCGTTGATTACTTTCTCATTTCTCAATCATTTTGCACAAATCTTTTCCAAACGATTCCAAATACGAAACCACACCTACCGATCCCTTATTTACAACATTTTTTCAAGAAATTGGGAAATGACCAATTGTTGCATTCCTAAGATCTTGGTTGACCTAGCCATCTCTGGCTTCACGATATCCCATCTATAAATAGTGCCCCCCTCGGTCTTCATATCTCCTTGCTCGACTTTTTCTCTAGCTCCAATTGCTCGTAAGATCGTGTTCTTGCTTGCCAATGATCGAATTTTTTTCCTAGGCTTGCGGCAGTAAGTGATTGTTCTCTACTCCATATCGGATCAAATTGCCTTCACCAATAGGTTCGTGGTGATCTTCTCTTTCTTTTCGTACTCTTATTTTTGAGTTTGGTTGCATTTAGCAAATTCGCCCAAAATCAGCCTAAGATACTCACAGCCATGGCTTGCGAGCCAAGGAAGGGGACAATCCCCTTCATGCTTTGACTGTTCTACCCCTCGTTGTTTCCTTCTTTCCTCTTTGTTTTCTCGCAAGGTCATTTTTGTCTTTTGGCTTTGTTTTCCGCCTGCGCTGACGTGACACGAGTCAGCATGGACCGCTGACATGGCATCCCATGATTGGGCCAAGTCACACGGCCCACCTCTCTCTCTCCACCTCTCTTACTTGGATTTGATGACGTGTCATCGTATGATTGGTCTACAATGGAAAAATTGTATCGTTTTGTTCCGTTATCCAAAAATTAAAAGAAAATATGTTTTGGAATTTAAAAATGTAAGATTTCTAATAAAAATATTTTTGAGGCTTGATTTTGAGTTTTGTCATAAGGTGTTTTCTAAAAATGAATTTAATACAGAAAAATGACCAAAAATGCACTTCAATCCTCATAACTCCAAAATAGACAAAATTATATGTTTTCTTAATTAGGAGAACCTGATAAGATCAATGGTGTTAATTTTAGAGTCTAAATCAAGGTTTTATTCAAGAAACCCAAAAGTTAGGGTTTCTTTACCTTTATGCATATGTAAAACCCTAATACATGATTATGCGTTGAAATTAGGAAAAGTGAGCTTTGGACTCAATTAAAGTAGTGAAAGAGAGTAATTGGATTTCATTAAGAAAGGTATGTGCTTTACATACACCTAAGTTGGGAATAATTGCAAACCCTAACCTAGTTTCCCTAATGAGGCTTTTATGAAACCCTAATTCCTATTTTGTTTTTTTTCTTTGTTGTATTTACCTCAAAATCAGTTTTATTATTTATTTCTTGGGTCTTGTACCCCACTGCTATGTATCTATTATTTGATGCTTATACTTGCCATAGTTCTTTAGCATGTTGATTTTATTCGACTATTTAACTAGTGTAGTGGTACTTATGTGCAACCACCCATAGATAGGGCATGTGTAAATTTGCCTAGGGGAATGTGTTACTCTCCCCAATAAAAAATGTTTGTAGGTTATTGGAATGTGTTACTCTCCCTAACCTATTGTTTGATGTTACGTAAATGCCTCAACCGTACATAGTTTAGGTAGTCAATATTAATCATGCATGCAAGATTTTACTATTTTTGTTATAGCAATCATGTATTTATTTATACCTCATACTTTTAACCATCTTCATCTTATGATGAAATCTTAGCCTTTATTTCCATGTTGTTTCTTATCTTTTGTCCTTGTTCATTATCTCTAACACATACCTTACTTTTCCCCCTTTTCTGGGTGTTTTCCCAACCACCCAAGGTTAGATCAAGGTGTTGAACAAGGCCAAGGTGACCAAGGTCAGGAGTAGATTCAAGTTTTGCAATCAAGGATGACTAGGTTGCTTATTGCTAAATCCTATAGTTTCTTTTCAATTTTTCCTTTTCAAAGAAACTCATGTAGTGAACTAAGTTCAAAAAGCAAAGTAATAACTTAATTTCTTTTCTGCTGCTATTGACATTTTAACATGTATCTGAAACATGCTTATTTACTTGGATTATTATACATGCATTCCACATTTTCTATTATCTTTAGGAAAATGTGGACGTTTTGTATTTCCTTAAAATTTTAGTAAGGAGGGGATCTCGCCTCTTTACACCCACTCCTGAGATATATTTAGAGTAACCACCAAGATGGAGTTTAAGAACCAATATGAAGTGAGAGGTGAAAGAGTTTGGTGATGGATATGCACTGACAAGCCCAATGATGGAACATACACTTTTGAGTCCACCGATTAAACAACCATTGGTTGACTAAGTGAGATAAGATTTCTTATGGGTGAAATATGATCAGAAATGTGACATTTTTCAAATTGCAACAAATTGTTTCTTATTTTCCACATATGTGTTTATAAATTATATACACACATTTTGTTTGCACTCATGTACTTAGCCCAATTATGTGCTAACTGCATTTTGTTTGTTGGAGTTTTTGTTTAAGAATGTTGGCTACAAGTTTTGAACAATTTGTAAGAAACATAGAATAATTCTCAAGTAGAAAAGAAAGACCATTTAGATAGTTTGAATTTCTATTTCATAAACTTTGGTCATTCATAAATTCAATAATATAATAACTTACTCCGAGGAGATTTATCTTCCCTTCTATAGATGCCTTTTTTGCAAATATTAGTTGTTAATTGTTGGTTATTTAAATCTAGATCCTTGGAAATATATGACTAACAACTCTTGCTTCCTGGTCCATCTATATTGGGTATAGTGCGACGAGGGGGTTGCTACAATTGGTCGAAAATCCTCTATTTATATGGTTGATTTTTTATTATTATTAGTTGTAAGAACTATTTAGAAGCGAAGGAAATTTTAATTGTATATGTGAGAGGTGATGGTGTCGACAATGGTTTGTAACTTGAGGGATGGTAATATTTTGCTCTGCATCGCTAGTTAGTTTATGAGGACACACGGAGCATTGTGATTCCTACCTGGACAAATCCTTAGGATTTACTTGTAATAGCATATCTCTTGGTCTTCTCATCTAAACTTCATCTATTTATGATATTTATTCTCTTGAACTCTAAGAGAGACTTATTCTAATTCCTAGTATTTCTTTTTCATCTACTAAGTTCATATTTTAAGAATATTATGGTAAGGCATCATGGACCAACTATGGAATATGAAATGTCAATTTGAAATATAAAAACTATTTATATGAGAAACATATTTTTGTTTATTCTTCACCATTACAGATAAAGCCTAGAATCTTTAGGAACTTTAATAAACTAGGTATATGCAGAGTATCTTAGTAAGGTAGATGAGAAGAAAATTGTGTGATAAGAGAAGTTATCCTTAAAAACCATGATCGTGGGTGTACAAGACAAGTGAAGGAAAACACCTATATTGGAACAAATGAAGCAATATTCAGAGAAAGAGTCAGATCAATAATATGTAAGTTTCCTATGTAACCTAATCAAAGATCATTATCCATAACAAACAAAAATGAATCGATTTTTGTATTTATGTTGATGGAAACCCTAATAGTAGGTGGAGTTAGTTGTAGCATATTACAATAAGGAGAGCCTACCCATAGAATTGATCTCATGATCTATGCAATGAAGGAAGTGAATTGTGACACCTACATACTAAAAAAATATTAAGACCATGGTTAGAGAATGTTTGAATTTAAGAGATTATCCTTCTCAAACCTACCCCTGATGAATTTAAGGGAATAATCATTCATATGTCCTACACACATGGGGATATACAAGATGTAGTTCTATGAACATAGTAGAGGGTATACTACATGTTAGTAGTGACCTTTGTGAAGTTCGCATACCATACTATAAAAAGGATAATTTCCTATAGCATATATCGATGACCCTTCAGCATTAGTTCTGACTACTTCTCCTCATACCCATCATAGTGTTGATAACATGGAGTAACTATATAGAACACACCCTATGGTTATAAAGGAAATGTAATAGCCTAAGTGGGATTTATTGATGTCTCTATGATGTATTACAATGAGAATAGTTATGTCCATGGTTAAGTCAAGTTATGGAACCCTATTAAGAGAGGAAATGATAGAAGAAATAACAAAGAGTAATAGAGTTTTAAGACTATGGATATCACCTCATGAAGATGTAATGCTATATGACAAGTTAGTATGTTTCAATCTAAAATATAGAAATTAATTGGAGTAATGCCCTAAAAGTCATCTAAGGGTGAAGGTATCTACCATAAGGAAGGAAATCATAACTCAATCCATAACATGTAATTCCACCTTATAGAATGTATACACAGAAATATTTATAACAACATTGTGATGTATTATGATTGAGATAGGTTGTACTGAGGTAACATGTAACTAGATCCTAATGAGAATTGAGCCCATAAAGGGCCTAACAAGATCGACAACAAGAACCTAAACATGTGTTTGATGTAGCTAGTCTGGAATGATTAATCCATGCAAACATAAGGATTATGAAAACTTGAATGGCTTGAGTAAAGTGGCCTAGTCACAATTTTATGTAATAGTATGATTACATGCATACACACCAGAAAGGTAAAAGTGGGTGTGCCATTATGTAACATTTTGTTTTGTTTAGTTTGGGAGGTGATTAGATTCACCTTTCCTTCCCCATACATGAACCAATAAAACATGTTAAGTAACATACATCAGATCCTCCATCCCAAAGTAACATAGGCATCAACTCAAAGATCACATAAGCCAAATCATCACACACCCAAGAAAAGGATAAAACACTAAAAACTAATAAAGGTCACCCCTATACAACATCAAGAAACAATAACTATCTCTGTCCCATAATAACCTAATGTAAGGCATCTTCCTACTGTTCATCAAAATCTTACCTTTAATCATGCTAAGGAAAATTATAGGGTAGTGTGTCAAAACTGTGGCCTTGTCACGCTCGCCCCAACAAGCAATAGATGTCGCTCGGGAATTTGCCTTATGGGTCATGTACTCACCAATGATGTAAAAATCCTCCATGGCCTTCTTAATTTCCTCAACCATGGGAGTTATCCTACAAGGAACACTAGAATGCCTACAAATCATCTCATTAACCCACCCATGCTATCGCTCCACACGTCCTCACTGAGCATAAGGGAAACTAATACAACATGCATGTAAGCCTACAAAATATCCTCTACTTGTAACCCGATAAATAAAGCTAACTTCTTGGACCCCCTTCAATCCTAATAATACTCGATGTCCACCTCCATTTTATCATCATGGAATCATACATGCACCCTACCACGAGGTTCAACTTAAAATTATCCATGTTTGATGGGAACCATCACACAAATATAATTTTTTTCCACCTCCTCTTCACCTCCTTCAAACCATCCACCAATTTCTAGTTATAACCGAACCATCCCTCAATCACATGAAAGTTGTTGTTCCTGATCTTCATATTCAACAAGGAAATTCGAATCTGCAAAGCTCTCTCCACACCCCCCTAACTTCCTTTAAACCTTGTTTGATAGATTGTAATCCAAATTACCTAGAATATGATGACAAGAACTGTCTCATGCAACCATGCTACAGATCCCCCTCTAATTCCAGCCAACCAACTATTAATAATCATACCTCCAACTCATCCACACTCACCTGATCTATCTGACTCTCAACCAAGAATGGGCATATTGCGACAACAATTTTTCCAAGTCACCTTCCAAGAAGAGATGACTCATCATTTCTTGACCCCATCAAGCACAACAATAGCAAGCATAGAGTATTGGGCATCTTACATCACCAAATGTTATCATCAGTAGGTATCACCTTCTTCAAGTCCTTCCCCACAACAGCCATAGTGTGTGACATAAAATCCACCTTCCATATTTAAGAGATTATTGGGGTCAGCATATGAGTTGTGGGCATCGGAAGATTCTTTGTTAAATAAGAGAAAAGGATCCACTCTATGTAAATGCCATTATGAAAACATTAAGATTAGGTGAAACAACCTAATAGGAGGTCACAATTTGCTAGATACCCACCTTGGTGATGAGGTTGTCTAACAACAACCCATCTAAGCAATAACCAGTGCTCCAAAAGTCACATACCAAGAGACCCAGATCAACGTCAACATTATCTAGAGCCATCATTGCCATTGGTGTCTTCCCTCTATGATGGTGCATCATTTCCAATGGTGACCCAAATCAACATAAACATCTAGATATGGTCACAATCTACTAGATACCACCATTGGGTACAAGGCCATGGATACAAGGAAATGCCTAATAAGAGTCACCTGGATGGAAAAGGATAGAAATTTTACCTTCCACCCTACCATCTTCTATCTAATATAATCCACTATATAGATGAAGTGATAAACCTTGATATGGCCTCTCACCAAGGGAACCCCAAGGTACATAACCACATCCCTCTTGTAATGTAAAAGGGAGAAGTCCATGATATCCTTCCTTCTCCATTCCTTACACCTGCCAATGACCATCCCAGATTTCTCTCTATTGACAACTTGCCCTGAGACATGCTCATAGTCATGTAACATCTAGTTCAACAAGATAATGGTATCCCTCTTACTATTAGTGAACAAGGTCATTTCATTGACATACATCAGAAGAGGAGGTGCCTACCCTTTACCTCTAGTGTGGAAACACTCCAAAGGTCCCATATCCTTCTCATGAAAGATATTCCTCACAAAATCTTCTTCAAAGGGGATGAAGAGATACGAGGATTGTGGGTTCTCTTACTTCAAATATGTCATCATCTAAAAGGATAAGCATAGATCAATATCCCCCTCCATAATTCTAAACTTCTACAGAATGACCCTAAAAAATCCAAATAACTCTATCATAAGTGTTATCTATATCAGTCTTCATCACCATATTGACCTCTTGAAACTACCTGTAGATGTCGTACATTGTCTCCTTTGCAATCCAAAAATAACTAATAATATCCCTCCCCCTCAAAAAGCACCTTGACTCTGGAAATCATATCCAGGAGAAACTTAGCCAACCTGTTATTCAGAAGACATGCTAAGATATGCAAGGATACATTATCAACTGAGCATTGCCAGAATTCAGTGGACAAAGACCACTCATCATCAATCTCTAGGATGAAAATTAACCTAGAACACTTTAGAATCCTACAGAAAATCCCTCAATAATGAATAACTTTGTCATAGCCACCAAATCATCACCTACAATCTACTACACCACCAAGTAGAAACCCATTGTGAAGACATTCAACCCCGACATGGAGTGCCACGTCATCTTTTTTAGGACTGCTCAAATCTTCTCATCAGTCAGCCGAGCCATCAATATCATATTGACCTTTGCATATAACAAAGACAAGATTTTGGAAATAAAGGGATGTTCATGAAGAACCACTTGAAAGCCTTCCTATGTTTGAAATAAATCAACAAAAACAATTACTCGCCACCTGTGACATGGCATCTATAACATACTCAAATTTGGTTATATAGCTCGACATTCCCTCTCCTTATGACCTTATTTATACCATATTAGTATTTAATCCATTCCCTTTAGTTAGAGTAATTAGGAATAGTTGGAGCAAAGAAAATACAATTTTATAACAAATGGTCTCCTATATGAGGTTCATGCTAAAACAAAATTATTTCCGTCTAAGATTGAAAGACAATTATATAGATTTATCAATAATCTAGTTTTATCCTTAATTGGACAATCTTAATAAGACTGATGGATAAAGGGGAATAGGTATACAAATTTATTCTATAAAGTTGTTCCAAAAGGTGAAATAAATATGTTATATGCATACTTATCACCCCTATAGAAAAGTAAAATACAAAACATTTCCAGAACATGAATTTGACTTCAAGATCATATTCCTCACTCTTTGTTTATAGAAAATGTCAAATTTAGATCCATCAAACTTCATTCCCTAATCATTTAATTGGTGAAACTGATACCTTTAGTACAAACCCTTGATTTCAAGTAATTACATTAAAATGTCAATATTCTCCTGTTCCCTAATATTAGACATCCATTACATCCCATTCCTTCCTCTTAACTACACAAAAGGGCTAATTCCCATCACAATGACTAAATGATCAAAAGTAACTGATGGGGCGCCCTTCCCTCCTTGTCTTTGCCTTGTCTTCCTCTTCTCCTATCTTCCCCTACAACTTCAACATCTATCTTATCCCTTCACACACTCTGATCCCTAGCTCTTCTTCTACTATTCACTTTCTTCATGCTCCCAGCAATTATCTCAACAAAGAAGAAACCTCCAAAAATTTCTCTTATCGAAGAAGGATCCTATAAAGTCCACCAGACATGAGGGTGCCTGCTTCCTTAACCTACTGATATGTCTCTAACTGTAAGAACTCCTTTGACCCCTAGACACAAGAACATCCAAAACCTACAACACAAGAAGAAAACAACTTGATGATGGCCATTCACTTCTCCACCACCTTATCAATCACCACCAATGGCCATCTCCTTTGCAAACAACCACGAACCTCACGATCCAAAATCATCTAGTTAGCACCCAAAAATGCAAAATAGTGTCAAGAAATGCCAAGCAATGTCGAGAATCTCTTGGAAGCACAACTGATATGAGTTGGTTCTTGTCGACCTCCTCCTCATATCTTCCTCCTCTCATACCTATGTCATCATGCTTCCTTACCATCGTCGCACAATATCCAAATAGATAAGTGATAGTCGTTGCATGTTACAATCATTAGTGGAAGACCCTATAGTGACATCAAGCCGAGAGTTGGTTCTACCTTCACCATTTCTAGTGTCAATGTCTACACCACCACGAAACTCTACCTTCTTGCAACTGCACCCTTCTTATACATCAGAGACATAAATTATTTCAGAATATCTCCCTCAACCATTATGCCCTGGTGTCGTCCCCTGAGGTTTCTTGAAGAATGGATTAGCACTGATGTAGTCCCCCTCTACCTTGCCTAGACATTGTTCCTTAGAGACACCAATGAACATTTTCTTAACTCTGGCCAAATCCTTGGAGTGCTTGAGTGGGATTCAAGTTGCACTACTTGCTTCATCCTTATTTGTGTCGTCCTTGGCTCCAACAATGTAGGATGAAGAATAGGTGGCCTCCAACCTACAATGATGTTTCCTACTATGGAGGCTTCATATATAGGTCACCGACTACACTGACACATACTTTAACAACTAACATTCCATGCATTTGGTGCCTCTGTGGTTAGGCCAAGGATGCTTTAGGAGGGCAAGTATGCAACACTCGCGACCTATAAGTGAGTGACCCTGATATAGTAGTACTCACTTAAATAAAGAAATAGGTAAGGTAAATGAAAAATGAAAGATTGGGTAGTAGTATTGAAATATACATGTTACTAACTAGGTTAGCCAACCCCTTGCATGACTTTGATATAAGTATACACATATTTATCAATGATAGGAACATGTATATATTATAGATTGTCCTTGTTATAAAATCACTTCATAGTTACACTTTGGATCAGGGTAAATGATCATATCAATGCCTAGAAAAGTGAAACATATTCACAAACCATATAAATCAAACAATCATAGTGTGATGATAATATACATGTATTTAAATGTATATATATACATACATATATTATATATGTATATATATTAGTGTAGTAGTTAATTAAGAGTTATGAGAAATGTAGTAGCTAATAACTTTTAATGATGACTACACCTTCATCTAGATTTTTATATGTTAATCGATTAAATTATTTAATGTACAAGAAAAAGAATATAACATTAGTTTATCCATTAAATTATACACTTATGTGCTAGTAAATGAAGTATAAGAGAATGAAGTTCCTGTAAGTTCAAGAAAAGATGGAATACAGAGAACATGTGTAGGAATATTTGATTTCACATTAAAGGGGTGATGATATGATGAATTAGAATTCACATGAAACCTTGAATTAAATCATGTCAATATATATTATTCAATTTATAGTAGTTATATAGATAAATGTTGTTTCTTGGGAATAGTTCTACATAATTATATCGTATCTATTTGAAAATCAAACCCTAGAAATAGATAGAAAAGTATATATTAGATCATTAAATCTAAATTAATAAGACCCTAGATCTAAATGGAAACACATTTATTTAAATAGATAATTCAAAAAGAAAAAATCTTAGTTTATATAATATTATGGTGGGCTAATGCATATATAGAATGCTTTTAGGTTGAGAACTGAGAAGGACAATGTGGGAATTCCCCCTAGAAATAAGATTAGTCATGATGATTAAGTATTACTCATGCCTATTTAAATTTTGGACATTAACATGACTTAAATCAAATTTTCTACAATAGGCATCTCTTAAAATATAGTCCCTTATTATTTTTCCATATTGTAATTAATTGAATCATATGATTCCACTAAACTTGATAATCTTTGGTTACCTTGGGTATATGTCCTCACCGTGATTGTTGTTTAGATGACTCATACATTATCATGCCACCCTATTTGTGCATGTTTGATAATTTATCTAGATATCTATTGTAAATGATTTTGTATAACAATTAGGTGCTTTTTCCGCCTGGGGTGTAGTTTTCCACTTCTTTTTATATAGGGGTGTGCTTTTCCTCCCGGGTTGTGCTACTCCACCAATATTTACTTATGCCAATGACTTAGTGGTGTCTTGGTCCTACTATAGCTATCTTTCATCTAAATATATCCATGCGAATATTTCTGATTATCTGTGATATGCATAAAAAGACGTGTTATCTCTAATATTGTACTCTGATATTTAAATGGATTATTTTCATGAAATTAATTCTATTGACATTACCTATCTTTATATGGCCCCTCTTCATGGAAATATATATTTTTTATTCATAATCCCACTAAAAATTTCCAAGAAACTTATTATACATACATACTCAGTTTTATGTTGACACATTTGTCTTTTCCTCGATGATGTTCCCCTTCCATCCAGGTATAGGTACCCTGGAGGACCTTGGCTAACAAAGATCGAGTACATGTTTGTGAAAATGTGGGTAGCTTGGAATGAATTAGTTGCCCTCAGTAATTGGCCTTATGTGTACTTAGGTGAAGCTTTTAGTTTGTGATGTGACCTTTTATGTTGAGGAACAATTTTATAAATATACACCTTGCAACTTTGTTATAGTCAATTTTTATGCTACTTTATCACTAAATGTCACTTTTTTATTATACCATTTGGGGGGATTCCCTTTTAGGTTCCACTCTTTGCAATATGTTGTCAGAGCCTAAGAAGTTAATGACTTGACTATTTCATGTTATGCCATGTTGTTCTTTAATTAGGTAGTTAAGCAACCCTATATAAGACGTTGATATGCCTACCCATGTGTTGTGAAAACCCAACTACGGTTTCAAACCCTAAATAATTTGGTCACTTCCATTTCCCAAACTACCTATGTGGTTGGGACTTAGTCTTTGATAACCCTTTCCATCCATACACACTTTATGGAGGTAGAAATCCAACTCTTGCAGTGTTTGGTTCCTATCTCCTGATTTCTAAGAAGTTAGCACAATGACTATGAAGTGTAAGTTGACATGAATAGTCCAAACTAGTTGTAAGTGTAGTTCTCACCTTAAACCATTTCCATTGTAATTTTTGTAGCGTGCCTCATATTTTTCCACTTGGTTACTGAGCATGCGTGGGTAATAAACATGGAACCCAACATAATATTTAGAATTGTGGTGGTAAGTGATAACATGAACTATCTCAATTATGGTTAGGCAGATCTCACCTTCAACTTGGAGAATCTTAGCATAGCTATTCCCAAATCCTTCTATCTTAGGGATGCATGCCATCCTCATTGAGCTTATTATGCCTCATACATGAGTGTTGGAGGGTAGAAGCAATTATTTAAATAAAACATTCTTAGGATTTCAAGCCTCTCATCTTAATGGTGTGATTAGGTTACCTAATGGACAAGATGATAAGTAATGAGCCCATATAGTTCACTTTTTCTTGTAGGGACACCACGATTGTAACACATCAAGTGAATAAGGAATCCTATTTTAGTCCTTTATTGGTTTAAGAACTATATGTACTCCCTATTTCTTGAAATGATAATTAGAGTGAAGTGGTGGTTTTTTCCTATCAGTATATGATAGAAGTTGACTGTGTGAATTAAGAAGTTGTTCATCACTTCTATCCTATCAGTTAAATATGCTTTGTCTATCTCCTTTCTGATGTTTCAAGAAGTAAACTCTTTTGGTAGAATGAAGTGGTATTAGGATAATATTGTATGGTTAGTGTGGTGAAGTTCATTCATGACTTGGTTCTCAGATCGATTTTGGCACCTTTTTGTGATTTTCATCACAAAGTTCTCATCGTAAAATTTATTTTCATTATTAAGTTATATGTAGAAAAGGAAAATATTTTAGATTTTATCAATGGTTTTTTGGAACTAATTCATCACAACAAGAAAGTTTAAGTATTTGAAAACACATTAATGAAGTAACCTTTGATTGTCATGATCATCCATAACACACATAAGTGTGATGTAGTGAGTACAAAGAAGATATTTTGTAGATATAAAACCTATTTGATCCACCCGTATTGACTCTAAATGATTATCTAATTTATAGATTAATCCTATTACGGGTGTAGTCATGTATTCTTTATTCATAGGGAGTGTAAATTGAGGATGAAATAGACTTACTAGAGGTTGAAATAAGTCATACTTGGGTAATGGGTAGTAATATTGTCAAATAAATGTAGATTCCACCAAGGTTATTGAATAAGCCCTGTTAAATGAATGTTACTTTGATAAAAAAATAGATTCTAAAATTTATCTTCTTTTGTCCTTAAAAGATGAACTTGTTAGGTGAAGTACGAAGTTAGGTAAAAAAGGAAATGAAACTGATTTACACAAAAAAGAGCTCAAATCAAGACCCTATTCCCCAATTTTCTAATTATTAAAATTTAAAGACAACTCAATGCTAGAAGCTAGTATTAACACACTAAGGATATTGAAAAATATGAACGTACATCTCTCCCATATGAAAAGAAAAACTTAATCAAATATAGCTTCATCGAAATATGTGTAATGCATTGTGTATGCTAAAATTAATGATGACTAATTTGATTAGTAACATATAATACAATAAAATACAATGTTCAAAAGGTGAATGGTAAATACATTTGCAAACAAAACCCTAATGCTCTAACTTAATATTCTTGGTCATGATACATTAGGGAATTAATCCTCCTTAGTAAAATCCATATATATAATAAAACATAGATATAACCCTAATACTGAGAGAAAAAGAAGATACATATGCATGATATATCTTAATATTACATGTACACCTAATATTTAGTAAAAGAGATATTCATATAAAAAAATAGTAATAATATGGATAATAGAAATCAAGACTATAGATGTTCAGGTCATGGTTTCTAAACTATTTTAGTCTTCTGACTTAGTGGTTGCAGTCCAAATGATCCCAAAGTAAAACATAGCTACGAAAAATTGACTACACATACTTGGATGATGCAAAATGAGAAGATGTAGAAAACCTAGCGACCAAATACGTGTTGTTTAAAATATGATGTTGACCAATTTAGGTGGATGGTGAAACAACTATAACAATTCTAGAAAACATAATGAACACAACCCTAGACGTTGGAGTAGATTCCATAGTTCAAAAATTAGTATGAAAAGACTAATGATGACATGATGTATGGAGCATTATAGTTCCACCTCAAGATGGACTCTAAGGGTTATATGGTGTGGTTTAGTATGATCCACAACACCAAGTATATTAGAATCCCAAAATTGGATTATGAGTATGACCTAGTATACCTAGCTAGTGATGAATGGATTATGGGGACGCAATCCTATTCAAGGAGTGGAGTATTGTAACATATTCAAATTAGGTTATATAACTCAACACTCCCTCTCCTTAGGACCTTATTTTTTATAATGTTAGGTATTAATCTTTTTACCAAAAATAGTAACTAAGAATAGATAGAGTGAAGAAAATACAATTTTGTGACAAATCACCTTCTATATAAGGTTCATTCTCAAATAGATTATTTTAGTCTTAGATTGAAAGAAAATCATACAAATTTATCAATTAATTATTTGTATCCTTAATTGATAATCTTAATAAGACTAATGGATAAAGGAAAATAGGTATACAACATTTATACTGTCAAATTGTTCTATAAGGTGAAATAAATATGTTATATGCATACTAATCACCCCTGTAGAGAAATAAAATACTAAACATTTCCAAAATAATAGTTAGGCTTTAAAATTGGATTCCTCATCCCTTCTTTAACCAAAATGTCAAATTCAGGTCCACCAAACTTCACTTCCCATTCATTTAATTGGTCAAAATGCTAGCTTTAATACAAACCCTTGATTTCATGTATTTGCATTTAAATGCATATATTCTTGTTGTCCCTAATGTAATGCTTCTGTTACATTCCCTTCCCTCCTCTTAACTGTACGTAAGAAATGATCCCTTCCGCAAGGACTAGATGGCCACATGTAACTGTGGCACATTACCCTTCCCTCTTTGTCTTGTCCTCCTTTTACTCTTCTCCTCTCTTCCCCTATAACTCCCACATCTTCCTTATCCTCTCCATGCATTTTAATCCCTAGATCCTCTTCTCCTAAACTCTCTCTCCATGCTCCCAACAACCTCCACAACAAGGAAGCTACCTCGAACAACTTCTATGACTGGAGATGTCTCCTACAATGTATCATAGCAATGAGGGTGCCTTCTTCCTTCACCTATTGATTCACCTCTAACCTTAAGCACTCCTTTGACCTTCGACACGAAAAAATCCAAAACATGTAATGCAAGAAGATAAAAACCAATTCACTTCATCACCACCTTATCTGCCACCACCAACCAACTTCTTCTTTGCCACCAACCACAACCCTCCATGGTCCACAATCGTCTAAGTGGTGCCAAAAAAATGCCAGATAGTTTCAAGCAATGCTAGGAAGTGTCAAGCATCTCCAAGAAGCACTGCTAACCTATACAAATCCTTGTTGATCTCCTCCTCATGTCGTCCTCCTCTCCTCCCTATCTCATCATGCTTCCTTTACATCATGGCACAATATTTAAATAGATAAGTGATAGTTGCCACCTACTATGATCATTTGAGAGAGACCTAGTGGTGACATAAGTCTGAGAATCAGTCCTACTTTCACCTTTATTGGTGCCATTGTTGACTCCACCATGAGCCCCAAACTTCTTTCAACTGCACCCATGCCCTACAACTAAGACAAAAATTGCTACAAAATATCTCCCTAAACCATTCTGCCTCAGTGTCATCCGCCTCAATCTCACCGCGTCAAATCCCAGAGGTTTCTTGAAGGATGGATCAACATTTCTGTATGTCCCTTCTTCCTTTCCTAAAATCTAGTCTACAAAGACACCCATGGAAATTTGCTAAACTTTGGCAAAATCATTGAAGTGCATGAGAAAGATTCAATCTACATTTCTTGCTTTAGCCTCATCCGCGTTAGCCTCGACTCCAATAGTGTAGAATGAAAAATAGTCTGCCTCCAACCTACAATGATGGTTCCTACTGTGGAGGTCTCATCTATAGGTCTCTGGCTATAGTAACACATGCTTTAGCAACTAACATTTCATGCATCTACACCTTTTATACTTAGGACAAGGAGTCTCAAGGAGGGCAAGTCTACATCACTCTCTACCTCTAGGTGAGTGACCCTGATCTAGTAGTACCTACTTAGATAAAGTAGTAGGTAAGGTAAATAGACAATTAAAGGTTGGATAGTAATCTTTAAATATACATGTTATTGGCTAGGTTAGCGGACCCCTTGCATGACTTTGATATAAGTATACACATATCTATCAATGATAGGAACATGTGTATATGTAGGTTGGCCTTGTTACAAAACTAGTTCATAATTACACTTCAGAGTAGGGTAAATGATCATCTCAATGCCTAGAAATGTGAAACATATTCACAAACCGCATGAATCAAACAATCATAGTATGATGATATATACACATGTATGTGTACATATATATATATATATATATATATATATATATATATATATATATATATGGGCCCATCTTTATTGGCCGTGTGGGTAGCTACCCGGCCACCCTTCCAACCACCTTTTTTTCAAAAACAAAAATCACAATTGTAGAGGACCATTTTTTCTAGCTCCCCAAAAAATTTCATCCAAAAATAATATCATTTGCCCCCCAAAATAAAAAAACCCGTCCTTATATACATCTGTTGTATATTTTGTACAGAGTTACTTTTTTGGTCAGCACAGTTACTTTTTTGACTCCATAGTTACTTTTTTTACAGCAGAGTTACTTTCTTAGCCAGGAGAGTTACTTTTTTGGCTGTCGGGTAGCGAAAATCCAGGCTACCCGCGCAGGCAATGAATGAACGCCCTATATATATATATATATATATATATATATATATATATATATATATATATATATATGTGTGTGTGTGTGTGTGTGTGTTTGTGTGTGTGTGTGTGTATGTATGTATATATATATATATCTATCTTTATTCTAAATGCATCTACATGCAAACATTTCTAACTATTTGTGATATGGTACCAACTAATGCAAGACTTGTTATTTTAGATGTTGTACTCTGAAATTTAAATATTGGATTCTCTTGACTTACCTATATTTTTGTGACCCCACTTCATGGGAACATCTATTTTTATATTTTATAATTCCACTTAAAATGCCGAAGATACTTATTATACAGGCATACTCAATTTTTGCTGACACATTCTTTTTTTTACTTTTCCTGGGTGATGTTCCCCTTTCACCTAGGTGTAGGTACCCTAGAGGACCTAGGCTGAGGAAGATCAACAACATGTTGGCAAACATGGAGGTAGCTTGGAATGTATGGGTTGCCCTCTGTAATTGACCTTATGCGTACTTAGTTGAAACTTATAGTTTGTAATGCGACCTTTTATGTTGAGGACAATAGTGTAATAATACACTTTGCAACATTGTAATAGTCATTTTTATGCAACTTTATCATTAAATGGCTCTTTTTATTATACAATTTGAGTCAATTCCCCTTTGGGTCCCACTCTTTACATCATCCTACTCCATAAACACAAATCCATCCTCCAAGCATAATATCTTCATAGATTTCCTTCTATTGTGACCCCTCATCATGCATGGTAAAGGCTAGTATTCTGGTCCCCATCCTCAAGCCACTAGACCCTAGATTTCTACTTATTAAGAAGCTCCTCCTAGTTAAGGATCCCCTCTAACTCCTTCTCCACTTCTCTAAGAAGTCATTCATGCAAGGATTGAACCACTTCCTCTACATCAATCTTCTACTGAGAAATGTCCCCATAAAATTCTTTCTTCCAAACCTTCAACCACTTTTAAACATTCTCCATCTTCGCAAAGAAATTGATCGAGGGATTTCCAAGACCCTCCATCATCCAAACCTCCTTAATCATATTAATACAATCTCCATGTTTCAGCCAGACATCCAAGAAAGCAAAAGGAGCACTAAGCCTTTGATGTATGGCACCATCTATGTGAAAATGAACTAGGGAGTGATCCGAGAACCTACCACATGTCAGATGAACCACCTAGAACTCACAATACCTCCCATAAAGCATAAAGACACAATCTACCCATTCCCAAGTTATTGGGGTATGGTCTAGCTTGTCCATCCAGGTGAATGCATTGTCACAATTGGGAATCTCCTTTACATCAGTGTTAAGAACCCATCAATTAAACTTTTCCATATCAATTCTATCCAGTAGATAAAACCCTTTCTTCTCCTACTGACATATGAAAATTTTGAAATCACCAACAATCAAAGACCTATGATCCTCAATCCTACCAGTCAAGTCCTCCTAAGAGGCCCATTACTCTTCCTCCCCCTATTTGTGAATTTAGCATAGATAACATATACAAAAGTCACCACCCCAATGATGTCCACCAACCTGGTGGTCATGTGTTGTAGATGTGATTCAACATAGAATGTTCAATGATGAGCCCACATACAACTTGATCTTTTCCTTTTATCTTCATTATATGCCAACCAATCTAGTTTGACTATGTACACTAGCTCATCAAAACACTCCACATGAAGAAAAGGCTCCATAATTCCCACCACATCAGGTTTAAATATTCTACACAAGCGTCCCAAATTCCTCATGGTACATTGGTTAGAAAAACCTCTGATGTTCCAAAGAAAGAAAGTTGTTCATGATCATAATGAAAAGATTGCCCCACCAACAGCAAACCCCAAAAGGAATTCATCGTCTTATACCTTTCACCTCTCTCTGAAATCACCCAGAATCCCAACTCTTGACCAACCTACTCTCGATGACAAGTGTCACACCTAGTATTCCTTCCCATTATCTTCACTTCCTCCTCTACTACTGAAACAATCCTCATCAATTTCCACATATTTTTGGACAAGATCTATACACTTCTATACTTCTCTCCATTGGTGGACACCTCATGGATCTCCCTTCTATCTTGCTTCTATTGTCATCACCACTATGATCACAATCTCTATCAGGTCTGACATTCAAGGAAGCCCTCACAAAGTCATCTTGTCTCCTTTTAGGAAGAATCCTATTATGGCCCTCCTCCTAAGTGAAAATTAGTCATGCAAATACAAGTACATAAGGTACAATGAGTCATGCAAGTATGTAAGGCACAAGTAATGGTCTTACAAGTACATGGGTCATGCATGTGTATGATATACATATAGGTTATTATGCAGATAGTCCAAGCACTAGAGCATAGTGGTTATCTAAATGTTTATGTAAGACTTAGACTCTTCATTAAGGAGTGGTATTTGGATATCTAAAAGGTCATACCATATGAAGGGAAGGAACACATAAAGGAAGAATAGTCGAATGCTTGTGGGGTAGAGATATGTTGCTAGATAGCCTAACCTCATAATGCTAAATAATAGTAATTCCAAACTAGACTCCTTCTCTAATGATGACTTGAACCACCTTGTCTTGGAGATAATGTTGGATGTCCTAGAGGAAACTGAACCTAAACTACTATATGCATTTTCATATGGTGGTATACAATATATGATATGTAAGTCCTTTCAACCACCTAGTTTTGTATTCATATATATAAATATATAAATATATGTATATATAAAGATATATGGTATGTTTTGGTGTTTTAAACAAAAGATCTCAATATATGCATGCAAGAATTTATTAATGAATGAAATTGGTTAAAAATTATATTATATTTTAGTAGATAGAAAGAACATATGCCATAATGCATGTGAATTTAAGGGTTTTGTTGTTCAAAATGGGTCAATGAGACATGGAATTTCAACAATGCAAGAGACCCTTAGTTTGAAATAAAGCATGAACTCATGGAAAAGATTGTCACACTTTGTATAGAACTATTCAAGGTAGTGCCCTATGTCAATTTTAGTGTCAAGTATGGAAGATATAGTAGTGCTTGAGGCCCAACGGTTTAGGATGAGATCACTCCATAAGAACATATACCCCTAGAGACCCTAAGGCCACATTTGGTACAATGGAAAAGATTAAAAAGTATGTGAGAAGGAAAAGAATAGGAAGGTAGGTGAATGGGGTAGAGTGCTTTTCTCCAATCTTGTATTTGGATACAACTAAGAATTAGCTATCATCTACAGATGCATACAAATATTATTCTTCATGGCCAAACATGAAACATGACAATTTTGTTATTTTGACTAGAATGGAATAATATAGCAAAAATGAAGAAGAACTACTCTTGCTGAATGGTTTGATGATCATGGAGCAGTCATGTTTATGTCAAAAATGAGATTGGGTAGGCTAATCAAAACAAATTAAACTTCTCCCAGAAAATCATTAAAAAGTGAACAAAACATCGAGGCAAAGGTTGACGACGCTTCAGGTGTGGTGTATAGCTCAGCTTTAGGGATTGTGTCTGCAATCAAGTAGAGGAGAGAAAAAAATTGACAAGAAAATAATATGGTGAGGATGTAGATGTTGAGGCTGACAATTTCAAGAGTTTCATGTAGATCGACAGAGCAAAGATTGATAGGGCAAGGGAAAATTCTGACAAAGGCACAAGTTTCTAAGAGAAGTTGCTTCCACAACTTGGAGAGTGGAGGGAAAAGAGTCTTGGGTTGAGGATTCTAGGGAAGACGTCATGGTGTAAGACTTTTTATTAACATTCAACTACCTGGGGGCATGGATCAACATGAAAGTTCCAATGACGTGGGACTCTAGTACCTTCCAAACACAATTCTAAAATGACATTTTCCCAAGCAAACATGGTATTTCACATGGTTACAATACTACAATCCTATCCTATGTATAATTCTACAAACCAAATGGGACCTAAGGGTATGAATGAGGCCACTTATACATGAAGAATATATATGAAGAATACAAAGACTTATATAAAATTGAAATCATAAGGGAGGTTATGTGCAAAATCAACTGACATGAAGAAAGCACATTTCTCCTTGGATTAATGACTTTTGAGAACTCATTAGGGTATGCACGAGGAGTCACTCATTGAGCATGACTCCATCTGAATACGAATTTTATGACATGTGGACTCACTTCTACATGCTAAACAAGGTAGACTTTGCATTTGGACTAGAACCAACTATTTATTTATAGTTGTATGAGAAAGGATACCCACACATAATACACAAAAGTCATGATGAATACCTTAAACTAGATATAGGATATGATTAGATTATATGGAGATATTACCTCACCAACTCATGGGTAATGTTAAAGGGTAAACCTTTCTTGAGCAATGCCTAAGTTAAAACGTGATCACCATTTGATAAAATAATGGAATGTGTTATCATGCTGAAGAAAGTCTAGATTCCAACCTCAATGGATATAAGGTTTACGTTTCAAGATCCTAGATGAAACAATCAAAATATTTGAGCAATATAGTTAATAAAAGCATCAACATAGTCAAATCTAGTCATACATGGTCATCTTCATGCATGTTAGTCATCATTAAAATATAGGTGAGATCTACTTGGATCAAGTTTCATAAGGATTAATAAATTATTGATTTAAATAATAATTTAGCATGGTTCATTAATAGAGAAATATTGGACAAGATTAGATCTCTAAAATAACAACATGAATTTAGGTAAGATTCATGTCAATATTAGGTTACTTGGACACATTAGAGAACAAGAATGTTTCATAAGGCATTTAGGGGTACATGGCATGTAATATTATTAATTTTGAAGTTACATAATCATTTTTTAACTTAAACGGTCAACATTTGAGCAAGGTAGGAGATTCAACATCAAGGTATTCAAATTAAACATCTTTAATGGTTCAGACCACATCATTAAGTCAATGCGGGTACTAGTATGAAAACATTCAAATCTTGGTTTAACATACTTAAAAAAACCACTAGTTTGGATCAAGTGTAAGGATTTGGGGGATAATTAATAATGGGTTTGAGCAATAAAAAAGTGATCTTTAGTATAAAATCCTATTTTTGGTCATTTAAGCAAAATCATACCATTTAAGGGTGCAAGGATGAATAAAATTCATATCTTGCATAAAGTTGTTCAAGTTAATGAACTTAGGATAACATCATGTTTTTGGGAATAAAAGATCAAGATCATGAATTCAATAGCATTAACCATCATATTACACGACTATATTTGAGCAATATATCAGTTTTTGGTGATTTATCAAAGAATTAACTAAAACATGTAGTTTTGAATCATTAGAACCTGATCTGAGGTTGAGAAAGAGAGTTGGAGGATCCTCCTTTTTTTAGGTATTTTTGGGTCCAAATTGATGTGACCTCAACCCATGGCCTATGGTCTAGTGGCATATTGGCCATCCAGTGGATCCCAACCATTGTGTGATGCTTGCGGGGTGCCTATCGGTGATCATGTCACACCTACCATTGTAAGACCCCTAACTTGGCTTAGTGCCTAATCATTCTTGAATATCTTAAATAGGTTCTTAGATGCCTAATTTTACTCTGTCTTATGCTTTGATAATAGATAATTAAGCTATGTTTCAAGTTTGGTCCAGTTTGGACACTACTTGAGCAAGTTATGCAATTTTGTGCACGTTTTGGACTTTTATAAATTTACCCACATCTGGTATTTTTCTTGCAATTTTGTCACGTGATTATTGTTCCTCACATGTTTTTCTATCATGTTGGAATTATTTGTGACATAGGGAGCCTATTTTTCTCCTTGGTTTTGATGCATGACATCTACTTAGGATTTTCCTCTCATAGGTGGGATGCCTTGAGTGCATGAACAATGGGTTTATTATCAGTGGGGCCAACATCTATTTTGGGAGTCAAGTTTTGGTGGGCCACCTAACCCCCCCACTACCGTGGAGCTTCTGGGTTGGATGGGATGGATGCTTTTGACCTTGAACACTTGGTAGGTTTTGCTAGGCACATTGCCTCTTTCTTCACTCTCCCTTTTATCTTTTTATGCCCCTTTCTTTACATGAAATGTATACTTTTACACACTTCCTTCAACCCCTTCATCCCCTCTTGCTTCTAAATCTTGTGTCTCTCTCTTGATTAAGGAAAGGAGCTCAATAAAGGAAGAGATTGGGGAAATATACATGCATATGATCATGGGATTCAAATTTAGTCTTCTTTTAAGATTTCAAAGCTTCCTTAGTTGTTCTTGACCCAAGCAAGTAAGGACTTCTCTGTTAGCTTTGTTTCCTTGCTGATCTTACCCTTACCTTCTCTTCTTCTTGGCCGGATCCTTGGTCTCCATGGTTGAGTTTGTGCTAGAAACATGAAAGACACTCTTCTTCTTGCTCATTTGAACTAGGGTTTCTCATTCTTGGAGATGAAATTAGTTGGATGAATGGAGAAGCTCAAAGATAGGATTTTCTTCCTTCTTCCTCGAGTTTCTTGCTGTTTGGAGCTGCAACTTGGTTCTAGAGGCAATTTATATAACTTTCTCCACATTTATTGCTTACCATTAAACTTTCCATGACTAAATCTTGTTCTAAAACCTAGTAATGAGTAGCAAATTCAAGTCCTTAGCTAAGTTGTGTGTATATATAATGATTTTTGAGTAGATAACTCTATGGCTTCTCTCCTTAATCTTATGCACATTCTCTATGTTGGGAGATAATATTTATACCCTACTTGTCCATGAATTGATCGAGTTGTTGTGGTGGAAATTGATGGTTGTCCTTGACCTAATTGAGCTGATTTCTAGCTCACCTCATTATCTGATGACTAGTCTTTTGTGTAGAACTATGGTGGTGTATTGCTACTATTTTTGTTACCTTATTATATTCCTAAAAACCCATTTTCATAATATTCTTAGCTCTGTCTAGTTGATGGCTCCCATAATCATAATAATCTACGATGTTTGAATGGTTGAAACTAGCTATGATTTATTTGGGGCCTTTAAAATGTTTTTCTACTTGTTGGGTGACCCGATGGGTTGGCCTATAGGAAGGAATGATTTTAGTACTTTAGTTACTATTTTAATGACTTTAGTGAGATCAAGAAATGATTATTATATTTTATTCCACACTGTATGATCAATGATTATTCAAAGCCTCATGAATGATGGTTCTTCCTAGGGTTTTGAGCATATTTTTCCTCTTTGTGTTTTAATCAGATAGTTGGTTTTGATGTTGTATGTTTAGACCATTTTGTGCCAATTAATGGTTTGTATTTATCTTCTATTTTGGACTCTCTTATGTTTTAGAAATGAATGTCATGATACTTTCCCGAGTGGTTCAAGTCGATGGCCTTATTTCTCTCTCAAATGATGGTTTCTCTCTAATGATTTTTCTCTTATTTGCATAACTCAATGATTTGTCTTCTTGTTCCAACATATGAAAGTTACTTAGTTTCTCTTTTGGATTTTCTTTTGTGCTTAAAAACAATGGCTTTGTTTTCTCTTGCAACTGATGGTTTTGATGTTCTCGCAATGGCTGATTCGAAGGTCTCACTAGATTCACAATCAATGGCTATCCTAATTGTTGACTTGCTGATTTATCTAAGTGTTATATTGATGATACTCTTTAGGTTCACAACTGATGGTTAGCCTTAGATGTCATGGACTATTTTCTCTAAGTATTAGATCGATAGTTCACTGAGTTTCTCAATTGAGGTTTGCTTTGCTAAGACAAATGATGGTTTCACTAATATCTAATTTGATGGGCTTCCTTACTCATGAAACTAATGGCGAGTGTAGGGCTCACACCCTATGGTGATACATGGTTTTTCTAAGTCATAACTCGATGATTTTCCTGGATGAATGTCTCAAGGTTTTACATGTCTTGCATCGGATGGTTATGTTGTATGCAACCATGATTCAATGATGGTGATTCATATACATGATGCAATGGTTTTAATTGCCTTGAATCTGATGGTTTGATGTGTGGTCTATGATTCAATAGGTTGTGTTTCTTGCACCTAAGTTTGGGGATTTGATGAGTTAAGATTAGTGGTTTTGATCCCCATGAGTTGGTAGTGTTACCTTTACCCTCAAATGCACATAAACCTAAGATTTGTGTAAAGTCTTGATACACAATGATAAGACAACTTGTGTTGTTAACTATAATCATAGTACAACTAAAAGATGGTGGTAATTGTACCTAGTTCCCTTTCATATTGTTCTAATAAAGGAATTCTCTTCTAAGATTTGTTGGAAATAATAAGAACTAGGGATTACATACAATTGATGTTTTGGAAAGGCTAAATTGGTTAAGTTGTTGAAGCTTAATACTAATTCTAGACCACAAAGATGTTGCTTAGTTTCCTTGTGGATTCTATATAATGATGGAATACTTTCTCTATCCACACTGTTGTAACTCTAATTTTATATTATGTGTAATGTTAATACAAACATTATATGTTACATGTATGTCAAGGTAGTTGAGCCATGATGAAGCACGAAAAGATAATGATGTTCTTGCAAGAGATAATATGATGGTCTTAATGAACTTTGGGCATGATTGAACCCTAATGGAGATGTGTTTCTCTCCATGATGTGATAAGGGTTGGTACCCTGGGATAATGTGATAAGGATTTATATCCTATGTTGGTGTGATGACGAGTAAAGTTATGAATGTCAATGAAATAGTATCACATGGTGTTGTAATAAGGAATATGTCTTATACATTTTATATTTACTGGAGTTGTGATATATCGAATGTTTTCTAGAAATGAATTAGGATTTATACGTCCACTTGTTTGATTCAGCCTTAATTCACTCAATCCACTTGACTAATCAAAGTGAAACCTTAATCATGAAGTGCCTTGTGCTGTATATCCATTCTAGTGTCAGGACTTGCTGGATGGTGAAATGAACATTCCTTTAATGGAAGCTCAGAGTCTTATACTATTGAGCATATGGATGTTCACATGGATGGATGTGGTCATACCCTGTCAAGAGAATAGTCAATGTCATATCTCAGATGATGTGATTTAATATATATGATATGTTTTGAGGATGGTTGCAGTCATACCTCGATATGAGTATAGCTATGGCCGTAACTCATTTTTCACTAGTGTCATGACTTATATACCAAGGGAAGACTAAGCTGTTTTTCTTCTTGACCTTTGGTGTCAATATGGTGAACCCGTACTGACTGGGGTGGTTGAGATCTGAGGATTCTGGTACTCCTAGATATTGTATGAAACTTATTTCGACTTAGTAGTGGTCAGTTGGAGTTTGAGTGGTATACCTCACTCTCCCAAGGGCTTAATAAAAGTCATAATCCAATTGTGTAGTGTATATGCTAGGGATATACACAACTTTTCACATTGGATGATAACCTATGTTTGCCCTTTTCACATATAGATGATGTATAATACAATAAGAGAAGTAGCCATGCCTATGTAGTTAGGTATATTGATATTGTTGGTTATATATATGATGCTAGTTACCTCATGCTATTAATAATGCTTATATTGCTAATCCTGCTCATGTTGATAGTTATTCTTAGGTTGTTAGCTCTACTCATGATGAAGATATGCTTATCATTTTGTACATATTACATTATTAACATATGTTATGCTATTAGAGATACCTATGATGTAGACATTCTATATTGTTAGACAAGTTCCTACTATTCAAATATGCTCATGTTGTTATCGATAAATATGATGTTAATTTGGCTCATGATGATGGTTATGCTCATTGATTGAGAATAATGCTAGCTTCTAATACTTTGATTAGAATTTCTCCTAATAAAGCCTTATAAATGATAATATTGTTTTCTTGCTTTATTTGTCTATCTGTTTAAATCTACTTAATGTACTTAACCTATTTAATAACATAACCTATTCTAATCAATAAGCATTGTTGTGAGTTATATCTCTTGGTAGGACATGGGTCTCACCCGTGGGTCACCACTATCTTTTTAGGTGATCACCAGTAGCAGTAGTGGACCCGTGGTAGAGAGGAGGAGATAATGTGATGGACCATATATGGATAGTTGTTTAGATGTCTAGTATGTCTTAGAGTCATCCTTGTACTCTCAGATCTAGGCCAGAATGTTTTGAATATAGTGCTTTATCAACTCAAGCTTTATTAGTATTCTAATGTTGTACATATGGATGCTATCTATTGTGTATATGTTGTGGCTGAGGACACAACCTTTTTCAGAGATTTTTGGTACTATTTATGAAATAATCTGAGATTTTGGGATTTTATGCTAATGTTGTTAAGAGATATTGTGAAAATTTAATCAGTTTTAATTAACCCTTTATTTGGTGATGTGTTTTATTAGCAATTGATCATGTTTAGGTTTTGAGTAATCTCGCTTTGTGTGATGGGTTGTCACGTTTGATGGTATCAAGGCTATAGGTACGCTGAGTCTATAGGGACACTAGGACTTAGGATTAGGATGATAACTAAATAATGAAAATGACATGAATATAATGCATACTTCCTAAATTTACTACTTGGATGCCCTGGCCAAGTATTCATATACTAAAGGAAAGGTAAGTGTGAAACTCTTTGATTGTTATCTATCTGATTACCTTAATCAAGTAGTTAGTTGGAAATAATTTAAAGAGAATAATAATAAAAAAATCATGGTGAACATATCTCAATTATACCATGAAGAAAGGGGAAATCATATCATAACTCATTAAAGACTATAAAGTTTGAGGATTAAATAAAGGTATATGACTCCAAGAAGCTTAAAATCAAATGAAAGAAGCTAAGAAGGAGTTTCTAAAACTATGATTCTAGAAAATAATAGAGTAAAATAAAGATGAATCTGCGTTAATCTAATAATCTAAGGTGTAAAATTCATATCAGATTACCAGAACTCCAATGGTAATCATGATATGAGATAATAAAAGTGGATAAATATGGATGAACAAAGAGGAACCTAAGTTAATCTTAGATTGACCCATACGTGCAAGAAGATTCTAATGTAAAATTATCATGATATATAAAAGAAATTAAAAGGAATGGCCCCTTTTCAATGTAAAGAATGAGGAATGTGATGAACTAACCCCTAAAAGAGAGAATGAGAAACATGATAAATGAGAAGATATAAATGAGTATGATAACTGACTAACATGAAAGAGTAATGAGGTGTGCTAATCATGATAATTCCTATGCATCTGGAAAGGAATCCAATTCAAAAATTGAATAAAACATAAAAATTGTAACTTGTTTGCTAATGGTAGGATTGATGACCCCTTTGTTAGAAACAATTGGGATGGATCACTATGTTGTGAGAGGTATGTTGTTCCCCTCATGCTATTCCTTTATCGAGATGTTGTATTCAAGTGAATCTTATGCCACTTGGTGTGTGAGGATTTGATGTAATCCTAGGGATAGATATCTTGGTGTAACATGTGGATCTTTTGGAATATAGTTCTAGGATCATGATGATTGGGATAGGGACACCTATTTAGTTTTCCAAGAAGTTAGGAAGATCCTTCCAACATTTTGGGTGCCGACCATGATGGTAAAGAAGCTGATATGACAAGGATGCAAGGTTTTCTTGACACATGTAGTGAATACTAAGGTTATGAGTTCTAGAATCCAAGGTGTATCAGTGGTACGTGAGTTGGAGACATTCAGACGAGTTCTTGATGTTTCATTCCCTTAGAGAGAGAGATTTAGATCTTGAGGTGCTTCAGTGACTTTTAGAGAAGAAGAAGAATGATTCTATAATAACATAGCTAACGACAGTGGGACAAAGTGTATAGACAGGTGACATCATGACGTGTGATATCATATTAGAGTGGCACAACGGAAGTGTGGTGGGCCCATATCCCATAGGTTGAGGAGGAAGGTCATAGCTTTAGTGGATATGTTGTGACTACACCATGAGATGGAACATCCTTGGGGTAGTTAGAAGATGAGATGTATGGGAGGTAACCATCCTTGTTTGCTTCAAATTTCAAGGGCAAAATCCCTATTAGGGGTTTATGGTTGTAAGACCTCTGACTTGGATTAATGCCTAATCATGCTTGATTATCTTAAATAGGTTCTTAGATGCCTAATTTTACTTTTTCATATGCTTTGATATCAAATAATTAAGCCATGTTTCAAGTTTGGTCCAGTTTGGACACTGTTTCAGCAATTATGCAATTTTATGCACATTTTGGACTTTTATGCAATTTACCCACATCTGATATTTTCTTGCAATGTCACTTGATTTTTGTACCTCACATGTTTTTATATCATTCTGGAATTAGTTGTGAGATGAGGTGCCTATTTTGCACCTTGGTTTGGTGCATGACATCTACTTAGGATTTTCCTCTCTTAGATGGGCTGCCTTGAGTGCATGAACAATGGGTTTATTGTGTGGGGACAAAAACTATTTTGGGAGCCAAGTTTAGGTGGGCCACCTGATCCCCTCCCACCTCCCACTACTATTATGGAGTTTTTGGGTTGCATGGGATGGATACTCTTGACCTTGAACACTTGGCATGTTTTGCTATACACCTTGCCTTTTTCTTCTCTCTTCCTTTTATCTTTTTCATGCCCCTTGCTTTACATGCAATGGATCATTTTATAAACTTCATTCACCCCCTTCATCCCCTCTTTCTTCTGTAGCTCGTCTCTTTCTCTTGATGAAGGAAAGGAGCTCAAGAAAGGAAGAGCTTGAAGCAATCTTCTTGTATATGATCATGGGATTCAGATTTAGTCTTCTTTCAAGATTTCAAAGCTTCCTTAGTTGTTCTTGACCAAAGAAAGCAGTCTCTTCTCTCTTAGTTTTGTTTCCTTGCTGATATTACTCCGCCTTCCCTTATTCTTGGATGGATATATGGTCCCCATGGTTGAGTTTGTGCTACAAACATGAAAGACACTCTTCTTCTTGCTCCTTTGATCTAGGGTTTCTCATTCTTGGAGATGGAACTAGTTTGGAAAAATGGAGAAGCTCAAATCTAGGATTTTCTTCCTTCTTCCTTGAGTTTCTTTCTGTTTGGAGCTGCAACTTTTTAGTATATGTACGTTATATAACTTGCTCCACGTTTATTGTTTACCATTCAACTTGCCATGACTAAATCTTGCTCTAAAACTCAGTAATGAGTAGCAAATTCGAATCCTTAGCTAAGTTGTGTGTATATATGATGATTTTTTGGTATATAACTCCATGTTTTCTCTCCTTAATCTTGTTCACATTCTCTATGTTGGGAGGTGAGCTTTATACCTTGCTTGTCCACGAGTTGATGGAGTTGCTGTGGTGGAAATTGATGGTTCTTCTTGACCCAATTGAGCTGATTTCTACCTCGCCTCATGATCTGATGACTAGTCTTTTATACAGAACTATGGTGGTGTATTTCTACTATTTTGATGACCTTATTAGATTCCCAAGAACCATGTTCATAATATGCTTATCTCTGGTTGGTTTATGGCTTCCATAATGATAATAAGCTATGTTGTTTGAATGGTTGAAACTAGCTATCATTTATTTGGGGCCTTGAAAATGTTTTTCTACTTGTTGGGTGACCCGATGGGTTGGCCTATAGGAAGGAACAATTTTTGTACTTTGGTTACTTTTTTAATTACTTTAATGAGATCAAAAAATTATTATTACATTGTCTTCAACACTGTATGATCAATTACAACCTTAAGCCCCTTGAATGATGGTTTTTCCTAGGGTTTTGAGCAGATTTTTCTCTCTTTGTGTTTCAGTACGATAGTTGGTCTTGATGTCGTATGGTTTGACTATTTTGTGCCAATTAATAGTTTGGATTTATCTTATTTTTTGGACTCTATTATGTTTGAGAAATGAATGACATGATTCTATCCTGAGTGGTTCAAGTCGATGGTTTTATTTCTCTCTCAAACGATGGTTTCTCTCTAATGATTTGAGCTAATTTTTCTCTTGTTTACATAACTTGATGATTGGGATCCTTGAGCCAACCTATGAAGGTTACTTAGTTTCTATTTTGGATATTATTTTGTGCTTAAAAACAATAGTTTTGTTTTCTCTCACAACTGATGGTTTTGATGCTCTCGTAATGGCTGATTTGATGGTCTCACTAGATTCATAATCAATGGCTATCCTAATTGTGTTCTTGCTGATTTCTCCAAGTGTTAGATCAATGATACTGTTTAGGTTCAAAACTGATGGTTATCCTAAGAGGTCATGTACTATTTTCTCTAAGTATTAGATCAATGGTTCACTTAGGTACTCAATCGAGGTTTTGTTTTGCTAAGACAAACTATGGTTTCACTGATATCTAATTTGATGGGTTTCCTTGCTCATGAAACTGATGTTTAGTTTAGGGTTCACACCCAATGGTGCTACATGGTTTTTGTAAGTCATAACTTTATGGTTTTTGCCGATGAATGTCTCAAGGTTGTACGTGTATTGCATCTGATGGTTATGTTTTATGAAATCGTGATTCAATGATGGTGATTCATGTATATGATGAAATGGTTTTAATTGCCTTGAATCCGACAGTTTGATTTGTGGTCTATGGTTCAATAGGTTGTGTTTATTGCACCTGATGTTGGATATTTGATATCTTGGGATTAATGGTTTTGACCCCCATCAGTTGGTAGTCTTACCTTTTCCCTCAAATGAACATAAACCTAAGAGTTTTGTAAAGTGTTGATTCACAATTTTAATCCAATTTGTGTGGTTACCTCTAATCATAGTACAACTAAAAGATGGTCATAAATCATACCTAGTTCCCTTGCATATTGTTATAATAAAGGAATGCCCTTACTTCTAACATTTGTTGGAAATAATAAGAACTAGGCATTACATACAATTGCAGTTTTGGAAACCCTAAATTGGTTAAGTTGTTGAACCTTAATCCTAATTCAAGAACACAAAGATGTTGCTTAGTTTCCTTGTGAATTCAATATAATGATGGATTAATTTTTTTCTCCACACCGTTGTAAATCTAATTTGTTGTTATGTGTAATGTTAAGCCAAACATTATATGTTACATGTATGTGATGGTTGTTGAGCCTTGACGAGGCATGGAAAGATAATGATGTTCTTGTAGGAGATAATATGATGGTCTTAATGGCCTTTGGGCATGATTGAACCCTAATGGATGTGTGATTCCCTCCATGATGTGATAAGATTTGGTACCCTGGGATAATGTGATAAGGATTTATATCATGTGTTGGTGTGATGACAAGTATAGTCATGAATGGCAATGAAATAGTGTCATGTAGTGTTGTAATAAGGAATATGTCTTATACATTTTATATTTACTAGAGGTTTTATATATCAAATGCTCGTTAGAAATGAATTATCATCTGTATGCCCACTTGTTTGATTCATCCTTAATTCACTCAATCCACTTAACTAATCAAAGTGAAACCTTAATCATGTAGTGCCATGTAATGTAGATCCATTCCAGTGTCAGGAGTAGTTGGATGGTTAAACAAGCATTCCTTTAATGGAAGCTTAGAGTCATATACTATTGAGTATATACATGTTCACAAGGATGGATGTGATCATACCCTAGCAGGAGAACAATCGAGGTCTTATTTCAAATGATGTGATTCAATATATATGATATATTTTAAGGATGGCTAAAGTTATACCTCGGTAGGAGTGTGGCTGTGGTCGTAACTCAATTTTCACAAGTTTCATGACCTATATACCAAGGGCAGACTAGGCTATTTTGCAGCTTGACGTTATGTGTCATTGTAATGAACCCCTACTGACCGAGGGTGAATGAGATCTTAGGATGTCAGTACTCCTAGATCTTGTACGGAACGGATTTCTACTTAGAAGTGATGAGTGGGAGTTTGAGTGGTATACCTCACTGTCCCAAGGGTTTAAGAAAAGACGTAATTCAACCATGTAGTATATATGTTAGGGTTATACACAACACTTCTGTTACGACCCCACCTCCGGATAACCCCCAGTTAAGGGAGACCGAGAGGTCGAAGCCGTACCCATGACTTCCGGATCAAAGGTTCGGCAATTAACCAAGAATAATTATCAAATTTTAACATACTAAACTGAAAAGCTGTAAGAAAATAAACTTTGCATACCTTTTTAAAATTTTGTATTTCTAACTTCTATCCACTTAATGATTCCACTCTAACTAACCATCCTTGTATTTTTCTTCATGTATTTCACGATGTGACGATTTACTGTTTGTCCTTTTAGCTTGTACCTAAAATGCCGACAAACAAAACATCGGTCAGCCGAAGCTGGTATGTGGGGGGGACAATAATCTTGCAACTATGATAACCATGTAATCATTCAATTAATCATTAATCAATCAAGATTACGTTTTAAATATAACATCCGCGATCCACGAGTACCCTATCCTCTGTACTATCCCTGCAGTGGACCTAGATCCTACCTTCCTTATGGCAGATCCCCATTAAACCCCTCATGGTCCCACCTATAGGTGAACCAGTTTCTAGGGTTGAGTCACATGGCACTACTCGTAGGTAGCCCACTCCTTAACTCATGGCAGGCTAACGAGTCGCATGGCACTACACGTAGGTAGCCCAATTTCTGACTCTCGGTAACCTAGACCTTGCTCTAGGATTACCCCTTTTTAGCCTTTTCAAAGTGACAGAGGTGGACCCGGATCTAGCCAGTTATATACACTCATTTATAGTGATAATCATAGTCACTTTATAGTTGCATAAAATAAATAAACATCCAACAGTTTAGTTGCATTCAATGCGATTAAACATCCGGGAATCCATCAGAAAACTAACTCGGGTAGTCATAAGCGTAACCACATACCTCGTTTGACGAGTCGTGCAGATTATTCAACATTTACTTCATGTGTATACAATCAAGTCAATCAACAGATCCAAGCAAGTAATTCAATCATCACATAGTTCCTGAAATAAATATGTACTCTATTTATTACACACTTTATCAAGAATCTACTTTATTGACTTGGATTCACTTTCTAGGGTTTTGTGTCTATCTTAGGGTTTCATTATGCAATTAGGGTTTCCCTTTTTATTTCACCGCATTAAACCCTAATTTTATGTGATTATTCAAAAACCCTAGTTATCTTATCTATTCTTCAATACTAAGGTTATCTCAACAACATATAACCCTATTTCCATATTTAAAAGCACATTAATCATCAATTAATTTCATTAAACTTCTTTTACATTAAAGATACTATTTTTATCCCTTTTAATTCATGACAAGATCAGTATGTGCATCTATCATTAATTCAAAGCTCATTAGGGTCTAATTAACATATGAACTCATTCTTCCATCAATTCCATATTTTATTCATGAAAAGACCCTAATTACTACTTTTAGGGTATTTATCCAGAATTAAGGACTTTCATATACCAAAAACTTAGAACTATCATTTAACAGTCATATTTTCACATTTTTCGATCTAAATATGATCTTATCTTCTTTTACCCTAAATTAGGGTTTCTAAATTATTTAATCATTCTCATATGAGGTATAACCCTAAATTATGCAATTCTACCTTTAGATCAGGTTCGAATCTAGCATTATCATTCAACAGGTTATTACTACTTCAATTAACCCATTAAACATCTTAGATTCAACCTTTAATTATAAATAGGGTTTTTAACTCAACTTTAATGCACTTTTCATCATCTTACAGTACTTTTACAATTAGAAACGGAATCAATATTTGATAATATTTTTAATGGATTCCTCTCGTTCTGAGGATTAATTTTCATATAAGATTTGTCTAAATCCGAGTTACAGTTTGCTAGATATGAATTTTGTAAGAAAAGCACTTACCCGGCCAATAAGGAAGTGCCACGTAGGCGCCTTCCATGCAAAGCCCACGCGTTTTTGGAATATAACGAATTGTCGTTCTTGCCCTGGCTTAAGTTGGTCGTTGCTTTGTACCCCGAAGGGCAAAACCGTCAAACGCGCCCGTGCCCTTCTTCTTCCTCACGATCCGGCTGCTGTTTGCACCGCAGCAACCCTAGCTGTGGTTGCGGCCTTCTCCTTCCTCTCCTAGACCTCGTCGGTCTCCGGAAAAGGGCCCCGGACCTCCGTCGGACCCCCCTAGCACCTGGGGCTCCGCTCGATGTCAGCCAAAAGGGCTGTCTTCACACCCCACAGGCCGGCGACTTGCGGCTGCCCTGCAGGTCGAGCGACTGCTGCTGCACTTCGTCCAGGGCCTGGGGACGACGGCTCACTTTCACTTCAGCAATATGGGGTCTGAAGATACCATCACGAACCCTCCCTGGATCCTTGTGTGCTTTGATTGTACTATTCTTTCTTGATTAGGGTTTAGAACGTAAGGAAGAATGAAGAAGATAATGAAGAGGGTGGGAGACGTGAGATCTCTCTGGATTCACCCCCAAGTCTCACCCCTTTTATATCTGAAGCCAACGAAGCCCTGTGAGGACTTTCCATTAGGAAAAGAAGTCCTTCTTCTAATAGAACTCTTTTTCCTTCAAAGAGAAGCGATTCTTCTTTCTCTCTCTCTCTCCTATTGCTTGGATATTAGGAATTCGAAAATCCCTCTCATTATTGTCTTTATTCATAGCTTTCAATCTACTAGCCACAAAATTTCTATTTCCTTTAATAGATATTACTTTCTTTTTAACAATACTCCATAATCCCTTAATAATGCATTATATTATCCTCTTATTTTGCCTTTTTAGTATTTCCTCTTTCTTTCCTCTTTATTGGGACTCCTTGGATCCCAAGGCACTCTATTATTTCGAAATTCATTTTATTGGAATACTCATTATCTTTCTTAATGCACCTATATGCATTCTATTGCATTATCATGTTTATTTCTCATTTAAATATTCCTTTTTGAGGATTTCTTTTTATTTCTCTTTTATTTTCCTCATTAGCATTCCTTTTAATATTAGAAACCTCATGGATACGAAATTTCACCAAGAAATCTCATTTATGTCTCTTTTCATTCATTTTCCACATTATATCATTATTTCCCAATTTCTTTCTTCATAAAGAAATACTTAATTAATCTTTTCTTTTTCTATTGCTTTCTTTTTGCAACCTTGGACTCCTTGGTACCCAAGGAACCCAAGAGGCACGAAATCCTCTTTGGATTTGCCTTCTAGCGGTTTCCACATATTTCTTTTCTTAAAATTCAATTATCTATTTACTAATTGAATTTCCTTTGTTATTTTCTTTTTATTGGGCCCAATAGCCAATAAAGCCCACAAATCATACAACAAGGCTATTTTAACGAAATCCAATTATTCTCAACCAAATATATGATTATTTTTTTCAAACATCTTTAATATGAGAAATTATATTTCCCATCACTTGAACCCAAAAATTGGGGTTGTAACATCCTTCCCCTCTTATAGGAATTTTGTCCTCAAAATTCAAACAAGAAAACAAACAATTCAGGATATAACTTTTCCATGTCCATCATTGGCCCCTATGTGGCTTTGCCTTACCCATGGCATTTCCAAAGAACCTTTATTATCACATATTTTTTTCTCTGAGTCCTTTCATCCTGGCGTCTATAAACTACACAGGTGACTCAGGCCATTTCAGCCTCCCTTGGGGCTCACTAGGTTCATTGCTTAGCACATGGCCAGGGTACCTCACATAGTGCTCTAAATCGGACACATGGAACTCATCACACATTACTTTATCCTGAGGGGTAGGGTCAAACCTAACCTTCTCCACCCATCCATCTCTAATGGACTCATGTATCGGGTACTCATCTCTCTTAGTTATAACTTAGAGGGGTCGGATTTTCATGTCATATTTTCTCCCACAGTGTACTGTATGTCAGTCTACTTTGCATCTGTTCACGACTCTCGTCATCTCTAGGCTCCTTTCAGCCCTTGCTCAATCAAAGTGACTTCATCTACACGTATTGGGGCCCCTTTTTCTAACCATCATGTGGTACTTTTCTAACCATCATGTGGTCCTTTCACCAACATCACCTTACTGAAGTGGTGACCGACACAACCTCCCTTATAGAGCTTCATATAAAACCTGATACTAGCTATGGTGGTTATTGTCACATCTTTCATAGGACAAGAACTATCTCTGGATATCACCCTGAACGAGCTCACATGCCCTCATCAGACCCTTTAGTCTGGATCATACTAACCATAGTTAGGGGTGATAACCTATACTAACATTGAGTTCTTCATGAACCTACTTCCACCTTTTGGAAGGGAACCTTTAGTTCCAACTCAAGAACCTTTGAACTTGCTTTATAGTGTAGTTGAACCATCTCTCTCACGAGTAGTTCCACTAGATCTGTCCCTTGACAGAACTCTTTCTTTCTTATATTATATAGGTAAGGCGACCTACCATAACCCACATTGTATCTCGACCTTCCTCGATACAGGGAAGACTTATCACAACTTCCATAGCGTTGAGCTCTCATTCCCTCTCAGGGATTCTTTTGTCCTCCATATCGATACACTGGGTTACTAGGGTTCGTCCTTTACCTCTTGGCTTGCATGGCCACATGCAACCTCATCTTAAACATCCAAAGTGCTATTACCATTTTCCACGGTGTATGATGATCTTCATCCATGATTTCATATATGTCATGATTCTTTCAAGATCAAATCCTCTGAAACCCTACACCACTCTAGTCGGGGGTTCGTCACCTTCTCTTTCAAAGAAGTTCATCTGAGGTTCCACCACCATCCTTTCATTACCTCAAGGACTAGACTGGAAACCCTTAACTTTTCAACGCATCTGGTTACATCTGAGTGTTATCCAAACACCTCTCCTTTTCAATCTTAGGGTTAGCCAAACAACTTCTTCTAGCTTCTAATCAAACAAGCCAGATGTATCTCAACCAGAACACCCATTACCACTTCACATCCTTAGGTATTAGGTAACATTACACTTTCATGCATTTTGCTCATTATGTCACCTCAAACTATATGTTTATCTTCACAAGAACACTCTCTGATTCCATCATCATGGTGATCAAACTCAACCTGGTATAACTTGTAAGTTCCACATAGCTCATGATAAAAACATCCTCATAAGGGAACTACCTCATTCCTCTTAGTGTTTACAAACCATCGATGTATCATTCATTCACTTTACCATGGTAAGATAATTTCTCTATCCCCATTTCTCGTGGCAACGCTCCAACCTACATCATCCTTTATCCTTGGTGTATGACATGCATAATGTCCTATCTCTCACCCCCATAACAAGAGGAAATAAGCATTTGGCTGCAGTCCAAATACAGAGTTCTTCCTGTTCCAAGAGTAGAGATGGTACATCCCACCTTGCCAGTACACCTTTAAATCTAAGTCGCAACGTGCCACATATGTCTCTACATCACAGACATCATGATAACAAACAAGCCTTGAACCTACCGAGGTTTATATCCTTAGTCAACTCCTCTAGGTCCATAAGGTACCGACTCTTTTAGGGTCATCCCTCTTCCCTCATGCATCAAGGGAGTGCCCTACTCATCTGCCCTTTGGGTCCCATCGGTTCATGAAGGTGATCAATCTCCTAACCCATGGCCCTAAGACAATGATAGCCGTTACCTCCTGACCCTATGGTCATGTGCAACTGGGGAATTAGGCAACTCCTACTTTCATCAGTCTTATCCCTACCTGACCCTAGGATAGACTTTAGGATTCTCCATTACAGTACATGTTCACTTAGAACCTTACCCAAGTCTTCATCATCTCTCTTTCTGCAATCATGGGCTGACCTTCATCCTTTCATTGAGATCATGGCAACATGCCCACCTTGGTGAAGCCCTATACCGGTTACCTCCATGGTAACACATCTGCATGCACTTAGAGATGGATATCTATGGGCCTACGGGTTCATACTCATACCATGTACTTTTCACTTAGTTTCTCAAGATCCTAAGAAACATCTTTAGGTTACCTTAAACTAACCAAAACTGATATACACTCTACTAAAGGTGTCTCTCTCCCAGGATGGGAGGAAAACTATCTCTAAGGTCACAAAAGCTCTTAGGTCTAGGGTTTACATACACACGAGCCTACTCAACCCTAGCAAGCCATTAAGGCGCAAGCAGTTCACTTATTGAACCATACTAGGTCATACTTGTCCTCTTTCCTCGATGTTGGATCAAGATAAAACTTTCCCCTTTATCATCAACCTACCTATGAGGGGTTCATTACACATACCTTAAACTTAAGGGACTTCCCTTTTCCTTTATTCATGAGGCGTACCATGCTCAAAACTATAGAAACTTAATTCTTATCATGAGCATTAGGTATACCACTTCCCCTCTTAGGCCTAGGAACCCTAGGTTCACTTTTTGGTGTCCAACTTCACGCTCTATCCATGGATCAAACTGGAAAAAGGCATCTCGTGCACGTCCTATCATCCTTCTTCTCGATCAACACTTAGGGTTGGGTCCTCCTTAAGGACAACTAACAAAGTACAAGGCCTCATAGCCTGCTACCACCTTTTCTAGGTCTAAGGAACTCTTCTTCCTACCGTAGCCACATAGGCACCAGATGCTTCATCTTCTATCTCTAGGGTTTGGTCCCTCTAAAGGCAACCAAGATATCATCAACCTTCAGGGATCGATCATGAGGCAACCATTATCATCCATTGTTCATGGTCTTAGGCTTCCAACCTTTTTGCGGGGTTTCCTGCTCTCTCTAGAGCTAACCCTACATCCATCCTCACCATTAGAGGTCCTCTCTTCATGAAGGTTCATCCTCAGAGGCATTCTCTACATGGGTGAATCCTAGGTTCGAACTTATGGTTGCTCAAGATCATCCATAACCCTTTATGCTCTATCATGACTCCTTATCCATGGTTTCATCATGTCGTCAGCACTATGACGTGCCCTAGGTGCCATCTATACTCTTCTTGCACACGCCCATAGGGTTTCTAAGGTCCTTCACCAAACTCATCATCTAAGGAGCTATCATTTACCCTAACGCACACGACCCTTCCCAGGGTTGGGTTGCCAAAGGTGTTAGATCACCCATGGATCATATGGCATCCCAAAGGCATGTCCTTTCAAACACTTGGTCCAACTCATCTCTCTCTAACCATCACTTAGGGTTAGGGTTAGCATCATCCTCATAGGATGTGCCAGGTCTCTTACTTGCAATGGAGATCTCTATCTCCAAGACTAACATATCCTCCTGACAAGGAGGTCTACTCTCAGGTCATACGACCTAAGCATGTATCTATTCTTTAATTTGCGCTTAATCTATTAAGCTTATGTCCATGACATCTTATTTACATGCTTTTCATTAATTTGATGGAGGATTCCTTAAACCTTATTAACCTTACCCATACTTCAAGAGGGTGAGGAGAAGAAAGAAAACCCTAATCCTTTATATCCTTATCAGAATTTTGTGATGAGAAGGGATGAATAAGATGAGAAGTCCTAAAGGTATCTTATTTTGATTCATACCCTAAGACTTTGGCCAGGCGGTCACACAGGTCTGGGAGTCCTTGTATTCCGACTAGCTGTGCGGAAGAAAATCTTGCCAGCCCCCGGTCATGATCCCTTTCTAGACACCTCCGTCTTTCGGATACTCCTCTAATAACTCCGTTGGGTTCTATGGAGTTTGTAAAATTTAATAATTATTAATGGTTAACTAAGGAACCTACGCTCTGATACCAAATGTTACGACCCCACCTCCCGATAACCCCCAGTTAAGGGAGACCGAGAGGTCGAAGCCGTACCCATGACTTCCGGATCAAAGGTTCGGCAATTAACCAAGAATAATTATCAAATTTTAACATACTAAACTGAAAAGCTGTAAGAAAATAAACTTTGCATACCTTTTTAAAATTTTGGATTTCTAACTTCTATCCACTTAATGATTCCACTCTAACTAATCCTCCTTGTATTTTTCTTCATGTATTTCACGATGTGACGATTTACTGTTTGTCCTTTTAGCTTGTACCTAAAACGCCGACAAACAAAACATCGGTCAGCCGAAGCTGGTATGTGGGGGGAACAATAATCTTGCAACTATGATAACCATGTAATCATTCAATTAATCATTAATCAATCAAGATTACATTTTAAATATAACATCCGCGATCCACGAGTACCCTATCCTCTGTACTATCCCTGCAGTGGACCTGGATCCTACCTTCCTTATGGCAGATCCCCATTAAACCCCTCATGGTCCCACCTATAGGTGAACCAGTTTCTAGGGTTGAGTCACATGGCACTACTCGTAGGTAGCCCACTCCATAACTCATGGCAGGCTAACGAGTCGCATGGCACTACACGTAGGTAGCCCAATTTCTGACTCTCGGTAACCTAGACCTTGCTCTAGGATTACCCCTTTTTAGCCTTTTCAAAGTGACAGAGGTGGACCCGGATCTAGCCAGTTATATACACTCATTTATAGTGATAATCATAGTCACTTTATAGTTGCATAAAATAAATAAACATCCAACAGTTTAGTTGCATTCAATGTGATTAAACATCCGGGAATCCATCGGAAAACTAACTCGGGTAGTCATAAGCGTAACCACATACCTCGTTTGACGAGTCGTGTAGATTATTCAACATTTACTTCATGTGTATACAATCAAGTCAATCAACAGATCCAAGCAAGTAATTCAATCATCACATAGTTCCTGAAATAAATATGTACTCTATTTATTACACACTTTATCAAGAATCTACTTTATTGACTTGGATTCACTTTCTAGGGTTTTGTGTCTATCTTAGGGTTTCATTATGCAATTAGGGTTTCCCTTTTTCTTTCACCGCATTAAACCCTAATTTTATGCGATTATTCAAAAACCCTAGTTATCTTATCTATTCTTCAATACTAAGGTTATCTCAACAACATATAACCCTATTTCCATATTTAAAAGCACATTAATCATCAATTAATTTCATTAAACTTCTTTTACATTAAAGATACTATTTTTATCCCTTTTAATTCATGACAAGATCATTATGTGCATCTATCATTAATTCAAAGCTCATTAGGGTCTAATTAACATATGAACTCATTCTTCCATCAATTCCATATTTTATTCATGAAAAGACCCTAATTACTACTTTTAGGGTATTTATCCAGAATTAAGGACTTTCATATACCAAAAACTTAGAACTATCATTTAACAGTCATATTTTCACATTTTTCGATCTAAATATGATCTTATCTTCTTTTACCCTAAATTAGGGTTTCTAAATTATTTCATCATTCTCATATGAGGTATAACCCTAAATCATACAATTCTACCTTTAGATCAGGTTCGAATCTAGCATTATCATTCAACAGGTTATTACTACTTCAATTAACCCATTAAACATCTTAGATTCAACCTTTAATTATAAATAGGGTTTTTAACTCAACTTTAATGCACTTTTCATCATCTTACAGTACTTTTACAATTAGAAACGGAATCAATATTTGATAATATTTTTAATGGATTCCTCTCGTTCTGAGGATTAATTTTCATATAAGATTCGTCTAAATCCGAGTTACAGTTTGCTAGATATGAAATTTGCAAGAAAAGCACTTACTTGGCCAATAAGGAAGTGCCACGTAGGCGCCTTCCATGCAAAGCCCACGCGTTTTTGGAATATAACGAATTGTCATTCTTGCCCTGGCTTAAGTTGGTCGTTGATTTGTACCCCGAAGGGCAAAACCGTCAAATGCGCCCGTGCCCTTCTTCTTCCTCACGATCCAGCTGCTGTTTGCACCGCAGCAACCCTAGCTGCGGCTGTGGCCTTCTCCTTCCTCTCCTAGACCTCGTCGGTCTCCAGAAAAGGGCCCCGGACCTCCGCCGGACCCCCCTCGCACCTGGGGCTCCGCTCGATGTCAGCCAATAGGGCTGTCTTCACACCCCACAGGCCGGCGACTTGCGGCTGCCCTGCAGGTTGAGTGACTGCTGTTGCACTTTGTCCAGGGCCTGGGGACGAAGGCTCACTTTCACTTCAGCAATATGGGGTCTGAAGATACCATCATGAACCCTCCCTGGATCCTTGTGTGCTTTGATTGTACTATTCTTTCTTGATTAGGGTTTAGAACGTAAGGAAGAATGAAGAAGATAATGAAGAGGGTGGGAGACGTGAGATCTCTCTGGATTCACCCCCAAGTCTCACCCCTTTTATATCTGAAGCCAACAAAGCCCTGTGAGGACTTTCCATTAGGAAAAGAAGTCCTTCTTCTAATAGAACTCTTTTTCCTTCAAAGAGAAGCGATTATTCTTTCTCTCTCTCTCCTATTGCTTGGATATTAGGAATTCGAAAATCCCTCTCATTATTGTCTTTATTCATAGCTTTCAATCCGCTAGCCACAAAATTTCTATTTCCTTTAATAGATATTACTTTCTTTTTAACAATACTCCATAATCCCTTAATAATGCATTATATTATCCTCTTATTTTGCCTTTTTAGTATTTCCTCTTTCTTTCCTCTTTATTGGGACTCCTTGGATCCCAAGGCACTCTATTATTTCGAAATTCATTTTATTGGAATACTCATTATCTTTCTTAATGCACCTATATGCATTCTATTGCATTATCATGTTTATTTCTCATTTAAATATTCCTTTTTGAGGATTTCTTTTTATTTCTCTTTTATTTTCCTCATTAGCATTCCTTTTAATATTAGAAACCTCATGGATACGAAATTTCACCAAGAAATCTCATTTATGTCTCTTTTCATTCATTTTCCACATTATATAATTATTTCCCAATTTCTTTCTTCATAAAGAAATACTTAATTAATCTTTTCTTTTTCTATTGCTTTCTTTTTGCAACCTTGGACTCCTTGGTACCCAAGGAACCCAAGAGGCACGAAATCCTCTTTGGATTTGCCTTCTAGCGGTTTCCACATATTTCTTTTCTTAAAATTCAATTATCTATTTACTAATTGAATTTCCTTTGTTATTTTCTTTTTATTGGGCCCAATAGCCAATAAAGCCCACAAATCATACAACAAGGCAATTTTAACGAAATCCAATTATTCTCAACCAAATATATGATTATTTTTTTCAAACATCTTTAATATGAGAAATTATATTTCCCATCACTTGAACCCAAAAATTGGGGTTGTAACAACTTCACATTGGATGATATCCCTTCTTTTCTCTTTTCACATATAGATGATGCATAATACAATAAGAGAAGTAGCCATGCTTATGTAGTTAGGTATACTGATATTGTTGGTTATATTTATGATGCTAAATACCTCATGCTATTAATAATGATTATACTTCTAATCATGCTCATGAAGATGATAGTTATTCTTAGGCTGTTATCTCAACCATTGATGTAGATATGCATATCATGTTGGACATATTAGATTGTTAAGATATGTTATGCTATTAGAGATGCCTCTACTGTAGACATGTTATATTGTTAGACATGTTCCTACTATTCATAAATGTCCATGTTGTTATCGATAAATATGTGGCTAATTAGGCTCATGATGATGGTTATGCTCATGGTAATATCTACATCTGGTGATTGAGAATAATGCTAGCTTATAATACTCTGATTAGAATTTCTCTTAATAAAGCCTTATAAATGATAATCTTATTTTTTTGCTTAATTTGTCTATCTGTTTAAATCTTCTTAGTGTACTTAACCTATTTAATAACATAACCTATTCTAATCAATAAGCATTTTTGTGAGTTACATCTATTGCTGGGACATGGGTCTCACCCGTGGGTCACCACAATCTTTTTAGGTAACCGCAGTAGTAGTAGAAGACCTGTGATAGTGAGGAGGAGTTGATGTGATGGATCATAGATGGATAGTTTTTTAGATGTCTAGTATGTCCTAGAGTCATCCCTGTACTCTCTGGTCCAGGTGAGAATATTTTGACTATAGTGTTTTATCAGCTCCAACTTTCATAGTATTATGATGTTGAACATATGGATTCTATCCATTGTGTATATGTTGTTGTTGAGGACAAAGAGCCTTTGCAAGAGCTTTTTGCTATGATTTATGAAATAATCTGAGATGTTGGGCTTTTATGCTAATGTTGTAAAGAAAAATTGTGAAAATTTAATCGATTTTAATTAACCTCGTCTTAGTGATGTGTTTTATTAGCAGTTGATTGTGCTTAGATTTTGAGTAATATCTCTTTCTGTGATAGGTTGTCATAACCACCATGGCCGATGTGTCTAGTTAGGAAGTGTGTGAGGCACCGCCCATGGTAGGAGCATCTCGTTAGTGTTTCGTGCAAAGAGTTGTAAAGGTGGTTGGAAGCCACAAAAGCCCTTTGTTCACCTTGGGCTTACGACCATGGGCCCAACACATGCTTTAGTTGGGGTCGATGATGACATAGGGGAAGAATCCCAAGGGGCAACTCGTGGCAGCGCCATTGAAGCTAGAAGTTGAAAAAGAAGTGGAAGTAGGAAACAATGAGCATTCAACAAATGGAAATAGAGAGGAATGAAGAGGAATAAGAAAGAGGGCAAATGGTGTCATGAATTTATGCCATGGCACGTCAAATCTCTAGATTTTCTAAGGAAGATGTAGCCCAAAAATCCACTATACAATGTTTGATACAAGATAGAAGACAGCACGAGTCTTGTCAGATTTATATTTATATGGACTCAACATTGATCCAATGAAAAGGTGGGTGGGTCCTTGGTTACAAAATCAATCCCTCTCATTGGATGACAGTAGCTCCTGACTGATTCTTTACTTGTTTAATCCAGTTCTAAAATGTGTTAATCTTGTAACATTGTAAAATTCATAACTCCCAAATTATATCTCTGATTGAGGTGAAGTTTTCATTATTGGTTCAACAATTTCCTCCACTTCTTCTATAAAATGTTTGGGTCCAAGATTATAACGTTGAGAGAATTAAATATTTGAGATTCATGTTCAAAAGTTTAAGTATGCACTCAACTTTAGTCAACTGGGATAAAAGTGACATTTAATCAAATCCAGTTTACAATTGAACACATTGTGAATAAAGTAATCCAATTGAGGGTGAGGGAGGTTATTAAACAAAATAAAGTATTATATGACTCTAAATTTGAATTACATGACTGAGATAGAAAATCCAGGTTGCCACAAGTCCTTTCCTAAATTATCCTACATTTAATCCTACTTCCTGCATATTTCACTAATAAGGATTATGTACAAACAATTACTGATCTATTTTTCCTCTCTGGTCAATGTGTGGATTTATTTACTATGGGAATTTATGGACAGGTGATATAATGAAGACCAAGAGGAGAGATATAGGAGATGTCCTTCGGTGGTTGAAGTGTCGATATGACTCATATATGATTTATTTTGCAGTTGTTATGTATCAGCTGACATGAACTCAAATTGTAAGGCATGAATGTATAATTATTTGTCTATATATTCTGATTTAAATCATGCCATCGAGAAAAAAATCTAGTCATAAATACCACGTCTTTTCATCATGGTATCAAAGCTACAAAACAATTAGAACTCATGCACATGTGCTAGTCCATCTAAAAGAGTAAGAATTTAGTCTGTATATACCCTAGAATATTAGTATAAGTTTAGTCCATATTCCCAGTATGCCCTTAGAATGTACTAGTTACCTAGGGGACTCAATCTCACACCATGGTTAGATACTATAGTTTAACACTCCCTTACAACATCGTACTTGTTATCATAGGTTTCTATGTAACCCCTCATAGGTGTGATTGCAATCATAAATCCTAGAAATGATTAGAAATGGTAATGAGTATGGTAACTTAATCATTATGGTGTGTAAAATGAAATGAGTATATCACCCTAGACTCCATATATATATATATATATATATATATATATATATATATATATATATATAAGGAGAATAATCATAATGATATAAAATTTGAACATCGTATTTTTTCTTTCATTTACATGTTGTTACTTATTATGATACTACTTGTAGAAACTTCCTATATATTTTCTGAAAGAATCATTTGATCCTAATGAAAATGTCATATTTGAATCTTATTTCATATTGTATAGCAAGATTGCATGTCTCATATTACCTCATACTACCAAGTGTCTCGCTTTCTAGAAGTTGGCATGACCCATCAGTGATCATATTTTCATTAATTTGCAGTTTAATCATTTACAAAAAAAGCATAAACTTCATTATAGTGAGCCTAATAGGCTCACTAGGAAAATGATTTCTGGGAAAAAATCACCTTCCAAGGAGGGAAAGGAAGTGGTAACACATTAGATGATTTTTTTATTTTAAAACTTGTTCAATTTGTCTACTTTCCTAATAGAAATTTATTTTTTTGGCATGTTTTCCTAAAATTAAGATGTTATTCATTTACTTGGTAGGATAATAGTATTCATAATGATTTTGTATACATGTTTCCTAGTAATGCCTTGTACAATAATGTTTCCTTATTTGTAAGCATTACTAAGTATGCATGATTGCCTATTATGAATTTAGATTTTATAGTGTATATGCCACATCTTTTCTTAATGAAAATTGTACTTCATGGTCTAACTAGTTTAAGTTGTTAGATAATGATCTAACTTGATATTGGATACAAATAACCTTCATGATACATCCTTAATGGTAATTTATCAGCTCCACGCGTACCTACATAATTTCATCTCTTGAATAACTTAGTACTTAGAAAATAAGTTACAATTAAATTGATTTTCTTATAAATTTATATGGAAGCCTTGTAGTTAAGACTTCTTGAAAATTTTGGTATATTGCATTTATATTTTTATTTCAATCGTGATGGATGTAAATAAATTTAGTAGCCTAATTTTCTTATAGATAATGGTATATTACTGGATAAATTACATTAATCCATTTTAATACTTTTTATAAAGTTTGTGTTTCTTAACTTGAGAGACTTTTATGTTAGAAACATATATGTAAAGAGGTTCATCATACTTTATACATCACACCAAGAATGTATTATAATAATCTATTTACTTCAAAATGACAATTAAAGTGGATCCAAGAAACTAACCCATGTAGCTATTATATAACGATTAACTAGAAACACACAATTACCCACAAGGAGATGTAGGCTGTTTTCTATAACATACAGAAAAATAATATTATTTATGGATCTCTAATCTTAGTTTTATATCAAGTATGAGAAAGGGAAGATATCATATAAATTAAGCTCTAATAAGTAATTATTTCATTTTACGGGAGTGATTTCAGGGATGAAATCTATTTTAAGGGTGGTAAAGTGGTAGCATACAAAAAAACATTTCACTTCACATAGAATCTGTTCATATAAATTCTCCCAATTCAAATAGTATAATGGATAAGAGAAAAATAACTTACATGATGACAATGTCAAGTGGCCTTCCAATAGTATGATTTTTTATATAATCATTTGAGAGTCGTCCAAATGTAAAATATACTTTGAGTTGTATTTTTTCATCCTTGGAAAGTTAATGGTGTTAGACATGTTTAATTATTTGTTTTATTACACAAGGTGGAATATATATTCATTTAGTTCATGTAAACATTATAAATGACTTTCGTATAACAGTTTACCAAAACTTTAGTGGCGTAATAAAGACAACTTCGTTTTACTCAATGGGATATTCAATTGGTTGGTAATCTTTTGAGAAGTTAAAATAGACAATTTTAAAACAATTAAGCATTAAACAATGCTAGGTGATTATGAATTCATAGAATAACACATCCTTTTCTTTACGGAGATCATTCTGCCACAGTAGCTACGAATAAAAAATTTCATCTTCCCTCCAGTATGTTTATGGAATTACTTTAATTGTTACCAGAGAATACCAATGCATCTATTTATCGAACTAGTTCGACTAGGACTAACGAATTTTATATCTATGCAAATAAAGTCCCGTACCACATAGCTTGTCTTGCAAAAGAATAAGAAAAATGTGCATACATTGAATCCCATTGATTGTCAATATAGTGATGTATTAAGTGTATACTAATAGATGACCCTTTAGAATAATGAATTGATAAAACTAATTAATTTAGAGGTGTGGCCCCTCAAGTTAATTCTAATAAAATTTAGAACAACATCCTCTCAACTTTTTCTCACATGCTAATATATAGAGGAATAGGAAATAGTAAATGGTATCCAATAAGCATTGATATGATTAAACCTTCAAATCAATGCAAGACCCTTCACATTCAAGAATTCTAATATAAATAATGTGATATAGATGATCTTTTATCATAACCTAAAATCTCTAATAATAGTTTCTCTAGCCTCTCCATGTGACAAAGTTTCTCTACAACTTAGTCAACATGACGCCCTTGTCAGTGGTCATAGTGTAGCATCTCAGACTTAGTATATCTAACACCATCTACATCTCCCCCCCCCCATCTCGTCATACTTTAACAGTTTAAGATTTTCTCAGAATATGATTATTTCTACAATTATATAACCAAAAGAACCCTTCCACCACCTAGAGCATAAGTTTTGTTTGGTTCATGACATTTCTTGATTGCAGTTTAATTTGGTAACAAGTTGGGTGACTAGATCTAGCAATACAACCTCGAGTGTTTGATTCCTTTCCATCCTCTGATCATCAGGTTCCCATGTTAGTGAAGGTTCATACTACATATTTAATAAACTAACACTTAGGTGGTTAAATACTAATGGATGATAAGTGAATTTCAAACTATATTAGTACTATATAAATGGGTATGTATTAATTAAAACTTGTGCATCCCATATGATGTTTTATTTTGGTACACAAAATTTCATATATTACTTATAGATCTCGTAATAAATGTTGGAATGTACACCTATTCTCTTACAAATGTAAGTATTAAATTTGTATTCACTTATATTTTATGAGCTTACATTTGGTTGATATGATGATTCACATGTGTAGATATCTTTGTATGTAGAATATATAATGTATACCTTAAATGATACATGTAGAAGGTTCATGAATATAATGACTAAGTGAATGATGCTTATGATGCCTTGGCCATGGCATTTTGTAGAGATGTGATTTTTAGTATTCTTATTATAAGGGTAAATATGATACAAAGTTTCTCTCATAAGTAAATGAAATATATATTAATAATATTATCATGCCATAATAATATGTCATATATAGGTATGTATTGACAAAAGAATGATGAAAGGGAAGAACCATAGAAGTATTATAATTGATGCACTTTGAGATTATACGAAACAAGTAAATATAGAATTATCATGCCTTTTGATTCATGAAATGATTTTCTTAACTATTTAGAATAATTTTATGAACTACTTGAATAAAATTGATGAAATTGTAAATGATGAAAGTACAATTAGGTGTAATCCTAAGTAACTTACCTTCTCACTATAATTTATAAATTCAACACGATCTATAAATTTGTGTAAGCTACATATTCCTCCTCAAAATTATCAACATCATATAATGAAGTTTACTTTGTAAATTATCCTCATTGAACAAATATCCTTGTAATCATGACCTTTTTCCTAACTCCTCAAAAAAGGTAAGACATTAATTATGTGAAAGATTACTTTTGAACTATTGACATATGAAATCAAAAGTGCAACATACATAGCATACATACAACTTACTTATTTGAAATATATACCAAAATTATGAATGAGGAATATGTACACTAACAACTATAGAAGATACAATGTAAATAAATTAAATTGAAGAATGGTTCATTACAATCAAAATAGTAACAAGATTGTCAGACCTTTTACCTATATCTGCACCAATCATTGGAGCCACTAGAGATGGTGCTTGTAAAATAATTGGAGTTCATCTATGTGATCTCTGATTTCATTATTGAACTATTATTTTTACTCTTATACTTCATACATACTATTAGGGTCAGTGGTGAAACAAAATAATAGATTAAAAACCATTATTTCCTCTTCATGTTCAACACCTTTATTTAATAATGATGAAATCTTGTTGATAATAAATTCGGCATTAGACTTGATCCATTAGGGTTTTGAATCCCTTTGGACTTTCACCCTTGTGATTTGTCCCCTATAGAGATTTGGCTCGCTTGGGTGGGCCAAGTACCCACAACCCTACAAAGTGGATAGGGATTAGTTGTCTTCTAGTATGTTAGAATATCTAACAAAGAACTAGTGTCATTTTCTCCTAGAGTGTGAGAACATCCCTAGAAAAGAAATGATAGGAAGGTGCAAAACTTGCCAAATTGAAAATTTTTAAGTTGATCTACTTTGTGAATAATTTGGACAAATCATGCATATTTGAGCTATTGAATGGCAATTATCTTATAAAATAGTTTCCATCTTGAACTTGACCATGAAATTTGTACTTGGTAATAACAAACCGAATAGTCCCTTCCTAATTTTTATCTTCCATTTGAATCCTACTTTGTGCAAGGTTTAATAATAAGGATTTAGTACCATCAATGTGACGTATTTTTTCTCTTTCGTCCATGTGTTGATTTATTCCCTATTGGAATCCATGGACAGTTGGTACAAAGAAGACCTACAAGTAGGGGCGGAACAAGAAATGCACAATAGGGGGGATTGAGTTCCTAAAGGGTAGCAGAAAAAAAAATGCACACAACAAGGTTCAAACCTGCACCACTTACACAACTAAAGGTACAAAGTACCACCCAGCTAATGGGCATACAGTAAAACATGTATATATCTAATTATTATTAGTATTTTTTATATTTTATAATTATATTTCATCATTTTTTTTGGGGGGGGATGGGCTAGAGCCCCCCCCCCACTCTCCTTCCTAGTTCTTCTCCTACCTATAAGAGACATGTAGGAGATGTCATTATTTGGGTGAAAAGTAGATATGACTTATGTATACTTTATATGATAGTCATTATGAATCAATTTTTGTGAACATTGATTATAAAGCATGAGTGTATACACATTCATTTATATTTTCTGATTTGTATTATGTTATTGAGAAACAAATTCTAGTCTTTACACACCCGTATAGATTCCACATAGATTCTTACTTTAAATTCTTTTTGCATTTTTAGGATCATGAGGGGAAGAGATAGGAGGTATTGCCTCTTACATCAAACACATGTTCCCTCTTTTTGTAAAATAAAAATGCTATATTTAATTTGTGGGAGTTCTCCTTGGAATCCTTCAACACACATCCCATATCCCTTTATTTCATCTCTTCACATGTTGATTTTAGATTTTGGAATTTTTTTGTATTACTATCTTCATTTTAGGTTCAGGAACCATATTCTTCATTTCGTAGTAAGAAAATACATATCACTACTTTATAAAAACATGATATACTTTCCATAAGTATTGTAGAAAATGATATATCATTTCTAATTTAGCCACATATTATCTTTTTTTCCCATGAATCTTCGTACTCTAAGATTATTAATAATAGAAAAATAATATGTTTATTGTGTGTGATCTCTTCCATGGGATGCAATATTTTAATCTTTGTTTTGCCAAGCTTTCTCTTCCCTCATGTTTTACATCTTCTTCACATCCCAGTTGTAAAGGCTTGTTTTATTTTATGAAATGAATATAAATTATGTGTGTATTTGTGTTTTTCTAACTATAAGAAAATTTCCATTACGTTCTTAAATTTTTTATTTGAAGTGGTCAATTAGTCATGGGCCCTAAATAGTAAGGCCCAAATTCTTCATAGTCTATATTTTTATGAATTATGATGTGCATTGGAAATGTTCTATATGTAAATCCATCTATAGATTGTATATAAAATACAAGGTTTATAGTTGTAGGAACATCAAGGACATAAGAGAAATGGTAATCTATTTATGCATGCATTGTAGTTATTTTCAAGATTTAGGAGTATATACAAGATGACTAGGATTTTTAGTTATATTTAATTATCATACATATGCCCAACCATTACATATGAAATATGGAGTTTTGTGAGTGGATTCTTAGGTTGAGAAAGAAGTCTATTTGAAATAAGGTTCATTTTTTACATCATCATTATACACAAGATAAAGGTAATATAGGGCCTCTTATCACTTGATAATACACATATAACATGACTTTGTTATCAATGATAGGGAACTATAAAATATGTGGTTTTTGACGCATCAATTAACTAATCGCATCACCCACATGTTAAGTAGACACAAGAACAATTAGCATGGCCATACTGAACTAAAAGCCACACTAACAAACTACCTATGACCCTCCTAAAACCTTGAAATCAAACCAATGTGTAAGAGATCTATGTGACACATAACTTTGTTGGCAAAGACATACATGTTGTCCTGACACACTAGAGTCAACATAGAGGAAGAACTAAAACCAAAATGTTGCACACAAAAAAATAGGTTGAAAACATACCAAGTAGATGGTAGATATACAACTAGAAAACATTGTTTCCTTCTCTAGTATACTCAATTGATGAAGCACATTGAATCTCTACAATTGAAGGGATAGGTCTATCAATATTACACATTTATCTAATAAAATAATTTATTACATCTAATTACATGTACTATAAGTGAAAATTCCAATATAAATAACATCAAACTAAAATATAGCACAATAGGAGTGAGTGTATAATACTCACATTAAACACTACAGAAGCAAAATCATATCATATTAGCTAATCCAAGGTTCCTAAAAAAATTATCGACAATATAGATGACTCATTTCCTCGACGAGTGGGTAATTCCAAATAGGAATTTAAATGCCATACTTACATGAGAGATGAAAATAGGACATTAATTATACCTATAAATTAAACTTTTAGAACATTAAACTATAACAGGAAATATCTAGTCTCACTATATTGTATTCTAATAAAGTTAAGCATGAGTTGTAATTTCTAACCATTCAAATAAGTAGTTCAGTAAGAAAGGAACATCTAAAGAGAGAACTCAAGGAATGTGAGACCATGAACATAGGTTAAACTTAATCTTCCTCTAATTTTTCTTTATTATCATAACCATGTGTTGTATTGAGTTTGGACAATGATTTATTAGGAGATTTCTCTTATTGGGTTCAATTTGCACATTGGTTGCCCTGATGTGAAATTTCCTTGCAATTTGTTGATTTAATTTTAATTCAATAAATTATGAGGATTTAGTTGCAAATTATGTGAAAAATATATAAACATTTGTTTGTCTTAATACTTGTATTTTTTGAGACTTGGAAATAATTGGTTAGGATACAACTCCAATCTGGCTTCAATTGAACCTTGTTCACGTTAATTTACAATTACATGCATAATTATGGACCGCTATGCAATTTTTTGGTTGGTATGATATTTCACCCTAGCTAGTGAAGTGGTTGATGAGGAGTGATGGAACTCTCAATCGATGAGAGTCATGGACCTCTCAACCAAAGGAGGTTCTGAGGAGTCATTTCTCTGATGGAGGTTCTGAGGAATCATTGATGAAGATCCTAAAGACTCATTGGTCTGGTGAGGATCCTAATAGTGCCCTCTGATGGAAGGATACTACCAATTGATGGGGGATGGCGCTAGCAACCATCCCGATCTCTACTCGATGAAGTCTCTAGGGATTGACGAGATGATTAATATGGTGATATTGACCACTGATGGGACCTCTGAGTTGTTAAATAAGAGAAGATTGGGCATGTGAATTGATGAATCTCCTATGTGTGTAGATAGATGAAAGACTTAGATACTACAACTGATTAAGAATCTGACTTGTTGGTAGATTGGAATCTTATGTAAGTTGATGGAAAACATCCTAGGATAATGGTAATAAAATGTTGGGTCAATGGAAATGATGTTTTGATCAATTTAATTCATGTTTTGAACAATGGTAATTCTTGAGACTGGTTATGGGGAGTTATGACATTTATACACATTCTAGTATATAATACCCCTTCCCCTTCATCCTAGAGGCTTATTTGATGGCTATTTTACTTCTAAAAACATAGAGAGATCCTTGAAGATAGATTTAACCCCTTGGGTGTTGATTTCCCATGGATGGGAGCTTGCAAATGGATGTATGTGTATGCATGTAACATATCAAGAAACTCCATGACATTTTCGATCTTTCCAACTTTGTTTCTTGCAAAAACAATGTAAGATATTCCCCCTGAATCTCTTCTTCCTTCCTTTCTTCACACCGTATTACTCCTTGGCCTAATACCATGGGTCTTCGATGGTGGTAACTTGCTAATCTAGATAAAGTACCCTCTTTTCTCCTCCTTTTTCCTTGTTTGCTCTTGATCCACCATGAAGGAGTCATCTTGGCACTAGAAAATTAATCTTGGACGTTGAAAGCAGGTTCCATGGTAGTATTACTACTTTTCCTCACCTCTTCTTCTTCCTTTGGTCGATCCCCATGGACTTCTAAGGTGGAACCCACTCCATTTAGCTAAAGATCATTCTATTTTCCTCTCTTGGATATAAAGGAAGATAGATCTTGCTTGGAACTTTAGATTTGGGGCTGTTTGAGTGCTGATATAGGATCTAAAAGTTTGTTCATGGTTGTGTAATCATCATGAGAGGTGAATGATTTAATATTTTCTAGCATTCTTTTGACTACCTAAACCTGCAAATATTTATACCCGCTCTAATAAACCCTAGTCTTGTTCTATGATCACCTCACATGCTCAAAAGATGATTTCTTAAGGACTTTTTTAGATGATTGAATGGGAAATATGAAATTCCATGATGTTCCTAACCTTATAAAAATAATCCATGATTGTAATATCTTGAACAATTAGACGTTTTTATGCTCAAATTTTAGATACTGCCAAAAATGGTGTCAGTATGGTATCTTGGTGCCATATGACGTGCAAATTAATATACATGTTATTATTAATTCATGGGAGTGAGTATATAGTGTTTGCAAGGCTCCTATAGAATCATTATAGTTCTTGCAGTTAGATTTTTAATGTCAAAGTAGTCCATCTATGCATAAAACTCATCCTTTTTCTATATAATCATGTAATTGATATAACTCTGTCATACCTTGCAATTTGAAATTGAAATTTGAATTGGTGGTTGATCATAGTAATTCAAAGCATAATCTAGGAGTTTTGATTATTTTGATAGTTATGCAAGGTATTGTCCTTAGTATGGCCTTACGAGATGATATTATCCCTTTTATTGCTAACGGGGTGGTGGTTTTGTGCCCTAGTGAGTACTTTGGGTTAATAAGTGAGTTGTATTTTATCTTGTATAGTCATTAATACTTAATTGGTAATAGATTAATATAAGACTCATTATTAATTAAGAAGAATAATTACTCCATTTGGATCCCCTTTGGATAAATATATTGTCATTCATTATTAAAACTCACATTGATTAAGAAACCTCCAAGTTACTCAATGAATACTTTATAATTACCCCCACGATGCATTTCATGCATTTTATTCCTATAATTATTCATGTCTTTCATATCTCATTTCTCTATGATCTTACAAAATTGAATAAGTATGTGGTAAAAAGAGATAATATATAATGTATCTTGGGAATGGAATATATATTTGTGTGTGTGCATGCTTGAAAACTTGAGGTTAACACCTTGAGTTATGTGGCGTGGATGTCATAATTGGGATAATTTCAAGGACCAATGGTCAAGATTAGTTCATGATTGAACATGGATGATGCATAAAATGACATATAAAATGGTGAAATGTTTAAAGTGTAAAATGTTGTGATATTATGGGTTTGATGACCTTGTCCTCATTTACACTTCATCATAGAAAAATAGACTCTAGGAAGAACTTATAATGAGGATTGGTTGCCTTTAATTAATGTTCTCAACAAAATACAATATGAGAGTCCCTCATGGTATTATTACATTTGAATAGTGATGATTAATCCCGCTCTATGATCATATCTTGTCTTATATGATGATCTTGAGAATTTCTATGAATTAGAAAGTGGCATACCTTTTTTGATAATGCTTGCCCATTGAGATGAAATAGTGAAGGGGGAAATATCCATTATTATGTCCATGAATTAATATGTTGAGTTTTGTTGTGTCCAAGACTGATATGTTGGGCCTTGTTGTTGCCAAGAATGGTATTTTTGGCCTTGTTGATATCGTGAATGATACAATAAAACTTATTATGGTCGAGATTCATAGGTTTGGCCTTTTTTGGAAATAGATTATTACTTGCACCTTTATCTGGTATCATGATATTAGTGAATACTATTTTTATCATCCGAATTTATTAGACTTGATTAATATGTCAATTATGTCTCTTTGCATTGTTTTTAAGTGTTTAGTGCAAATAATATACAATTAATTGCCTTAACTAATAATGTGTAATCCTAATCATGTACTGTCGTATGACTGTAGAAATATCTCAGTGTCATAACTTGTTAGATAGTGAAACATGTAATCCAAAAGGATCCCTAAGTCATATAATGTTGAGTATATGTGGGTGCGGGGAGAGTTTATATGTCATTCTGACATCAAGGTGCATGATAGCAATTGAGCATGTGTATTTATTTATATGTGATTGAGAGAAAATGTGGTTGTAGCTCGGATTTGAGGGTCGAATACCCTAATTTTTGGTGCTATGACCTATTTTCCCTAGAAAAACTAGATTTTTAGTAGGATGTTCGTTGTTCCATACTAGTAGTTGAGATGTGGTGCCACTACAGTTTGTCACTCATACTAACCAAGGAGAAGATATCTTTAGGATTCCAGTCATCCTAGATGTTGTATGTGGCTGATTGGGATTTTGTAGTCGTCAACTAGTAGTTTGAGTGGTACGCCTAAAACTACCTAAGGATAAATAAAATGTGTTACTTAGCTATGTACTATATCTTTTAGGTTTGATTGAAAATCACATGGATGTGCAAATGTATTCCTTTACTTATTATAAGTATTGTAAATGTTTCATACTATGTATAGGTAGGCATATGGATCAAGTATGGTTACAAGTTTAGCCCCTTACTGGATGAGTATGTATCCATCTGAAGATAATAAGTACTTGATGCTTATATCCTATGTAGAGACATTTTTAACTATTAATATAAATGTAAATAATCTTTTGAGTTTTATGCCTATAAGAAATAAGTATTTTACCTTTTGCTATATCTTGTCACTAGGACTTGGGGTCTTGTCCTATGGTTACCTACATCTTTTAGGTATGTTATAGTTGTACAAAGTACATGTAGATCAAGATGTAGGAAAGAAGAATATATTAAATTCAATCTAGAGCATCCCTATACTCTCATAGTCCTAAGTTGAGTGTGTAATTGGTGATGCATTTTATTTTCAATTAGTCTTTCTCTATGATCGTGGGTTGTAAATGAATTAGCTACATTGTATTACTATAGTTTCATAATTACATATAATCTAGTAATCCCTTTGGTTAAATTAATAAAGAGAGGTTTCAATTGATTCTCTATTTTGTCTCATATGGATGTTTCAGATGTGCATATGTATACTTATATATGTGCAAGAATGTTTATGACACTTTATCGTAATTGGATCTTTATACGAATTATTTTATTAAGGATTTTGCAATTCATTTTTTGACGGTTGTTAGTTTTAGTTGGGTATTTGTCTAAGGATTTGTCCTAATGATCAATTAGAGTTTGTTTAGCGGGATCAATCATTACAAGTGTAGTATCAAATCATAGGTTATATGAGTCTACAGGGACAAAAGGAATTAGGGATGAAATGATAATAAGTCATAAATTTGATACGAGCATTGTGCATGCTACTTGAACTCAGTGTTTGTATGCTCAGGTCAGTTATCCTAGTATTGAGGAAGAGTCAGTGTGGAACTTTTTGGTTTTTCTCCTTTTGACTACTCTGACGAGGTAATCAATTGGAAAACAACCCTAGTGTATAAGGAGATCAAACCTAGTGATAAAAAGGATGAGATAAAAGAAGACGAGAGACGTGCAACCCTTATTAAGTCTAGATAGCTTGAACCAAAACTATGTATAAAATGGGTTAAAAAGGTGAAGACAAGTACTCAAACAAACCTAAGAGTTTAAGGACTAAAGGAAAAGATATGACACTATGATGTTTAACATGAAAATGAATCATGTAAAAAGTAGTTCCTAAAACTTGGAAGGACACCTTGTATGGATAAGAATTCAGTGTTAGAAGTTGATATTATATAGACAATGTAAGTTCAGATAGATAATCCAATCCATGAAGATTTAAATTAGGTACAGAAGTCAGGGAATCCTGATATAGTGTGCACAATATACAAAGGCGTACATGGAAGTTCATGGAGAATAAATGAGAAAAATAAGGGATCTAAGGTGTAAGATTCATAAAATGAAAGGAAAACTCATATGATGAGTATGAGTTATGATGATAAAGATGTCAAATGTTAAATGAGAAGAGTGGATCCTAAGGCAATCTCAAACCAACCAAGGTTTTAAGAAATAGGGGAAGTAAGAAATCATGATATAATAAGCATATTAGAGAGGTTACCTAGGAAACATTCTCCTTGGATGAAATAGTGTAAATAATAATGAGGAATTTAAGTGAATATAGGGAATTACAAGGAGACAGAAGCCCTAATACAATATAGAACAAGATTTCTATTATGGATATATGTTGAAAATCAAGATGAAAAACTGATGGGATGATATAAAGGGGGACAACCATAATGTTTTGCTATAATAATCATGAAATCTATAGGTTGGTCCCAGAAGGAATTTGAGATCAATAATTAACTAACAATTTGATAAGAGTTTCCCTAATCCTTTGGTATGTTTGAAGAATGATGTATATAAGTATCAAATGTTTTAGGAGTAGGCTTGCTTGGCAAGGACATGTTTCAACTATAGAACAAAGCCAAGGTAATGATAAAAGGGAAAGAAAGAATATATGACATTTACCTAGTTGATGGTGATTTTTATGTACATTAATAACAAGCCTAAAGTTGTTACCTAGAAGATAGGAGTGAACATGTAAACAAGAAATGCCCATCAATTGCTTGAGTTTCAAGAACACATGAATTAATCATTTTGTTGCCACAAAATCATGTACATAAATACCTACTTAGGGGAGTAATTACTTGATAATGAACATAATATATGACGATTTAACCCTTACAGGAAAATGATGAGTATAATTACAAGGAAAAAAGACATAACAAGTAAGAATAATATAACATGATAGTCTCACTCACTCCTAATTAGATGCCAAGGAACTTGGGTAAAATAATAAATGATGCATAAAATGTTGAAACTTGAAATAAAAAAAATACAAAATGTACCTAAGAACCCAGAAAAAGACTTTCTGATAATCATCCACTAATAAGGATAACTTACCATAAGCTGTGTCAAAAAGATTTGGAGACAACAAAACATGTTTCCTATAGATATTCCCTATCCTAACCTTGGTATTTTGGGGGAGAAATCCTTCTGAGGAGTTTATGGTTGTAAAACCATCAACCTAGAATAAACTTAATATTTTTCTAATCTTGCTTTATTACCATAAATTTTTTCTTGATTAAGTTTTGTTACCGATTTATTAGGAGATATCTCTTATTGGCTTCAATTTGAACATTGGTTAAGTTTTGTCATCGATTTATTAGGAGAGATATCTCTTATTGGGTTCACTTTGAACATTGGTTACCCTAATATCAAGTTTACTTGCAACTTGTAGACTTAATTGTAATTCAACAAAGTACGAGGATCTAATTAAAAATTATGTGAAAAATATCTAAACATAGGATTCGGTTCGTAGTCAAACCTTTTTTGGTTTGGAAATAATTTGTTAAGATAGTTCTCTAATCTAACTTCAATTGAACCTTGTTTGATTTAATTTACAATTTCATGTACAATTATGGCATAATATGAAATTTCACCTTGATCAAGGACCTAATTGTAAATTTGGGTATATTTTGTCTAAGTTCATGCCTGACTATATAACCATACATAATTTGATGATATTTGAGCTTGTTTAGTATGATCTTTCACCCTAGCTAGTGAAGTGGTTGATGAGGACTGATGGAACTCTCAACCAATTAGAGTCCTATACTTCTCAACCAATGGAGGTTCTGAGGAGACATCAGTCTGATGACATTCAAAGGAATAATTGGTCTGATGAAGATCCTAAAGACTCATCGGTCTAATGAGGATCTTCATAGTGATATCTAATGGAAGGGCATTTCCAACTAATGGGTGATGTGTTGATGATCACCATCATCTCTACACTGATGAATACTGTAGGACCCGATGAGAAAGTTACATGGGTATTCTATTAGGGAGCTTGACAACCAATGGAGCCTCTGAGTTGTCGATCGGTCAGAAGATTGGGCATGTGAACTAATGAAGCTCCTATGTGTGTAGATCGATGGAAGACCTAGATACTACAACAAATGAAGGTCTAGACTTGTAGGTTGATGGGAATCCTTTGTAGATTGATGGAAAACATACTAGGTTCAATGGGAATTAAAGTGGTGGGTTGGTGAGAAGTCTTCTTTAACCAATGGAAGTTCTGTTTTGTACAATGGAAATTCTGCTTTGACCAATGGTAATTCTTAAGACTAGTTATGGGTAGTTTTGATATTTGGACACATTCTAGTATATAATACCCCTTTCACTTCGTCCTAGAGGCTCATTTGATTCCACTTGTACTATTGGAAACATGGAGGGAGCCTTGAAGATTGATGTAAACCCCTTTGCGGTTGATGGCCATGGATGGGAGCTTTCAAGTACATGAATGTGGATGCATGTCAAAGATCAAGCAACTCATGGGTGTTTTCAAGCTTCCCAACTTTGTTTGTTGCATAAAAAATGTAAGATCTATCCATGTAATCTCTTTTTCCTATTTTATCACACCTATATTACTCCATGGGTGAAGTCTATGGTCTTCCATAGTGGTAGCATGTTCATCTAGATAAACTACCATCTTTTCTCCCTACTTTCCCTTGTTTTTCCCAGATCCAACATGGAGGAGTCATCTTGGTCTTAGAAATGTGATCTTGAACGTGGAAAGGAGGTTCAATGAAGGTATTAGTTTTGTTACTCACCACATCATCTTCCTTTGTTCGTGCCCCGTGGACTTTCATAGTGGAACCTACTTCATCTAGCTAAAAAACCTACCTTTTTCCTCACTTTGATCTAAAAGAAGGTAGATCTTGTTTGGAGCTTTGGTTTTGAGGATGTTTGAGAGCTGATATAGGATCTGGAAGCTTGTTTGTGGTTGTATTAGATGAATCTCATGATTATTACCATGCTAGGTGATTGATATAGTATTTTCTAGCATTCTTTTGTGTACTTATACATGAAAATCTGTAAATTTGTTCTAATAAATCCTAGTCTTGTTCTATGATCACCTCACATGGGAAAAGATGATTTCTTGAGGACTGTTTTGGATGATTGAGTGGGAAATTCAAAAACTCATGTTCTTCCTAACCTTCTAAAAGTAATCTCTAATGTGAATATCATGAACACTTAAACATGTTTATGCTTGAATCGGAAATAGATGTGAGATGTTACTAAAATTGTATCTTTATGGTATCTTGGTGTCATATGATGTTGAGATTAATATACATGTTACTTGTAATTCATGGGAGTGGATATATAGTGATCTTAAGGATCCTATAGGCTTGTTATACTACTTAAAGCTCTTTTACATTAGACAATAGTGTATAATTAGCCTACCTATGCATCAAATTGGTTCTTTTTATACGTAATCGTGTAATTAATGTGACTCTGTCATACCATCAAATTTTAAGTTGAAATTTTACATGATGGTTGACCACAGTAATATGAAGTGGAATCCAACATTTCAGGTGGTTTTGATAGCCCTTTTATGGCCAATGGGAGGTGGTTTTGTTCCCCGGTGAGAATTTTGGGTTAATTTCTTAGTTACATTACATCTTGTAGGTTCATGAATACTTAATGGGGTAATAGATTAATCTAAATGTCATTATGAATTAAGAAGCATTATTATGTGAATATACATGAAATGCATGATGGGATAATTAATAAAGTATGCATGAAGTAACTTGCAAGTTTCTTAATTAATGTGAGTTTAAATAATGGATGACAATATGTTTAGGCAAAGAGTATCCTAATTGAGTAATTATTTTTCTATTATTATTACTCATCTCTTTCGTCTCCCCATTCTCTATGATCATCGAAAATTGAATAGTATGCGACAAAAAGGGATAATGCAAAATGTATCTTGGTGTATATTATATATATATATATATGTGTGTGTGTGTGTGTGTATGTATATGTTTGATGCCTTTAAGGTTAATACCTTAAGTGATATGGTGTCGTGCCATCACTAGGATGATGGTAGGGACCAATGGTCAAGAATAATCCATGATATAACACAGATGAAGCAACAAATGATGGATAAAATGGTGAAGCGGTTAAAATGGGAAAATAATGTGATCTTATGGGTTTGATAAATTCGTCCTAAAATAAAGATATACACTTTATTATAGCAAAATAGACTCTAAAAGATGCATGTAATGAAGATTGGTTGGATTTAGTTAATGTTCCTTAAAACAACACAATATGAGAGTCCCTCATGATACTCTTACACTTGATTAGTGATGGTTAATCATCTTCTATGATCATGTCTTGTCATATATGATGATCTTGAGAATTTCTATGAATTATACAGTAGGATATCTTTTGTGAGAGTAACTACACTTTGAGCTTAAATAGTGTAGGGATAAATATCCTTTATTATGTCTTGATTAAGGCTGATGTTCCATAAATTAATATGTTAGACACTTTTGTGGTAAAAACTGATATGTTGGGCCTTGTTGTGGCTGAGAATGACATTTTGGGCCTTGATGATACTGAGAATGATATGATGAAACTTTTTGTGGTTGAGATTGATAGGTTGGGCCCTTTCCTGGCCATAGATGGTTACTTGCACTATGATCATGTATCATGATATCAGTGATTGCTTTTTATATCATATGAAGTTCTTAGTCTTGATTAATATATCAATCACTTCTTTTTGCATTGTTTATAAGTATTCGATGCAATTGAAGTATGTGTAATTGTTTTAATTAATCAAGTGTACCCTAATAAGGTAGTGTCATGTGGTCGTACAACTATCTCTATGTCTGAACTTATTGGATAGTGAAATGAGTAATCCAAAAGGAGCTTGGGATCATATAGTGTGGAGTATATGCGGGTGCGGGCAAGGTTTCTCAATCATCCTAACCTCATGGTGTATGGTAAATTTGTAATTCTACCTTGTTTTATATGTGATTGATAGTGGCCTTGGCCATATTTCAAATTTGAGGGTTTATACACTAGTTTTTTATGTTGTGACCTGTGTACCCAGGACAAACCATTTTTTTAGTAGGATGGAAGTTGTTCCCTACTAGTATTGTAACAGTGGTGACACTAAATTTTTTCACTCGTACTGACCAAGGGGGAGATCTTAAGGATTATGGTCATCTTAGTTTTTGTACGGGGCTAATTCTGAATTCACAATGGTCAACTAGTAGTTTGAGTGGTATGCCTCAAACTACCTAGGGCTTAATAAATTGTGTAACTCAGTCGTGTAGAATACCATTTTTGTTTTAATTGATGATTCACATGGATGTGAAATAGCATTCCTTTACTTATTCCAAGTGTTGTATATGTTTCCTACTATGTATAGGTAAGTGTATTGATCGGGTATAGTTAAAAGTTCATCCCTTTTATACTGGCTGAGTATCCAATCATGTGAAGATAATATGTACTTGATGCTTATATCCTATGTAGAAACATTAACTATTGATTAATCTCCCTCTAAATAATCTTTTAAATTATATGCATGTAAGGAATAAGTATGTTAGATTTTTCTATATCAAGTCGTTTGGACTTCGGGGTTTCACCCCATTGGTTATCCATATATTTTATGTATGATCGACTTTCAAAAAGGACATGTTGGTCAAGATGTAACAAGGAAGAATATAGTAAACCCAGTCTAGATCATCCTTATACTCTCACTTTCTTGAGTTGGGTGGGTAGTTGGGTATGTATTTGTTAAGTTGTTTCTCTTGGTGTTTCTCTATGATCATGGGTTGTAAATGAATCGACTATATTATATTACTATAGTCTTATGATCACAGACAATATTGTAATCTTCTTGCTCAAATAAATAAAGACAAGTTTCATTTGATTCTCTATTATGTCTCCACGTGAAATGTTTTAAATATGTAGATGTATACTTATATATATCATTTGCAAGGTTTTTTTAGGGTGATTTCTTGTAATCAAATCTTTATGTTGATCATTTTATTCAATTTTTTTCTCTCTTTTTTATGGTTGTTAGTTTTAGTTGGGTGTTTTTCGAAGGATTTCTCTTAATGGTCAGTCAGAGTTTGGTCAACATGATGGGTCTTTATAGAACAAATAATTGAAAGTTATGTATCTTGTTCATATTAAATATTTACACATTATCAAGTATTATTTTTATCATTCTCAACTAGATATAGGACAAGAGGCATGGTTGTGAACTGGAACCTCTTCCCTTATTAAACATTAGAACTAGAATTGTGCCAGGTCCCAATACCACCAAGTGGTAGCATTGAGGCTATGGCCCAACACCACTTTCCAACATTTCTAGATAGTATGTTCTAGGTTGATACCGCCATCATAGAATTTTGTCAATGCATATGCTCTCATACATAGGTAGACAAGAGTATGGGATAAGGCATGTCCTATCATATCCTACACCAAGAGTGTGTATATGGCATGTCCTCTCTCAATGGGCAGGTACAAATACTTTAGTGATTGGTTTTGACCAAGTCATAGATCTTCACACCTTACCACCACAAGGAACAACTAAGATTTCACAACAGTGCATATGTATCATGCTATAGATGAGATTACTGTAACCACTAATATATAGGTAAAACTGAATTCATTGTGTGTGCACTAATCTTATGAGTATCTTCAATCATATATAATGTTAATCCATATCTTTTGAACTTAGAATATGTCATTATGACCTATCACATCACTTTAAGTTCAATCATCTAAACACTTATCACATTAGGTAAAACCATCATCATATGTCTTTTTCTTACAAGTCAATCAATATATTACTTTGGATGAAACTAAATTAGGTATTCCATATAATATCTAGATAAGCTAAAGAAGTCTATGAGAAACAAGAATCACTGACATGAAATATAGATGATCAGGGTTTACTTAGGAAATTTAGGGATAAACAAAGATATCACAAATTAAGTATCATATCTACAAGAGATATCACTAAATAACTTATTTATTATTTTTCTATGCTAATTGAGAAAACAAGTAAATTATAATAAATCATATAAAATTATTCACCACAATCATACATTAGACCGAAAGTTGTATTTGGCATATAGTACAACTAGAAGTAACTAGGAATCAATTATAAAAGTAATTTGGAGTTTGCTATGATCTTCGTATTCGTAAAAGTAATTTGTATGAAAAAGAATTTCATCAAAATAATATATTTTGCTCTTAAAGGAATTCTCTAGACAAATCAGGGCTTAACATCCCTTGTATTTGGTTAGAGACATCTTTATATATTCTAAGATTAAAAGGACTCTCATTTCAAAATGGATGAGAAATCAACATGTATTATGAGCTTAAGGGAATCTCATATCATTCTCAGGGCTTAACATCCCTTTTAAAATGGGTGAGAAATCAATATACATATGCCATGAACCTAACATGATCTCATATCATTTCAAGGCTTAACATCCTTTGCAAATGATTGAGAAATAAATTGTGGCTAAATTGGACAAAAATAATATAAAATCCAGGTTCCTCATAGGATATCTATTTAAGGGGGAGCATAATATAAAATTAAGGGGGAGAAGAAAAATGAAATATTCAAATTGGATATCTTTTTGAAATGACAAAGGGGGAGAAAGAATATAAAATCAAAAATATAAATGAGTTTCATCTTGATGGCCAGCACTCACTTGCAATACAAGAAAGGCTACAAAAGGGAATCTTCAGGTATGAAACTCACATATTTTATATTTCCTTATTTCATATTTAGGAAATGTTTGTCATCTTCAAAAAGGGGGAGATTGTTGGATAAATTGGATATTATGATAAATCCCTTTGTTTCGATGATGACAAACATTTCATTCTTATTAATCTAATGAACTACTTTAGTTTGCAGGAACAAGGTGATGACAAAGTTCTAGGGAATCCATACGCTTGAATGTTTGTAAATGTCATGCAATGTAATCATTTGTAAACTTGTACAAATATATAATGTACAAGTACTTAGACTTCATGTAAATCAAGCGTTAGATCTCCCTAGCTAAACACCACACTTAGTTAGGTCATCTCCTTCCAATAGGATCACATTATGCACACTCACACATATACTTAGTGCCTTAATTGAAAGGTTGAAACAGAGTCAATCTCGGTCGACAAACTCCATCGACCGAGACACTCTCGGTCGACAAACTTCTCGACCGAGATTGACTCAAGTAGCCGTTAGACACAGCTGACAAGGTAGTTAGCAGTTGCAAATGAACGTTGATCCAGAGAGCCTGTCGGTCGGCAAAACTTCGACCGAGTAGGTATCTCGGTCGACAATTTGTCGACCGAGATGGTCTCTGACAGCAACTGCAGAATAAAGCAACTAGCCGTTACTAATGCACCTAACTTATACCTAACAGCTAGTTAAGCACTTAGAACCCCCTAGAAGTTGTCTAGAACGTCCTTAAGCATACATAGGCCATTCCTATAAATAGGACATGCCTTAGGACACCAAGAACACACCTAAGCTACAATTGTGCTATACTTGAGCTTGAATACACATTGGCAATATTGTTTTGAAGCAATAGATCAATTCCTACATTTGCTACTCATTCCTATTGCTTCCATTTCGTGTCCTATAGGCTAGTATCTCCTATCCACTACAATCACATTGCCATACACTTTGGTTAGGAGATCTACACGCTTGATATAGGCAAATCAAGCCTTGTGCTTAAAAGGATAAGTTGTAATTTCTGTTTTCTTTCTTGTTCCTTTTATCCTTTGTACTCTCCTTGCTACTCCTAGGGTTGGAGGCTGCGGATCGGAGAGGGTTGACTTCTCAGGTGGAGAAGGGGACTTCAAGCTACTTCAAGAAGGCTATCGCACGGGAAGCTACTTCAGAAGGCTGGTGCAACGGGAGTTGGTGCACCTACTTCAAGGGAAGGCTGCTTCAAGGTTGGGCGATTACTTCTAGGTGAAGGCTGCTTGAAGGGTTTAGGGAAAAGAAATTGTATTTTATGTAAAGTCCTTGCGAGGTAATAAAATAAATTTCTTTTCAAATCCCGGTTGGGTAAGCAACCGGGTAGTGGACTGACGGCCTTAGTATTTGCTAAGGTTGGAACCACTCTAAATCCTTGTCTCCTTGTCCAATATTTCAATTGTGGTTGTTTGAGTTTAAATTATTATTAAAATCTTTATAAAACTCTATCCACCCCCCCTCTAGTAGTTTTCAATTGGTATCAGAGCAAGGCTTCAAGGAACCCTAACAAGGTCTTGAAGAAATGGGGGATGGAGTGCTCAACAACCTCAACATTGAAGGAACACTTGTTGCTAGGCCTCCGGCGTTCGATGAAACAAACTACCAATATTGGAAGAGAAGGATGCAGTTCTATTTCCAAGGCATCAACTGGGATCTATGGAGGATAGTGTCTACTCCATATGCGCTTCCTCAAAATGACTTTGTGGAATGGAATGCAAACACGGTAAAACAGGCCCAAATGAATGCAAAAGCTATAAGCATTTTATATTGTTCCATTTCAGTAGGAGAATTTAATAGAATATCTAATTGTGATACAGCTTATGATATTTGTCATAGACTATCTATAACTTATGAGGGTACAGCCCAAGTCAGGAATTCCAAAGTTAGCATGCTTAAAACGAAATTTGAACATTTTCGTATGGATCCTAATGAGTCTATTAGTGAAATGTTTTCAAAATTCTCTACTATTGTTAATGGTTTAAGTGCCCTAGGAAAACCTGTTCCTGAGGAAGATCAGGTATCAAAAATTCTTCGATCACTTCCTCCGAAATACAAGCCAAAGGTGACAGCCATTGCAGAAGCAAATGACCTCACTCGACTAAAAATGGAGCAACTCATTTGCAATTTAGAAGCTCATGAGGCAGATCTAAAAGAGGAAGAAAGAAGAGAACAAGAACGTCAACATGGGAAAAGGAAGGACATTGCATTCAAAGCTTCAACTAGAGACAATCATGACACAAGTGAAGATGATAGTGAAGAAGAAACTCTCGTTGTAAATGGTAAGCAATATAAAAGTTTTAAGACTAACAAAACTTCTAGTGTTTCTTCTTCCAGGTGCTTCGAATGTGGTAAGAAAGGACATATGAAAAGTGATTGTCCAACACTCAAGAAAGGGAAGAAATCATTTCTCAAAAAGAAAGAAAAAGCATATCGAGCTGCATGGGATGATTCAAGTGATGATAGCGATGATGAAGAAGTAGAATGCCTCATTGCTACAACAAATGAAGACGAAAAAGAGGTAAGTCTTTATGATCTACCAAAAGAAGATATAATTGCTAGTCTTCAAGATACTCATCAGAAATATATTGAGTGTAAGAAGAAACTTAAGAAAGCAAATAAAGATTTAAATGCTAAAATTCTTGCTCTTGTATCCGAAAATGAAAATCTCAAAAAGGAAAATGAAGATTATGTTCTTAAGTTAAAATCAGTAGAAGCTAATTGTAATCTTCTTTCCTTAGAAAAGTCAAATTTGCAAACTCAAGTGAATGATCTTCAGAAACAACCTATTCTATGTTCACATTTAGATTATGATGAGGTTGTCAAAGAAAGAAACTTTCTAGTATTTAATTTAGATTAGGCAAAGAAAGATATTGCTAAGTTACAAAGAAATGTAAATGAGTTAAGAGGAAATGACATACTTGAAAATATTCTGAAAATTTCCTCTAGTTATAATGGAAGAAGAGGATTAGGATACAATCCAAGGAGAATTAAACCCAAAAGAGTCCAAGCATCCAAGACTAAGATTATGTTTGTACCTAGGAACACAACTCCTAGAAATGAAGTTGACTCTATCAGCTGTCATTATTGCATGCGTCTTGGACATTATTCATTTTCATGCCCATTTAAGAAAAGGAAAGATGAGTTAGCTTGGATTCCTAAAACTTAGTAGCTTAAAAATAAATAGTTGAGATTTGACCTAAACTGATTCTTGATATCATAAAGTCTTATCTCAACACAATTAAGCTCTACTTTGTATATTTCTTTTTGCTTGAAATCGATTTCTGAACACTTTTCATAAACTTGGTCGGTCGAGGTATTGTCGACCGAGTGAACCTCGGTCGAGAAGCTGTCGACTGAGCATGTCACTGTTTTTCATAATGTTGTAAAATTGCTGCATTCTTGTGAAATTAATTAAAATTGTTGTCTATTTGTGGTTAATGACTGTACAATAAAGCATCAGATATGGAAATTATCTTTGAGAAATTATGTGAAATTAATTTGGTTAAAGAAAACTAAAATTATGCTTAGTTTTAAAGAAAATTTCTGTTTTTACATGCTTTTATTGTTCTATCATTACATAAGCAAGCAAAAGGATTTATTGATGAATTATATCTTAGAAATGCTTGCAAAGAGTAAAATGTTTTCAATTGAAATCTTTAAAAGACTTGAAATATTCATTATGCTTTCATGCTTAGTATCACTTAAACATGCATCAAAATTGATTGGAAATCTGCAGTTTTAGCCTCTTGGTTAAAACAAAACTTAGCCAAGGGGCACCATGGTCGTAGTCAAGGGTGACCTAAAATAAGCTTTGACAAAATGCTTATTTGGATATTATTCTATTGTACTTGATCTTAGTATACTTTTGATGAAGGTCAAAATCAAAATTTAAAATCATGTGTGACCTTAAAAGCCTTAAATTGCTTAATTTGTAAGATTAAGGGGGAGCTTATAAAAACAAATTTGTTTATTTGATTAAGGAGTTTACAAAAATATTGTAAACATAATTTGGAGTTTGCTATGATCTTCGTATTCGTAAAAGTAATTTGTATGAAAAAGAATTTCATCAAAATAATATATTTTTCTCTTAAAGGAATTCTCTAGACAAATCAGGGCTTAACATCCCTTGTATTTGGTTAGAGACATCTTTATATATTCTAAGATTAAAAGGACTCTCATTTCAAAATGGATGAGAAATCAACATGTATTATGAGCTTAAGGGAATCTCATATCATTCTCAGGGCTTAACATCCCTTTTAAAATGGGTGAGAAATCAATATACATATGCCATGAACCTAACATGATCTCATATCATTTCAAGGCTTAACATCCTTTGCAAATGATTGAGAAATAAATTGTGGCTAAATTGGACAAAAATAATATAAAATCCAGGTTCCTCATAGGATATCTATTTAAGGGGGAGCATAATATAAAATTAAGGGGGAGAAGAAAAATGAAATATTCAAATTGGATATCTTTTTGAAATGACAAAGGGGGAGAAAGAATATAAAATCAAAAATATAAATGAGTTTCATCTTGATGGCCAGCACTCACTTGCAATACAAGAAAGGCTACAAAAGGGAATCTTCAGGTATGAAACTCACATATTTTATATTTCCTTATTTCATATTTAGGAAATGTTTGTCATCTTCAAAAAGGGGGAGATTGTTGGATAAATTGGATATTATGATAAATCCCTTTGTTTCGATGATGACAAACATTTCATTCTTATTAATCTAATGAACTACTTTAGTTTGCAGGAACAAGGTGATGACAAAGTTCTAGGGAATCCATACGCTTGAATGTTTGTAAATGTCATGCAATGTAATCATTTGTAAACTTGTACAAATATATAATGTACAAGTACTTAGACTTCATGTAAATCAAGCGTTAGATCTCCCTAGCTAAACACCACACTTAGTTAGGTCATCTCCTTCCAATAGGATCACATTATGCACACTCACACATATACTTAGTGCCTTAATTGAAAGGTTGAAACAGAGTCAATCTCGGTCGACAAACTCCATCGACCGAGACACTCTCGGTCGACAAACTTCTCGACCGAGATTGACTCAAGTAGCCGTTAGACACAGCTGACAAGGTAGTTAGCAGTTGCAAATGAACGTTGATCCAGAGAGCCTGTCGGTCGGCAAAACTTCGACCGAGTAGGTATCTCGGTCGACAATTTGTCGACCGAGATGGTCTCTGACAGCAACTGCAGAATAAAGCAACTAGCCGTTACTAATGCACCTAACTTATACCTAACAGCTAGTTAAGCACTTAGAACCCCCTAGAAGTTGTCTAGAACGTCCTTAAGCATACATAGGCCATTCCTATAAATAGGACATGCCTTAGGACACCAAGAACACACCTAAGCTACAATTGTGCTATACTTGAGCTTGAATACACATTGGCAATATTGTTTTGAAGCAATAGATCAATTCCTACATTTGCTACTCATTCCTATTGCTTCCATTTCGTGTCCTATAGGCTAGTATCTCCTATCCACTACAATCACATTGCCATACACTTTGGTTAGGAGATCTACACGCTTGATATAGGCAAATCAAGCCTTGTGCTTAAAAGGATAAGTTGTAATTTCTGTTTTCTTTCTTGTTCCTTTTATCCTTTGTACTCTCCTTGCTACTCCTAGGGTTGGAGGCTGCGGATCGGAGAGGGTTGACTTCTCAGGTGGAGAAGGGGACTTCAAGCTACTTCAAGAAGGCTATCGCACGGGAAGCTACTTCAGAAGGCTGGTGCAACGGGAGTTGGTGCACCTACTTCAAGGGAAGGCTGCTTCAAGGTTGGGCGATTACTTCTAGGTGAAGGCTGCTTGAAGGGTTTAGGGAAAAGAAATTGTATTTTATGTAAAGTCCTTGCGAGGTAATAAAATAAATTTCTTTTCAAATCCCGGTTGGGTAAGCAACCGGGTAGTGGACTGACGGCCTTAGTATTTGCTAAGGTTGGAACCACTCTAAATCCTTGTCTCCTTGTCCAATATTTCAATTGTGGTTGTTTGAGTTTAAATAATTATTAAAATCTTTATAAAACTCTATTCACCCCCCTCTAGTAGTTTTCAATAAGATGTTCTCCACATATACAACATGTACAAGAAACATAATGCTACCAAAAGTTTGAGTCGATTAAAAAAATTTGTTATACAAACTTTCCCACCCATACATGAGTGTACAAGGATGAGTCTAGGACACACTAGACTCCATATCACCAAGGTTCACCTCATTTTCAGGGATGATTGGACTACCCATATCACCCATACCACCAAGGTGCACCTCCTCTTAAAAGGAATGATTAGATTATCCACATCACTAAGGTGAACCTCCTTTTCAGGATGCCCATCACTAAAGAACTCCATAGTTAAGTGTGCTCGACTTGGAGTAGTACTAGGATGGGTGACCAGTCGAGAAGTTTCGACTGGCTTGCGCGTGAGTGAGGAAAAATCATATAGTTAAGGCTAGTGGTGGTCTGTGAGGCCGATCGTCATTCCTAAAACCCTTCTTAGAGCCTTGGGCAGTGGGCCCGAGCATTACACACTAGACATCTAACAATCTTCTCTAAGTTCCATTACCATAGATTCTCATCACTATCACTAGTTTGTGGTTACTATTGATCACCTAGAATGATTTGATGACCCACAGGTGAGACCCATGTCCCATAGAGAGATATAACTCTTGACAATGGTTATTTCTACCACATATATATTAAATTATTAAATACAATGAGTAGATTCATCCAAATGAATAATTTAAACTGATTACAAAAATTAATCAAGTTAATCAGATTGAACAGCTATAATGAATAAGCATTTCATCATGATAAGAAGGAATATGAAGAACATGTACAATAGTTGATTTCTCTTACCACATTATATAACAACTGAGCAGTAACAAAATAAGGCAAGGGTAAACATCCAATGTGAAGCATGTTTAACCCTACATAGATATATTATATGGTTGTATTACATCTTTTATTTATGCCCTGAGGATTTGAGTAATACTACATAAATCCAACTAACCACTAATAAGTCAAAATTAATGTCATACAAGACCTCACAAGAGTGAGAATCCAAGATATTCTCCCCACTCGGTCAGTACGAGTGAACACCGCATTGACATATCATTCAAACTACCTCCAATGATATATAGTCAAGATGAAAACACCTATCCCACCTTGGTATAGGTCATGAAGCTAGACACCAGGGTATGAAACACTGCCACCAAGGTACAGTCTTAGTTGTCCTCCAATCACATCAAGTATATAATCACTAAGACATGACCATAACCATTCTCACACTAAGGTGTGACCGTGGTCATCCTCAAAACACCTATGGTAAAGATGCAAGGACACATAGTCACTTGAACCTCACATACTCAACAATATGTGCTCCGATTTTCCTTAGGAATACTCGTTTCACCATCCAACAAGTTTTGACACTGGAATGGATCTATGGCCAGGGAAACTACATGGTTAGGGTTTCACTTGATTAGTTAATGTCCATTGGGTGAATTAAAGTTGCGTCAAACAAGTGGACATATCAATCCCTAATTCATTTCTAGCAAGCATTGATATATAGTAACTCTAGAAGATATAAAACATATGAGGTATAATTCTTGTCACATCCCCACATGATACTGATTCCTGTCACATAAGCAAGAGGATCACACATCCAATAGGGCTCAACCATGCCCAATGATCATTAACACCTTCACATCATAATCACCTATAAGAACATCATTATCTTTCCATGCCACCTCCATTTTGATATGCATGTTTAGTATAACCTTTCATTAAGGAGCTATGATGTTCATATAACAACACATTAGAGTTACAACAACATTGAAAGGGTACTCCATCACCACATTCGTCATACAAGAGAGAGAGAGCTAAGTATAATCAATCATCATCATTGTATTACATTAGGGTTAGGTTCTTGATTAAGTGAGATGAACTATCATCACTTTATGGTATTAAGTTTTGTTGTATAAAGATAAGATAGATTATCCTCACACATCATCTCATTATGATGACCACAAGTTTACATTCATTTGAGGGCAAAGGTAAGACTACATGGTTAAGGGCATAACACCATTGATTCTACATTATTAAAATTAAACTAACATACCTAAGTGTCACCCCAAAACCATCAGATGTCGAGTAGATAAACACATAGGTTGCACACAAGAAAAATCCTTGGACAAACGATCTAGGGAACCATCAAGTTGGGTCCTAGAAAGATTCACAATCTTAACCTAGTCAAGCAATTGTTTGATAACACATGAATAACATCGGTTGAAGACATTATAGGAACCATCGGTTGCTAACTCAAAGAACACCATCAGTTGTGGGCATGCAATCCCCCATTGGTTGTAACACAATGGATCACCATTGGTTGTGGTGTTCCATGCCACCATCGGTTGTGGTGTCCAGGACCACCATTGGATCATTAAGTTAGAACCTCCATTGGTTGACACCGTCGAGTGTTGAACTAGTAGAGCCATAGGTTGATGATCATAGGTCAACGGACCATCGAGTCTTGGAGTTGTAAAAACCATTGATTGATAGTCCAGAAAGGCCATTGGTTGTAAAACCCAGTACTCCATCGATTGTCATGAACAGGTGGTAAATTAAGGCAAAAACACAAGAGAAAACATCATTTGGTTGAAGAGAAAGAACCATCAATTGAAACCACCACAAGAGCATTAAGACCATTTATTCTTGATCACTAAAGACCATCACATAATAATCACCAACAAAAACATCATTATCTTTCCATGCCACCACCAGGCTTATCATCATCACCATGCTTGTGATACGCATGTTTAGCATAACATTTCATTAAAGATCTAAGATGTTCATATATCAGCACATTAGAGTTAGAACAACATTGAAAGGGTACTCCATCACCACATTAGTCATACAAGAGAGAGAGATAAGTATAATTAATCACCATTATTGGATTACATTAGGGTTAAGTTCTAGATTAAGTATGATCAACTACCATTGGTTTATGGTATTGAGGTTTGGTGTATTAAGATAAGTTTGATTAGCCTTACACATCATCTATTTATGGTGACCACAAGTTCACTTTCATACGTGGGAAAAGGTAAGACTACATGGTTAAGGTCATAACACCATATATTTTTCATTATAAAAATCAAACCAACATACCCTAAGCATCACCCCAGAACCATTAGATTTTAAGTAGATAAACCCATTAGTTACATACAAGGAAATGCCTTGGACAAACCATCTAGGGAACCATCGAGTTGGTTCCTAGAAAGAGTCATTAACTTAACCTAGTCAAGCCTTCATTTGATAACACAATAATACCAATCGGTGAGAGACATGATATGCATCATCAGTTGCTGACTCTAAGAACACCATTGGGTGTGGGCATGCAACCCACCATCAGTTGTAACATAATGGATCATCATCGGTTGTGGTGTTCAGTGCCACCATCCATTGTAGTGTGCAGGACCACCTTTAGATCATGAATTCACCACTTCCATTGGTTGACACAATCGAGTGTTAAACAATTAGAGCCATTTGTTGATGATCATAGGTCAAGGGACCATCGATTTTTGGATTCAGAACATCCATTGATGGATGGATGTAATGTCCCATGAGTCTTCCTTCTAGAGACTCAGAAGGCCCAAGAGGACAAATCCAAAAATTTTAGGCAATTGTATCAAAGTGTGTTGCGGAAGCAATTTGTGCATACATGAACATATAACCGTAACATACACCATAAAAATTCTCAACATTCAACATGTATATATTACAAAGTGAGTTATTACAACACGATCTACAATTACATATTGAATGAAAATTCTACAGTCTTTGAACATGTATGCTAACTTGGATCTACACAACAGGTAAACTTGTACAACTGCTCACTTCATGTACTTTTATCCCATGCTAGATCTAAACCTAAAAATATGTGAAACAACGAATCAACATAAAGTTGGTACGTGGTTTAAAGATAATATACTATGCTTGAATATTCAAAATACTTGAAAAGAAGAAAGAAAAGAAAAAAATATATAAGGCGGAAAATCAGGTAAACCCAAGTTATTAGTCACATTTCAATGGACATGTTTTACTATGGTGGACTTAGCACAACATATGTTATTGGTCCCTATCCCCACGTACCTTGTACCATTAGGGATCTCCCCGCGTACCATATACCAATATGGAGGTGCTAGTCAACATTAATACTTTCCCTCTCTAATAGGGAGATTAATGAACCATCAATAACTACATTCCATTTTCTTTCCTTAGTGTTCTTAGTGTTCAAGGCAGAAAAGTGATAATATATATAGATATACATCCAACAAGATTATTCAATTACATGCAAGCAATTACTCATAATTATATCATCCAGCAAAACTAGTCTTATACTTATATCCATGTACCTGAGTTTAGAGACTCTTTATACATCCATGATCATCTACAACTTTGTCATTGACCTGAGTAATAACAATTAATCATCATTAATTATATGATCATCATTTAACTTGATATTTGGGTCCAAACTAGGGTTTAGCCAAATCTAGATTGAAGCTATCCTAAACTTGCCATTAAATATTTTGAGGGTCATAATTAGGGTATGGTTCAATTTTCACAATTTTCTGATGTTTGTAATATTTTCTGAAATTAATATGAGGTTTAAAGCATCTAAATGTGCATTAATTGGGAAAGACCTAATTTTTCAAAATTATAATTAGATAAGAGTCCATATTAAGTTTCTAAGTGATAATAGAGATATGTAGTAATTTTCTCAAATTTTATAATCATTTACTAATTATTTGAGATCAACTAACCCTAAAATGGACCATAATCATCTATATTAGAAACAATCGCTTAAAGTTCTTCAAAAGACTTATCAAAGGGTTCAGAAGTGAAGTAGACATTTTTTGAATTCATCTATATTTTTAGGTTATTTTTTGGACACGGGATCTATTTTGTATGTATTTTCTAAAATCATAGATATTTATTGGAAATATGAAATGATTTACCTTCTGGGCCAATCAGGGTCTGCCAAATATGCTCCTCAGGGGCGTAATATTGAAGGATGTTCCCAACTACTGTAGACCATGGCCAACAGAATAGAGGAGAGCCTAGTAATGCCTAACCCTTTGTGGTCATTCACAATACCCATCTAGGCTTTCCAGATCAGTGGGGGCAGGATTCTCCATAGACTCACCACCTTCGTGATGAACTGAACCTCAATGGTAGTCTATTACATGTCTATTGGCCATGGTCTACAGTAGTTGATAACATCCTTCAATTGCGGATCAATTGGCTTAATTAAAGGATTCTAGCTCCTAATGATTCATAATACCGAGCCGTCACTCTCTTACCTCTAATAACTCCACTCCTTTCAGAGGTGAGAGACAATCCAGAGACTACACCTGATGATCATCCTAGGGCCAAAAGTTTCATGTTCAGATCTGTAGCTAGGATGGGCCATGCAGACTTAAGGAAATTTGGTGTGTGACCTGTTATTGAGACATGAAGCAAAATTAGGTCATAATCCAAAATTCGCATTGGTTTATATCCAAATCATATTTTCAACTTTAAATTTCCATATCCCATAGTGTTTCAGATCATTCAACATTATAAACCTAGATCCCATGCTACTAAATTCTTTTGAAACCTATCAAACATTGCATGATATCTTAATATAATTCCTCAATTAGTCTAGTTTCATAACTCATACAATCAACATTAATAATCAAATATTGATCTGATAAGTGTAAGAACACCTACTATGATTCTAATAAACCTCAATGCTCATCAATTTTATCAATTGAGTTTGTTGAGGCTATTAAATTGTCCCTTGGCCTCATAAATGTTCAAATCGACTAAATAAGTACACATCATAGTATAACTCAATTAGTGTCATCATATCTCTAACTACAAATTTAAGTGAAATGAATTCAAATATTAAATAAATTACTTCAATATAAGATTGGTCATCTAATGAATATATATATTGGAACCCTAAAATCATGGTTATCACATTCACCCCACCTTATATGGAATTTTGCCCCCAAAATTCGACTAGTCCCATACTCAAGGTGTTATCAATGAGTCCAACCTCATATATGTCACCCCTTCTAGGTGTCAAGACAATTATATTTTTGGATGTATGCTAAGTCACAGTCATATTAGGATTTTAGAGCATATAGGGTGTACCCACCTCACCTTATATAGATTGAAGCATCACCTTTTAAGGAATTGGAGCATCACTTAGTCTCTTAGTCATCAAATGGAATCATTATATTTTAGTATTTACATCCTCATAGTCCCTTTAGGATAAGGGTTTTATTCATACATATGATGTTAATAAGTTACCACTAACAATTTCATATTTCACCCGTAATCATACGGAATGCCAAGGACTCATGCCATTACTATCAGAATTAACATCTTTAATGTGGTTTTGATCAACATCATACTAGGATTTCAACATTAGAGAAGGGGTCCTTATATATACTTGAACATTAGGGTTTGTCCCATTATAAGAGTAGTTCGTCAATCTAGAATCTTATATTTAGAAGATTAGAGGTTGAAAACTATATTTTGTGATCATTTAATCTATGATCCAAGGATACCTTTTTTTCAAGCTTATGATTTTAGACTATTATCTTTCATGTATGATATTAAGGGAAAGAGAATATACTAAATCAATCTTATCATGTTTTCAAACTTGGATATCACATGTATGATACAGGGAGGGAACTATAAATAGGTCAAGCTTATCTAAGTGGCTCTTCATACATAATCATCCAGATAGCTCAAGAGAGGTTTCTAACATCATATAGAGAGAGAAATAGAAGAAGAAGAAGAAGGAATGCCATATATTTTTGAGAATCTTATGTACAAGGCATTTTACTCCAAGATTTAGCATTTCATTTGTCACCTCACTTGCAACTAATGATGAGCTTCACAAACATAAGTCACTCAAGCTAGAATATAACTCAATCAAAAGGATTGACTTTCACATTATAAGTCATCTACCCATAATTTTTACCCAACTCTCACGTCTAGGATTTAGATCATAGGTATGAATCATGCATAAGGACTCAACTCATCTACTCAAGAGTAACCCATCTTAGGGTACATCATTTCACATATATATCATATTTTCATATATTGTAGGATAGGTCCTATGACCCTCTCCTAGTAGGTCTCACTCTATCTGGAGTTCACCGCATATCTTGTCCTAACACTGGAGATCCTCCTTTGTAAGAGAGCTTGAGTCTCATGAATATTCAACTTTATCTTAACTTAGCCCATCTTATGCAAGAAAAGGGAATGTACTTTCATCATCATCACTTATCTTAGATTCTCCAAAATTGCATTCAAACCTCATTTACAACTTATATCTTTATAAAGAATGTATACCTCAGAGATTGAATTTATATTAGATCATCCTTGTGTATGCCATCTATGAATCTATCATCTACTCTATCTATCAAATACTTCATAAGGCTCTAGACATCTAATCCAGACTACTCTCTCTTCTAGACTGATGTCACTCCCTTTCACTTAGGTTGCATGAACACTAACTACTCTCCAGTGTGAGGGACACACACACACACATATATATATATAATAAAATATTATATAGTTTTTCTCTGAGAAAGAAGATGTCAGAGAAAACTGTCGAGGCTCGAGCCGATTGGAAAGTAAAACCAAATCAGCAAAAATATAGTGTCCCACACACAATAGATAGTCTACTTCCATATAACCTAGTGAAATGGTGAGAACAAGGGGCATACCAATGCAGAAACCTTATGCATACGAGCTCTATATGGAGAGGGTTTCACACACTTGTTTAAACCTAGTTCCTAAACATCTAGGTTCTAACCTAGAGGCTAAGTCAAACCTTATTCCTATAAAACAACTTACTAAGTTTCTAGAGTTTCAAGTGAAAGGTGGAATTTAATTTTTTTTATGTTCATGGTGAGAAATTGTTTGGTGTAGCTATTGCTCATGCTTTGATACCAACTGTAACATCCTCGGGTTCTACCGTCTCAAGACTCAGAAGGCCCGAGAGGACAAATCTAAAAATTTTAGGCAATTGTATCAAAGTGTGTTGTGGAAACAATTTACGCATACATGAACATACAACCATAACATACACCATAAAAAATTCTCAACATTCAACATGTATATATTACAATGTGAGTTATTACAACACGATTTACAATTTCATATTAAATGAAAATTCTACATTCTATGAACATGTATGCTAACTAGGATCTACATAATAGGTAAACTTGTACAATTGCTCACTTCCTGTAATTTTATCTCATGCTAGATCTGAACCTAGAAAATATGTGAAACAATGAACCAACATAAAGTTGGTACGTGGTTGAAAGATCTATACTATGTTTGCATATTCAAAATACTTGAATAAGAAGAAAGAAAAGAAAACATTATTTAAGGTGGAAAATAAGGTAAACCCAAGTTATTAGTCACATTTCAATGGACATGTATTACTATGGTGGACTTAGGACAACATATATTATTGGGCCCTATCCCCGAGTACCTTGTACCATTAGGGATCTCCCTGCGTACCTTGTACCATTAGGGAGGTGCTAGTCAAAATTAATACTTTCCCTCTCTAATTGGGATATTAATGTACCATCAGTAATTACATTCCATTTTCTTTCCTTATTGTTCTTAGTGTTCAAGGCAGAAAAGTGACAATATGTATAGATACACATCCAAAAAGATTATTCAATTACATGCAAGAAATTACTCATAATTATATCATCCGGCAAAACTAGTTTTATACTTATATCAATATACCTAAGTTTAGAGACTCTTTATACATCTATGATCATCTAGAACTTTGTCCATGACCTGATGAATAACAATTAATCATCATTAATTATATGATCATCATTTAACTTGATATTTGGGTCCAAACTAGGGTTTAGCCAAATCTAGATTGAAACTATCCTAAACTTGCCATTCAATATTTTTATACTGATCAGAGGGTCATAATTAGGGTATGGTTCAATTTTCATAATTTCGAATGTTTTCAATATTTTCTGAATTTAATATGAGGTTGAAAGCATCTAAATGTGCATTAATTGGGAAAGACCTAATGTTTCAAAATTATAATTAGATCAGAGTCCATATTAAGTTTCTAAGTGATAATAGAGATCTGTAGTAATTTTCTCAATTTTATGTCCATCATTTGCTAATTATTTGAGATTAACCAACCCTAAAATGGACCATAATCATCTATATTAGAAAGAATTACTTAAAGTTATTCAAAAAACTTATCTAAGGGTTCAGAAGTGAATTTGACATTTTTTGAGTTCATCGATATTTTTAGGGTATTTATTGGACATAGGAGCTATTTTTTATGCATTTTCTAATATCATAGCTATTTATTAGAAATATGAAATGATTTACCTTCTAGGCCAATCAGGATCTGCCACATATGCTCCTCAGGGGGGCAATACTCAACTGGGAAAGGCCAGAATCGGGCCGGTCTAACCTGAGTTTGGCCAGACCCAACTCTCTCTCCCACTACATTCACCCAACGCTTGTGGGTATTCTGGTGCGCACTCCGATCAGGGCGACAAGCCGGCGCCGTGAAATTTGGGCCTTGCCTGGCTGGGAACTTGATTCCTTCCTCTTTGGCGAGGCTCCAAGTCAGGTCCTACCTCGACATCGCTCACTAAAGGACCTTCACAACCGCCAGCACTCCAATGTCACAGGGAGAAAACAAGAGATGAATCTTGGTGGCCTGCTGGTTGCACCGCCGCCGCACACAGGAGCTCCGGTGAGGGATCATGATAGGTATAGACCTTGAACCTACGAATACTTGCAGTAGGGTTGCATCAGTCTAGTGCACATCGGTGAGGATAGGAGATGGTTAGAAGAGCCTGACGTATCAAGCTACCGTCACATAAGATTAAGAAAGCGAAACAATGGCTATGCCTTCCTAAAGTCCGATAGATAGATCTTAGAATGCCATGCACAACCTTGCGAACACAGTTTGGGATCTCTTCGGTGATCCTAAATATTCATATCTGGTAGACACCCTCGAAAGAGGTGAAGGATAACTAGAGGGTTACTCGGTGCTCTTACAGAGAAGAAGCTAGGGCCAGTAGATCGCACAGACTCCAAGACCATCTACCGCTTGGACTCACGATGGAGGATGTTGTTTCTAGAAAGAGATTTCTTCCTTAACACTTCACTCGGGTTCCTGAGACCTCATGGGGTCCGTAGACTCCTTATGGATTGGGTAGGGTTCTTTGTAGGTGAAGGGGAGACGTGTAACAGACTGCCATTGAGGTTGAGCTCATCACGAAGGTGGTGGGTCTGTGGAGAATCATGCCCCCATTGATTTGGAAAGTCTAGATGGGTATTGTGAATAGCCATGAAGGGTTAGGCATTGCTAGGTTCTCCACTATTCTGTTGACCACAGTTTACAGTAGTTGAGAACATCCTTCAATTGCGGATTAATTGGCTCGATCAAAGGATTCTAGCTCCTAATTGTTAGGAATTGTGGTGGGTAAGTGACGATGCTATGCAAGACTAAAGGCATAAGATTTAACGTGGAAAACTCTCCCCAAGACTAGGAGAGAAAAACCACGAGGCAATACCGACCAACAAGCACTATGTAATCTGAATTACAACTCACACTGCCCAGATTTAATCGCCCCTAAATCTGAGAGGCTCCCCCTGCCCGAGAACAAAGATAAGGAAGAACATAATTACACCCAATGTGTACAAACCCTCCCTTTTCACTTTTTTTTTCACGACACCACTGCCGCTGCTAGGACTGCTTTTTGTCATTGCGACCGCTGATCGAGTCGCCTCTTCTGCCGTTGTTGCGTCACCAATAGTGTGCCACCAACTGGTGTGCGTCTTCCGCTGCTCAGATCCGCCGTCGTAGTTGATGCACCACCTATGTGTCACCGACTGATGTGCGTCCTCCACTGACTGGACAGTCCGCCATCGTTTCAGTAGCCAACGACTGATGAGCGTGTTCCTCTGCTCGGATCCACTACCGTAGTCGATGTCAATGTCACAACACCAACAAAGTACCACCAACTGATGTGTGTCCTCCGCTACTCGGACCCGCCTCCGTTGTCGATGCACTGTTGTTGTGTTGCCGACTGCCAACCGCTACTTTGCCTCAAGACAAAGTCGTTGGCCCTCTCTCATCCACAAGAGAGCTGCACTGTTGGTGCACCCAATGTGCCACCAACTGTCAGCCGCTACTTTGCTTCAAGGCAAAGTCACTGACCCTCTCTTACCAAAAGAGAGCACCACCAGTTGTTATTGTTTTCTGGCTCTTGTACCACAGAAGACACCAACAACCAACAATTGGTGGGATCACACACCAACCGGTGGGATGATCTCCATGGCCTCCCCAAGGGCCTCTATTTATAGGCCTCCATGCGTGTGATTGCAACCAGGAATTCTAGTCCTAGTTCGAATCCTAGTCCAACTGTATGTTGCGCATAGCCACCTTCTTTTCTTCTTTGACTCAACTCATATTAGGATTGGCAATACAAAATACCTACTCCAATTAAATCCTAATCCAATTCTAAAGGTGTACGTAAGGAGCCATCTTTCCTTCTTGGATTTAACTTCCAATAGGATTGGAAACACAAGCCAACTCCTATTAAGTCCAAATCACAATAGGACATGGGCCGGAACCTTTCAATCCCAACAATCTCCCCCTCCGGCCCGTGAGGGAGATTTTGTCTTCAACGATCATCTGGAATATCTTCTGTATCCTACCACCCCATGTGATAGATACAATCTCCTTAAATATGTCAGCACCATGTTGTTTTCATCCCTCTTCTTGAAGTCCCACCTTGACTTCACTTTGTTCCCAAGCAACGGAGAAGAAGTATCTTGGCCACAGTATTTCTCTCTCCATGCCCACACCTAGAACTTTGTTGGCTCCCCCTGACCGGTCATTCGAGCCCTCCTGGATGAAAACCATATTTCTGGCATTCTGCAGTAAGCTTCAGAAACCTTCTTATGACGCTCCCCCTGTCGATGTAACTCTACATCAAGAGTCTGATCCTCCAACCTGGGTGTAGCAACTACATCTTCAATGTATTGCCCGTCTTCCTCACACGTGTGCTGTCTCGAGAAAGTATTTGGAGCGACCTTCTCTAACTGGTAGTCGTCCTTGCTGCATATTGTTGTCCTCCAGATTGAATCTCGCATCTCAAACATGCGGCTATGCTATGATCGCTTCTTGTCAACGTTGCCCTTCCTGTATTCAGATGCCATCTCACTACACCCATGAAATCCTTCAAACCTCGCTCCGATACCACTTGTTAGGAATTGTGGTGGGTAAGTGATGATGCTCTGCAAGACTGAAGGCACAAGATTTAACGTGGAAAACTCTCCCCAAGACTAGGAGAGAAAAACCACGGGGCAATACCGACCAACAAGCACTATGTAATCTGAATTACAACTCACACTGCCCAGATTTAATCGCCCCTAAACCTGGGAGGCTCCCCCTGCCCGAGAACAAAGATAAGGAAGAACATAATTACACCCAATGTGTACAAACCCTCCCTTTTCACTTTTTTTTTCACGACACCACTGCCGCTGCTGGGACTGCTTGTTGTCGTTGCGACCGTTGATCGAGTCGCCTCTTCTGCCATTGTCGCATCACCAATAGTGTGCCACCAACTGGTGTGCGTCTTCCACTGCTCGGATCCGCCGTCGTAGTTGATGCACCACCTATGTGTCGCCAACTGATGTGCATCCTCCACTAACTGGACAGTCCTCCATCATTTCAGTAGCCACCGACTAATGAGTGTCTTCCTCTGCTCAGATCCACTGCCGTAGTCGATGTCAATGTCACAACACCAAGAAAGTACCATCAACTGATGTGCGTCCTCCACTACTCAGATCTGCCTCTGTTGTCGATGCACTGTTATTGTGTTGCCGACTGCCAACCGCTACTTTGCCTCAAGACAAAGTCGTTGGCCCTCTCTCATCCATAAGAGAGCTGCACTGTTGGTGCACCCAATGTGCCACCAACTGTCAGCCGCTACTTTGCTTCAAGGCAAAGTCGCTGACCCTCTCTTACCACAAGAGAGCATCGCCAATTGTTATTGTTTTCTGGCTCTTGTACCACAGAAGACACCAAAAACCAACAACCGGTGGGATCACACACCAACCGGTGGGATGATCTCCATGGCCTCCCCAAGGGCCTCTATTTATAGGCCTCCATGCATGTGATTGCAACCAGGAATTCTAGTCCTAGTTCAAATCCTAGTCCAACTGCATGTTGCACATAGCCACCTTCTTTTCTTCTTGGACTCAACTCATATTAGGATTGGCAACACAAAATACCAACTCCAATTAAATCCTAATCCAATTCTAAAGGTGTACGTAAGGAGCCATCTTTCCTTCTTGGATTTAACTTCCAATAGGATTGGAAACACAAACCAACTCCTATTAAGTCCAAATCACAATAGGACATGGGCCGGAACCTTTCAATCCCAACACTAATGATTCAGAATATCGAGTTGTCACTCTCTTACCTCTAACAACTCGACTCCTTTTAGAGGTGAGAGACAATCCAGGGACTACACCTGATGATCATTCTAGGGCTAAACGTTTCATGCTCAGATCTGCAGCTAGGATGGACCATGCAGCCTCAAGGAAATTTGGTGCGTGACCTGTTATTGAGACATGAAGCAAAATTAGATCATATTCCAAAATTCACATTAGTTTATATCCAAATCATATTTTCAACTTTAAATTTCCATATCCCATAGTGTTCTGGATCATTCAACATTATAAACCTAGATCCCATACAACTAAATTCTTTTGAAACCTATCAAACATTACATGAAATCTTAATATAATTCCTCAATCAGTCTAGTTTCATAACTCATATGACCAACATTAATTATCAAATATTGAGCCAATAAGTCCAAGAACGCCTGTTATGATTCTAATAAACCTCAATGCTCCTCAATTTTATCAATTGAGTTTGTTGAGACTATTAAATTGGCCCTTGGCCTCATAAATGCTCAAATCGACTAAATAAGGTACACATCATAGTATAACTCAATTAGTATCATCTTATCTCTAACTACAAATTTAAGTGAAATGAATTCAAATATTGAATAAATTACTTCAAATAAGATTGGTCATCTAATGAATATATATATTGGAACCCTAAAATTATGGTTATCACAATGGACCAGAAGGGCGATCTATTGTCAAACCCAGTACCTCCAATGGTTATCACCAATAGGTGGTAAAATAGGGCAAAAACACAAGTGAAACCATCATTTGGTGGAAGAGAAAAAACCATCGACTGAAACCACCACAGGAGCATTAAGACACTATTGATTCTTGAGCACTAAAGAGGCCAAAATAGACCTTAAGGTATGACCATCAGTTGGCATGATAAACACAAGTGAAACAACACCAAAAGCAAGTCCATCTATTCTAGCAACAAGGCAAACCATTAAGTTATGCACAAGGTAGAAACCAGCTCAAAACCCCTAAGTGAAACCTGTCGTTTGAGAGATACTAAGAGCCATCAATTGTCATGAAAGAAAGGTATAAAGCTTCCTCAACCAAAGGGAGGTCATGAAAAAGGTTTAGACCACATCCAAGGAGATAAACCATCCAAGAACTAGCACCTAAGCTCAAACTCTAGGTAAATATATGATCTTTCTACTTAGAACTTAGTTTAAGAGCAAGATCTAGCACATGAAAGCTATAAGTAAGAAATAAAAGTGGAGAAATTTATGTAACTCACAAATAGCGAGAAGAAGAATCTCCAAACAACAAGGTAGCTTAACAAAGAGAGAAAGAAACCCTAGCTTAAGCACTCCACATGACCAAGCAAGCTCCTTCTCCAAGAAAAGAAGCAAACCCTAGGTCAAGGAGCAAGAAATAGGTGTTCTTTAAGCTCTATAGCATGCTCTTCCTTGGAAAACTATGCCCAAAATGAAGAAGAAGGAATCAGGAGGTAGGGAATCAAGGAAAATGGATAAAAGAAGGGATATCTTACTTGTTAAGCTCAAGAACAAGCAAAGGAAGCTCCAAAATCTTCAAGAGAGGGTAGATCTGAACCCTAGCTGCACAGGCAAGGAGATCAACCACCTTCTTCTACCTTGGGAACCTTCTTCTCAACTAGCCAAGGAGAATGAACCTCTAGATAGAAAGGAAGAGATAGGGGTCCAAAGCATTCGTTTGCATGGAAACAAAGCTATGGGTGAGAGAGAAGAGAAGGTTTAGGTGGCATACCATGTTTGCCAAGTGTCCATGGCCAAGTGACATCACGTCCATACAAGCAGAAGATCCATTAGTTTTGGAGTCTGCAGGGCCATAATATCTTGTCCCACTTAGGGTGTCCATCAAGTTTCATCACTTGGTGACCATCTGTTCTTGAAACCCTAGGTCACTAGGTGGAAAACCATCAGTTGAACACTGCTTCCAAGAAACCATCGACCCAAGGGGTCACAAAAGAGAAGATCATTGACCTATGCACCTCTAAAGATCACCATCGCTTGTACCCACATAAGGATGACCATCGGATGTCCCCCATCCAGGGGAACCATCGGTTGATGGCCTCCAAGATAGCTCATCCATGAGAGAAAAACCCTAACTTACCCTAGAGAGATGTCACCATCAAACTAAGGTGCATCTAAGCGCACAAAGCCCCAAACAATTCAAGCATGATATAAAATGATATAAGGAATTGAAATCATGTGACAAATTAAAAGAAAAACCTCAGATATGGTTAAACTGTAGAAAAGTCCACAATATGCACAAAATTGCATAATTTGCTCAAAAAATGTCCAAATTGTACCAAACTTGAAACTTAAGCTTGTCATATGATATAAAAACACATCACAAAGTTTAATTAAGTTTTTAAGAATGTAATTAAGGTAAGAAAGAATGTTCACTCATTAAGCAAGGTCTGGGGCCTTACAACCATAAACTCCTAACATGGATTTCACTTTTTAAATCCAAGGCAAACAAAGATGGGTACCTTTTATGTACCTCCTACACTAAACTCCACATGGTCACTTCCATTCTATGGTTACATTAGAACATTCACATAGAAACCATGTTCTTCTCCTAACTCGGATAGGAGTCGCCTTGAGTCAACATGGAAACCTCCCCTAAGAAAACATTCTCATTCAACTCCACCTCCACTATCTGCATCACTTGTCTTGTACCAGGGTGACACTTCCTCATCATGGAACATAGAAACTATTGTGCAACCTATGCAACTCTGGTAGTAACTTTAATTGGAACTCTAGTTCTCTGTCCTAGACTATTCCCATATGATGTTGAATCATCATGTCCTTCATTATAGTTTGTTGTATCACACATCACTCAGAAGATATACTTACTTGTTTTTACCAATCATGGGATGTCCTGTATTGCACTACTCTAATCTAACATCATGCATATGGTACCATCCATAACTACTTCTTTGTCCTACTGTAGTAGCATTGATTGGGCTTGTAGTTGTGTCCATGATCCTTCCAACTGATATACTTCTAATTATACATCCTCCTACCAAAGCATTGTTGGTATGTCTTATTTTATGACACATCGAACAGTATAACCATGTATTATCTACAAACATCGACGAAGATTTATTCTTGATTGACCATATATCATTTTGACATGTATCCCAAAGCCTCCCTTTAAGCACTACAAAAGTTGATGTACCCTTCCCTTTATTCTGGCAACACTATCACTGGGAAACTTGTTAACTTGTCCTTCAACATATAGAAAGAGCATTGAGACCAACACTGATACTTGTCATTCCATACAAGAAGGATCACCTTTCCTAGTCAACCTTGTTAGGGGTGAAGTAATGATCTTGACATCTTGAATGAACTCTCTTTTAGTGTCTTGAAAGGCTTTAGAAGCTTCATATCTCAGTCAGTGTTTTGGGCTGCCCCCACTTCAACGATGTCCTCGCCTGATTTTGATTTATATGACATCCTTGGCAGATATATCATAACCCCAAGAAGACACTTTAGTCAACCTCGAACTCACTCTTTATAAAATTGGCACACAGTTATTGCTACCTCAATAATCTTACAACTTAGTGAAGATGTTGTCCATGCTACATGACCATCTCTTTGGTACTTTGAGATATTATCAATAAAAATTGTGATGAATCATAAGGATAAGACATGAGCACTCTGTTCATCAAATCCATAAACATTGTTGATGCATTGGTTAGTCTAAATGACACAATCATGAACTCATAGTGACCATGTTGGCTTATATATTCCACTCTGGTCATCCTCTGACGATATCCCAACCTTAGGTCGATTGGAAAAAAACATTATGTCACTTGTCGTCTGATCAACAAATCGTATGCCCTTAGAAGTGGTTATTTATTCCTTGTTGTGATCTTGTAAATCTATCACCAGCCCATGTAATGCATCATAGAGTCATTCTTCTTCCTTCCGAATAACACCTAGAGAATCTCAACATAAAAATCTCCCTTTCTAAGGAAAAGAAAAACCAGGAAGCTCATCTAATATACATCTTCAACTCACATACTACTGGTACACTCTGGATGCTTAGACTCATCACCTTGGTATCCACTTCATGTGTGTGCTAAGAGGAACTTACATCCCAGTATCATCATCTTTTTTGCCACCATAACCCATTAAAAATGTATGGGAGGAGTCTTCCTAACTCTTGGAAGGCTCAAAAAGCATACCCATCAAAAAACATCATGATCTTGGAACTGTAATCCAAAGCAACAATATGATATAACAAAATATCCAACTTTTAGGATTACAAAAAATCCACATTTACCAAGTGGAATAACATCCACTTGAAATATGTTCCCCAATAAGGAGGAACACAACGGAAAACACACTTCCCACGACACCACAACACTGTTCGGGGTTACTGATTCTACCTTCATCATGTAGATTATAGCTTGTACGTATCATTTTACCTTTTTCACTTGAGTTCCTTGCCATCAACATAGGACTTATGATGATTATCATACTTCATTTCTTCTTCTTATTGATGGTTTATCATTATAATGTGAGTGTCCATTCATGTGATCTTGTTTATTCCTCACTTACTAAGGGTTAACTCATATTTCACATTTTCTTCATTAATTTCTTTTACATGTCGTGGTAATTTTACTTTAACACTTTCTTACATACATAGGTTGGTCTGAGATTTACTCAGGTCCCACTTTATCCATATATTATTGTTCTTATTCTCCTTCTCATATCACACTTATCATAAGAGTTCTCTTTTTCTTACGAGGATTTTATATCATGAATCATTCTGTTATCACAGATTTATCTCTCTTTTATTTCATTAACATATAGAACTACATCTTCAAGAACTCCTCTTTAGCTTATTTTTATTTAGATTTAGGTTTCATGGTGTCATATCTTTCTCTTTTGTTACCAAACATTTCAAGTTTTGATAGGTAACAGTGTGATTCTCACCTTTCTTTAATGTAGGGTTAAGATATTTTAACCATGTCTCTTATTTATTATGCTCTTTAGATTGTTTCAAACCGACTACTTGATCAGAGTAATAAAAAAGAAAGCAATCTAAGAGTTCCAAGCTTACCTTTTCTTCAATAATTGAATACCTGGTCAGGGCATCCAAACACTGAGATTAGGTAGTATGCATCATGTTTACATGTCATATTCACTTAGTCATCATTCAAGTCCTAAGTCCTATTGTCCCTGTAAACTCCACGAACCTAGAGCTCTGATACCAACCAAATGTGATATCTCGTCACACAAATAGAGATTACTCAAACTCAAAACATGATCAATCACTAGTTAAACACATAGCAGAAAAAGGGGATAATTATAACTGAGTTAAACATCACCATCATACTCAGAAACATTTACACCAAATCCCAAAAACCTTCTATATTCATATATCATGCCAACTATCTTTTAAAAACTACTCCATGACCTCAGACACAACATATATACATAATAAATTCTCCTCATATCAACATGTATGAGAAATAAAATGCTACAAAAAGCTCGAGTCGATTATAACCTCATTATACAAACTTTCCACCTGAAACTATATGTACATGGATGACTCTAGGACACACTAGACATCTATCAACCTTCTCTAAGGTCCATCATCACAACTCCTCATCAGTATCATGGGTCTGCATCTGCTACTGCTAATCACCTAAAAAGATGTGGTGATCCACGAGGTGAGATCCATGTCCATGCGAGAGATATAACTCTCAACAACGGTTATTACAACCACATATATACTCCATTATAAAATAATATCAGTAGATTCAAGTAAATGAATAATTCGAACTAATTACACAAGTTAATAAAGTTAAGCAAATTGAACAACTATAACAAATAATCATAACATCGTGATAAGAAGGAATATGAAGAACATGTATAGAAGTTGATTTTTCTTACTGCATTTAACAACTGAGTGGTAAAAGAAACAAGGCAAGGGTAATCATCCAATGTGAAGCATGTTTCACCCTATATAGATATACTACACAACTATATTACATCTTTTAGTAATCACCTAAGGATTTGAGTCATACCACCCAAATCGGACTGGCCACTACTAAGTTGAAATCAATGCCATATAAGATCTCAAAAGAGCCAGAATCCAAAATCTTCTCCCCACTCGTTTAATACGAGTGAACACCACAGTGTCATATCAGTCAAACTACCACCAATGACATATAGTCGAGATGAAAACACCTATCCCACCTTGGTACAGGTCACAACGCTAGACACCAGGGATACAAAACCCTACCACTAAGGTATAATCGAAGTTGTCCTCCAATCACATCAAGTATATAATCATCGAGACCATGACTATAGCTTTTCCCACACCAAGGTATGACCGTGGTCATCCTCAAAACACATGGGGTCAAGATGACAAGGACACACAATCACTTGCACCTCACATACTAAGTAGTATGAGCTCCAAGTTTCCTTTAGGAATACTCATTTCACCATCCAATGTGTTCTGATGCTGGAACGAATCTATGGCCAGGTCAACTACATGATTAGTTTTTCACTTGATTAGGTAATGTCCATTGGGTGAATTAAGGCTGCATCAAACAAGTGGACACATAAAACCCTTATTCATTTCAAGAAATAATCTCCACATGATACCAATTCATGTCACATAAGCAAGAGGATCACACGTCAAATATGGGTTAACCATGCCCAAGAGTCACTAAGACCATCACATCATAATCACCTACAAGAACATCATTATCTTTCCATGGCACCACAAGGTTTATCATCATCACCATGCTTGTGATACACATGTTTAGCATAACCTTTCATTAAAGAGATAAGATGTTCATATAACAACACATTAGAGTTACAACAACATTGAAAGGGTATTCCATCACCACATTGGTCATACAAGAGAGAGAGAGAAAAGAATAATCAATCACCATCATTCGATTACATTATGGTTAGGTTCTAGATTAAGTATGATAAACTATCATTGCTTTATGGTATTAAGGTTTGGTGTATCAAGATAAGCTATATTATCCATACACATCATCTAATTATGGTGACTACAAGTTCACATTCATACATGGGAAAAGGTAAGACAACATGGTTAAGGGCATAACACCATATATTCTTCATTATAAAAATCAAACTATCATACCCTAAGTAGTACCCTAAACCATCAAATTTTAAGTTGATAAACCCATTGGTTGCACACAAGAAAATCCTTGGACAAACCATCTAGGGAACCATCGAGCTGGGTCCTAGAAAGATTCACTAACTTAACCTAGTCAAGACATTGTTTGATAACACAAGAATATCAATCGATTGAAGACATGATAGGCATCATCAATTTCTGACTCAAAGAACACCATCGGGTGTCGGCATGCAACCCACCATCAGTTCTAACACAATGGACCACCGTTGGTTGTGGTGTTTAGTGCCACCATCAGTTGTGGTGTCCATGACCACCTTTAGATCATGAAGTCAAAATCTCCAGGTTGACTCAATCGAGTGTTGAACCAGTAGATTTATCGGTTGATGATCATAGGTCAAGGTATTGTCGAGTCTTGGATTCAGAACATCCATTGGTTGATGGACCAAAAGGTCCATTGGTTGTCATACCCAGTACCTCCAATGGTTGTCACTAATAGGTGGTAAAATAGGGCAAAAACACAAGATAAACCATCATTTAATGGAAGAGAAAGAACCATCGATTGAGACCATCACAAGAGCATTAAGACCATCGATTCTTGAGCACTAAAGAGGCCAAACAAGACCTTAAAGTATGACCAGTGGTTGGAATGAGAAACACAATAAAAATATCACCTAAAGTAAGTCCATCGATTCTAGCTAGAAGGCAAACCATCTAGTTATGCACAAGGTAGAAAATAGCTCAAAAGCCCTAAATGAAACCCATTGTTTAGGAGATACCAAGAGCCATAGATTGTCATGAAAGGAAGGTATAAATATTCCTCTAACAAAGGGAGGTCGTACACAAGGTTTAGAGAACACCCATGAAGATAAACCATCCAAGAACTAGCACCTAAGCTCAAACCCTAGGCAAAGATAGGATCTTTCTACTTAGAACTTAGTTTTAAAGCAAGATCTAGCACATCCAAGCTATAAGTAGATATAGATGTGGATAAACTTATATAACTCACCTATATGGAGAATAAGAAGCTCCAAATAGCAAGGTGGCTCGAGCAAGAGAGAAAGAAACCCTATCTTAAGCACTCTACATGGCCAAGTAAGCTCCTTCTCCAAGTAAAGAAGCAAACCCTAGGTCACAGAAGCAAGAAAGAGGTTATTTAAGCTCTAGTGCATGCTCCATGATGGAAAACCATGTAAACAACCAAGAAGAAGGAAGGAGGAGGTAGGGAAGCAAGGAAAATGGAGAAAATAAGGGATAGCTTACTTGTTTAGCTCAAGAACAAGCAAAGGAAGCTCAACAAAAGAGGGTAGATCTGAACCGTAGTTGCACATGCAAAGAGATCAACCACATTCTTCTACCTTGGGAACGTTCTTCTCTACTAGCCAAGGAGAATGAATATATAGATAGAAAGGAAGAGATAGGGGTCCAAAGGGTTCATTTGCATGGAAGGTATTACGTTTATAAAACTATGGGTGACAGAGAAGAGAGGGTTTAGGTGTCCCACCATGTTTGCCAAGTATCCATGGCCAAGGGACATCACTTCCATGCAATAAGCAGCCCCATAGGTTGTGGAGTCTATAGGAACATTGGATATTGGCCCTCCCAGGGTGTCCATCATGTTTCATCACTTGGTGACCATCAGTTCTTGAAAGCCTAGGTCACTAGGTGGAAAACCATCCATTGAACACTCCTTCTAAGAAACCATCGACCCAGGAGGTCTCAAGATAGAAGACTATCAACCTACCAACTACTAGAGATCACCATAAGTTGTTTACACCTAAGAATGATCAACATATGTCACCCATCTAGGGGGGAACCATCAGTTGATGGCCTCTAAGGTAGCTCATCCATGAGAGCAAAACCCTAACTTACCCTGGAGAGATGTCACTATCAAACCAAGGTGCATCTAAGTGACCCAAGCTACAAAAAAATCAAGAATTATATGAAAGCATGTAAGGAACAATAATCATGTGGCAAATTGAAAGAAAAACCTGAGATATGGGTAAATTACAAAAAAGTCCAAAATGTGCACAAAATTGTGTAACTTGCTCAAACAGTGTCCAAACTAGACCAAACATGAAACGTAAGCTTGTCGTATGATATCAAGACACATAAAAAGGTTTAGTTAAGGTTTTAATAATGTAATTAAGGTAATAAAACATGTTCACTCACTAAGTAAGGTTTGGGGCCTTACAAAGACAATTCCTAGATCTGCAGAGCTCATCTAAGAATAAAAGCTCAACAAAGCAATACCTTCTCCTAGTTGAGCTGTAGATAAGGAACACAATAGAGGTGATACAAATAGAAAGAATAATCACCAATGGATAAAGCCTCCAAAAGGTTGTTCACGGTGTCAACTAGGAGAAAAAGAATAAAAAATACCAAGAACTAAAATCAAACTATCCTCAATATGTGCCAACAACCAAAAACAATACTAATATTAGATTCATCAAATAATGAGGGTAAAAACCCTAAAATTCACCCAAGAATTGCCGCTCTAATATCTAAGGTTATAAGATGAAGATTAGAGCTCTATAATTGATTTGGGGTGAATGAAACCCATGAAAGGTGACAAAGAGACCAAAACACCGTTGGATAAAGAGATTGTCAGGAAGACACCATCAATGGTGGTCAAGAGATAAGAAAGTTGTAATTATGCCAAAACACATAAAAACTATAATAGTCAATCTGACTAACCATTAGTCTATCTGACTAGCATTAGTCTACCTGGATAAAGGATAGGGCATTAGTTTAGATAACTTATCTTTTGTCTACCCAACCAACAGTCATCCTTTAGTCTAGGAGAATATTTAGTCTCCCAAGGAATGGATCAGAATAAGAAAAAAAAAGCCAACTTATCAACAAGCCATTACAAGCTATCCAAACCAAACTAGGTCAACACCAACCAGACTAGTGTTATTTTACCCTCAACAATGCCTCTACTCTAATCATGCATGACACGTAAATAAGAAACATACCAAAATCATATCAAGCTCCCTCAAATCCTAGAAATTTGTACAATTATGTTTTGTATATTCCAAACCCTAAAAACAATCAACAAACATGTCACACATCTCGAAATATAACTATTTATATTGTCATTATATTATTGGTTAACTAAAAATTGGATATTATGTGTAGAAAATTAGAAAATGTTTATACTCTTGGGATTTGACATGTTTCAATCTATAATAGTACAGACTGTTGAGCTTATTGGGAAGGTTTGAAAATGTATGTATAGTAGTGATTTGACCCCAATTATGGATGTAATACTTTCCATCTATAAAGGATTACTGGGGCAACTTGTTGCCAATCTCTCTCCTATCATAATATAAATACTCAGACATTTATGTTCTCATTAAATTTTATTGCTATCATCTAACATTAGATTACCATCTAAGGTAAAATATCAATTTTCTCATGTGTATTTTGTTTTCGTTTCTTATGCTATAAAATTATTTGAATATTGGTCACCATTTAGTCACCCTATTAATTTTTGCTAGTAGAACAAGACTATGCAATTCAACTATAATAAGGAATATTCACTATTTATCCAAATTTTAAATACATGTTTAATTGTTCTTGTTCAATAGTAGTATATCTTCAGTGTGTAACTTCTTTTATGAATTAAGCATAACTGTCTGTAACCATTTTTATTTTATATTCCATAAAAAGTGTCATAAGTATAAATTCTATGTCTTCAATATTCAAAAATTAATTTATGCAAGTTGCAATATTTTTGTTTATTATTATTGTATATCTTGTATACAGTTGTCTGTATTCATGTCTACTTTTTTCATCAGTCCATTCTAAGTTACAAAAAGGAAACAAATTGCCTTAATTTGTAGTTTGTAACTTACACCTAAATATAAATAATTAGTGGATATCTTAGAATACAACCAACTATCATTTATATATTTTGGAATATAACCAACTATCATTTTTGTTTTCTTGCATGTAGTTTAGTTTTTCTTTGTTTCAATTTTCTCTGTATGCAATGTGGATTTTATCTAGTCCAATTATTTTATATTCATGTAGTCATTGTATCCTCTTGAATGAAGTGAATCTCTTGTAACTTTGTCATAACACCATCTTTGTTACAAAGAACCTGTCATCTAAGACCTTAATTAGTAATATTAGTCAAAAAAGTTGGCAAACCTGAATGGATAGATAGGAACCAATATACAAAATGTCTTCACTAGATTTGTGGAATTATCTTGTAAAGTTTCCGGATCTCTTCTTGTTATAAATTAGTCTGAAGTAATGTGATAAATACTTCCAAGGCACTGAAATTCTAAAAAACGAGAATTCACATGACCAACCTTTTCTACACTTCTTATACCACCTTCTTACCTCTCCACATCGCCATATCAAATAGAATCAAAAGGTAAGAAATGTGCCAAACTCCAAATTTGGGATGGCACACCCCTTCTTCCCACTCTCCTGCTTCTTCCTTTCACATTAGTACTTCTACTACTGCCATTTCTAAAGAATCTGCAGAAAGCATCCCACCTGTGTCAGACTTGGAGGAAGGAGAGATTCCATAAGAGAAGTATGTTTCTTGTAGTCAGCCACAAATTTTATTCCTACGACTGGGGATCCAAACAAAATCATTGATTGTTCTAGGTTGTGTGCCTCCAATCAGAGATATCATGTGTCCTCTACATGATAGTTTGACAAGAAGATTGGCTATCTTAGTGTCTCACAACTCCCAATAGGGGGCTTGCACTGTCCATTTTGTAATTTTTATTATTTCCCATTTGGCAAGGGTTGTAGCAAAAGTTTCACATGTGTGATCGGTCATCTTAAGATGTTGTACCTCTATAACAAAGAGTGCATTATAGTGTTACAAGACACCATTTAGAATGACTATGATTTATTTCTTGCAGTAAAGGATACTTTGAGGTTCCTTGATCAAAGGATGTGTGGAATGTGCATGCGGAGACATGCTCTGGGTCATGCATGTCATCATGATGATGGCCTTGTACGGTTGCTGATGATATAAGAGAGTTTCAAGGACATATTGTTGGATTATTAAATCCCAATCCAAAGAGCATTGATAGTTCTAATGCCACAGAGGGGCTAGTTCTGGATTCTATGCTTCTTGATCGTGTTTTCCGAGTACTAGTAATGACTATAAAGAAAATACATCATAGTTGTCATCTTGCATTCTCTTAGGTGTTGAAGACAACTCTTTACAAAGTGGTCGTTGATCTAGGTTCTTTTGCTTCTTGGATAAGATTGTTGATTCTTTCCCTTTACGTGTTATAGGTGTTCTGACCCAATAATAGGCAAAATAGAAGATTTGCCAATAGAAAGTCAATGTGACAACGTCATATTTTGAGTTCTCTTTCTATGTGGGGTGCAGAAGATGAAATTCCCAAGTTAGTGTACAATATAGATAATTATTCTACACATGAGGCTATGGATCATGATAGAGATAAATCTATGGAGGAGGAGAAGAAAGAGAACCCTCACATTAGGCAATGCCTTCGAAAGGTTGCAGATGGCCACTTTACAACAACTGTGAAAGTGATATGCTCCTCTTGGGTAGCTCCATATAATGAACATACCATAAAGATTTTAGAGTAAAACACATGTACAAGCCATTCTAGATACTTTTTTTAGAAGGCCAACGTGTAGTAGAGGTTCACACTATTCTTCGGTGTATCGAATCCTTTTTTAAAGGGACTTCATGTTGTAGGGACAAGTTGCGGGCCCAACACATCTTAGATGCTCTTTGTGGAGAGAGGTCTGGTGTTGCAACAGATCTCTTACATACCATAACCCTAGTGGTTAATTTATGGTTTGGGGATGTCTATTGAGTTTGGCAAAGTTTGTAGCTTCTGCTCCTCTTATGCCTCTACTTAAACCTGACAATAGGACATAGTCCATCGTAGTTGGTACAATTTGGAGGTTTATGGTGTCTAAAGTTTCCATAATTGTTGTGGATAAAGATATGACTACTCAATGATTTTCAACTTAGAACCGATGTATCTGCTGGGGTAGAAGCAATTTTACACAGTGTTAATAGGTTGTTAAACGACCAACATGAAGATGGGTCACTCTTTATGCTTACAATTGGTTTTTCAAATACTTTCAACCTAGTGGATAGATCAACTTTACTCTATGTGGTGAGGTTTAGGTTCCCGTCTATTTCTTGGTACGTAGAGTTTCTCTATGGACAAGAAGCTAGACTATACATTGGAGACCATTATATCTCGTCAGTTACTAGAGTGCAGTAAGGTGATCCCTTGCGGCCACTTCTTTTTTCTCTTGTACTTCATACACTTATTCATGAGATCGTAGACAAATGCAATATTCTTATCCATTCTTTCTATCTTTATGATGTGACCGTTGTTGGGGATTTAATGGAGGTGTCCAAGGTGCTTGACATCATTCAGCGTACATGTCCAATATTGGGTCCTGATTTATATATTTGTAAAATAGAGCTTCAGTGACCCACTTGTGATGGAGAAAACATCACCTTGGGGGGGTGTTTCTCATAAATATTGCAAGGCCTTTATTTTTAGTGAAGCTACTTGGAGGAGTTGTCAGCAAGGATAAAGATTTTATTGAGAAGTTGGCAATGAGGAGGTTGCCAAGGCCGTTGACTTGATGCATCTTCTCCCATGGTTGCATGATCCGCAAAGTGATCTTCTTTTACTTTGATCTGGTATGAATATTTCTAAGTTAATGTTTAGCTTATGGACATGCCAACATGTACACATAGAGGAGGTGAAAACATGGTCTGACAAAAGGATACGAGAGTCTATTGAGGATATTTGTGGTATTTGGGGGTCCTTTCTTTGGGGATCTTCAATGGCGAGTAGCTTCACTACCCATTAGACTCGACGGTCTTCATTTGTATGAGGCAATAGAGGCATCTTTGTACTCTATTGTGCCTTTAGGGCTTAATCGTGGGGTGCTTCAAGGTCATATTTTATGAAGTAGAGAATATATGGTATGCACTCTAATTTCAACTATTCCTTGGATTGTCTGTGTTATGATTCTGTCTTTGATCTTAGCTATTTTACTAACAAGCACATCATCCCCCCTAAAGCCCAACATACTTTGACGAGTTCCCTTTTTAGTATAATTGTTAAAGACATGGATATCAAGTATGGCATGACAATTAGACAGAAAGTTGTTTTTGAATGTTTAGAAGTTGACCGTGCTCAAGATTTCCTTCTTTCTACTCTGATTGATGGGTTTGGACTACATATGTTGCCAATAGAGTATTGTGTTATTCTCAGATATTTTCTTATGATTCCTTTATTTCCAACCGATGAGGTATGCTCAGTCTACCGTAAGTCATGCTCATACACTTTTGACAAGCATTAAGTTTATTACAGGGAACTATCGGGTTTCAAGTACATGCATAATCTTGTTAGGGATGCTCTTTATGACATACTTAGATATGTGAGAATTTCAAATAAGAAAGAGAAACTGGTGAACTTTTTTATTGATCTACATGAAGGGAGATTGACTCTTAAGCCAAAAGATGTCTTGATTTTTAGTTGGGTTGGAGAGAAGCATGCATGTGTTGATCTAACAGAAGTTTCTCCATTTGTGGGCCTGAAAGGTGGAGATTTTACTGTGGGACAGACTTTCCTAAAATCTAGCTTAGCCAAAGTGGTTAAAGACAAAAAAGTGTGTGTTGACAATCAACATGTTTTCTCACCTTTTGACTTTGATACTTTTGAATTCTTAACATCATAGGTTGTGGAGCATCTCAAGAGGGTGCAAGAAGTTATGCACAATAATGTCATGACTCCGAGATCTATGGATGTAGTGTTCCAGAGGATAAACTTTGTCATACAAAAGGGGTCGGTGGCACAACTTGTTGCCCGCCACCTTCGCTTTCATTGTAATTGATATATTATATATCTTTTATTAAATATTACAAGCAAAATATACAAAAAAAAGTATGCAGTAAAATCTAACTGTAACATACCTTTGTTGTAATATGTATCTTTTTTGAAATTGTAAGGTCGATGAAAAGGTGCATAAACTACAAAACCGGAATAGTAAAAAAATAACAAATAGTACGTAACATTTTCTTTTACTTTTATCTCATTTTGGCAAAAATATTGATGACGAGGGTGGAACTAAATGAAATGCTAGGTAGAGAATCATCACCATAGAAGAGTTTGTATTGATAGATTATATTGTACGTGTTTACATTTGAGAAATATTTTTATTCTTTCGAAATCAAATCTCGGATAACAGTTGGTATGCCCTTTTGGCTGAGGGGAGCACGGTGCCTGTAACGGGAAGGGGGAAGGGGATTAAGAAACTCAAACTCTGATTTGTTTGCGACCAAGTCTTTGTTAGGCTCTATTCGTTTGTAAAAGAGCATCAAATTTCAATTTAGATCTGGTGGATAGGCTGTTTGGGTAAATTTGGGACCAACGGGTATATGATTCCAAACGGAGATCCTCAACTAGTGTCAATTACTTGTCGACCTCGATAGTAGAAATCTAGTCTTGGTCTGAACTTTGTCTGATTCAGTGGTGGATCAATTGCAACTTTTATAGATGTGACATATTTCGATCGGATTCAGCTTTGAAAACAATCTTCAAATTACCATGCAAATGCATATCAGATGAAAGTTTGGCAGCACCCAAACTTCAAACCATATTCAAATGTTAAACTGTTTTCAAAGTAAGTATAGTCTTTACCAATCCAACACTTGGTACCGACTTGTCTGGATTCACATGGACCTGTATTCAAACCAAGTCCACCATTTTCCTTTTGTTTTTTGACATGCCGAAGCAGACGCCATTCTGATTACTAAACTAATGTGACGAAGAGGTGAATATTAAGACATTTCTAGCTGCTATAGCCACTGGCCAAACTTTATCAGGAGGCTATGAGGAGCGTAACTATGATACATCATGGGCCTGCAAGAAAATTTCGTGCCTTTTCTTTTATATGAGCATTGGTGTACATATTCGGCCGCGGGTCGTGTCGGGATAGTAAGAAAAGGTGGTGCGAGGATGATATTGGTGGGAATCCACATGGATGGAGGTAGGTTGGAAGGAAGCTTTGTTGTTAATATTTATTAACGTTCATGCAACAGCGACAGGTGCAAATTAATTAACAATTACATGCAGATCTAAATAAGAAATGAAGATCAAACAGAGCAGGAGAACAGATATAAAAGTCAAAATTCGCAAACCAGATCGTTCTCAACGAACGTGATACTTAAAGAAATCAGTGTCCAACAATCCTCGCGGATAGGCATCGTTCTCCCACTCTCGATCCGACACGAACCTGGAACAGACACATCTCGCTCGCGCTTGACGTCGTCTCGGTGCACTACCACCAGTGCAGCACAGCGTCCACAGGAACCTCCGCCTGACAGTCGCGTCTAGGTGACGGGAAGGAGAATCGCTCCACACAAGAGACGAACTCCACGAAACGGCTCGGGAACGAAGGCTCTCACTCTCTAGATTAGGGCTCTCAAAACACAAGTGAAAATGGCGGCTGAAGTTCATTTTTGTGTGTTTAACCCTAAGGACCAGAGGTGTATATATAGCCATGCACGTCCCTTATTCCTATTCCCAGTAAGACGCAAACACTCAGTCGCTCTTGTACACATTACGGAATAAAAACCGCAAAGAAACATTTCTAGTTAGGATTAGAAAATCCAAATAGGAAAGAACCAATTAATTACATGAGTAATTAATTACTTAGTTGTATCCTGGTACAAAAAGAAGCCGGAAGACGGAAGACATTCTCCACAATCCACAATCCACAATCCACAAGTCCGAGCCCGAGCCCGTTCCCGGTGAGGCGAGGCGAGGCGAGGCGTGGCGCGTACGCACGTGCGTTGTGATGTGGTAACCCCACCCACCAAGGAGGTGAGCATACCTCCCTCCTAGGACCCCTTGGACACTAGTGCCCCATGCGATCCTACATATGTGGACCACAAAAGTTCGAGGAGTGAGCAATATGGGATAAAACTTCTTTGGCATTTGCACTAGAGACAAAACTACTTTTCTCACATGTACTTGCTGCACTACATTGGGCTTAACCCATGCTAAATGGTTGCTACATCTTGCTACATCAGTAGCCATATATCTAACAATCCCCCACAAAGTACAATGTGTAGTGTGCTCTACCATTCAGTCCTCCATATTGTGCTTTCAGCAGATACCTTTCGGTTTGAATCTATTTGAGTTATCCAACTGTGACCCCCGTAGGAATTAGGTGAAAAAAAGTCTTGAACCTGAACCTTGGGTACAAGAGTATAGGTTGGTAACAACACAATAAAGACATGGTAGTAAAGTAAACAATGCATTAAGGCCATGCATACAAAATTTTATATCATGATTGATAACAAAAAGCAATATATCATCAACGTATAAGCATAGAAAAATGAATCCATTATTGACAATTTTGCAGTAGAGACACTTATCAAATTCATTAGAAACAAAGCCAAACGATGATATCACATAATCAAACTTCTCATGCCATTTCTTAGGGGCTTGTTTCAAGCCATATAATGACTTAACAAGTTTACACACTTTGGACTCATTCCCACGACCCAAAAATCCCTCAGGTTGTTCCATATATATCTCTTCCTGAAGATCACCGTGTAAGAACGCAGTCTTTACATCCATCTGATAGATATAGAGATTATAAATGGAAGTCAATGCTATAAGCACTCGGATTGTGGTCAAAGGGGAAATAGGTGAATAGGCATCAAAATAATCTATTCATTCCCTTTGTGTGTAACCCTTAGCAACTAACCTAGCCTTATACTTATTGATTGTCACGTCTGCATTAAGTTTCTTCTTAAAAATCCATTTGCAACCAACTACAGAACAACCTTGAGGCAAATCCACCAATTCCCAAGTTCCATTCGAGAGAATTGATTGGATTTCATCATTAATGACTTCTTTCCAAAACTTAGCTTCTGGAGATTCCATAGCTTGTTTGAAAGTAACAGGATCATCCTCAACATTGTAAGTGAGAAACTCACTTCCAAAGTCCTTTGATGTCCTAGGTCATTTGCTTCTCCTTGGTTCAACTATTTCTTCAGAATCATCAGATTCAGAAATAGCTTTTTCTGAGTTGCCCCCCACATTTGTCGTCCTTTCCACATGCTCAGGAATGGAAGCTGTGGTAAATGAATCTTCTTGAGATACTTCATTGGGCACACCGGTTTTCATAGGAAATACATCCTCAAAGAATGTTGCATCATGTAATTCCACAATTGTATTGACCTCAATGCCAAAGATATCTGATTTTATAATCAAGAATCTATAAGCATAACTTATCTCTACATAACCCAAGAATATGGCATCAACCATTTTCGGTCTCAATTTCTTCCTTTTGTGTTCAGGGACAAGTACCTTAGCAAGGCACCCCCACACTCGAAGATATTTAAAACTCAGTTTCCTTCCTCTCCACAACTCAAATAGACTACTCTCTGCATGCTTATGGTGAACTCTATTCAGAATATGGCAAGCCGTATTCAAAGCTTCCCCCCACATAAAGTTAGGTAATCCAGATGTTTGGAGTAAGGTATTTACCATATCTATTAAGGTTCGGTTTTTATTCAACAATCCCATTTGATTGTGGTGAATAAGGAGCAGTGACCTCATGAACTATACCATGTAATTGGAAAAATTCCAAAAACAAGTTTGAAGTATACTATCCTCCCCTATCAGACCTTAGTCTCTTAAGTACTTTACTGGTTTGAGTTTCGGCTTCTTTCTTATAAATTTTAAATTTATCCAATGCCTCATCTTTACTTCTAAGTAAAAAGACATAACAATATCTACTCGCATCGTCAATAAAAGTTATAAAATAACGCTTTTGATCCCCCGTAGAAACACCATTAAATTCACAGATATTTGTATGCACTAAATACAAAATTTTTGAATTCCTATTCACATAATGAAAAGGCTTCCTGGGCAGTTTAGCTTGTACACAGATTTCACATTTATTGTTGCTAATTTCAGATTTAGGGATCAAATTTAGATTCATCATAGGCTTCATTGAGGCAACATTAACATGTCCCAAATGTGAATGTCATACATCGGATGAAATAAGATTCATGCAAACAGAACTATAATCATTCAAATTTAAAATTGCATTTGAAATAGGTTCAACATGAATCTTAAATAAGTTCTCCACATCACATAAGTACCCCTTGCCAAAAAACAAAGAATTAGGAAGGCATGTAATAACAGCCTTATTATATTTGTAGTCTACTCTATAACCTTCCCTAACTAAAATGACGCCACTAAGGATATTGCGTCGAATGGTTGGAACATGTCTGACCCTGTTAAGAGTCAAAACCTTCCCCGAAGGAAACTTCAAGTCCACCCGTCCTTCGCCTTTGACTTTTGCAGAGCTGGAATCGCCCAAAGTCACCGACCGACCTCGAGAGGCCTGATAAGACACAAATAAGGATTTATCAGGACACACGTGTACATTAGCCCCAGTGTCAATTATCCAATAAAGTGGTTCAAAATAGAAAGGATGTCAGGTTTAATAGACACGTACCCATCATTGAGGTTCAAGGATGTAGTCATCATGTTGACCACAGCCTCCTCAGTTGCAGATCTGGCAGCTTTCTTTGCCTTCTTAAAAGGACAATCCTTATTCCAGTGGCCAACCTGTCCACAAGTCCAACAAGGTTTGTTCTTCGGTTTCTTTTGGATCTTTGCCTTAGTTTTATGTGCATTCTTAGATTTCTTATCTTTGGTGTTTTTCACAGAAGTAAAATTAACAGTTGGATTCGCATCAGTAGGTACCTTGACCGTTTTCTCCTTTAAGTGTTCTTCTTGTATATTAATATCTATAAGTAGTTCTTCCATTGTGTGTGTCCCTTTGCAATGCTTTAGAGACATACCAAATGATTCCCATGACTTAGTGAATTTTTTTATGATAGACATAACAACAAACTTCTCAGGCAATACCATCTTGGCATCTGAGAGTTCATGAACTAGGAGTTGTAGATCATGTGTTTGATCATAAACTGATTTACCCTCAACTATCTGAAACTTAAAAAATTTAGACACACGGTATTTTTCAACACCTTGATTTTCAGTACTAAAATTCTTAATCACCAATTCCCACAAAACCTTGGATGTAGTGACTGGAGGCTTTGAGTAAGAATCATACAGTTTATTATTTAAACCAAACAGAATCAAACCGCGGTACGTTTTGTCACCCTTCTTCCAATTAGCAATTATATTTGTATTATCAGAAATTGTTTCATCAAATTTAGGTTCAGTCTCTACTAAGTATGATCAAAACCCACAGTATTCATCCAAATTTCCATCCGACTCTACCAACGGGCAAAGTTGGTACCAGTAAATTTTTTAAGCATACTGCTGGTATCAATTTTAGCTCCCGAACCACCCTGACCGGCCATTGTTAATTAATGATAAAAAGATGATTTCTTTAAGACTGTTGTTAATATTTATTAACGTCGTTCATGCAACAGCGACAGGTGCAAATTAATTAATAATTGCATGCAGATCCAAATAAGAAACGAAGATCAAATAGAGCAGGAGAACAAAAATAAAAGTCAAAATTCGCAAACTAGATCGTTCATTGAGAAACGAACGTGATACTTAAAGAAATCAGTATCCGACAATCCTCGCGGATAGGCACTGTTCTTCCAGTCTCGATCTGGCAGGAATCTGGAACAGACACATCTCGCTCGCGCTTGATGTTGTCTCGTTGCACTACCACCAGTGCAGCACAGTGTCCGCATGAACCTCCGCCTGACAGTCGCGTCTAGGTGACGGGAAGGAGAATCGCTTCGCACAGGAGATGAACTCCACGAAACGGCTCAGGAACGAAGGCTCTCACTCTCTGTATTATGGCTCTCAAAACACACGTGAAAACGGCGGCTGAAGTTCATTTTTGTGTGTTTAACCCTAAGGACCAGAGGAGTATATATAGCCATGCACGTCCCTTATTCTTATTCCCAGTAAGACGCAAACACTCGGTCGCTCTTGTACACGTTACGGAATAAAAACCGCAAAGAAACATTTTCCAGTTAAGATTAGAAAATCCGAATAGGAAAGAACCAATTAATTACACGAGTAATTAATTACTTAGTTGTATCCTAATGCACGTGCCTGTGCCCGTGCCCGGCCCGGCCCGGCGTGGCGCGTGCGCCTTGTAATGTGGTAACCCCACCCACCAAGGAGGTGAGCATACCTCCCTCCTAGGACCCTTTGGACACTAGTGCCCCATGTGATCCTACATATGAGGACCACAAAAGTTCTAAGAGTGATCAATATGGGATAAAAAAATTTTGCCATTTGTACTAGAGACAAAATTACTTTTCTCACATGTACTTGTTGCACTACATTGGGCTTAACCCATGCTAAATGGTTGCTACAGCAGCAGTCATATATCTAACAAGCTTCACTTATGTTTGTGCAATAAAAATGAATAATATTCGTGAGATTCCGCACATCCACTGCTTCCATCTGCCATCCAACGATCATGAGGGGTACACACCCCATTCCTCTACGTTGATTCTACCGTCCATCTTCCAAGCTATTTTATTCTCCTTTTGGTTTCCATTATAGTGCAACTTGGCTGTGGTGTTGAGTAGCAGTTAAAGTTGCCAAGAACGTACCAATTCCTATAATCATATCCCTACGAATCTACTCATCTCAACTCTCAAGTTGAACGATAGTTTTACGCATGTCATAGAGAAGCATTTGAATGTTCTTCCTTCACAAAATTTTTATACAGCAGTTGTGTTGTTGAAGCTCTCTGGCACTGGCCGCCATATCACTTGCAATCGTCACGGGTTCAGATTTCACAAAATCCTCTGTGATCCCCCTAACTGGGTACAAGCCGTGTGCGTGTATGCATGTGGCCAAAGCCAACGTGTTCATATGTCAACTCCAAATTAAAGTAAGGCAAAAAGGGAAGAAAAAGTCCACCTACAGTGACAAACGAATGAATCGTATATTGTTTATATACGAACACCAGTGTGAAAGTGATATGGCTAAGGCGAGTAGCAGCTAGGGGTAGTGAGAGAAAGATCAAACATCTCTCTAGAAACACCATCACCTTCTTCAACACCGGTGACCATCTCCGCCTGGACCTCTCTACCGCATCTGATTTTTTTCTGCACTGCTGATATTCCGCCGCTCTACACCAGCCAGACCGGTCCTTGGCACGGATTGACTCTACCAGAGCTGAGACAATCACACCGGTTTCCCATTTTGCAACATCTCGAAGTATAACACACCTATAGGGTACAACATTTGAAGTCTACATGATATACAACAGAGAAACCACTTAGTATAGCAGACATTAAACACATCCAGTAGTCGAACCTACACCACTTGTAGGTGACTGACAAAGTTCTAAGAGACAAACCAACATAGCTCAGGAGATTTACTGCATTTTCCATAGCTGAATCTACAACTGAAGTTATTGCTATCACTCAACCTCGGCTCCGTCCTGGACATTAGATGATATTGATCAAGTTCTTTCTGCTCTATCTTGCCAGTGACAAGCAACTGTAACCGGCTAGTGACCTTACTGCTCCCCGAGTTAAGGACAGAGGGACACATCTGCAACACACTGAACAAGAAAAGAATATTGAGAAACGCGACGCCATTACACTACTTAAAAACAGCTCGGAGGTGACAGGTTACCACGTCACCTTTCACCCAAAAGATTACGTAATTGAAGGTCACATATTGAATGACTGTCATCTTTTAGATGTAATCTATGTACTATGTAGGCTTTGATAAATGCCGTCACCTATGCTTAGTTTCCCACCAGCTCAGACATGCCAATAGATGACATCACAACCTGTCATCTAGATGAAAGACTATGTTCATGAACGTCATCTTCAAAGAAAACAGTGACATTCTATACAGTGGTCTGATTTATGAAATACAATAGTGTTGTACGTCACCTTTTTCCTCAAAGATTATTGCAACTGTTGTCACATGCATACAGTTTAAAGCACATAGGTTAAGAAATAAGAGTATATGCAACAAAGAGATGAACCATCAACTCTTTTGCATCACATAGATAAAAATCACATGCTTCCACATCAAACAAGAGAATAGACTAGTGGACAAGTATAACAACTGCAATAAGTTGCACCATGAAACATTTATGAATCTTATTCTTTTTTATTAAATCCAAAAAGTGGTATACAATTTGTTGCAGACAACTAAGTGGTATATATCTTCAGTCACATTACAAAGAGTCGTCTAGAAATTCAGTTTACAAGAATCCAAAAAGTGATACATAATTTGTTCCGTACAACACAATGGTATACATCTTCAACCACATTAGAAAGAGATCTCGTCTAGAAATTCAGTTTACAAGGATGACATCAAATTTCTCTTCTAGTCTTCACAAAACTCCAAATGAACTCATGTAACAAAAACTGGGTAATGTCCTCATGCTCCTTATTGTTGCACCATGCTCGAGTGGATGTATGGTCTCATCAGTACGACCACCAAGGATAGTCAACATATAGCTGTGTTATCAATAAAGATAGTTATGCCAGACACACAGGAAATGATACAAATTTGGTGGCACAAAAAAACCAACCTTACCGAGCTGCACATGGAAGAAATAGATGACAAACTGCTCGATTTAGTGAAGAAACACTGATGTCTTCACACAACATACTAAAAAAATTGATGTAGGTATGCAAACCAACCATAGAAAATTTCTTATTAAGAGCCAAGCAATAATGTAACTGTATGTGGATGAAACCACCAAAAGATGCAGGGAGGTAGGACTGACTTCTGGCCTCAATCAGCTGTAGTGGTTGACTAACAAGGATAGTTAAGAGTTTTGTAAAGTCTTGCAGAAATTGAAGCTCTATATTTAAATTCAAAACTTGAAAATATGGGCAATCCATGCACCACCGCCTATTGTATTGTCAATTGCAATCCATGAGAAATGCCTTTGTTCCTTAGTAATTGTTTCACAAGAACCAATGATTACAAACCAAGATACCAAATATGATTAGGTGAAGATTAAAATAATTTAAAACAACCTTATCAAGTTGTGCATGGTAGCAAGCTATGCCATATTTCCAAATTCACTGAAGAGATACTGATTTCTTGACACAGCAGGCTAATCAAACCAGTTTGGAATGCAACTAACTAAAGGAAGCTGCTCACGGAGCCAAGCAATAATTTACCCATATATGGATGAACCAACTAAGGTTGTAGTGGGAGTGAAACTCACTTTTGGCCTTACTAGGTCAGATTTAACTATGTCAGCTGAAAGTTGGCGATGTATGCAGCTCGTCGGGATCCCCAAACTCACGGTGGTATGGGATAACATGCTCCTCAAGGTGGCATGGGAGGTGCTCAACAGTGACACCATATAGGAAAATTGTCTGTAGTAGAAAATATAGCAGGAATTTTTGGAACCGTGACGCTCAACACCTGATGTGGATTTAGAATATCTCTTTTGCTTCCATCTATTGGAAATGTATTTGGGCTTCCTTCTCCAAACTATTGGACCACGCTCACTGGGATATAGGAGAAAGGAGAACTCCTTCCTACATAGCAAGATGGGGCCAGATGCTGATGTTGGAACTTGCACTACCATGAGTCGATCTCTCACCAACCACCAGAGTTTATGATTTCTTCCTGGTGGATGGAGATTGGGATTGGGGATCCCTCTTGGGCCTCCTAAGTGACAAAGGTATGAACCAAGTCAATTTGGTGGAACATCGGATATCACAGTGAGGGATCATGCCAATGGGAACTAAATATGGATGTGAAGTTCACATCTAAATCGGAAAATTGGATTTGTATCTTGAGGACAGGCATAATGTTGTATATAACATGGATATGGTCTAAACATGCCCCTATGAAGGAAGTAGCCTTCACTTGGAAAATCCTAAATGCAATTGTGTCGACGGACTCAAGGATTCCTGATTGTGCCCCCTATCTGGGAGGTTTCCATGTGGGCATTCTTCCTTCACTGGTCTACCGAAAAACTAATGTCCAAATTTGTGCAAGAAGATTTGATGGGAAGCATTCCCTTTCGAACAAAATATAGAGCGCATCAAGAGGATCACGATCGTATCATGTAAGAAAAAGGTTTTTGTGGAGCCAGAGAATCAAGAGACCAATAAGGACACAATGCTCATGCATAGATTCTTACCACACAGGACAATTCAGGTTCATATTGAAGCCACTAGATGGAGACTACCCAGAAGCTGAGAACTCAAACTCAATTGGAGCTTCATCATGCACAAGCGTAGATGAGGACCCGAAGCCACTATGGGAGGCTTTGTCCATGATGAAGAAGGTATCTTCATGTCCGCCTTTGCAGCCAAGATGGGAAACACCAACGGGGTTGAATTGGGGCTTCATGCCTTATTTTACTCGTGTAACCTCTGCAAGGTGACCAGGCTTAGACTAAAACATAGTCGAGGAGGATGTTCATCGTATCCACAACATCATTTTGGGCTCATGGAGAACACTATGGAATGGAGAAAGGAGATCATGGAATTTTGAGATTTTGTAAGAGAGAATGCAGCACGATGCACACTATCCCAAGGGAGGTGAATGAGGCAGAAAAGATGCTTAAGGAACACACGAACCAACACGACCTGCTATGGGAGTACTCAAAAGAGGAACTACCTGCAACAACTAAAGAACAGATCAGTAAAGACTGGAAAGAAGAGGCATGTACGAGAGGAGTCATAGGACAGGTAGAGATAGTCTTCCACATATACCATGTGTATACTCAGATACACATTTTGGTGCAAACACCCATTGGTTTTGAGTCATCTGTTAGAGTGTGGAATGAACCATGAGTCTTCACTCCTGGGCATTTTTCCAACCTTGTAGATTTTTTGCTCGTATGAGGGACAATATGTATACACCACCACATGATGCATTGTCAATTTCAATCCACCTGAAATGATTGTGCTTTTTACTAGGTACAAGAATATATAAAACTAACAAATTCATATGGTTATAAGAAAACTATGGTGTAAAATAGGGGAAAAACATTAAGAAATTTAGGTTTGATTTCACATAAATTGTAGTAAGCAATCTGATTATGAAAAAGAATACAAGAACTCATTTTTTTCATTTTACTAATCTAAGATCCAACTAGATGTCATATTCATTTTTTTTATTTGAAAATTGTAGTAGCTAACAATATCTAAAGTTCCACAAGACAACATGAGAATAATGACATGAAAGGAGGAGATGGAGAGAAGGGATGGGGGCTGAGGTAGAGGAAAGAACTTCTAATATTCCACTCTAGTAGTGGCAAATCTTGACATTGAGAGGGGGAGAAACATATATATGTAGAGTTCACAAATATCATATATCCTAAATATATGTTATTGGTAGGGGGACATATAAGTATCTTTTATATATCTCGTTAGGCTTATTTTTGCTCTGTCATAGTTATTATGTTGAGTTTTTTTCTTGGTTTATACTACTTTCTTATAAGAATAAGAATCCAATGAGAAGCTGAATTAGATGTGTCCTAAATCCTAAGTAAGCAAAAGCTTACAAATTAAATGCACACACCTGGAAGATAGCTCTATATACCAAGGATGAATTGATTCGTCAGCAGGCTCCAGTCCCTCAATGACCTGTCATAGTGAACACTATAGATAGCTCATTGCCAATGGCTGAATCCGGTATGGCCTCTTCTCATATAGACATTCTTCACACTAATTTTAGTCCAAAAAAGAAGGTATCATCCCCCTATGTCCAATGTGTACTGCATAAGTATAAGAATTTCATCTCTTTCTTGGGTATGTTTGAAGAGAATTTGAGTGTTGAATACGAATCTGATCCTCCCTTCACGCCCATCCCAAATCCAATACCTACAGGTGTAACAGTGAAAATGTTCAACCAAATGATCAATATAAATAGACATAGCATGACTAAACATATAAGCAGCAATAAGGATCAACATATAAGCAGCAGTATGGTTAAATGTGTTATTAAAATATTTGAGTTTTTTTTATTCATTCAAGAAGATGCAAGGCCTATAAGCATATGACCTCACCTTAGAGGCTAGCAGTGGAGACATATATACATTGTGCAAGGTATAAATTTTCTTAAGAGCCATGTCAGGGAGACTCAGAAGTGGAGGTGAACATGGATCCAAGATATGAGCTGCTTCAAAAGAATGTGACATGTTAGACAATCACAGTTCCATATAGTTGCTATTCTCTGTGCAGATGACCAGAGCCAAATCACTGGCAATGCTTGCAAGCAAACCTATAGAGATAATCTAGACACATGGGAAGATTTCTTGTTGGGTAAAACCTCAATCTGAATGGATCAAACAAACACTTAATAACAGCTAAAAGTCATATAAGTGAAGTGGTCGATCAAGACCAAAACTCAGTGACTGAGCTTTGTTGAACTTAAACCATCAATCACATATTCTTTTTTCATTCTAATCAAGAAGGTTCTCTATGTTAGGAAAATCAACTTGAGTCAAACAAAAAAGAGATCCTGACATAGAACATACGGAATGTAGGTTTGAGAGTGTGGTGTTGACTTACCTTAAAAGAGTTTTAAGTGGTGTTGCTCCTGATTTATCATGCATCTCCAAGTTCAGTTGTATAAAGTAGAGTCTGTGGAGAAATAACTAGCGATATAATAAGCCCATGTTGGCAGAGTGATGTCCAAGCATTGGTTGGAATTAGCTCCGGCGGGCAGTCTGGCAGATAGGGCGACGAGCGATGGATCACCATGACACCCTTGAGTTCCTCACGCGAGTTGAATGCTTTGTCCCCCTTGTCGATAGCTAGTTCTTTACAATGATCTCTTTGCCACGTAGGCCATAATGATAACTGGAACACGATTAAGAAAAGAGAAGGAAAGTCGAGCAAGAAATCCCTAGGACAGAGAAAGATGGTGGGGGGAGAATAATACCGTTGGGAAGAAGATTACAGAGAGGAGGCCAGGAGTCACAACACCGGAAAGAGGGAGTCATCATGATTGATCACTTTGTGGAGGCAAGGAGTCCGTGAGAGGGGAGACGAGTCAGTCGTTTGTCGCGTCGGCGAGAAGTCAGAGTCCTAGTTTAGGCGGTGAATGAATCGTGCACGAATTGGGGGAGAGGTGGTGGAGCGTGGGATTAAGCTCCTAACAATTGCATACTAACAACTTTATTTTAAATCTCTATTACATGGGACCCTGAAGCCTAACAGTAAAGAGGAAAAAGTATGTATTCCATTTAATACTATGAGCCCATTCTTCATAATCTTTACATTGTTGTCCCCTGTGAGCGGGATATCCTCTGGAACCATGTTAGGTTAAGATTATATAGCTATATTTGGAACCATATTAGGCAACTAACAACTTTATTTGAAAGTTATATTACATAGGTCCCCGAAGCCTAACATCAAAGAGGAAAAAGTTTGTATTCCATTTAATACTATGAGCCCATTCTTCATAATTTTTACATTTTAGTCCCTTGTGATCTGGATATCCTCAAGAACTATGTTAGGTTAAGATTATTTAGCTACATGTGCAACCATATTAGGAAAAGATGACAAAATTTATTTTGATACTCTGGATTGAGAAATCTCGTGATGAATCTTAAAGTTTTTATCTAGATAAATTATATTATAATGGTAGAAGTATCACCATTTAAATTTAGCCTTGAAAATTAGCTTTACATTTCTGTTTTTGTTTTGCATGCAAGAGAAGGGCATGATGAATCAAATTACCTCTGGATTATCTTTAATAAATAGGTTGTGCATCTCATACATATTTAGTGAGAGGGAGACCATATTAGAATAATAAAGATTTCATTTCTTCAAGATGAACCATATGATTAAGGAGACCAAAGTAGATGTTTATGTGGAAAACTAAGACTGTACATTGATGTGTTTGATAAGTACAAGAAAACAAAATGTGTTATACCATATACTTTTTCAAGAAAAATGTGATTAGTTGAATTCTAGTAAAGTAAAATTAATTTGAATTATGGCTAAAAGATATCATGTAAAAGAATTTTTTGAAGGAAAAAAATGTTTTAGAATAGTCATGAATATGTATCATGTTGATGCCTTAGTAATGTCTTCTCACACTAAGTCCCTAAAAACAGAACTTTGAGGAGCTGTGACCCACATCATGACAGTGTCTGCTTCCAAAAAGTCCTTAAAAATGCATTTGAAAGGATCCACATCCCATATCATGACAATGACGTCTCACACCAAGTCCATGGAAATGCATTTAGGAGAAGCCAAGACCCATATCATGAAAATGTCCTCTCATAGAAAGTCCTAAAAATAAAACTGCGAGGATCCAAGACCCATATCATGATAGTGTCCTTTTACAACAATTCCCTAAAATTTCTTATGGGATGAGCCAAGGCCCATATCATGACGGTATCCTATTAGAAAAACTCCTCGGGTCATGACATTGATGTCTCACAAAAATTCCCTTAATATGTATTTGTGAGCTTCCATGTCCCATTTCATGACAATGTCTTCTCATAGTAAGTCCCAAAAAATGCATTATGAAGGAATATCATGACAGTTTCCTCTCATAACAAGTCCCTTGAAATGCATATGGAAGGATCCAAGGCCCATATGATGAGAGTGTCCTCTCACATTAAGTCCTCAAAAATGCATTTAGAAGGATCCATGACACATATTATCACAATGTTCTCTCATAGAAAGTCCCTCGAAATGCATTTGTAAGAAGTCGGGGGCCATATCATGACAATTTTCTCTCACAAAAGTCCCTGAAAATGCATTTGTAAGGACCTACATCCCATACGATGATAGTTTCCTCTCATATCAAGTCCCTAGAAATGCATTTTTGAGGAGCCAATGCCCGTATAATGATAGTGTCATCTCATATAAGTCCTTAGAAATGTATTTCAAGGGAGCCACGACCTATATCATGGTAGTGCTTTCTCACAACAAGTCCCTAAAAATACATTTGGGAGGAGTCAGGTACCATATCACCATAGTGTCCTCCCACAAAAAGTGTTTGGAAATGAATTTGGGAGGATGCATGACCCATATCATGATGGTATCCACTTACAACTTGTCCCTAAAAATTGATTCATGTGAAATATCATGGCAATGTCCCCTCACTACAAGTTCCTAGAAATGTGTATGGGAGGAACCTAGACCCATATCATTAGAGTGTACTCTCACAACAAGTCCACAAAATGCATTTACAAGGAGCCATGGCCCATATCATGACAACACCCTCTCACAATAACTTCCTTGAAATGTATTTACAAGGATCCACGAACCATATCATATCATAATCCTCTCACAACAAGTCCCCAGAAATGTATTTACAAGGCCTCATGGTCCATATCATGACAGTTTCACTACTAAAAAATGTGGATATAGTGTCGGTTATTTTAGGTATATAACGTCAGTTAAAAATCGATGACCATAAAGGTGACACCATCCTTTGGTTGTTAATGAGACCGAATACAAATCCTTTTATCATCGGTTCCATGTTATAGCAAAAACGATGATGTTGCACGCAGCAAGTGAGGAATTTGTGGTCTCCTTTGACATTTCCTCGTCAGTTATTAGGACAATAACCAATACCTTTAAGCTAACATGTAATAGTTCCTTGTCATGATTTGGTCATCAAGTGTGGAGGTTGGAGAAGTGGCATCAGAGTAGCACCGGATGAGGAGGAGGACGAAGTAGTGAAGGAAGCTTTGTAGGAAGCTCCACAGTAGAGGATGAACTAGTGGAAATCAGCTCTGGCGGCAGAGAGGGGAAGAATCACAAGTAAAAATAACCAGAGCATTGTTTCCAAATGCAGGTAGGGAAAAAGAGGGGAAAAGGGTTTCTAGTGGGGTTTCAGTATGACCTACCCTATCAGTTATTTACATACTTGATGGAATAGGGTGTAGGTTGTCAATTGTAGATAAACAACCACTAGAAAAAAGACAACTTTGTTATCGGTTGGCTATAACAAACCAACATATAACCCTGCAACCCAACAATGTAAACACCATCTAGTATTTTGGGAAGATATGAAAAACCACAAATGGAGAAAGTGATGCAAGCTAACCAACAAAATGCAACAAAATTTTGAGCATTATACTTACATATCAAAAGTTTGAGCAGTAAAGTTACAAAACAAAATGCAAGATAATCATATTATGATAATGTCTTCTCACAAAAAGTCCCAACTAATGCCTTTGGGAGGATCCACGACTCGTATCTTAATGTACCATCTTACAATAATTCATGGAAATGCATTTGGGAGGATCTAGGCCCATATATTGATGGTGCCCTCTCACAACTTGTCCCTAAAAATGCACTTGGGAGGAGCCACTTCCCATATGATGATAGTATTCTTTTCTTTCAAGTCACTAGAAATGCATTTGGGAGGAGTCATAACCCATATAATGATAGTGTCCTCTCACAAAAAGTCCCTAAAGATGAATTTAGGATCATCTAGGGCCCTTTTCATGATGTTTTTCTCTCACATCAAATCTGTGAAAATGAATTTGTGAGGAATCCAATGTTTTCCATGTTAAGTTCATAATTGAGGTAATTGTGGCAGTTTTTTGCGACAACTGTGACAATAGTTAAGGTTTCAACTCATGCTCAATGTAGTTTCAACTCATTCTCAAATACAACAGTTGTTTATGACAATTGTGACAATAGTTATGCTTGCAACACTCTATAGTTGGGCTTGCAACTCTCTCTTTCTAGGCTTGCATATTTCAAATGTTGGGCTTGCATCTCTTGCATGTGGTGCTTGCAACACACGCTTACGGGCTATGCAACACTCACTTATGGGTCTTGCAACACTTGCTAGTTGGGCTTGCAACTCTTGGTTACTTGGCTTGCAGCCCGGGTCACATCCATATCATGACATCATCCACTAACATCAATTCTTTGAAAATGCATTTGTAAGGAGTTCGGACCCAACTTACTAAAAATGCATTTGTAAAGAGCCATGGCCTATATCATGATATTGTCCTCTCATAGCAAATCTCTAGAAATGCATTTGTGAGGTGTCATGGGCCATATCACGATGTGTCCTCTCACAATATGTCCCAAAATATGCATTTGGGAGGTATATCATAACAATGTCCTCTCACATCAAGTCCTTGGAAATACATATAGGAGGATCCAGGGCCCATGTCATGAGCATATCATCTTATAGTAAGTCTCTAAAAATGCATTTGGGAGGATACATGGTCATATCACGATAAATCTCTTGAAATGCATATGTGAGGAGTTGGGGCTTGTATCATGAACATGTCGATGACAACCCAAACACGACGCAACATAACGCCCAGCACGAGACCACAACAACATGATCAAAGAGAAAAGGCAATGTCATGACTGAAGCCCAAGAACAACATCATGACTAACCACTACACCTAGGCGTCATGACCCTCTCACAAAATAACATCATGACTGCCTCGATGACGCACATCGCGACCGCAATAGAACATGATACAACAACATTAAAGCAAGGCATCATGACCAATGTTACACATAGACTTCATGACCAACCCACAACACAACGTCGTGATTCACCCTCACAGCACAACGTCATGACCACAACAAATGCAGCGTCGCGACCAGACCAAAATGAAGTGTCATGTCTAGAAGAAGAACATACCATCATAATTGAAACAAGGCCAACCATCACAACTAAAATCATCCCAAGTCCTTGAAAATACATTTGGAAGGTGCCATGGAACATATGATGATAATCATAAGTATAACTAACATCAAAGCACAATTAACTGCATAAGCATGATTAACAGTTTAAGCATCTCTAATAACAGAGACATAGCTAGCAATATAAGAATAGCTAACAGCACGACCCTAAAAATTCCATCTCACAACAAGTCCCTAAAAATGAATTTGAGAGGAGCCATGACTGATATTATTATTTATAGTGTCCTCTCACAACAAGTCCCTACAAATACATTACGGAGAAGCCAAGACCCATATATTCATAGTGTCCTCTCACAACAAGTCCTTGTAAATGCATTTGGATGAAGTTTGGGCCCATATCATGAAAGTGTCCTCTCACACCGGGTCATAGAAAATACATTTAGGAGGTGTCATGGCATGCATAAGATAGTGTAATCTCACAAAAAGTCCTTAAAAATACATTTGGGAGGTGCAATGTCCCATATCATGATAGTTTCCTCTCACAGCAAGTCCCTAAAAATGCATTTGGGAAGTGGCAGGACCCACATCATGACAAATTGCATCTCATGGCAAGTCCGTAAGAATACATTTGTGAGGATACAAGGCCCATAACATGAAGGTGTCCTCTCACAGCAAGTCCCTTCAAATGCATTAGGGAGGATCCATGGCCCATTTATTGACAGTGTCCTCTGACATTATGTCTCTGAAAATGTATTTGGGTGAAGTTTGGGTGCTTGTAATATTTTCTTGTGGGCATGCAACACTTGCTAGATGGGCTTGAAGGACTTGCTATCTGGTCTTGTAGCTCTTACTTTCTGGGCTTATAGCTTTCACATGTGGTGCTAGCATTACTTGGTTGCGTTGCATGCATCACTTACTTGCGTGTGCATTTGGGAGGTGTCAGGACCCATTTCAAGACAAATGTTATCTCACATCAAGTCCCTAAAAATGCATTTTGGAGGTGTCACAACCCATATCTCACAATGTGACATCACGACTGTCTCCACGACATACGTCACGACTGCGATAGAACATGATAAAACATCGTTAAAGCAAGGTTTCATAACCAGCGTTACAATAGGCTTCGCGACCAACCCACAACACAAGGTCACGACCCACCCTCACAGCACAACGTCACGATCGCAGTCGTGACCAGACCAAAATGAAGTGTCATGTCTAGAAGCATAATGGACCATCACGACTAAAACAAGGTGTAACGACCCCACCTCCTGGTAACCCCCAATTAAGGGAGACTGAAAGGTCAGAGTCGTTATCCAATAACCCAGATCAAAGGTTTGACAAATAATCAATAACAATTATCAAATTTTACCCACTAAACTGAAAACTGGTATAAAATAAAACTTTGCATACCTTTTAAAACTTTGGAATCTATCTATCCAAGCTTGAATCTACTCTATCTAATCCTCCTTACACTTTATTTCTTATTTTCACAATGTGTCACTTTACTATTTGTTCATTTTAGGGTTGTACCTAAAATGCCAACAAACAAAACGTCAGTCAGCATATCGAAATATATTGGTATGTGGGGACAACCAAAATTTTCACAAATATTGATAACACTCTAATTATCACAATCAAGATAATTAACAAGCCAATTTACGCTTTCTAGTATGACATTCTCCACCGCTTTTGCCCTAACCCTGGCATACCCACCTTAGGGTTTCTTTTTCCAATGACTTAAGGCCACCTTCTCAATCCTGAGCTTGGTGCCTGGGGTCACCACTCATGGTGCCCTCTAGTCATGCAATATCATAGGCCACCTTCTCATTCCCGAGTTTGGTGTCTGGGGTCACCACTCATGGTGCCCATTGGTCTACCCATCTGGGCCTGACCTTTGGTATCATCCATCAGGGTGGCATGTAGGTGCGAGAATACATACTTCTATTATTAATGTGATAATCATAGTGACTTTATGATTTGCAAGTATGAACAACCAAATTGATAATTTGCATTCAATGAGATTAACCATTCAGAAAATCCTCGGGAAACTAAGGCGGTTATTCATAATTAACCACATACCTGATTTGTAGATTCAAAAAGCTAATAACAATTCCAAGCAAGCAAGTAATCCAAGAAGCAATTCAACAATCATAGAATTCCTAAAAAGCATACGTAATCTATTTACTATACTTTACCAAGAATATATCTATTTACTTGACTTGGATTCACTTTCTAGGGTTTCTAATCCGAATTGGGGTTTTATTAGGGTTCTTCTTTTTACAGCTTTCCTCATTTATATCCTAGAACAACAATTCCAAGTGCAAAACCCTAATTACTCACCTACTCATACTAGAGTCTTTTTATCATCTTAGGTTCCTTCTGGATTAACAACTCATAGTTCATTATGATCTAATTCACCTACGAATTCCATTTATCATTAATTCCAACTTTATCCATTAGAAAACCCTAATTATCATATTAAGGGTATCTATTCATGATTAGGAACTTTTATATTCAAAATGTCTTAGAACCATCATTTAACAACATATTATCATATTTTTCGAATTAAATATGATCTTATCCGCTTTTACCCTAAATTAGGGTTTCTAAGTGCTTAATCATTCATAATTGATGTAAAACCCTAAATCATGCAATAATTCATCTAGATCAGGTTCACATTGATCATTAATGTTTCAATAGGTTACTATTACTTAATTTCACCAATTACGCATCATGAACCTAGCCATTAATTTCAATTAGGGTTTCTAACATAATTTCAAAGCACTTTTCATTAGCTTAGGACACTTTCGTAAATATGAACAAATCAGGCTTTAAAAGTATTTTTATTGGATTCTACGTGTTCTCCTGATCAATTTTCATATTTTGTATGTTTCCATCGGAGCTACCAATTAATTTCTAGAAATTTTGCAAATAAAGGTACCTTTTGGCCAATGGCGGCTCAACACGTCATCCCAAGTGGACCGACCCTATGGGGAGGAATACTTCCTGCCCTTCCCATCTTGCACGTGCGCCAGGGGCACTTGGGTATTTTTTCCTGAGTCATCTTCCTCCTCTTCTCTTCTGTGTTTCGCGAGCCAGTCTTCTGGGGTGGTCAACTCCCTAGTTGACTTCACGCTCCAGACCTCCCCTTCGCTTGAAAAAGCAACCAAGGTCTCTGCCAAGCTCCGTCGAAGGTGGTAGGGGCCTCAATTTCTCAGAGGTCATGTGGACCAGGCCACCTAGCTTCTCATCCCTTCAGTAGGTTCTCAGCAGTGATGGGTGCAAAGGGACGCACCTCCAGATGCAAATGCAAGAGCAAATCCCCTCGCGGATGTTGGCCGAACACAATGGGATGCTTTTGCCATTTCGTTGGGGTCCAATGCCCCCTATATATATAGGCAGGTTGAAGAGGAGGTCCCAATCAGATTTGGGCACTTTACTTGGCATCCACAAAACTTGCCAAGACCTAGGTTTCCTAGGTTCGGATTCTTCTCCTGAATCCACTGGACTAATCGCCATAATGATTCATCCATTATCTTGTAAGATATCAGTTTAGGAAAAACTACCCTCTCAGCCTCCTATTTCCTTGTTCGACTGAGGAAGGTGACAACACAGCCTCTGTTGGATTCGAATCCAATGGTTGTGGTGTATCGCATTTATATCAAAATAGATCTAATAAAATCGTGACAAAATACTTTCCTCTACACTTTATGAATTTTGTAAAATCCTTATCTACCAACCTGAGTGTCCAATTAATCCCAAAATTTGAGAGAAACTTAATGAAGACTTAATCTACCTCTGTTCCAAATTTGGGCTCATTATCTGAAATAAAACGTGCCTTTTCCTTAGGTGCAAGATATTACTCAATTATGAATATTTCTCACCTATTTTCTCTTTCCTTTGCTATAAAATTATTATTATGAGTTCCTAGAACCTCAAGGAACCTTAATGGATCGAAATCCCATCTTGGGAATATCCCTTAGCCTTTTATTTATCTTTTATCCATTTTCTTATTATCTTACTTATTTCCTTATTCTTTTTAATGATTTCTCTTTATCTCTCTTCTATTTTCCTTATGGGAGTTCCTTTTAACATTAGGAATCCTTGGGATACGAAATTACACCAAGGTTAACTCAATTAAACTTCTTTCCACTTACTTCCCATATTTTCTCATTATTTTCAATTTCTTTCTTGATAAGGAAATATTTATTTGATCTTTTCTTTTCTTATTGCATTCTCTATGCAACTTTGGACTCCTTGGAACCCAAGAGGCACGAAATCCACCTTTGGACTATTATTTTTCCTTCTAGTGGTTTCCACACCTTTCTTATCTCAAATTCTAAATTATTCATTAATTAATTGAATTTCCTTGTTATCGGGCCCAATAGCCAATAAAGCCCACAACCCAATCATCAAGGCTATTGTAAACGAAATCCATTTATTCAAAACAAATTATATCATTATTTATTCCAATATCTTTAATATGAGAAATTACATTTCTCACCAAAGGAACCCAAAAATTGGGGTTGTAACACAAGGCCAACCATCACAACCAAAACCATCCCAAGTCCTTGAATATACATTTGGGAGGTGCCATGGCACATATGATGATAATGTCATTGTGACGCCCCGATCCCCGTGCCATCTCTAATGATCTCGAAGATCAGAGAGTCAACCTTGGTAAACCACCCTTAACTTTTTCTTTTCTTAATCACTTAAAATTTACTTAAAGGAAAATCTTATAACTTGGAATAAACTGAAATCTTACTAACTGCGGAAGCAACTACTATTTACATTACTAGACAGGTAAAGCAGATTTACACAACATATTACATTTTTTTCATGCGGAATATAAAGCACAACAGATAACTCAAAACTAAACTACATTTTCATTACATTCTCTCTCTATCACACCACATGCCCCAAGGACCGAGGGGAAAGGACTAAGAGACCTATATTCTAACTATGAACTACCTTCTAAGAGCCTAGGTGATAAGATCCTTTAGCTTCTTCGTGCTGACGTTGACCTGGAAAAAAATTCAATAGGTTGGTGAGCTACTGGCTCAGTGAATAGAATTTCACCCAACCATCATAGATAACTCATTTTATGTTTATTAAACTAAAATAAAATATAGAAATTTCTACACTGAGAAGATCTAAAACAATTCAGTTAAAATAACATAAAATGACAAAATTACATTTAAAGAACAACTGTTGTGAAATTGTATTCGAATCTTTCTTAGCCTTTTCTTACTTATAAGAAACTCTTTAAAACTTATATTATCATATTTTAGCTTATGCCCTGATCATATGCAGTGTACTCTACATACGAAGAATCATAACAAAATACGATCTCACCGTACAAGACTTAGTTGACACACCCGGGATGCTAAGCCTGACAACGTCACTAGTCTGCAATAAGAAAATGGCTCTCTGTGCTCGGCACACCTATGGGTCGTAAAACTGAACTCCTCCTCTGACCTGAGCACACAGGCAGAGAGTCAAGCCACCTATTGGCTTTTCTGTACTCTAGTTCCACCAGGACCTCTGGTTGATGTTGGACACTACATGATGTATTTTAAGGAGACTTCCACTAGGGCTTTGTCCCCCGTACCACCTGTTAGTACGTTCTGACCCCCGTATACTAGACACTGCCAGGGATAGGTCGTTTCATCCCTACGACGCAGACCTCTCATAGGGAATCTATGATGTTTAGGGCTCCTAAGTCTATTGTTTTATTATTCTTGGAAAGCTCTTACTATATTGTATCTTTTCCTTACTTATACTTGACTGTGGTATCTCTATGGTGCCGCGTCTATTTATCTGAAATTTATAATACAACATGTATATCATTCTAAACTTGGCAGAGCAATATATTCAAAACACTGTGATATTCTGAGTAATCATCATACTATATATGCAGGCAAACTAAAATTCTTAACTAAACAAAATACATGTCCATTTGGCATTATACACTAGAATCATGCAATTGAACTACTTAATATACTCATAAGAGTTAATTACTTGGCATACGAGTAATCATCATTTGCACCTGTAAATTATTTGTACTTTCTTGGTAAACGTGCACATCAACCCTAATCCTGAGTTGTGCATCACATAACTTAATTAAGAGTTAATTACTTGTCATGGCAAGAATTATTAATAATAACTGAGAATTTCTAATGATATCCTTAAGAAACGTACCAATTCATGTTAACACTAAATCACACACATTAACTATAATAGAGAGCGTGCAACATATTTATATTGAGACATTGTGAGTCATAGTCTATTTATTTAAATCATGTAACTAGTTAGTTACTAAAATCGTACAGCCTAGGTTTATACCCAAACCGTACAGCTACTGGAAATCTGGGTTGTGTGTAAATGTCTTTAACCTCTAAACTGACCAGTTTAGGATTTAATCAATCCTATAGTTTCAGTAATCCAAATCATACAAATTAGTTAACAAAATAAATCATACAAAATGTGAAGAAGTGAAACGTGAAATAAAGGTCAGGCAACGTCAATACTGCACGGCACCTGGGTAACCATTGTTACCCGTGAATAACACAATTCTAACCAAAAACACTCGTTTATTGGAGTTAAATCTTGCTTGGTGAGTGAGATTCTACTCACAGAGGTTCGAGATGGCCGAAATTGACTGGAAACATGTCCAAAGCCTACTTTCGGACATCCATGGGGTTGTCTTCAACCTTGGGTTTGCCCTAGTTTTAGACCTACTTCAACAGGTTCTATTGCGCACATGAGGAGAAGGGAACTTGGCTGGGTCACCGTTCACGTGATGGGGCTGCAGATTTGTGCTTAGGCCTCAAGGTCGGACTCGAAGGTGGTGTTATGTGGTGCTGGATGTGCCAAAATGACCCCTGGCAGTGCGTCATGCAGCTATTGCGCTGCTGTGTGGCCGCTGATGTTGGGAGCACCACCCTAGCATGCGGAGGCACGTGTTAGGGCGAGGAAGAGGGAAAAGAAAGGAGGAAGACGACGCCTTGTTGGATGGGAGCTATGGAGCCCAAAATTGCCCCGCCTCTCCTCTCTACTGGCCGATCAGGTGCTTCTGTGTGCGCCCATTTCAAGCGGTGCTCTGCCCGATCGGGAGGAAGGAGATAAGGGAAAGGGGGGTAATATTAATGGGTAAATTGTAGTCCAGGTCCAAGGAAATTTAAAATGTCATATCTTTTGCCTCAGAGGTCCGGTTCAAGCGATTCTTTTTGCAAAATTTCAAGAACAAGATTCTCTACCTTCTCAAAACATAAAAACACAATAATTAAACCATCTTAGCTAGGTTAATCATCTTAGGTAATTAACTTAATGATTAACACTGCAGTTAACATTAATTACATCAGATGAATCAATCTTGACTAATGATTCACATATTAGCTTATCTTGATTAGCCATGATGTTTAACAAGGTACTTCTTGCTAATCGAGGTACTTACTGGCTAACCTCAATGTGGGTTGTAACAGTCATCTCACAATAAGTCCTTAAAGATGCATTTGGGAGGCGTCAGGTCCCATATCATGACAACGTCCTCTCACAATAAGTCCATGAAAATTCATCTGGGAGGTGTCAGGACCCATTTCAAGACAAATGATATCTCACATCAAGTCCCTAAAAATGCATTGTGGAGATTCCACGACCCATATCATGATAGTGTCTTTTCACAACATGTCCCTACAAATGCATTTGGGAAGTGTCAGGGCCCATTTCAAGACAAATGTTATCTCACATCAAGTCCCTAAAAATACATTTGGGAGGTACCACAACCCACATCTCACAACGCAACATCGCGACTGTCTCCACGACGCACGTCGCATCCCTGATGGAACGTGATACAACATCGTAAAAGCAAGGTGTCACAACCATCGTTACACATAGGCTTCACGACCAACCCACAACACAAGGCCGCGACCCACCTTCAAAGCACAACGTCGTGACCGTAACAAATGCAGCGCCACGACCAGACCAAAATGAAGTGTCACATGTAGAAGTAGAATGAACCATCACGACTGAAACAAGGCCAACCATCACAGTCAAAACCATCCCAAGTCCTTAAAAATACATTTGGGAGGTGCCATGGCACATATGATGATAATGCCATCTCACAGTAAGTCCTTAGAAATGCATTTTGAAGGTGTTAGGTCCCATATCATGACAGCATCCTCTCACAACAAGTCCATAAAAATGCATTTGGGAGGTGTCAGGGCCCATTTCAAGAAAAATGTTATCCCAAATCAAGTCCCTAAAACTGCATTTGGGAGATTCTATGACCCATATCATGATAATTTCCTTTCACAACATGTCCCTACAAATGCATTTGGGAAGTGTTAGGGCCCATCTCAAGACAAATGTTATCTCACATCAAGTCCCTAAAAATACATTTGGGAGGTGCCACAACCCATATCTCACAATGCAACATCGCGACTGTCTCCACGACGCACATTGCGATCGTGAGAGAACATGATAAAACAACGTTAAAGTAAGGCATCACGTCCAGCGTTACACATAGGCTTTGTGACCAACCCACAACACAATGTCATGACCCACCCTCACAGCACAACATCGCGACTGCAAAAAATGCAATGTCACAACCAGACCAAAATGAAGTGTCTCATCAAGAAGCAGAACGAACCATCACGACTGAAACAAGGTCAACCATCACAACCAAAACCACCCCAAGTCCTTGAATATACATTTGGGAGGTGCCATGGCACATATGATGATAATTTCATCTCATAGTATGTCCTCAAAAATGCATTTGGGAGGTTTCAGGTCTCATATCATGACAACGTCCTCTCATAACAAGTCCATGAAAATGCATTTGGGAGGTGTTAGGACCCATTTCAAGACAAATGTTATCTCACATCAAGTCCCTAAAAATGCATTTGGGAGGCGCCACAACCCATATCATGATAGTGTCATTTCACAACATGTCCCTCCAAACGCATTTGGGAGGTGTCATGGCCCATTTCAAGACAAATGTTATCTCATATCAAGTCCCTAAAAATGCATTTGGGAGGTGCCACAACCCACATCTCACAAAGCAACATCGCGACTGTCTCCACAACACATGTCGTGACCACGATAGAATGTGATACAATTGCGTTAAAGCAAGGCATCATGACCAGTGTTACACAGAGGCTTCATGACTAACCCACAACACAACATCACGACCCACCCTCATAGCAAAACATCGTGACCACATCAAACACAGTGTCGCGACCAAACCAAAATGAAGTGTCACGTCCAAAAGTAGAATGGACCATCACGAATGAAACAAGTCTAAGCATCACCACCAAAACAACACCAACTATCTCGACCTCAAACACACATGGTGCACATCTTTCTCAACCCAAAATACAAGATAAACGGCAATCTTGACCAAAATAAGATCCAACAACCCATATCATGATAGTGTCATTTCACAACATGTCCCTCCAAATGTATTTGGGAGGTGCCAGGGCCCATTTCAAGACAAATGTTATCTCACATTAAGTCCCTAAATATACATTTGGGAGGTGCCATGACCCATATCTCACAACGTAACATCGTGACTGTCTCCACGACGCAGGTCGTGACCGCAATAGAATGTGATACACCAGTGTTAAAGTAAGGTGTCACGAATAATGTTACACATAGGTTTCATGACCAACCCACAACACAACGTTGCAACCCACCCTCACAATAGAAAGTCATGATCGCATCAAACGTAGTGTCATGACCAGACCAAAATGAAGTGTCACGTCCAGAAGTAGATTAGACCATCACGATTGAAACTAGGCCAACCATCACAACCAAAACAACAACTGTCTTGACCTCAAATGCACATGGTGCACATCTTTCTTGACCCAAAAAACAAGAGAAACGACAATCTTGACCAAAACAAGACCCAACAACCCATATCATGATAGTGTCCTTTCACAACATATCCCTTCAAATGCATTAGGGAGGTGTCAGGGCCCATTTCAAGACAAATATTATCTCACATCAAGTCCCTAATATGTATTTGGGAGGTGCTACGACCCATATCTCATAATGCAATATCGTGATTGTCTCCACGATGCACGTCATGACCACGATAGAACGTGATACAACAACATTAAATCAAGATGTCATAGTAAGTCCTTAAAATTCATTTGGGAGGTGCCATGGCACATATGATGCCAATGTTATCTCATAGTAAGTCCTTAAAAATACATTTGGGAGGTGTCAAGTCTCATATCATGAGAACATCCTCTTATAACAAGTCTATGAAAATGCATTTGGGAGGTGTCAGGGCCCATATCATGACACATGTGATCTCACAGCGTGTCCCTAAAAATGCATCTGGGAGGTGCCATGACCCATATCATTATAGTTTCCTTTCACAACATGTCCCTTCAAATGCATTAAGGAGGTGTCAGGGCCCATTTATTGATAATGTCCATAAATGCATCTAGGAGGAGCCATGGCCCGTATCATGACAATATCATCTCACAACGAGTCCCTTGAAATGCATTTGTGATGATCTTGGGCCCATATCATGACAGTATCATCTCACAACAAGTCCCTTGGCATGCATTTGTGAGGACCTTGGGCCCGTATCATGATAGTGGCCTCTCACAACAAGTCCTTGAAACTGCATTTGTGAGTATCCATGCCCATATCATGAGAATCCTCTCAGTAAAGTCCCCCAAAATTCATGTGTGAGGAGCTACAACCTATAACATGACAATGTCCTCTCAGGCAAGTATATTAAAATTCTTTGAGGAGGGGCTAGGGCCTATGTTATGACATAGTCTTCTCACAAAAAAGTCCTTGAGACGTGTATATATGTATTGTCCTCTTAACTATTCATAAATGGACATCTATGAGTTTGGGGACAATTGAAGCTTGGTTGATTGGGTGCTTATGGTAGCTACCTCCCATTTGCAAAAATTGTTACTGGGGGTGGGAGGTCGTCTATGTAAGATGTTTCCAAGGAGAAATGTGCCTCGTAAGACAAAGGCTTATTGTCCTTAGAATGATCACCAAAGAGACATGTATGAGTTTGGTGACTATTTTCATACCAATATCCCTTTATGAATCACTTAGAATGACTCTCAACAATACTTTCTCTCACACATCACCTTTACATGTTGTAAAATAAATGTACTGATATATCCTCATGAAAATACATTTGGGAGGATCCATGAACCATACCATGACAGTGTTCAATCACAACAAATTCCTTGAAATGCAGCTTTGAGGACTTGTGGCCCATATCTTCATAGTGTCCTTTCACAGCAAGTTCCTAAAAATGTATTTGTGAGGAGACTGGGCCCATATCATGAGAATGTCCGCTCATGAAAATCTCCCAAAATGTATTACAGAGGAGCCATGATGCATATCATGACAATGTGTGCCAGTAGAAAGTCTGTGAAAAGGCTTCTGGGTAGAGCTAGGGGCTATATCATGATAGTGTCCTCTCAAAGAAAGTCCTTGAAAATGCTTAGATTTGAGATATGTATATATGTATTGTCAACTATTCATTAAAGAGATGTGTATGAGTTTGGGGATGATGGGAGAAAGGTCGTTCGAGTGCTTTTGACAACAACCACTCTTTTGCAGCAATTACTTACTGGGGGTGGGTGGTCTATGCAAGCCACTGTCAAGGAGCAATTTGCCTCGCAAGACAAATGTCCATTAGCCTTAGAATGTTCACGAAAGATACATATATGATTTTGGGAGAAGATCTTTATGCCAATATCGCTCTATGATTGACCCTCCAGATTACTTAGAACAACTCTCAGCAACAATTTCTCTCACATATCTTCCTTTATGAATTGTCAATAAATGTATTGATATATCCCCATGAAGCTTGTTGATGCTTATTATTGGTTGGGAGATATTGGATAATTGACATGTCTATCACCTAAAGTTTAGGTGACAAGTACATGCGTCACCTAAAAGTTTAGTGACATGCATGTGTGTCACCTGAATATATACCCCCTTATAGATCACATGTGACTCATATACATGTCACCTATATGGAAAACCCCCATTAGAGCATAGGTGATTCAAATGTATGTCACCTATTTGGTGTAACACTTTTATGTATGATAAAATGTATGTCATCTATATTACGTAGGATTATACTAACTATAGATGATTTACATGTATGTCACCTAAAGTGTGTAACCTTTTAAAAATGTTAAAATGTATGTCATCTATTTCACATAGGTCTATACAGATTATAAGTGATGCACAAGCATGTCACCTAAAATGTGTAACCTTTTACATGACTGTCACCTATACTATGTTTTTTGGTAGTGTTACATATCAGTCGAGCGTTTCTTAATAGAAGTAGTTCATTACACCATAACAAGCACAATAAACTTACTGCCAGCATTAACACTCCCAAGTATGGCATATGAATACCCATTCATGGACTATCTACTCGAATCAGATAATAGGCAGACAATCATGCTACCAAAAGTATGGATATATCATAAGTTCGACATCCCGCCGGGACAACACAAGATACAGATTGGTAATAGGGAGTTCGATATCACTATCACCATAGACAAGAAGTCCAACTTGCACATCATCGGAGGATGGGTTGAGATGATCAAAGAACTGTACCTCAAGAGGGAGTGGATCATTTATCTCTGTTCTCTAGAAATCATACACTCCTAGCTTGGGTTACTGACCTTTACACTGAAACACCTACAGAACTCTCCTCTTTGTGTAGGATGCTGGGAGACTCTAAAGCAAAGGATCATATTCAACAGACAGACTATTTGAAAGATTGCAACATCAACCTAAACTGGGTTCCTTCACAAATCTGATAGAGGCCACTACCACAATAGATACGCTCTCCTCGTCATATGAAGCTGATACAACAACATTGACATCTGAGATCCAATCTCGCAGCACCTGGTACAAATCTACTACCCGAAAATGCCAATCACATAGAATACTTCATACATCTTCTCAATCAAAAAATTATTTTACAACAGATGATTTTTTTATTCTCCATCCTATGAGAAAAATTTTCTACCACTTACATCCAGAACTGCCACTGAATTAGCTATAAATACCTTTACACATGACTCTGATCCTCATGGATGGACTCTTGTTACACACCACTGTAAATGACCAACTTTTCTACTGCATTGTGATAGATGTTACAGGCATGAACACACTAAGTCCTGATGCACATCTCCACCCCTTTGTTTCACCTACAAAATGTATGGACATCTCTCTTACTTTTTCAATTGAAACAAATACATTCCCAAGATTTTATCAGGATTCAAACCATGTGGTTTAAAACTTTTAATACATAACACACAATTAATGATATATCATGATGACATCAATGAGTCATATTATCACCAAAACGCCTTGATCCTATGCAAAATCATCTAGAGACTATAATCCTTTCTCGTGTCTCTATATTCCTGACATTAACACCTCATTACCGCCCGTTTTCACAGCTCCACCACCTGACCATCTGATTAGCCAGAGACTTTCATTTATATCAAAGGCCATCAAGATCAAACCTCTCTACACATACCACCACCATTGGCATCAACCTCACAAATTGTGCTTACTATACCAAGACATCCAAATCACTCAACCTCCTTGTCTACCTCCCCTTTCGTCATGGCCCCTCTAGTGCACCTTGACAAGGAATTTTCCATCGACCTTCTGGACAGTTCCATGAGATTGTATGTGTCTTCACTAGTCACATCATTCTTGTTACAATATCAAATAACATTGACAACAACACGATCAATATGCTTGATGTCACTCATTCCATAACACTCCTTCTTCTTGGTCATACTATCCTCAAACAAAAAATCTTGTCTCCATCCCAACTCCTTTACTTTGTACCTGAAGGTACCAAATTTCAACACCTTTTTGGGCAAGCCATGACTATGTGGGTCTAGGTGCATCAAAGATAACATTACAAAGTGGTTTCCAGAACAAGGATCATATCTTGATGGTTCAGGTGGCTCTGGGTGGGTTTCCATATTTGATCTTCCCCCTCACTTATCGAAAGTTGAGATCTTTAATTCGTGTGATTATACCTCTACAAATTTTTATTCACGATGCTTTGCACCCCACAAACTACATAAAAGCCTTTTGTGCCTTCTTAGTGAAACAAGATATCACCCTACCGCCATCCATTAAGATTAGATTAGGAGAGAAGATTTACTAGATTAAACTTGTTGTAAAAAAACCTACCAACACTACAACCACATTTTCTGATACCGCCCACCATCCACCGTCATGGTATTGCCCTATGAACACAAGGAAAACCTTCATAGCTTACAAGAAACCAAACGAAAGGAAAATGGTTTGGGAGAGGAAGAATACATCCATCATCTGAGAAGGTAACTCCAACCCTGTCAGTCCTAACAAAAGGCCCATGCTTGCCTCACCATTAGTGGATAGCAACCACAACTCATTCTTAGACTCCATCAAACACTTTCTGTTCCATAATAACCCAGCTACCACAACAAACCTTGATCCAAATATGGCGGACAAGATAAAAATAGTCATCATGGAGGACATCAAATCCTCATAGTCTTAAACAAAAGACCAAAGGAATAGCACCAACGACCATCTTGACATTCATCTCATTGATGACCACTCCAGAAGGACTTACCAAGAAGAATTACTTTTCTATAGAAGAACTAGGTAATAGCCCGGAACTCCAAGATATTGCACACCTTAGAAAATTACCTTTCTTCTCAGATACATCAGATGATTGTGAGCATGATATTTCAATTTATCGTATAGAAGATATAGATTTTTGGCTAGATATATATACTTTCTCAAACTTTTCTAACTCACTTGGTATCACCTCTGATACAAAAGTGGCTTCCCACTCAACATTAGATGACATAGAAAAAATTATGAGATAATGCCACCATAGACATATACATAACACTAATGTCAATCTGGAAAAACTACACATCGACCAACAATGTCCTAACTGGACCATCACATCACTAGTTTTTTTCATGTCAATGAAGATATCATCATGAAATGTATGTGGGGCATCTAGTGTTAAGAGAAGAAAACAAATTAGATGACACATTTATGAATACAAAAATAGTAGACATTTTTCTTTTTGATTAAAGGTTGCAGATGCACAGATTTGGTACTCCACCTATATTATATAGTCCTCAGCTCTATTCTGTATCCATTGAGCTTCAACATTTTTGTAAGACTCCTAACTTAGCTTTTTTCTTGACCTTAGTTGATTAGAATAATTAGATGCATAAAACATTAACATAATCATGGGATGTACCTTAATAACATATGACATGCTTATGTTTTAAGTTGGGTCATGTTTGGATGATGTTTGTGCTAGTTATGCTATATGTTTGCTCATTTTGGAGCATGTTGCAATTTACCCATGTTGAGGGTTTATCTTACAATTTGCCACATGTTGGTTGTGGCTCCTATGTTTTAGAATCATGAGAGAGAGAATGATGCTTAGTGGCACCTTGTTAGACCTTGGTTGATGAGGTGGCATCATGGGTGTTGAGGTTAGGGTTTGCATGGATGCTTGAGTTGATGTTGATCATTTGTGTGTTGTGACCAAAATGTTTCCCTTGGTCTTATTTGTAACGACTGATGTGCCTTCTTTGGACCTTGTTTGTTGTGGCCAAAGGTATTTGGGATTGAGCTTTTGGTTGTTGGATATCGTTTTCTTTTGGTCACCATGTTAGTATAGTGGTCTCTATCATGTTGGTCGCCATGTTTTCTTTGACTGATGTGGTTGGGTGATCAAGTTTTCGCTACCCTACCTTGGTTTTATCACCTTTGTTGCATGCATGTATTGAGTGCTTGCATGTTTGGGTTTTTGAGGGACAAGTGTCACTTGTATCTTGACACCTTATCTCCCTCACCTCTCTCTTACCCTTGGGTATTTATACCTCTCTCTAAACATGCAAGTGATCTCTTTTGCACCCTCATTCTCTCTCATCCTTGGAGCTCATCCCTCTTTGAGGCTTGGTGGAGAAGGAGCTCAACCTTGGATCTAGGAGGCATAACCCTTGCATGTGGTGATCTAGGATTTGATCATATCTTTTATGGTGATCCTTTGGTGTTCTTTTAGTTTAGTAAGTGACCTAACCTTCTTGGTTTCATTTTATTATGACCCTAACCGTATCTTTTCTTCTCTTGGCTGATCCATGGTTATCCATGGTTGTCCCATGGTAGTATTTAAATGAGATGACAAACTCCTCTTTTCCCTTTCTTTTCGGCCTAGGGTTTATACCCTCTCTTCTTCATGCACCTTTTGACCTAGGTCTGTTCTTCTTCTCTTGTGGTGATGTTTCTTATGGATTTGATCCAAGCTTTGGATTTCTCTCATGGAGATTCTTGGCTTTGGAGTTGTTCTTCACAATCCAGGGTGGGTTATATAATTCTCTCTCCAGTATTGTTTCACTTAATCCTACATGCAAATTTATCTATTTCTAAAATGTGATTACAAGTTTCTTTAGATGATATCTTGATCTAGGTTTTATGATTATGTGGTAATATTGCATAGATTATCTTCGTTTCTTGTTCCCTAATTCTTGTACCCAAAATGTAATGGATGGTGTAGACGTTGGTGCTTGCATGCACATCTTGAATGTTTAGTTTTATCCTTATAAGTATGACTCAACTATCATGTGGAAGATGGATGTTTTGACTCTTGGTTACATGTGTTTGATGCTCAGTTTTCTCTCTCTTATCATAACCTTGTGATTATCATATTTTAGGGTTTTGGTTTTTATCATCCTCATGGAGTTTTCACCTTAGTGACGCTTCAGATTCCTAATGTTTGACATCTATTTTGATCACCATGTTTCTTAGGTTTCATGTGGTCACTAGACCATGATAATGGTTGTGTATGGGATTCTGGTTTGGTCACTATAAACCTAACCCTAACTCCTTTGGTCATCATGTTGCTATAACGATCGTTATGCGTTTACTTGACCTTGCATGGTTGATATGTTTCTCTAGTTCACTTGGTCATTATGTGTTGAACGAAGTGAGATGGTTCTTTTTAATTGCTATGCATGGAGATCACTCTTGCAGTCGTCATGCTTGACTCTCTTGTAGTCTCTATGCTTTACGGTCCTTGTTGTAATCTTTATGCATGGTTTGATACATGTCATAATGCTTTGATGGTGTTGCGGTCGCCATGACCTTAGTTGCCTCTATGTCTGACCTAATCCTAGTGGTCGCTAGGGAAACCAATTTCTAGTGGTCTCTAGAGGTGTTACACCTTGTATGGTTACTACACTTTGATAGTTTCCATGATCATTTGTCTATGATAGTGATGCTTGGTTTTATGGCTTTTGAGAATGTTGAAAGTGGTGTACTTTGGGGTTGGATGTTATTTGTTGTTATGAAAACCCTAATTGGTTAACTATGAGTAACCTAACCCTAATTTGAGATCACGAGAATAATGCTTAGCTTGCCTAAGTAACTAGCATGTTATTGAAGTAGTTTCTCTCTTAGTTGTTCCAAGTTTAATTGCAATTTGAATGAACATAATGGCTTATGATTGCTATGGTAACTCTTATACAACACATATTTGGTGCTTATGAGCCTTGATGAGGCATGATGGAATAATGATGTTATGAAGGAACTATGTGATTAGGTCTTATGACCTTGGTAGAGGCTTAATGCCAAAATTTGAGGTGATACCCTCTACTGATGTGATGAGGGATGTGTTATCCCATAGTGATGTGATAATGGAGATAGAATTGTGTATGAAAGTAAGGCAATATCATGTGGATATGTGATCAAATTTATGCTTAATATGTTTAATATCTTCTGAAGTTGCAATCTACCTTATCTTCTATATGACCTTCTTAGGGTTTGTACGTTGTAACTTGATTGATGCAATAAAAGATACACAATTGGCAATAATTAATAAAGTGAAACCCTAATCATGTACATGCCTTGTTCCAGAGATCCATTCACATGGAAGGGCTTGCTAGATGGTAAAACAAGTTCTCCTATGGGAAACTCAGATCACATACTGTTGAGTATGCGAGGTGAAAGTGACCAAATGTCCTTGGCATCTTGATTTAATGATTTAGAGGATGGCTTTCGTCATGCCTTGGTAGAAGAAGGACTATGGTTGTATCTCAATATATATGATGTGATAGATAACAATTGTTGTTGTACCTTAGATGATTGGGTTTGTATGCCCTATCCACTAGTATCATGTCCTATATACCAAGGCAGACTAGGCTATTATGCAGTTGGACTCTATAGGTCACTATGGGGGACTCATATTGATTGAGGGCGGAGGAGAACATAGGAGTTAAACTCACCTAGATCTTTTATGGCACTGATTTTGTATTATCAATTGTTAGTTGAAGTATACATGGTATACCTCATATCCATGGGGCTTAAAAGATGCCAGACAACTGTGTAGTATAGCTACTTAGGGTTAAACATGACTCACACTGGATGTTTACCCTTTCCTTGTTTCGTATATTGTTCATTTGTTCTAGGTTATACATGTTTTTCACAATCCTTCTAAAAGTATATAATGTTCTGCTTATCAGTTGTATCTTCTTAATTTGCTCAACTCGTGTAGACAGTTTTAACTGTTAATTTAGCTGAATCTGCTCATCCTATTAATAATGATATTTTCTGCTAAAGTATAATTTGTGCTAATAATAGTTGTTGGTAGAGAGTTATATCTCTCACTGGGATGTTGGTCTCACCCCTTGGGTTTCCATATCTTTTTAGGAAGACATCAATGATGTAGTAGAGATTGTGCGGTTGAGGAAGAGAAGTAAGGAGATCAATGATAAGAAGGTTGGATATGCTGCTAGAGTTTTGTAGTAGAGTCCTATGTGTCATCCTTGTACTCTCATGTTCTAGAAGGGGTGTTTTGTAGATGTCGTTCATTGATACGATGTTTTGGCAATATGCCTTGGTTGTACATGTATGGCTTGTATATGTGAATATGATACATTTTGTAATAGATTTGGGGCAAGATGGACATTGTACAATGATGTAATACCTTTATGGTATGATATGTGATATATGTTATGACAAGTTTCGAACCTCGATGTATAAGTTTCCGTTTAACATGGTTATTTGTGATTGGTTTTAATTTACCCTATTTTGTTGTTATGTGCTTTTCTGGCAGTTAATTCCATGCTTTGGTTTTGAGTTATCTTGTTTATAGGCAATGGGTCGTCACATGTTAGGTTGTTATAAAATCTCTACGTTTTCTAAGTCTACAGGGAGATAGGACTAAGGTTGTGTCAGTTCTTGTGTTATCTAGTATATATGATTTTAGCTTCTCCTTATGCAGAAGAAGAAGATATGTCTAGAGAGAACGAACAACATGCTGAGAGTAGTATTTTCACACCAGGAGGTGGTGCAAGGAGGTAGGAAAGAGTAGATGGAGTGCCTGAAGAGCCTCAGTTCGATCCAATGACTATAGCCAATTCCACTTTTTAGTCCATGTTCGGACAACTGATGGCCATGATTTTGCACATGGAGGATAGAGCGCCCACTTCACAACCAAGACTTGTTGTTCTGTATGATGAATGATAGGGTTTTGGAAAGACCTTGGATATGTGGTGAAACATTGGAGCGTTAGAGTATGTGGGTATGGAAGACCTGAGAGATGCTGACATGTGATTGATAGATCTAGAGAAGGCCTTTAAGATCCTCAATATCCCTAAGGAGGATAAGGTGAAGCACATAGTGTACTTGCTGAAAGGAAGTGCTAGCCATTGATGGGCCATTGAGGAAGAGAAGAGACCCGGTGTAGCGATCAGTTGGGAGGAGTTTTAGTGGGAGTTTGTGAATTGATACTTCCCAGAGACGTATCTTGATGAGAAGATCTTACAGTTCGAGAAGATCCGGTAGGAATCTATTATGATCAATGAGTATGAGGCCAAGTTCATGGAGTTGTTGAGGTTTTTTCCTCACATGGATATGATAGATAAGGATAGGATCCTACATTTTGATAAGGGTTTGAGCACAACATTGATGACGATGGTGTCATCTTTGAAGAACAAGGAGAAGTTTGTGACATTTTTGGAGTCTATGAGAAGGATAACACCAAGAAGAGACTAGCAAAGTTTCAGGGGAAGTCTTCTAGAGGCTTCAAGAAGCCAAGGTTTTTGTCATCTCAGACACACCATAGATCAGTTGTTCAGTCTTAATGGTCTCTTAGAAAAGGTAGAGGTCATAGCTTTCCACCTGTAGGAGCTCACATCGCAACATTAGTGTCAGTGATAGGTCTATCTAGACCACATTATTACTAAAAAACTTGCCACAAGTGTGAGCAGGTAGGTCACATTAGATGATCTTTCCCTATGAAGTATTAGGAGGTGACATGACAGTCGAGACAGAGAAAACAAGGGTCACAACAATGACAACAATTCAGTAGTGGTGGAGGTAGAGGATGTGGTCATGCATTACAGGAAGGTTCTTTCGGGCAGGCTAGCAGAGGACAGGGGTGATAACAAGTAATGGATAAATTCTATGCCATGAGTAATCCAAAGGGACTGGTCAATCCATAGGTCGTGATAGGTTAGATGGAGTTATTTCATTCTGATTTATCTTCTTCCTTCTTTATATCTATTTTGGTTGACATGGGTGCGACACACTCTTTTATCACTAGAGAGGTGATAGATAGTTTTTCCTTGCCTATTAGTTGCAGATCTGATAGTCTTCACTTAGAAACCCCTTTTGTTGGTTCCGTCGAGTTGCGGGAGGTGTGTCCGTCATGCATTCTTTCTTTCTCAGGACACAACATTCAAGTGGATCTTATACCAATTGACATGCATGGATTCGATGTGATCCTTGGGATCAATACCTTGGAGAAGTACCATGTGGCCTTAGAATGTAGTTATAAGGTGGTGACCTTCTTTGATGGTGGTTTTTTGTGGGTCTTACAAGGAGATAGGAAGATTCTCCCAAACTGTTTGGGGTTAGCAATGCCGATAGAGAAGCTGATGAGGTAGGGGTTTGAATCTTTATTAGCACATGTGGTGGATGCCAAGGTCAGGAGTCCTAGTATACAGTAGGTACCAGTGGTACATGAGTTTTAGGATGTGTTTTCTGATGATTTTCCTGGTGTTCCCCCTCCAGGAGAGATTGAGTTTGAGATCAATTTGGTTCTTGGTACACATTCGATAGTGTAATCACCATATAGGATGCAACTAGCTAAGATGTAGGAGTTGAAGAAGTAGTTGTAGGAACTGCTAGAGAAGGTTTTATTAGACCAAGCACTTCCTCTTGGGTTGCTCCCATGTTCTTTGTCAAGAAGAAGGATAGGTCTATGAGGTTGTGCAATAATTACTAAAAGTTGAACAAGGTGATAATCAAGTTCAAATAACCATTTCTGTGGATAGATGATTTGTTTGATCAATTATACAATGCTAAAGTGTTCTCTAAGATAGATGTGAGGTTAGTATGTCTTCAGTTATAGATAAATATAGATGGCATACCCAAGTTAGTTTTTAGGATGAGTTTTGGTCACTACGAGTTTTTGGTTATGCCATTTGGGCTAATCAATGCACCAGAAGCATTCATGGACCTGATGAATAGGGTGTTCTGATTGTTTCTTGATCAGTTTATAGTGGTATTCATCAATGACATCCTAATATACTCTAGAGATAGACAACAACATCAACAACATCTATGAAAGGCTTTGACATTGTTGTGGCAACACAAGTTATATGCTAGGTTCGTCAAGTGTGAGTACTGGACAAAGTAGGTGTCTTTTATTGGGCATGTGATATCTGCTAGAGGAGTCTGTGCGGACCTAAAGAAGGTGGAGTCAGTGCTACAGTGGGAGAATCCTAAGCCTTCGATGGAGGTTTGCAATTTACTAGGTTGGACATGCTATTAAAAGAGGTTTGTTAAGAACTTTAGTGTTGTGGTGTTACCCATAACGAAGTTTACAAGGAAAGGTGTACCATTCATATGGGATGACATGTGACAGCATTCCAACCAAATTTTGAATGAGAAGATGATCAGTGCACCAATGTTAGTGTTTCCTGAGTAAGGAAAGGTTATATCGTCTTATGTGGTGTGTTGAAGAATGGTTTGGGGTGAGCAATGATGAAAGATAAAAACATGATTTCTTTTACTTTATGACAACTTCAGAAACATGAGGAGAGATACCCAACACATGATCTAGAGCTTGCAACTATGCTTCATGCTTTGAATATTTGGAGACACTACCTTTATGGTGAGAAGTGTCAGATCTTTTCTTACCACAAAAACCTTCAGTACATCTTTCAAAGAAAGAGTTGAATATGAGGTAGCGATGTTGGATGGAGTTATTCAAATATTATGATTGCACCGTAGACTACCATACATGGAAGATGAACGTGGTGGAAAATGATTTAAGCAAGACGTTTTCTTCACAATGATCTCTTAAAAAGGCTCGGTTGTGTTCCTTGGTGTGCCATAGGAGAGACTTGTTGGTGTCTTCACGTCAAAATGAATTTGAAGTCGGATGTCTCCTTGTTAGCAAGCTTGTTGATATAGTTACAGGTGAAGCCCACGTTGTGACAATAGATCAGAGATGTGCATCAAGATGATATTGTGATATAATAGATCTAAGTAGAATTTGGCAATGAGAAGTGTGATATGATTTCCATGCGGCAGGGGATGTGACCATGTGTTTCCATGGCAGGACATTAGTTCCCAATGATGATGGTTTGAGGAAGTTGGTTTTGGAGGAGGCTCACTCTTTGATGTACTCTATGCACCTAGGCAGTACTAAGATGCACCATAACTTTAAAGACATGTATTGGTGGCCTGGTGTGAAGCTTGACATGGCCAAGTTCATGGCAATGTGTTCTGTGTGTCAGCAGGTCAAGGCTGAGCATCAAAACTTGTAGGAACTTTTCTAGTGTTACCTATACCGTAGTGGAAATGGGATGATATCACTACGAAATTTGTGATTGGTCTCCCTAGAATTGACAAAGGTCATGATTCCATCTAGATGATAGTGGACATGTTGACCAAGTCGGTGCACTTCCTTCCTGTGAAGATGACGTATACATGTGAGAAGTTGGCATAGGTGAATGTTGATGAGATAGTCCATTTGCATGGTATCCCAGTAATGATAGTATCTGATACATGTTCTCAATTTACTAGTCATTTTTGGGAGCGTTTGCACACAACGATGGGTAAGCAATTGAGATTCAGTACAACGTTTCACTGGTAGACAGATGGTCAGTCAAAGAGGACCACTTAGATGTAGGAGGATCTATTGAGAGCTTGTGTTCTATAGTTTCCAGGCATTTGGGATGTGCACCTCAGTTTAATAGAGATTTCATACAACAACAACTATCCGAGGAGTATCAACATGACACCTTTTGAGGCTTTGTATGGGAGACATTGTCATTCTCTGTTGTTTTGGTATGAAATGGGCATGTATTGACTTTTGGGGCATGTACTTGTACAACAGACAACAGAGAAGATCAAGATGATGCAACATCAACTAAAGGCATCTAAGGATAGACAAATGTGTTACGCTGATAATTGTCACAGGCCTTTTGAGTTCCAAGTGGGAGATAAGGTGTATCTCAAAGACTCTCCTTGGAAAGGTGTGTTGAGCTTTCGGAAGAAGGGTAAGTTGGCTCCCATGTTTATGGGACCATACCCTATGGTACCACATGTTCGGAAGGTGGCTTAAATGTTTGAGCTACCACCAGAGTTGCACATGTTTCAACCAGTCTTCTATGTTTCCATATTGAGGAAGTGTCACCCTGACACAAAGTTGACCTTGCAACATGTGGAGGTTGAGTTGAAAGAGGATATGTCATGTGTGGAGGGTCCTATGTTGCTCCTTGATAGAAGAGTGAATAAGTTGAAGAAGAAGGATATAGTGTTGATTAAGGTTTTGTGGCATCACCGTGGTGTTGAGGAAGACATGTGGGAGCTTTAGGACAAGAAGATGTTTAGGAAGTACCCTTCTCTTTTCGCGTAGGATTTTGGGGGCAAAATCCTTGTTAGGGGTTTATGGTTGTAAGACCCCTAACCTAGATTTTTGCATGATCTTGCTTTATTAGCATAATTAGATTCTTAAAACTCTAATCTAATCATGGGATGTAACTTAATAACATGTGACATGCTTATGTTTTAAGTTTGGTCATGTTTGGATGATGTTTGAGCTTGTTATGCTACATGTATGTTTATTTTGGACAAAGTTGCAATTTGTCACATGTAGGATGTGCCTCCTATGTTTTAGCATCATGAGTGAGAGAGTGATTCTTAGTGGTGCCTTGTTCTACCTTGGTTGATGAAGTTACATCATGAGTGTTGAGTATAGGGTTTGCATGCATGATGTTGATGCTTTATTTGTTGCAACCGAAGTGTTTCCCTTGGTCTTGTTTGTAGTGACCTATGTGCCTTGTTTGGATTTTGTTTGTTGCGGTCAAAGGTATTTTGGCTTGAGGATTTGGTTGTTGGAAATTGTTTACTTTTATTCACCATGATAATGTCGTGGTCTCTACCATGTTGGTTTCCATGTTTGCTTCCACTGAAGTGGTTGGGTAATCAAGTGCTCACTACCCTATGTTGGATTTATCACCCTTTGTTTCATGCATGTCTTGAGTGCTTGCAGGTCTAAGTTTTTGAGGGACAAGTTTTACTAGTATCTTAACATCTCATCTCCCTCACCTGTCTCCTACCCTTGGGTATTTATACCCCTCTCTCAACATACAAGTGATCTCTTTTGCACCCTCTTGGTCTCTCATCCTTAGAGCACGTCCCTCTTTGATGCTTGGTGGATAAGGAGATAAACCTTGGAGCAAGGAGGCCACCCTTGCATGTGGTGGTATAGGGTTTGATAATCTCTCTTGTGGTGATCCTTTAAAGTTCTTTGAGTTTGGTAAGTGATCTAACCTTCTTGGCTTCATTTTCTTGCCACCCTTCCCCTCTCTTTTCATCTCTTGGCCGATCCACGGTTCTCCGTGGTGGTTCTCTTGAGGAAATTTTCTCTAACAGAGGTTCAATCCATGGTTCTTCCATGGTATTACCTAAGTGAGGTGAAGATCTCCTCTTTTCCCTTTTTTTTCGGCCTACGGTTTGTACCTTCTCTTCTTTGTACACCTTTTAACCTAGGTTTGTTCTTCTTCTCTTGAGGTGATCTTTCTTGGCCGTTTAGTTGATCCAGGCTTTGTCTTTCTTCTCTATCTTGGAGCTTCTTTGCTTTGGAGTTGTTCTTCACAATCCAAGGCAGGTTATATAACTCTCTCCTCAAGTATTGTTAGACTTAATCCTACATGCAAGTTTATCTATTTATAAAATGTGATTACAAGTTGCTTTAGATGATATCTTAATCTAGGTTTTATGATTATGTGGTTATCTTGTGTAGTTATCTCGGTTTCTTGAACCCTGATTCTTGTAACCGAAAGCTAATGGATGGTGGAGATTTGGTGCTTGCATGCAGATCTTGAATGTTTGGTTTTATCCTCATGAGTATGGTTTGGCTATCATGTGGAAGATAGATGTTTTGACTCATGGTTACATGTGTTTGACACTTGGTTTTCTCTCTTATCATGGTATTTATGTGGAATTGTGATGATCATGTTTTATGCTTTTGGTTTTTATCATCCTCTTGGAGTTTTCGTGTGATGTCCCCAGATTTTCTAAAACTTAATCTGATGTGTGACATCCAAATTGAAACCCTCACCTCATCGATAATCCCAATTTAAACACTCCACACCAAGCTAAGAAGAAGAAAACCAAGGGAGTCAGAAGGAAACAATCAGTATCACATGCACATGAGCAATACTAAAACCATAAACACATGTTCACCATTCAACATATAATTACCACATGAATTGTTACAACATTTGGTATTACACATTGAACAACAAACTTCTACATATACATGTACTACCACTAAACAACAGGATCTTAAGACAACAGGTCCACCTGTACATCAGCTCTCCATACAACTCTCAACTATCATGGTTCTTCAAGAGCGTAACTACAACCTAAACAAAAGATTACATGTGGTACACATCAACACAATATTAAAGAATATTGTACTGAGTACGCCTACGTCTCATTTAATTTACCTCTTTTCATACTTGGTAATAAGGATAAAAGTAAATTTGGCAGTAATAAGCAATTACAACAATATATCAATACTAAGTAAGAGTTTATTAACAAATATGAACATGTATCTTTTAAGCATATTTTCCATCATACATCTTGTGTGTCTGCCACCAAGGCTTTGACGTCTTTAGGCCTTATGATCTACTCCCAAGGAGTTTGTGATCATTATACAAACATCATATGATCCACCACCAAGTGGTTTGTGATCAATATGCATGCGCTCTACCACCGAGTGGTTTATGAGCTATCTTATGATGGAACATCTATATTATGTTTGTAGGTGTTCAAGGTATACATATAGCAATTCAGACAATCATCAAAACCATACATATAGCAATTCATTCAAGCATCATACAAGTTACATTCATTTCATTCAATATTTTATGCCAAGTGTTCTACTACTCATAGTTCTCAAGCATTTAAAATAGTAAGCCAATAAGAGGTAATGGCGTACCTTCAACTGAGATAATCTATACCACATTCCTGATATCATCTATATCCTGGTCAACCCCTGATTAAGACAAGACCACATACTATCATCGGGTTCTCATCATCTTATATCTCATGTTAACCCTAGTATGATTCATTAGGGTTTCACTTAGATCATTAGGGTATTCTCATAATTACTTGTATTCTTATCTTAAATTTATCTTACTAATGTCATATTCCAGATTAGTATACATAATCTGAATATCAGGTTCTGTATCATTTTGTATACATATTAAACCAAGGTTACATGTATTATACAAAATAGCGTTTTATCCAATGTATTAAGGGTCATCTTCATGTAACATGGATTTCATGTATAAAACTGATCACATAAATAAAACTGAGGTTCCATATACTGATATGAGCTTACTCTGTAATTTCTATCATTTATTGAGCATGAATGTATTTATTGCATTATCTTTAGTGTTATTAGCCCTAAATAGCCATATTAATCAAATTATATGCTTTTGTACATCAACATGACCATATTTGACATCATATGCATTATAAACATGATTATAGACTTACTGCCATGTTATCATAATTTTAGAATATTGTTTGATATTTATTATCCATTAAATAAGCATTACACATCTTACATGATATCACAGAGTTTTAACAATCAAAATCCTAATATTATTATTCTACTATGCTCTACTCATTTTTCTGAGAATTTTGGTACTTTATTTGCATATTTCTGATAACGGAGCTAATTGCTATGAATTTTGGAAGATTTGGACATTTACTGAATTATTACCTCTATTGGCCAATCAAAGGCTGCCACGTGTCCATGTGGGGGCGCTGCTCCTCCTGGCTTGCGCTGAGTTCGCCGACTGGTTCGGTTGGTTTGGGTTGGGTTTAGGGTGTTGAGTCGGGTTTGGTTCGCTTGATTCTCTAGCTGGTCGGTCCACTCTTCTCACGTGATCGGGCATCTAAGTCTGCAAGCAGGGCTCTATCCTCAAGTTTATGATGTTGCCACCACATCCAGTCCCCTCAAGTGAGCAATCAACAAAGCAGAGGTGCTCAGAATCAGCTCCTAAGACCACCATCAGCATCGGAGGCTTTACCCTGATCTCCACGACCACTAGCTTCCTAGTGCTTGGCCGAAGAGCTCCTTCCCCGCAAGGGTGTCGCCGCCTAGCTTTGGTTGCGGTGGAGCAAATGAGGGAAAATACCTCTGCTCAAGGTATCACCAAGGAAACTCTTCTAGAAGCAAAGAACATTCCTCGAGAACTCGATCTAGTCTACAAAATACGGCGAGGGGGTGTCCTAGAATGTCCCACAAGCTTCATCTTCAGCTCCGGCAAGGTGTCCTTCGACCACCATGAAAACCACCTCGACAAACCATGGAAACAGCTGGGTTGGATTTCCCTGGACTGCAGCTAGCTTTCCGCTTCCTCAAATTCCTCAAAACCACATTCCATCTTGCTTCCTACTCATGGACTTCGTAGCTGTAGGTTGTGATGGGGAAGGCATGGCGTGGAGCTTCTCGTTCTCTCTCGTCAGTCTAATAAAACATCCGAGTGAGGGGTCATTTTGAACGTGCTTGGCAAGATGAGAGTAACTACACTTTCGGTTCTGGTCTTATCCCACACCCATGATAAGGTGGTGGCCAAGAGTCACAGCTTGCAGTCGTCCCCGCAATCCCCTATTCTGTCGAAGGTAGGGGATGATGTCCCAAGCGTATGATTCTCATCTAAGGGTTAAACGCCAGCGTCCACTTAAGCCAATCTGTGGCTCCCCCCTTCCAGAGGCCACAACCACCAGATTAGCCATGAACGGCCTGGATTTTGTCCACACAGACGCATCCCAAACCAAGGGTGTGTGACACATCCATTAAGCCCCAAACTTAGGTCTAAGAACATCAATTATGCACATATTTCACCAATTGCAAACCTTAATAACTTCGTCTAGGAACATCCAATTGCCACCAAATTTTAATCATATCTTCCCTACTTCTCAAGGTACATTATAATACAATTTGGTTACAAAACTCCACTATTAGACCATTCAATTAAATTCCTCAAGTAGGCCTAAACTTATGGATCCAAATCATTATATAAACCTCAATCAACACTCGAACTTTACTAGAACACTTGGGATTCTCAAAACAACTCAACATGTATGACTTCACTTGTGTCATTGGACATTTAAGGATTCCAAAAGTCCACTACATCACATCCTACACACCTTAAAATAAATTCCATCCTCGGAATTAAAGCAAAAATCCACTTTGTCACATCATATACATCTTAAAAGAACTTTCATCCTCGAAAGTAAACCGTACTCATACTTTCAGGGAAAACCTTATCTTGCCTTCATGCACATGTAGGCACTATTCTATGTGCAACATATCCACAAAGGATACCTAAAACCATGTATCCAAAGCACTATTAGGAGGTTTCAAAAGCATCAATGGTGAAACCTCACTCCATAGAAGGGTCAAACAAGGGTTTAGAAGCTTAGGTTATGTCATTACATATCTCATATGTTAGATTTGCTTCCTTATCTTAGCACATGCATTATTATTCAACATCATACTATCATGTTCCAAAGAAGTTGACTAAAGATTAACTCATACATCAAGGTGTCATCAACATTTTATTGAGCTAATTGTTAGAACATGTCCAACATTAACATATTCCTTTTTGGAGGAAGTTAACTATAATTAACCCACTTTATCCATATGCATCATATCAAGGTGTCATAATCATTATGTTGTAACAACTATTAAATTATATTTTTCATCTTTATGAAGCACTAAGATTAACACCTCATGTAACATGTTTCATTCATATGATCTTATTTCATTGCTCGTAATAAATTACAACATTTATTAATGAATTCATCACAATATTAACCAATACTATCACATTATCATCATTATTTATGTATGTGATTAACCATGTATACATTTCCATCTATTAAACCATCTCTAGGTTTCCATCCAATTGTGTATATATATCACATCTCGAGATTAGATCACATCTTACATATATTATATCATGGTTGTGCTAACAAAAGTATACAAGTGTCTCGTGAAACATGTATCAAAACTTTATATAGTCCAATTGAGGTTCTCCTAACCCATACCAGAGGGTAATGCCATGCTCAGTCTCTCTGAGCTAACTCAACTCTATGAGTATCTCATATGCATATACTTTATCTTTCCTCTCTTAGTCTAGGGTTCTCAGATTACCTCATTGGTACTAGTGATAGCCTTACAAGCTCTAGCCACATAAGCATAAACCAAAACATGATATGACATTCTATTGATAGATCTCTACCCATGAAACATGTTATATCTCAAAACTCTCCTATATACACCACTAGATTCCTATGTGGGAAACCACCAACCCGAGCATGAGGCTTTCACAGAACTAAAACATAACTACCTCCTCCAGGGTCTTGGGCTCTCTCCCTCACCCAGATGGTAGACACTCATATTCATGTTCACATACACATATATAACCAACCTCTCTCTATCTCGAGGGTTTTAGTCTTCCCAAGGACATCTAGGGTTCAACAAGACTATAGGAATCATGCATAAAGTGACTCAACTAAATCACTCAGGAGTATTCTAGTTTAGGACATATCATTTCACATAAATCTCATATTTCTCATATCTTGGAGTCTAGGTTCTCTGACCTTCTCCCTGTAGGTCTCACTCTCACTGTAGTTAACCCTAAAACTGGTCCTAACGCTAGAGGTCCTCCTTCATAAAAGAGATTGAGGCTCATGCTGACTCACATCTTGTCTCAACTTATCATATCTTATCATATAAAAGCCTAGTTACTTGCATCATAAAAACTTATCTCAAAACCTCAAAATTGAAATTAAGTCCTTAAAAACAAACATGAATCATCATAACCATCTTATGTCATCTATGTAAGACTTTCATCATATCATCTAAACTTATTTCATCTATTCCATCTATCACATATATTCCAACAAGCCTCTAGACATCTAATCTATAACTACTCTCTCTTCTAGACTGATGTCATTCACTTTCACTTAGATTGCATGGTCACCTCCTACTCATACATGTGTGGGGACACATTTTTGTAATACATATATATAATAAAATATTATATAGTTTTTCTCCGATAAAACATGCGTCAGAGAAAACTATCAAGGTTCGATCTGATTGGAATCAATAACCAAATCCACAAAATGAGTGTCCCTCACATAGTAGACAGTACAATGCCATGAAAACTATTGAAAATTATGAGAACATGGTGTAGACTAGTGTAGCTACTCTAGACAACAAGCACCATATGTCTAGGGTTTCTCTTCCCTTGATGTACACCATTTCCAAATAATAAAACATCCCATACCGCTGCACGATAAGGAAAGAATGACATCTAAGGACCTGCTATACAACAAGCACCACTCTAGACCTAGTTCTCTGACATCTAGGTGCTAACCTAGAGGCTAGGTCAGATCTAGTCTCTAAAGGATGACTAATCTAACCCTAAAGATTATTAAGTTCAAGGTTCTTTAGTTTTGAGTTGCATAATGAGAAAATGTCAGGCTTTGCTATTGTTCATGCTCTTATACCACCTGTGATGTCCCCATATTTTCTAAAACTTAATCTGATGTGTGACATCCAAATTGAAACCCTCACCTCAGCGAGAATCCCAATTTAAACACCCCACACCAAGCTAAGAAGAAGAAAACCAAGGGAGTGAGAAGGAAACAATCAGTAGCACATGCACATGAACAATACTAAAACCATACACACATGTTCACCATTCAACATATAATTACAACATGAATTGTTACAACATTTGGTATTACACATTGAACAACAAACTTCTACATATACATGTACTGCCACTAAACAACATGATCTTAAGACAATAGGTCCACCTGTACATCAGCTCGCCATACAACTCTCAACTATCCTGGTTCTTCAAGAGCGTAACCAAAACCTAAACAAAAGATTACGTGTAGTACACATCAGCACAATATTCAAGAATATTGTACATAGTACGCCTATGTGTCATTTAATTTACCTCTTTTCATACTTGGGAATAAGGATAAAAGTAAACTTGGCAGTAATAAGCAATTACAACAATATATCAATACTAAGCAAGCATTTATTAACAAACATGAACATGTATCTTTTAAGCATATTTTCCATCATACATCTTGTGCGTCTGCCACCAAGGCTTTTATGTCTTCAGGCCTTATGATCTACTCCCAAGGAGTTTGTGATCATTATACAAACATCATATGATCTACCACCAAGTGGTTTGTGATCATTGTGCATGCTCTCTAACACCGAGTGGTTTATGAGCTATCTTATGATGGAACATATATATTATATTTGTTGGTGTTCAAGGTATACATATAGCAATTCAGACAAGCATCAAAACAATACATATAGAAATTTATTCAAGCATCATACAAGTTACATTCATTTCATTCAATATCTTATGCCAAGTGTTCTACTACTCATAGTTCTCAAGCATTAAATATAGTAAGCTAATAAGAGGTAATGGTGTACCTTCAACTGAGATAATCTATACCACATTCCTGATATCATCTATATCTTGGTCAACCCCTGATTAAGACAAGACCACATACTATCATCAGGTTCTCATCATCTTATATCTCATCTTAAAACTAATATGATTCATTAGGGTTTCACTTAGATCATTAGGGTATTCTCATAATTACTTATATTCTTGTCTTAGATTTATCTTACTGATGTCATATTCCAGATTAGTATACATAATTTGAATATCAGGTTTTGTATCATTCTTTATACATATTAAACCTAGGTTACATGTATTATACAAAATAGGGTTTTATCCCATGTATTAAGGGTCATCTTCATGTAACATGGATTTTGTGTATAAAATGGATCACATAAATAAAACTGAGGTTCCATATACTTATATGATCTTACTTTGTATATTCTATCATTTATTGAGCATGTATGTATTTATTGCATTATATTTAGTGTTTTTAACCGTAATTAGCCATATTAATCAAATTATATGCTTTTGTACATCAACATGACCATATCTAACATCATATGCATTATAAACATGATTATAGACTTACTGACATGTTATCATAATTTTACAATATCATTTGATATTTATTATCCATTAAATAAGCATTACACATCTCACATGGTATCATAGAGTTTTAAGCATCAAAAGCCTGATATTATTATTCTACTATGTTCTACTCATGTTTTTTAGAATTTTGGTACTTTATTTGCATTCTTCTGATAATAGAGCTAATTACTATGAATTTTGGAAGATCTGGACATTTACTGAATTATTACCTCTATTGGCCAATCAAAGGCCGCCACGTGTCCACGTGGGGGTGCTCCTCCTCCTGGTTTGCACTGAGTTTGCTGGCCAGTTCAGTTGGTCTGAGCCGAGTTCAGGGTGTTGAGTCGGGTTTGGTTCGCTTGATTCTCTGGCTGGCCGGTCCACTCTTCTCACGTGATCGGGCGTCCAAGTCTGCAAGCGGGGCTCTATCCTCATGTTTATGATGTTGTTGCCGCATCCAGTCCCCTCCGGTGAGTAATCAGCAAGGCGGAGGTGCTCAAAATCAGCTCCTAAGACCACCATCAACCTCAGAGGCTTTACCTTGATCTCCATGGCCACTATCTTCCTAGTGCTTGGCCGAAGAGCTCCTTCTCCACAAGGGCGCTGCCGCCTAGCTTTGGCTGCAGTGGAGCAAATGAGGCAAAATGCCTCTGGTCGAGGTATCTCCAAGGCAACTCTTCCAGGAGCAAAGAAAGATCCTCGAGAACTCGATCTTGTCTACAAAACACGACGAGGGGGTGTCCTAGAATGTCCCGGGAGCTTCATCTTCAGCTCCAGCAAGGTGCCCTTCGGCCACCATGAAAACCACCTCGGCAGTCCATGGAAACGGCTGGGTTGGAATTCCTTGGACTGCAGCTAGCTTTCCGCTTCCTCATATTCCTCGAAACCACATTCCATCGTGCTTCCTACTCATGGACTTCGTAGCTATAGGTTGTGATGGGGAAGGCACAGTGTGGAGCTTCTCATTCTCTCTCGTCAGTCTAATAAAACATCTGAGCGAGGGGTCATTTTGAACGTGCTTGGCAAGGCGAGATTAACTGCACTATCAGTTTTTTTCTTAGCCCACACCCATGATGAGGTGGTGGCGAAGAGTCACAGCTTCCAGTCATCCCCATGATCCCCTATTCCATCAGAGGTAGGGGATGACGCCCCAAGCTTACGATTCTCATCTAAGGGTTAAAAGTGAGCGTCCACTTAAGCCAATACGTGGCTCCCCCCCTCCAGAGGCCACAACCACCAGATTATCCATGAATGGCCCATATTTTGTCCACGCAGACGCAACCCAAACCAAGGGCGTGTGACACATCCATTAAGCCCCAAACTTAGGTCTAAGAACATCAATTATGCACATATTTCACTAATTTCAAACCTTAATAACTTCGTCTAGGAACATCCAATTGCCACCAAATGTTAACCATAGCTTCCCTACCTCTCAAGGTACATTATAATCCAATTTGGTGACAAAAATCCACAATTAGACCATTCAATTAAATTCCTCAAGTAGGCCTAAACTTATGGATCCAAATCATTATATAAACCTCAATCAACACTCGAACTTTACTAGAACACTTGGGATTCTCAAAACAACTCAACATGTATAACATCACTTGCGTCATTAGACATTTAAGGATTCCAAAAGTCCACTCCATAACATCCTACACACCTTAAAAGAAATTCCGTCCTCAGAATTAAAGCAAAAATCCACTTTGTCACATTTCACCTTTTTGACACTTTGGATTCTTGACATTTCACATCTATTTTGGTCACCATGTTTCTTTGGTTCCATGTGGTTTCTATAACCATGATAGTGGTTGAGTATGGGTTTTTGGTTTGGTTACTATAACCATAACCGTAACCCCTTTGGTCGTCATGTCGCTATAACAATCGCTAAGTGTTTCCTTGACCTAGCATGGTTGATATGTTTCTCTAGTTGACTTGACCATTATGCGTTGGATGAAGTGAGATGGTTCTTTGTGGTTTCTATGTATGGAGATCTCTCTTTCAATCATCATGCTTGACTCTCTTGCTGTCTCTATGCTTTGAGGTCCTTATTGTGGTTGATATGCATGGTTTGATGTAGGTCTCTATGCTTTGATGGTGTTGCGGTCTCCATGACCTTAGTGGTCTCTATGGCTGACCTAACCCTAGTGGTTTCTAGGGAAACCAATGTCTATCGGTCACTAGAGGTGTTACTCCTTGTATGGTCTCTAACTTTGTTGGTTTACATGATCATTGGGATATGATATTGATGGTTGATCCTATGGATTACAAGAATGTGGGAAGTGGTGTACTTTAGGGTTGGATGTTATATGATATTGTGAAAACCCTAATTGGTTAACTATGAGTAACCCTGACCCTAATTTGAGATGGTGGTAATAATGCATAGCTTGCCAGAGTAATTAGCATGTTATTGAAGTAATTTCTCTCTTACTTATTGCAAGCTTAATTGCAGGTTGAATGAAGATCATAGATAATGATTGATATGGTAACTATTATACGACACATATGTGGTGCTGATGAGCCTTGATGAGGCATGATGGAATAAAGATGTTATGCAGAAACGTTGTGATTATGTCTTATGAGATTGGCAGAGGATTAGTGCCTAAATTTTTGGTGACATCCTCTAGTGATGCGATGAGGGATTTTTTATCCCATAGTGATGTGATAATGGTGTTAGCCTTGTGTATGGAAGTAAGACAATATTATGTGGAGATGTGATCAGTTGTATGCTTAATACATTTTATACCTTCTGAAGTTGCAATCTACCTTATCTCTTATTGAGCCTTTCTAGGGTTTGTACGTTGTAAGTTGATTGATGAAATAAAAAATACCCAATTGGAAATAGTTAATCAAGTGAAATGCTAATAATGTAGATGTCATGTGCCATAGATCCATTCCAGTGTCAGGATTTGTTGGATGGTGAAGCGAGTATTCCTAAGGGAAACTCAAAGTGCATAATGGTTGGTAATCAAGGTGCAAGTGACCAAGTGTCCTTGGCATCTTAATTACATGATTTAGAGGATGGCTATGATCATGCCTTGGCAGGAGAACGGTTGCATTTGTATCTCACTATATATGCTTGGGTTTGTATACCATGTTCACTAGTGTCGTGAAGTATATACCAAGGCGGACTAGGTTGTTATGCAGTTGGACTCTATATGTCACTGTGACAAACTCGTACTGGCTAAGGGTGGAGGAGATCATAGGATTCCAGCTCTCCTAGATCTTATATAGCACTGATTTTGACTTAGCAGTGGTCAGTTGGAGTATGAGTGGTATACCTCATCTCCACGTGGCTCAAAAGACATAATACAACCTTACATTATATCTTCTTAGGGTTAAACACGACTCACATTGGATGTCTACCCTTTCCTTTTTACTTATATTGTTCAACTATTATTTGTTATACATGTTCTTTATATTCCTTCTAAAAGTATATGATGTTCTGCTTATCAATTGTAGCTGCTTAATCTTCTTAACTTGTGTAGATAGTTTTAACTATTCATTTAGTTGAATCTGTTCATCCTATTAATAATGATATTTTCTACTTATGTATAATATGGGCTAACAATAGTTGTTGGTAGAGAATTATATATCTTGCTGGGACATTGGTCTCACCCCGTGGGCTTCCACATCTTTTTAGGAGGTCTTTAGCGACGTGGTAGAGACCATGCGTTTGAGGAAGAATAGCAAGGAGATTAGTGATCAGAAAGTTGGATATGATGCTAGAGTTTTGTAGTAGTGTTCTATATGTAGTCCCTATACTCTTAGGTTCTAGAAGGGGTGTTTTGTAGATGTTGTTCATTGATACGATGTTTTGACAATATGCCTTGGTTGTACATGTATGGCTTGTATATGTGGACATGATATCTTTTGTAATAGGTTTGTGGCAAGATGGTCACTGTACAGTGATGTAATACCTTTATGGTATGATATGTGACATATGTGGTGACAGGTTTTGAACCTTGATGTATAAGTTTCCATTTAAAATATTTATCTATGATTGGTTTAATTTACCATGTTTTGTAGTTATGTTCTTGTCGATACATTAATTACACACTTTGGTCTTTATTTATCTCACTTTGTAGCAATAGGTCATCAAAAGTATCAACATGCAAGAAACCAAAATGACTCTGAAACCTTTTGCATTGAAATCCTTAGAGGGAACGCATAACAAATGGTTCCATATACCACCTAAGGGCTTCAAAGGAGGTATCATTATAGACATTACCAATAGTATCTTCAATGTCCCCATACTAAACATCGAGACTACAATATCATTTTACACATCAAAAACATACTAGACACACATGAATAGATATTCACTGGCATATATGGCAAACCTAGCACTGATAAACAACCTTACATTAGGGAAATAGCACATATCTTTCAACTCTACTCGCAAAAACCATGGCTCATAGGAGGTTAAGTCAACCTCATCACTCGTGAATCAGACAAATGTAATTTGAACAGTCAATCTGGAATTTTTACTAAATATGACAAACTACCCAAAGACAACATCATTGAGCACAATATGATAAATATCATTCCATCTAATGTGAATTACACCTGGAATACCATTTGTGGAATAGAATTGAAAATTTCATATCCTTTCCCATTTGTGAAAACCTCTATCCACACTCTAGAGTTTCATTTGCACCTAGACCTATCTGTGACCATTTCCCCATCATCCTTGATTCCTTAAATCTTAGATGGGGTCACAAAACATTCTGAAATAGAAAAGTACTTCCTTCAAGATCAAAATTGTCTTCTCATCTGTAGAAAAATTTTGTCACAACATTGGAAAACATCTAGGGAGTTAGGATATCACATTCATAACAACACCAAAAAGATCAGATCAACTCTTAAAACTTGGCAAAAACAAAAATATGGCAATATCATTCACAAGCTAGCTGATCTTGAACAACATCATCTTCATGTTGATGTGACCCTATTGCCAACCCAACCATCATTCTTGTCATCCAAGAAGAGATGGAGGACATCCATAACTATACTGACTCTATCTACAAATAATGGGATAAGTTTGGATGGGCCATAGATGGTGAAAAAAACCCTAAATATTTCCAAAAATGTTGCAATAACAATTCTAGGATCAACATGATACCTAGACACAATATAAATGGGACTAATACAAAAATAATTGTTATCACAAAACATATTATCACTCATTTCTAACACATTTTCAACACGGCACATGACTTGTATTTTCTCGACTCCATCAAATACGAACACCTATGTCAGAAAACCATTCTCTCCCCCCTCCCCAAAACTATTTCTACTATCACTATAGAAGAACTCAAAGATGTTGTTTCATCCATTGGGAAAAACAAATCACCAGGACTAGATGGACTAGACGCCGAATTCTATCTCTCTATGTGGGAATACATCAAATAAGACTTCATGCAGCTCCTCCATTCAGTTCATAACAATGAAAATATTCACAAACACATCAAGGTGCTCAACCATACCAACATAGCATTAATGAAAAAAGTGGAACAACTTGACATAATCCAACAATTCAGACCTATTAGTCTCATCAACACTTCTTACAAAATACTGGCAGAAATCCTCAACGACCGCATCAAACCGCATTTGGAACATATCATAGATAACAACCAAAATGCCTTTCTGAAACACAGGAATATTCATGAAGCTTTCATTATAGTCAATGAAACACTCCACCTTTTTTACAAAAGCAAAACCCATGTGTTAGCCATTAAGCTATACTTTAAAAAACCTTTGATTATGTCAACTGGAATTGCCTCATCCATATTATGAAGGGTTACAGATTCCCTACTAAATGGATCAACATGATTCATGCATATATTTCTATAACACCTTATCCACCATCAATAATGGTTCACCTTTTGGTCACTTTAAAAATAGTAATAGTATCTGACAAGGTGACCCACTATGACCATACCTCTTCATCATGGTTGTATCACTTCTCATGATCATGATCAAACTAGGGACAACCCACGGCCATATCCAATCCCCAAATGAATGTTTTGAAAACATCACTCAATTTTTGGATGACACTATGATCCTTATCAGACAAGAAGATAATACCATTCTCAATGCCATCTGCCTCATAGGGTTATTCTCTTACATCTCAGGATTCAAGATTAACCTAAACAAAATCCTTAATTGGCATTAACACATCACCATACAATATACTCATATATCAAACACTTATTAGATGCAAAGTTGAGACCTTCCTGATTGTGTATTTGGACTGCCAATCACACCACATCCCCCTCAACATCATCTATGGCAGCCTATCATTGAACAAATCAACTGTAAACTCACATCCTGGACAAACAACTTCCTCATCTTGGATGATCATATTACACTACTCAATAACTATATTACTTCCATTGCTACATATCACCTTAGCTACATATCTTTACCAGTCAAAACTCGAAACATGATTGACTCTATTACAAGAAAATTCTTATGGAACCAATACAATACACAATAAAAAAAAACTAATTTACATTTGGTTAATTAGAAAACAATCTGTATGCCAAAAGATTATGACGAATGGGGTATTATTGACACTAATACACATGATATATACCTCACTACAAAAAACATTCATGTTCTCACCTCCAATACTTCCAAAATTTGGAAACCCTTCATTATTAAAAAATACTATAAAAACAAAAACCCATGGAGCAAGACACAAAAATGCATCTCCTCACTTCTATCGAAATTCATAAAAAACTATTTGAACATCATCTTGCATGTGATTAACATCCCACTATGCCTCCACTAACATCAAATTTTGGAATGATCCATGGTATCACAACAACATGATCCGATAAGTGAGCATAAACCTCCAAAGTCCCCAGAACATGATGTACATTAAAAAGGCCAAAGATCTATACCTCCTCACTAGTAATAGAGAAAACAACCTTAAATCACTTCTCACACATATTCGCACCACCAAGACCATAGAGGATGTTATACACACTCTCTAATACAACACCAATAACAACATCTCTTAGAAATGAGGAAACTAATACTTTCCAAACAAAGCTTATCATTTTTTCATTTACAGAGGCCATGCTTACGATCTTACACTATGCTAGAACACCAAATGGCTAGAAAAATATAAGATCTTCTATTGGCTAACTACATAGAATATAATTCTCACCAATTACAATCCTAGAAAGAGGGGTTTTAAGGGACCAACAAGATGCTACATTTTCCATGTAGATGAAGAAACCATTGAGCATCTTTCAAAGATTGTCCATTCACTATTTGGATTCTTAATTATCACTAGAAATCACATTCAGAATTAAGATTACTTACACTCACCCTCCTTGATCAAAGTCTTAAAACCTACAAATTCACAACTTAAATCACACTCCCTAATGATCATGGTTTTATGGAATATCTAGATAGAGAGAAATAATAGAAAATATAACAATATATCTCATTATTTTTCACACACCATCAAAGATATTGAGCACACATATTCTCTCATATCGCACTACAGGAAAGCCGTCAAGATCAACCCAAGATATATAAGGTGAAGATTCATAGATGGTGATCTTTGGAGACAACAACACCAACGAACGTCATTACACTCTAGATGAGATCTTGACTAATGATACTGGTTTCTAGAGAAACACCTATTGGATGTCTTTGATGTTTATTTACAGTACTTTCTTTTATCTGTAGAGGCCTATTGTTATAGCATGCCTCCCATGAACATTATCACATCTTTCTTTGGATTTTTTTACGTTTAGGGTTGCGGTTAACACAGACAACACATTTCTGGTGTTGTTCTCTGTGTTTCAATTTTGTACCCCGATATGTTTGCAAATGTTCTGTTTGCAAACACATAATGAATATATCTAAACTTTATATAAAGAAATATGCACTGACACCATAATGCAAATGCAAAGAAACGCTGGACCACCCTATGTTGACAATTACCCTATCCTTAGTTGGAAAATATGCCATATAAAACTCAATAGCATACAACAGTTGACATGTTTATATGGACAACAAAAATATCTCCTAGAAGGTATTACCAAAAAATAGTATGACCAGACACGAAACAATCAAGACAAGTAACTTATTTAATGACCCACCCATGATGATTTGTTTTAGAATAGACATGAAATAGAAAATAGTACCATCAGATAGGAAACGAACAAGATCATTGCCTTCAAGTAGGTAAAATTAGTATCAACCTTTTTTTTTGTTAAATAAATTTAATTGCTACATAATAATCTTGACGCATGAGCTAAATTTGCTGCATTAGATATGTATATATTGCCAAGGGACACACTTAAGAAAATATACCTCTAGGATATTCTTTATTGAAAATGGCACGTGTTAAAAGTCTTCCAATAACTCTTTGTTCACATATTTGATAAGATAATTTTTTATCTCAAAGTTTGGCTAGCCAAAGCACTATTTTATGAACAATATGTTTATCTCAAAGTAAACATTATATAACATCACTTTTAATATTCTTGTAACGTTACAACTAACAATTTTGAAGGAGTGTGAGTGTGCATGGACACTCTAACTGATCTATATTTTACATTATTACACATATACTCAGATTGTCTTGTCATCTTCTTCATTTTCAACTTAAAGAATCTAAAAATAATCCCTTCAGACTCATATAAAGCCTGAATGAGTGGAAAAACCCCTTAAGAAAAAAAACATATATCAATAACAATTTTGTAGTATTAGAAGTAAACACTTAAAAAGTTTTCTTATATTTTGACAAACTTACACCTTGTGAGACTAGTTTAGCTGTTTACTTGTCTAACACATCTTATAGCATAGAAAATTACAAACCTATTAGGTTACTTACTAGATTACTTATAGAGAGGTGTTGTAAAATGACCTCTTAGATGAATGTTCCACATACTTCCATGCATATCCTTCTAATATATGATCCTAGATACCACCTTATGGAAATATAGAACTCCAAAAGATATTTAGTTTTACTTCTAATATTCAGGACTCAATTGAAGATCTCTAGTTCATAGAACATCCTGATCTATGAGACATATAACTTCACTTCAAAATTGATCAACTTTATTCATCTTACAGAATTAGATCTTTTTACACCAATTACAGAATTAGAATTTATTTAAGGAACATTATCATTTTAGTCTGACTAAGCTAGGAAAGTTTTAGAATTAAAAATATACAAATGATACCTATTGGTCACTACTAAGGCTTCACATTTAGTGAACATACTTGAATCTTTATTATGTGTAAGCATATAACAAGGAAAACTCAAATATTTACAATAGAATTATTAAGGGTATCCTTGAATGTTAGAATGATTGACAAGGTCCTTAATGATTTAACTCAAGAGTAAGATGAAAATTTAAGGAATGTATCCTGAAAGAGTAGGATTTACTAGTTAAGTCATAATGCTTTTATAAGAATCTATCTTCCTAAAAATATGAAGTCTAAATACAAATGAATGGATGGGTTTTTTATAAGTATGCTTCTTCCCATGATACAACTTTACCTTGATAAGAAAGAAAGATAAGTAGAACATGAATGTGTTGCATAAATATGTTGATTGTTGAATAATACAAAGTACAAAAAGTATTGTTAAACCAATAAGTTTAATCACAACAACCAAAATGATAGGTTATGCATCAAGATTCGTATAGGAAGAGAACGTTTTTAAGCCTTTATTTAATAAAAATAAAGGTAACATGATTGTGTATAAAAATTTATACTATGATTTTTTGAACTGTTCCTCAAGGTCCAAATCAGTGAATAGTAATAAAAGTAAGGTCATGTGTAGGAATACATAAAGAAGACATGTAAAGTATTATTTAGGACAAAACTTATGTAAGTAACAATCCATTTAAGGCTAGAGATCTAATAAGAATGATTAAACTGGCATAAGGTTGTAATGAATAGAAACTTCAGTTTAAATTTCCTTGTATATTTAGTTTGTCTTGTGTGTTGATTTTGAAAATTTGTTTATGATATTATACTTATGTTTTGTAATGATTAAAAGTCAAGAAATACTAATAGAAACCCCTACTAGATGCCAACAACCAACTCGTGGTCTCTACTAGATACCATGCTCTTACAACATCTCACTTGGAATTGTAACAATAATATTAGTAACCTATACTTGACCCCCCCTAGTGACCCTAGTTGATGCTAGTGTCAAGATTGAAACATAGATCTCATGTAAGCCAAGTATAACATGGATTTAAGTGTATTCTTAACATGTCACTAGGAACTCCACCTTAATTTCTACTAACAACTAAAGTGCACTTAAGAAGTTTAAATTCAAAACCTTCTTAGCCTTGTTAGCTACCTATGGTTGCCATTGGTGAATTCAACCATAAGACACAACACTTGGTCGATATTGAAACTTAATTTTACTTTGTAGACCTTATACTCCAACATCTAATAGAGACTCTTTCTGCACTATACATCCACCTCTTACTAAGTCATAATATATTCTTCAGGAGGGATTTGAGTTATCATCAATTATGTGTAGTTAACTTCACATATCATAAGAATGTTGCATAACTATTTTAAACTTTTATATGAAGTTTATCATCTTGGAATTACTATATGTCCACATCAGAGCATATCGAACTTACTATGCTTTAACTCTAAACTAGATATTAGAAACTCTTATTCACATTCCAAGGAACATTTTTAAAGTCTCTTATTCACATTCCAAGGAACATTTTTAAAGTTAAGGGATTATAACTTACTTTTATATTTTATTCATAATTGACCACATTAAATCATTACTAGGATGTATTAAGTAACTTTTGGACTCATTTATATCATATGGAAGTTCAAGTATCTACATACCGATCCTTCATGAAAAGAAACACCTCAACTTGCTCTTAATTATCCATTATTGGGAGTGATCATTCCAAAGCATTCTATTATGTCACAACATATCAGAATATGCTAAATGTTGCATGGATTTCAGTAATGTAGTAATGTAGAACTTATTCATGCATAACTTATTTCATTATATACAAAAAATATTAAATTTCTAAAAAAATGAAGTTTATCAATAACTAAAACATTTTTATTGATCATAATATATTTATTTACTTTGACCATGCAAAGTATTATCATTCAGTAAGAGCTAAGAACATTATAATTAAGATTTTGTTATATTTACTTGAATATTGCCCTACCACCTAGATTTTTTCTTGAAAAATTCAATTATTTCTTATTTCAATGTACATGATCCTAAATATCTATAAATCTCTCAAGAAAAATTAATCCACTCACTTGTAACTAATAAGATGACTTAAGGTCGAATTTTGTTTTCATGGAGATACAACCTCTAGAAGCACCAAATCCAATACATAAAACCTTATCTTGGCCTAAAGATAACATAGCAAAAAAGTCATATATTGCTAACTGCAAGAGACCCCATGAGTTGTTGGATGGAGACAATGTTTAATCTTAAGGTATCACCTTGGAAAGGAAATTTGAGGTTTCATAAAAAGGGTCACATTGATTGTCGATATGTGGAGAACTATAGTGTGTTGTTAGAATAGCCTACATGTTGAAATGAATGCCTAAGGTGAGCATATTACACAACAATTTCCATTTCTATGTTGAGGAAGTTTCATACTAGTATAGAAAATTTTTGATACTAGTTAAGGTTCATATGGTAGAGGATTTTTCACATGAGGGATAATTTTAGATTTTCAATAGATGGATAAGAAACATGAGGAAACACAAGACACCCTTGGTGATGATGTTGCAAAATACGTAGGTGGGGAGGAGGCCACTAAGATTTGTAGGAGAAGATGTGTAGAGGGCATATGGCTTTGTTGTAATATTTAGAGGGTAAAGTCCTATCAGGAGGAATGAGTTGTGAAAACTTGATCTTAATTTTCCTTAAGTCATGTATTCCTCTACCTTCTCATTTTACATAATTTTTTCTTAATATGATTGGAATTAATTAAAAAAAGAATGCCTTTAATAATTCACATATGCATTTTTTATGTTTTTTAGAATATGTTGTTAAAATATAAAAAAACTATAATTTGAAAGTTGTGGACCAAAAATAGGACCCTTTGTGGTTCATAAGTTAACAAAATCAATAGACACAATGTGAATCAGTAATGGGCACAAAATGGATCCAGGTAGGTTTCTTTGACTGCATTGGGTGGGTTGAAGCAAACCAGGTTGGGGTGTGCTTTGACCACCGCATGAATATGGGTCTAGGATGGGTCCAAGTGGGACGTACTTGAGTCAATGTAGCCCGATGGTTGAGGGAAGACAAGAGATAAGTTGTGGCCCAATTTTATGTGGAAGAAGGTTGTTTTTGGACGTAGTGAGGGGGTTTTAGGGAGAAAGAGGGTATCCATGGGATTAAAGTGGGTTAGTTTTGTTTATACTAAGTTTAATAATGAGTAAAAAAAATATTCTCCTAAACGTTACTATATATATGGATCCTCTTTAGCCTTAGGACATATTTTTTATTTCCTAGAAGAAGAAGGATCTGTTAATGAACTATAGATGATGGTTTCTTGGAGAAAAATATCTTGCATGTTGGTCACTCAAATTAAGTTTTCTAAATATAAATGCTTAAAGTCACCCTCATCATCTTGTAGAGGTAATATATGTAATGATTTTCCTCAGTTCTCATATTTTCTACTATTCTATTTCTCATAAAATTTCTTGGATAACATTATCTATGTTATATGGAAGCAAACTTGCTTGTCTACCTAAAATCTCTCCTTTTTTAGCCTTGTTGGAGTTGTACTTGGAAGAGCAGACATTTTAATGATATTTGATAGGGATTGTAGATAGGTTTTGAGTTTCCATAGTTGGAATTACCTTACTCCCACATTGTGAATGACTAAGTTTTTATTTTGCAATTCTTTGGTGTAATTTCTAACTACAAATACCTAAGATCACCTGAATTCATGTTATATGGTCTAAACATGTAATTCCTTATGATGAATTTGCATACAACTTTAGAAACATCTCAATAATCTCCTTCATTGCATTTTATTCCTATAGGAAAAGGAGGACCATTTAACTATAATATATCTAAGAAGTATAAACTTTACATGTGAATTGTTCTAAATTGTGATTAGATTGTTTTTACTACTTTTAGCATACTGAGCTAACATGACAAACTAATTATGGAACTTACATATGTGTTTCTCAAGTTATATTATGATATTCTAGACATTTATGATAGATTTTAGACCTCAATCTGTGTATGGACTAGGTATGCCAAAATTTTGGAAATGTTTAAATACAATGTGCATGTTTGTTATTATGTAGAATTTTATATACTTGAATTTTGTAAGATTCAATAGAGTTTTTAATTTTTATCTTCTTTATTATAAGACATGAGTATATGGATTAATTAAATAGTGGGACCTAGTGATTTAGTGGCCATGTGATCGTATTAAATTTCACATTGTACCAAACATGGGTAAGAGAAACATGTATCCTTATAGCAATCTAGAGATTGTGATAAGGTAACTAGAGTCATATATTGTTGTATAAAAATGGTTTGTCAATAATTGATGTAAGGTATGGTCCTCATGGAGCTCTGAATTTACTCATGTATATGAGTTTTCTCATGGTCGTTACTCTTATTGAAATATGGAGGACTAGTCAATATGATTGAAGAGATTTGATATGTTATATTGTTTTTTGGTATCATGATATGTTATATTGTTGTTCTTCCAATATAATATAATTGATGTCTCTACCTAAGTGTTGAGGATGGACTTGATGTTATATGTAGGTCTGCACCAAGGATTCCTTACTTTTATACTTCCACTAAAGGACTTTGGTAATTATTATCATTGTATATTAGAATCACCTAGATTACCCAAAGAAAGAAATATTCTCAAAAATTAACTAACTTAGAATGTAATGATGATCCTAGCAATGCATAATATTTTTTTGGAATTTAAAATGTTTTGGTACATGACATGTGTTTAATTGGAATTATATGAGGTTTTATTGAGGAATTAGTTCAAAGAAATGCATTCTATGTGCTATGCATGAAACTAATGTGTTAATTGAATTGGAATTGGATTTATAATTTACAATTGTTATTAATTAATAACTAATTAGTTAGCCATTTTTAATATGCTCTAGTCAGTTTAATAACAAAAGTCGAGTCACTTATTATGATAGAGATATAAAGAGAGAATCATATTACAAGGAAACATCCCATATACCGGACTCACAACCAAACTTCTACAAAGGGATGATAATCCTATTTATTCAAAATTATGTTTCAAGATACCAAATTATAGTAGTGGAAGATAAAATATCTGAATATCATAATGCTTGATTCTATCATGATCCTTCACCACAAAGGGTGATGCATACGAAACTTTATCTATAGAATAGGACAACCAGAGGGCTATTAAACTACCTTGAATCTATCTACCAAGAAGGATCAACTACACTTGAATGAGTCTTGGTCAACCTTCGTAGTCTCCTCCTTGATGTCTACCTCAAGGGTGGGAAGCATACTCCACAAGACAAGACAATGAAAATTATCACCATAAAAAGCCAGTAAGAGCATATTAATAGGGATTTGAAGTGTTAGGAAAAAGGAGTACAAAAACAACAAGGCGTCCCATTGGAGAGGAAAAGTAACATCCAAGTGGATATGAAAAGCATATGAATTTTGATCAGTTGATAAAGAACAGTTACACTTGCCATTAATCAAAATAAGGCATGCCACAAAAGCACACATAAAGATATTAGGGCAAATAACCTGTCCAAATTAACAATCAACCTGCATGCATGTGAGACAAAGATAGTACAAAGGAAATATAAATGAAAAATGGATGCTAGGGCACATAACCCATTAACTAATATAGTAACACACATAACCCAACTCCCTAATATGTAAGTTGGGCATGAAACCTGATATGGGGCATATAACTAGCATCCCAAACATAAAGGGCACTAACCAAATAAACCAAAGTACTTATACAACTCTAGGGCTAACAAATCACAAAGAATGTAAAATACAAAGGCATATTTAAAGTGCAAGTACAATCACATAAATATAATTAATAAGATTTCCATGACATAAATGGAAAATATGAAACATCCACCACATAAGTGGCCAAATTAAGGTTTCATCTCACAATTAGGAAACTTGGTTCAAATCTATGATTAGGGATTCATCATGAAGCAAAGTATAGTTTTAAAGTTCAACATGAAATATAGACAATTCCAGAATATCAGGGATTCAAATTTATTAAGATTAGACCAAAATAGGTCATTAAGTCAAGAAAGAGAAATCCATTACCAAAATACATCAAAGAGGCTCAAGAGAGAGATTAAGAAATTAATTGCTCGATATGAGTCATAGGAATGCAGCATTCCTAAAGATGTGTGTCAACTCGAAGAAGTCCAAAACCTAGATCCAAGTTAGGGTTCTTCTCACCTATTATTACAATAAAATATTAATATTGTTTATTAATATTTGTATATTTCAAACCCTAGATTAGAAACCCTTATTATTTCTAGATTTAGGTTTTTATTTTGATTTAGTTAATAGAGAATCTTTTTTTTATTCCAAAAATATTTTTGTGTTATGTTCCAATAACCAGAATATAGTTATAATTTTTTTGAATATAATATTAATAGTTCATATCACACCTTGTGATTCTGTTTAATTCTTTAAATGATTACATCCACAATTAAAACTAGATTATACATGGGTTGGGAGTTCATAGATGATCTAGTATTTCAAAGAGACAACATTCATGAAAGATAACCTATGTTCTTTTTTTTAATGTGTTGGTCTTGATAAAGCTCAAGATGTCAGGGGACATAATCAATATTGAAGTAATCAATATTGAAGAATTGAATAGAGAAAAAACCTCAAAAGCATTGGATGTATACCACTCCTCTATACTAGTGGACTTACTAAGACCTTTACATATTTTCTTAAAATCTGGCATGAGGAATACAATTATTCTGTCAATGCATGTAATTATATGACATTACAATTTGCTAGTGGTTTCCAGATGCTTTAATTTTGTTCCTTGTAGGAGAAAAATTAATAATTGTAAGAGAAGAAAAATCATACATACAACTTATTTAGGCATATTATTCCCCACCCTTCTAATTAATAGTAAAAAACCATCATGTATAATAATTTAGTTAGTTCAGATTTATTTTAGTATTAATTTTAAAGTGTAAATCAATTTTCAAACATGTAGAAAGAAGTAAGAGATTGAAACTTTGTTTATTAGTGTTGTACATTATATGCTACGATCATTATTTTGTTTATCACACAATAAAATATCAAAGTCCATCATGTTTACATGGGACTTAGTAAAGACATTCCTAGCCTCCTCTTGAAAAAGAATGAGAAAGAAGACAAGGTAACCAAAAATAGGGTAATGGAATTTGAACCAAGTAAAATTCAGTTAGAAAAAATATGTAAAATTAGTGCTAAAATTGATACCCTTCAAACTAATGTTCAAGGGAGAACAGTTATGGAATGATTATTGAAAATTGGTAAAATACATCCAATTATGATTGGTGATGATGTTACTCATTCACTATATGTTGACTGAACTGGTATTGTGAGTAACTTTTTCAAAAAAAGATTCAACACAAGCAATAGGGTTATCAAACAAAAAATTATGAAGAAATAAGGAAACATGTTAGTGTGACAATATTTATCATATAAGGACAAATATGGTATTTCTATTACTATCTTAGGTATATTAGTTTTTATAGATTCCAATATCAAAATATCTCCCATGGTTAAGATCCATCATGGATTCTTAATAGATTAGGTTGTTTTTTATGTGTATGATCCCCTTATAGGTAGGTTCACATTGGTCCCACCCTGATAGGGTAAACCCCAAGACCAGACACATGGTGGAAAGTCATTCCATTGTTGATTAATAACCCATTACTAATTTAATGGATTCTAGCTTGTACATTGACGTAATGTTCTCTACTTCAATACTTAAATACTACATACTTTTTGCTATAATTAGGTTGTTCTTTTGGATAAAGTGTTGGTAATGTGATAAAATAAAAAAAATTCACAATAATATAGAGACATTCGATGAACTTGTTACACAATGAACATCATATCTTTGAATAGTTCATTATTAAATATAGATTATAGTCATGAAGTGAGTGTAAGATAGAATGTTTTGTAGTATTTTATTTTCCCATCAAGAATGAGATGGAGGCATTGATGGGGGAGGGAGGCATAGAGGGGAAAGTGTGCACCATCAAATCTAGAGTTTTTCTAAATAGTAGTTGTAAATGCCCCCCTCCAAATCCAGGTATTTTTAAGAAAGTAGTAGTAAATGTCCCATCTCAACTCCATAAAAATAGTTCTATAGTAGTACTAAAATTTGACCATACATATCTACACAAGTACCCAAAGAAGGTAACTCCAACATCACTCCATTCATTATGTATTGATTCCATAAAATTAAATTATATTAATAGAAATACTTGAAGTTGCTAAGTTTCCTCAATATGTACATGATAAAGTCCATTAGATGTATGTTTTTAGATAGTCTTCACACAATTGAGCCAAAAAAGGTAATCCATGAAATTACATTATCAACACACAATTTAGAAAGCTAAATTGTGTTGACTTGACTACGCTCCTTTATTTAGTTTCAAAAAAACATGTGCAAGGAAGTTCATTGGAAGCATAGTTTCTCTGCAATTGTGTTTAGATGATCAAAAATGAGAAATATGGTATACTAGATTCTTAAGTTAATAAATTTGTTTAGAGTGATTTGTAGTAGATAGTGTGGCTCCCAAATATGATTAGGATATAAATATGAAAATGTTAAATATCATATTTAGGATTTAGATATATAGTTAAACATAATGCAAAATGAGCCTTTATCTTGTGGGTTTTTCAACACTTATCATACAAAAAATTGTCTTTTCTATGGAAATCTAAATTTTTGAGTTTATTTTATGTCAATTACATTAACTTGTACATCCTTTTATTGTTGGAACTAGATACATACAATGTTTTTTACATCCTGGTCTTGGGTCATTATTAGCGGTGAAAATGATCGTTAGTATTTTAGCCAGTCTTTATTGTTCCTAATAAAGTGGAAACACAACTGAAAAACACCATTAAGGTTTCAACCAATTAAAGGAAAAATAGGTACAATATTGAATATTAATTTTAATTGATTAGATTTTACTATTGGCATCATTGTAATATAATCGATGTAACAACTATCAGAAACTAAGTATATTGATGATTGATGCTACTAGATGTACCACTATTTATTTGTTTATTCTTTTTAACTTTGAGGTATTATGAAATATAAACTCTTACGATATTTAATATGTACTTTTAGTGATTATAGTGTTCACTTTATTTAACTAGATCAATACATCTTAAGACTATAGGATATCAAGAAATGTTTTCATACCTTATCTAAACAAGGGTCAACATATGGTTGCTTACTAAATACTACTACTCCTGGCATTGTACAACCATCAATACATGCTAACATGAGTAGCAAAAATAATGCTACATTACCATAAGAAATCAGTAAATAGAAATTTGCTAGGAGGAGATTAAAATGGATCACTACTTGCAGCCTAAATTATGTGACTATCCAGTAAGCAAGAGAGATGAAATCCAATGATTTTATCTGAAAATGGGGCATGATCAACCATATAATCACGGGCTTCTTCATAAATGATTGATTAGAAATTGTGAAGATTTAGCATGACTTTGGAATTCTCAACATGGATGCAATATAGTCTTTCGTAGGGTGATGTTAATTGTCTATTTTATTATCTTTTTAAACCAAAAACTAAGGGTCAATGAGGTGGTGAAACTTTTATATAAGAAGGTTTCACTAAATAGAAAATGAAACAAACTCTTAGAAATCATATAGAAAGGAAAAATATTTCTCAAAAACAAGCTCAAAGAAAATGTAAGGATCTCATGTTGCAAGATCAAAGTATTCAAGTTGTACTTTAAAAAAAAATTAAAACTTAAAAAATGTTTGTGATATTTAGTTAAATGCATTGATTGGATATGTTCATTTTCTTCTACACTGAGGTTTAGAAAAAGTATTTGACGCCATGGAAATAATGGAATAGTGGAACGATTCCATGGGATGAAAATTTGAAGAAAATTTCAAAATTTGTTGATTGAGATATTTTTATTATGGATTGTACTAGTTTATTCAAATACTTTTAGTTTGAGTGTGCTTGGTATTGATTCACAACCACTAATTTTATTGTATTTTTTTCATAAATTTTAGTTAATGACTAGCTTTATTTGTAATCATACCCCTCTAAAATTCGGCTAGCTCTGCAGTGGTTAGTGTGTTTATCTTGTTTCATGTTTTCTTTCCATCTCTATGTATAGGTAGTTAACAATAACATATTTTTTTCATAAAAAATATATACTATATATACTTATTTAAAGTATGATATAACCCATTTACTACTGAGTAAGAATTATAAAAAGATTCTATAGGGAAGTAATAGTTAATGAAAATCAAACCAAGGAGTGAAATATGGAGTCAGATAGAATATATCACTATCCACTTAGAAAATTTAGCAAGAAACCAACATCATTAACATGTAAAGGTTACTAATTCAGAAAGAACATGGATTAATCAACTATTAAAATATTACTTCTTCACAACAAAACACTAGGATCATGTAGAGAAAATATTTATTTGGCTAATAAAGTACTATGGTTAACTAAAACATATAAAACTTTAAGGAGTTGCATGCCGCCTCACCTATTTTGAAGTCCCATTGTATATCAAAATTGCAATTATATGAGATGCATATTCTAGACAATGGAGGCTTTGAAATAGAGAAAGACAAAGATAATCTTTTCTATAGCTTTAGAAGAGAAAAAAGGGTTAAGTTGTGATGTGTCGTATGGTGTGACAATAATGAAATTATGTTTCCCAAACCTCAAGAGATTGAGACATCAAAAGTTGTTATTTGGTAGTATCAAAACACGTTGCGCAAGAACTATTATATACAAAAATTTCATATATGCAAACACCAAAATAATTATCCACTTTCATCTTGTAACTATACTACAACTAGAATATATAAAAACTACAATTACACATTGCAAAAAACACTATAGAACTTTATGAACATGTATACAGACTAGGGTCATGCGAAAATAGATTCACCTGAATTTTTTCTTACTCTATCTTGGATCATAGAAAATCATGTAAAATCCAGAGTCAACACACAAGGTGCTTGTACTTGAAACACAACATACAAATAGATATGTTTTCATACTTCATGTATGTTGCAACAAGAAATACATAGTATAAATAATATTTAACAAGATAATAAATTATTGTTTTATCAATTTTGGGACAAGTTGTGTTACTAAGTGTTGGCTAAATGGACATCTGTAAATCCCTTTGTTTTGATAATGACAAACATTTCATTCTTGTTGATCTAACGTGCTACTTGAGTGTTGCAGGAATAAGGTGGATGACAAAGCCCTAGGGAATCTATATGCTTGAATGATTGTAAATGTCATGAAATGTAATCAAATTGTAAACTTGTACAAATATATAATGTACAAGTACTTAGACTTCATATAAATCAAGCGTTAGATCTTCCCTAGCTAAACACAACATTTAGATAGGTCATCCCCTTCAATAAGTGTCACATATGCACACTCATACACACACTTAATGTCTTCATTTGAAACATTGAAATAGGGTCCATCTCGGTCGACAAAATCCTCGACCGAGACACTCTCGGTCGACAAACTTCTCGACCGAGAAAGACCCAAGTAGCCGTTAGACACAACTGACAAGGTAGTTGGCAGTTGGAGATAAACATTGCAAAACACTTGATCCAGAGAGCCTGTCGGTCGACAAAACTTCGATCGAGTAGGTGTCTCAGTCGACCATTTCTCGACCGAGATGGTCTCTGACAGCAACTGCAGAATTAATTAACTAGCCATTGTTAAAGCAACTAACTTATATCTAACGGCTAGTTAAGCACTTAGAAACCCCTAGAGAGTGTCTAGAACATCCTTAAGAACTTGTAGGACATTCCTATAAATAGGACATGCCTTAGGACACCTAAACTCACTTGATTACACACTTGAGCAATCTTTGAGCATACATTCACTTTGAGGAATCTGTTTGTGAGCAATTAAGCATATTGGCAATTGGCTACTTCCTCTCCTAGCTCAAATTTCGTGTCCTATAGGCTATCATCTCCTAATCCACAACAATAACATTCCATACACATTAGTTAGGAGATCTACACGCTTGATCTAGGCAAATCAAGCCGTGTGCTTCAAAGGATAAGTTGTAATTTCCATTTTCCTTCTGGTTCACTATTATTGTTTGTACTCTCCTTGCTACTCCTAGGTTGGAGGCTACGGATTGGAGAGGTTGAAAGATCTTCTTGGTGAAGAAGGGGACCTTGAATTACTTCAAGAAGGCTGGTGCAACGGGAGGTTACTTCTAAAGAGGAAGGCTACTTCAAGGGGGAGCTTGGAGTTACTTCAAGAAGGCTACCTCGGGTTGGTGCATCTACTTCAAGTGAAGGCTGTTCAAGGGGTGTACGAAAGTATTGTATTTTGTGTAAATCCTTGTGAAGGTAATAAAATTAATACTTTCAAAATCCCAGTTGGGTAAGCAACCGAGTAGTGGACTGACAACCTTAGTATTTGCTAAGGTTGGAACCACTCTAAACACTTGTCTCCTTCTTCCATTTTCAATTGTGGTTGTTTATTTTAAATAATTGTTAAAATATTTAAAAACTCTATTCACCCCCCCTCTAGTTTTTTTCAATTGGTATCAGAGCAGGCTTCAAGGAACCCTAACAAGGTCTTGAAGAATGGGTGATGGGGTGCTTAACAACCTTAACCTTGAAGGGATACTTGTTGCTAGACCTCCAGCGTTTGATGGAACAAATTACACATATTGGAAGAGAAGGATGCAGTTGTACTTCCAAGGCATCAATTGGGACTTATGGAGGATGGTGTCAACCCCATACGAGCTTCCTCAAACACAATATGCAGAGTGGGATGCAAATACGGTAAAGTTGGCTCAAATGAATGCCAAAGCTGTAAGCATTTTATATTGTTCAATTTCAGTAGGAGAATTTAATAGGATATCAAACTGTGACACATCCTATGATATTTGGCATAGACTGTCCATAACTTATGAAGGTACAGTTCAAGTCAAGAATTCTAAGATTAGCATGCTTAAACAAAAGTTTGAACACTTCCGTATGGATCCAAATGAATCTATTAGTGAAATGTTTGCAAAATTCTCTTCTATTGTTAATGGTTTAAATGCCCTAGGAAAAACTGTTCTTGAAGAAGATCAGGTATCAAAAATTCTTCGATCACTTCCTCCTAAATACAAGCCAAAGGTGACAGCCATTGAAGAAGCTAATGACCTCACTCGACTGAAAATGGAGCAACTCATAGGCAATCTAGAAGCTCATGAAGCAACCCTAGAAAAGGAAGAAAGAAGAGAACGTGAACTTCAGCAAGGAAAGAAGAAGGATGTGGCTCTAAAAGCTTCAAAGATAATCACACCAGAAAGTGAGGAGTCAAGTGAAGAAGAAGGAGAAGAAGCCTTGATTGTAAATGGTAAGAAATATAAAAGATTTAAATCTAACAAAATTTCTAGTTCTTCTTCCTCTCCTCCTAGGTGCTTTGAGTGTGGAAAGAAAGGACATTTCAAAAATGAATGTCCTAAAGCAAAGAAAGGAAAGAAAAGATCACACAAGAAGAAGGGAGAAAAAGTCTATAAAGCTGCATGGGACGAGTCAAGTGAAAGTGAAAGCGGAGAAGAAAAGGTAGAATGTCTAATGGCAAGAGAAGATGATGAAGACTCTCAAGAGGTAAGCCTACTTGATCTTCCTAAAGAGGAGTTAATTACTAGTCTACAAGAAGTTCATGATAAGTATGTTGATGTCAAGAAGAAACTAAAGAAGGTTATCAAAACAAATGAAGAGCTCTATGCTAAATTAAATGATCTCTCTTCTGAAAAGAACAACATTGATCTTGAAAATTTGTCTTTAAAAACATCTTTAAATGACTGCACTAAAAAACTACTCACTCTAGAAACAAACGCTGATCTTCTCTCTCAAGAAAAGACTGAATTGTTAGCTAAACTAAAAGATTTTCAGACTCAACCAATTCTGTGTAACCATCTAGACTATGACAATGTTGTGAAAGAAAGAGACTCCCTATTATCTGATTTAGATCAAGCAAGAAAAGATGCACACAAAAAGATGGATGACATTGCTAAGCTACAAAGAAACCTACATGAGTTAAGAAGAAAAGATATCCTTGACAACATTCTAAAAGCATCCTCTAGTTTCAATGGAAGAAAAGGTTTAGGACATGCTCAAAAGAAAAATCAACCCAAAAGAACTCGGACTATGTTTGTACCTAAGAACACAATTCCTCGAAAGAGAAATGAAGTTGACTCTATTACTTGTCATTTTTGTTTACGTCTTGGACATTATTCATTTTCATGCCCTTATAAGACCAAGGATTCCTACTTAGTTTGGGTCCCAAAACCCCAAACTTAGTAGAGTCGAATGCAATTTAGTTGAGATATGATCAAACGCTCAATTTTGCAATTTATATTATCTTATCTCAACTTAATAAAAGGTTTCATGCATTATGGTAATTTTTTAAACTGCCGTACTGAAACAGAAACTTAGTCGGTCGAAGTATTGTCGACCGAAAATATAATCGGTCAAACTTTTGTCGACCGACCAGATGCCTGTAACAAATCAAAATAAACAACAACTATTTCGGTCGAAAGATGGTCAACCGAGCAGAATCTTTGTTCTTAATTTGCAATACAGCAACCTTCTCGATCGACGATTAGTCGACCGAGAAAGATGTCGGTCGAACAATTATCGATCGACTGAAGTTCTGAATCATAATTATTATACAATATGTACTTAAATGCTTCTAACCATATCGGACCATCACATGGGTACCAAAACCTATCTTTTAATGCAGGATTGGGTGGTCGACAGTGGATGTTCCAAACACATGACTGGAAACAAGGATGCATTTCAAACTTTTGAAGAAAAGAAGAGTGGAACAGTCACTTTTGGAGATAACGGTAAAGGTAAAATCGTTGGAATAGGTAACATTGGTACGAACCTCGAAATAAAGAATGTTCTACTCGTTGATGGTTTGCACCATAACTTAATAAGTGTGAGTCAATTATGTGATAGTGGCTATGATGTTTTATTTAACAAAACCTGCTGCAAATTATTAATAGAAAACACTACAAATGTTGTCTATGAAGGAAAAAGAGTTGGAAATCTTTATATTCTTAGACCTAACTCTATGAAATCTGTAGTAGGAAAATGCTTGCTTGCAAATGAAAATACTTTACAACTATGGCATAAAAAGCTAGGACATGCTAGTTCACATGTTATCAAAAAGTTAGTGAAATATGATCTTGTTCGTGGTTTGCCTACTTTATCCTTTGATCAAGTTGAAAATTGTGAACCATGTACATTGGGAAAGCAAACAAAAACCTCTTTTAAACCTAAACATGTACTTAGCACCAGTAGATCTTTAGAATTAATTCATATGGATTTATTTGGACCCATGAGGACACAATCTATTGGTGGCAAAAAATATTGTTTTGTTATTGTTGATGATTATAGTAGATATACATGGGTATATTTTATTGCAACCAAAGATGATACTATTCATGTTTTTATAAAATTTTGTTCTATGATTGAAAATCTATTACAAAGAAAAATATGTATCATTAGAAGTGATCATGGTGGAGAATTTGAAAATCATGTCTTTGAAGAATTTTGCACATCTCAAGGGTACACTCACAATTTTTCTTATCTACGCACTCCACAACAAAATGGAATAGTTGAAAGGAAAAATCGATCACTACAAGAAATGGCTAGAACTATGATGCTCGAACATAACACACCCAAAACCTTTTGGGATGAAGCTGTAAACACCACATGCTATGTGTTAAATAGAGTAATTGTTCACTCTCATTTGAAGAAAACTCCATATGAAATAATACATTCTAAGAAACCTAGAGTTGACTATTTTCATACCTTTGGATCTACATGCTATATCTTAAATACCAAAGATGATAGAGATAAGTTTGATTCTAAATCCCACAAAGCATTCTTTTTGGGATATTCTATCTCTAGCAAAGCATTTAGAGTCTACAACACTATATCTAGAAAAGTTGAGGAATCTATTCATGTCTCTTTTCATGAAGAGTCCAAATCAGAAAATCTAGAAATAATTGATCTTACTAATCAATTCAAAAACTTAAACATACCAAATGATAGTGAGAAAGATACTACAAACAATAATCAAGCTGAAACACAACCTATACCTAGACTTATTAAGGATCATCCTCAAGAATTAATTATTGGAAATCCAAATGATAAAGTAAAAACTCGGTCTTCCTTTAAGGATGTCGCAAACATGGCTTTTGTTTCTATCATTGAACCTAAGAAGATATCTGAATCTCTTAAAGATGATTATTGGATAATAGCAATGCAAGAAGAATTAAACCAATTCACAAAAAATGATGTATGGGATTTAGTTCCTAAACCACAAGATAAAACCATCATTGGAACTAAATGGGTTTTTAGGAATAAGCTCAATGAGGTAGGAGAAGTAATAAGGAATAAAGCTCGGTTAGTAGTACAAGGATATAATCAACAAGAAGGAATAGACTTTGATGAAACATATGCACCAGTAGCTAGACTTGAAGCTATTAGAATGTTACTAACTATTGCTGCACATAAAAACATCAAACTCTACCAAATGGATGTCAAAAGTGCATTTCTAAACGGAATCATTCAAGAAGAAGTATATGTTGCCCAACCACCCGGTTTTGAAATACCGAAAAAAGGTGACTATGTTTATAAACTTAAGAAAGCACTTTATGGTTTAAAACAAGCACCTAGGAACTGGTATGAAAGGCTCAAGACATATCTTTTTGATAATGGTTTTTCTATTGGAAATTCAGATTCTACTTTATTTTTCAAAACATATACATCTGATTTTCTAGTTGTTCAAATATATGTTGATGACATTATTTTTGGAGCTTAAAATGAATCATTGTGCACACAATTTAGTGACATTATGCAAAAAGAATTTGAAATGAGCCTCATGGGTGAACTAACTTTCTTTCTTGGTTTTCAAATTAAACAAACGCCTGCCGGGATTTTTATAAGCCAAGAAAAGTATACTAAAGAACTCTTAAAACGTTTTGGGATGGATCAGTGCAAACATGCTACTACTCCTATGGCCACTTCTACTAAAATTGATAAGGATGAAGATGGGGAACCTATTGATGATTCCTTATATAGAGCCATGATTGGTAGTTTGCTTTACTTAACTGCTTCTAGACCGGACATCATGTTTTCCGTTGGTCTTTGTGCTCGATTTCAATCACAACCTATGCACTCTCATTTTCAAGCAGTTAAACGAATTCTTCGATACTTAGCCGACACTACATGTTTTGGTTTATGGTATCCAAAAGGACAATCCTTGGATTTTAAAGCTTATACTAATGCTGATTATACTGGTTGTCGACTTGATCGCAAGAGCACTAGTGGTGGTTGTTTCTTGTTAGGGAAAGCTTTAGTATCTTGGTTTAGCAAGAAACAAAACACGGTTGCCCTTTCTACAACTGAAGCTGAATATATGGCAGCCGGATCTTGTTGTGCTCAAGTGCTTTATATGCAACAAGTATTAAACGATTATGGTTTTACCCTTTCATCTACACCTATCTTTTGTGACAACACAAGCGCTATAAACTTAGCACACAATCCTATTTTACACAGCAGAGCTAAACATATTGAAATCCGTCATCACTTCTTAAGGGATCATATTTCTAAAAATCATATTTCCCTTCATCATGTTGATACGGAAGATCAATTGGCTGATATTTTTACAAAACCACTTTCACTAGACCAATTCAACAAAATAAGGAAGCAATTGCTTATCACTCCTTTGGAAGATGTTTTCTTTGATATTTGTGCTTCCTAACACTGTCGTCTATTTGCATCATTTTGGCTTTTAATGGACATCTTTGTCATTGAATTTGGTATTTGTTGGGACATCTAATTAAGGGGGAGTTTTATTCTTAAACAGATATCTTTTTGAAATGACAAAGGGGGAGAAATAAATATTAAAATTAATATTTGTGCAAAACTCAATTAATGAGTTTCATAAACTCTTGGCTTTACATTGAGAGTTTCTATATTCCCTAAAGAATTGGATTTCATGTTCCATAATTCATGGGGAATAATAAGCTCACATTTTACAAACAAGAGAAGAAATTTACAAAGGTAATCTTCAGGTATGAAACTCACATGTTTTTATACTTTCTTATTTTATATTTAGGAAATGTTTGTCATCTTCAAAAAGGGGGAGATTGTTGGCTAAATGGACATCTGTAAATCCCTTTGTTTTGATAATGACAAACATTTCATTCTTGTTGATCTAACGTGCTACTTGAGTATTGCAGGAATAAGGTGGATGACAAAGCCCTAGGGAATCTATATGCTTGAATGATTGTAAATGTCATGAAATGTAATCAAATTGTAAACTTGTACAAATATATAATGTACAAGTACTTAGACTTCATGTAAATCAAGCGTTAGATCTTCCCTAGATAAACACAACATTTAGATAGGTCATCCCCTTCAATAAGTGTCACATATGCACACTCATACACACACTTAATGTCTTCATTTGAAACATTGAAACAGGGTCCATCTCGGTCGACAAAATCCTCGACCGAGACACTCTCGGTCGACAAACTTCTCGAACGAGAAAGACCCAAGTAGCCGTTAGACACAGCTGACAAGGTAGTTGGTAGTTGGAGATAAATGTTGCAAAACACTTGATCCAGAGAGCCTGTCGGTCGACAAAACTTTGACCGAGTAGGTGTCTTGGTCGACCATTTCTCGACCGAGATGGTCTCTGACAGAAACTGCAGAATTAATTAACTAGTCGTTGTTAAAGCAACTAACTTATATCTAACAGCTAGTTAAGCACTTAGAAATCCCTAGAGAGTGTCTAGAACGTCCTTAAGCACTTGTAGGACATTCCTATAAATAGGACATGCCTTAGGACACCTAAACTCACTTGATTACACACTTGAGCAATCTTTGAGCATACATTCACTTTGAGGAATCTGTTTGTGAGCAATTAAGCATATTGGCAATTGGCTACTTCCTCTTCTAGCTCAAATTTCGTGTCCTATAGGCTATCATCTCCTAATCCACAACAATCACATTCCATACACATTGGTTAGGAGATCTACACGCTTGATCTAGGCAAATCAAGCCTTGTGCTTCAAAGGATAAGTTGTAATTTCCATTTTCCTTCTTGTTCACTATTATTGTTTGTGCTCTCCTTGCTACTCCTAGGTTGGAGGCTGCGGATTGGAGAGGTTGAAAGATCTTCTTGGTGAAGAAGGGGACCTTGAATTACTTCAAGAAGGCTGGTGCAACGAGAGGTTACTTCTAAAGAGGAAGGCTACTTCAAGGGGGAGCTTGGAGTTACTTCAAGAAGGCTACCTCGGGTTGGTGCATCTACTTCAAGTGAAGGTTGTTCAAGGGGTGTATGAAAGTATTGTATTTTGTGTAAATCCTTGTGAAGGTAATAAAATTAATACTTTCAAAATCCCGGTTGGGTAAGCAACCGAGTAGTGGACTGACAACCTTAGTATTTGCTAAGGTTGGAACCACTCTAAACACTTGTCTCCTTCTTCCATTTTCAATTGTGGTTGTTTATTTTAAATAATTGTTAAAATATTTAAAAACTCTATTCACCCCCCCTCTAGTGTTTTTCACTAAGGTGTGCTAAAGCATACAAAAATGTTGGGCCCTCCTATCCATCCAGTTCTTTGGGAACTCTACCCATATATAAAAGTTAGAATTTTAAGAACGACGATTCATGTACTCTTGTATTTTCCCTGGTGAAAGGAATATATGTTACACTACATTGCAATATTCACAACTAGAAGAAGCACTCATACCTATCATGAATTGTTGTGAGGGAAAAAATAACCATATAGCTACTAAAGGCACATACCTCAGTTCATAGATTGCTAATTATTATTTATCACATAGATCACTAGTCATCATTAATTAATATCAATTAAACATCATATGTATTTATATCATCATTATTTTTTTAAAGTCCAATTCATGGTTATGGATAAAATAATGTAAACCAAATCTCAAACCTGTCTTTGATATTTTCTGACTGATATTTAGTTCACAAATAAATTTATCTTAATTTTTGAAATATTCCTCACTGAGTTTTTATTTTTTAGAATTTGAACTAGGGCTCAAAGAACTAAAGCACATATTAACAGCAAAGCATCCAAATGTTGAATTATATTTCTAGGATTACAGTCTACATATGATTTCTACATGATAATTGGGCTCTACATAAATTTACTTAAACTTATTCTAAATATGATACTATATATCTCATTTATTTTACCCCAAATTTATTTGTTAAGGAAAAACATGTTCCTATTTATGAGCATCAAATATTGGTTCAAGGATTTCATATTGAATAACTAATATTTTTGAGTATGCAAATATTCAATATAAGTTTTTAATCCAAGGTATCAAATTCTAAGGATATTTACATGAGTTGGGAAAAAAATGGTCGATATATTCAATGGTAAGGATTGTGTATAAAGATTTAGGTTCCTCAAGCTTAACACAACTTTGGGTCGTAGCATGCCCTCTTTCAATCTATCCCATTTCAAAAATACATTAACTTTTCATCAAATATATCATGTTAAATCATTATAGCTTAAATTTAGTAGTTGTATTATTAGTAACTAGATAATATATATCTAACATTTGTTACAATATTTAAAAAGTCATTAACTTTATGATTTGATCTAATTTGTCATTTCTTGTTTAATAATTGACTCAATACCTATCAAGTATTATGTTATAGGATCACACTGAGTGGGTTCTAGGTTAGACTAATAGCTATATTCCTTAGAATTTGACCCAAAAAGTCCTACTAGCAAGATTTCGTGGACCTGTAGAAAGTTAGTTTCTAGATCTCTCTTAGCGTTAGCTGAGAAAATCAGCTCTATCTTGTGGTTTTTGTTCAGATGATGAAATAATTTTCAAACTTTAGGTCTAAGTTCATTGTAGTTTGGTAGAGATAGAATGTTTTCTTTTCAGACAAAGTCTGAAACATTAATAGTTTTGAAATTCAATCTTACCCATACATTAATATGATTCATTTAATTTCATAATGAACATTGAATAGTGATTATGATAATTTTGGAATTATATTAGTGTTTTTTCCAAATATTTAAAATCTTCATGACCTAATTGACTGATATGGAACAATGTTTGGTTACATTGATCGAGCACTTTTCTTATAGTTCAAACCAAAATTGTGGAGGTCAATTAGGACTACCCAAATCCAAATAATTTTCAAATAACAAAAGACTAAGCTAATGAACAATGGCTAAACTATTACAAGTCCGTCCAAGATGTAGTACTCTAAAAAGAATTCATTTGTAGGTGTTCATGTTTGTTTACATATTAGCTAAAATACCCATATATCCATTCATGAAGGTGCACAATTGGGGTGCAAAAATGATACATTTTAAGTGAGAGTAGTGTTATAGATCATGTTGTTCAATTTTACTTCAATTCAGCCCTAATTAGAGAGCAGTTATATGCCATGATCGAACTAACATATCTATGAGAATAAACACTTAAAACTATAGATTACATATCTTATATTAAATAAATAAAATAATTCTAGTTATGATAATTGTTCTAACTCATTCTAGTTGTCATGCAATCTATTGACAAATTAGTTAACTCAACATGGCGAAGAAACTCGGATCACATTATTTTTGATATAAAAGAATTTATTGTCATACTAAATGATACAAGATGAGCTTATTGTAACATAATATTACTTCTCTGTTAACATATTGGGGGAAAATATGATAGAAGTCTTACTAGATTGCTTTTGTTGTTTCTTGGTTTGTTAGACAAATTTGACATCCCTATGTATAGCAAAATATGGGACACTTACAAATTTGTGACTCAATCATGCTTGGAACTCAAGCATACTTGTGACTCAAGCATGCTTGGGACTCAATAATGTTTGGGAATCAAGACAAACATAGAGGTTGGTCCATTAAAATAATAGAATAAATAAGAAATCACTTTTAATACTCCTCCTGAAGTTGGACTTTAGGAGAATCTAAAGCTAGCTTGCACATATATAAACTAGAAATAAAAAATAAAATCAAACCCATAAAAGAATATTACTTACTCTCAATAATAAAATAAAACTCCCCTCCTTAAGCAAATAATTGTATTTTCAACCAATCGTTATGCATCATATATGGGAGCGAGTATGTAACGACCCCGCCTCTCGGTAACCCCCAATTCAGGGAGACCCGGAGGTCAGAGCCGTTATTCAATTAACAGGATCAAAGGTTCGACAAATAATCAGTAATAATTAATAAAATTTACCAACTAAACTGAAAACGAGTACAAAATAAAACATTGTTTACCTTTTAAAATCTGGGAATTCTAATCTTCTATCCATGAAGATACTAATCTAACTAATCCTCCTGTGCACTTTACTTCTCATTTAATTCCACATATGCCACTTTACTGTTTGTTCTTTTCATTTGTACCTAAAACGCCGACAAACAAAACGTCGGTCAGCCGAAGCTGGTATGTGGGGGAAACAATAATTGTGCAATTATGTTAACAATGTAATCAACCAAATATCATTTAACAACCAAGATTACGTTTTAAGCATTACTACTCAATCCTTGCCTATCCCCTTTCTCTGTAACGTCCCTGCAGTGGACATGGATACCACCTCTCTCATATGGTAGATCCTTACCCCCATGGCCCTACCACACAGGTAGCCAATACCTAGGGTTATGGAGTCGCATGGTCCTACCCAAAGGTAGACCAATCCCTGACTCATGATGACTTGATGGACCTACCCCATTGGTAGCCATTTACTAAGTCATTTAATGACCTGATGGACCTACCCTCATTGGTAGCCATTTACTAGGTCAATCTATAAAGCTATAGAGGGGACTAGGATCTGAGCTAGTAGGCACATATCTTAGATGATAGTCATATTCACATTATAATTTGCAAGAATTAAATGCATCCAAAAGTTTATCTCAAGCCACGATGGAAACATCGATCAAATCCCGGAAAACTAATTCGGGTAGTCATAAGCGTAACCACATACCTGTACATGCAGACTTGAGACAGAATAGTCCAATCAACAATAAGCAAGCAAGCATTCAATAAGATCCTGAAACAAACATGCAATATTTTCTATCATGGATCATGGTATCTAATAGACCTTATTCGAGCCCTAGGGTTACTATTTCATTTTTAGTGTTTCTATTGCAATTAGGGTTTCCTTTCATCTTTCACTATTTTAAACCCTAATTATTCACAAAAGATATTAAGGTTATCCCTTAACAACATTTAACCTTATTTTCAAATTAAAGGCATCACTATCCATCAATTAAACCCATTAAACTTATCTTACATTAAAACTATCATTTTTATCCTTTTAATCCATGACAAGATCATTATGCTTATTTATCATCAATTTGTAATTCGTTATGCTCTACTACTCATATGAACATTATTAGTCATTAATTCTACTGTGATTCATGAGAAAACCCTAATTACTACTTTTAGGGTATTTATCCACAAATTAACAACTTTTAATGTTCGAAGTAGATTATAACCCTGAAAACTTAGTTCTATTCATGAAATCAAACAATTAAAGACATTAGTAGTCCTAAGTACCAACATTAGGGTTTCAAGGCCCATTAAAGTATATTCATGCATATGAAACTCTAAATTAACTAATTATATGCAAAGTTCGTCCTTTTTCTTCCTAATATTCCATTTTATCATTAACAGGCTAATATCAAAATTAATCATCTATTAAACCCTACTAATCACTTTAATCATATCAAAATAGGGTTTCTTAATCATCATTACATTAAAGTTAATAAATTATACTACTTTTCTAATTGCAAGCAGAATTAGGCTTCACCTATATTTTATTTAGATTCCTCTCGATTTTCTGAGAAACTTTCATGTATAACATGTCCTCATCCGACCTACCAATTAATTATTATGAATTTATTAAAATTCACTTACTTTCAGCCAACGGGAGGTCGCCACGTGTTCAGGCCCATGCAACGTTGCGACTTGGTTTAGAAGACATTTCGAAATGTATGATTTGCCCCTGGTAAGTTGAAGGCTATCTTTAGTCCACTGGGGGCGTTTCCGTCCAACTCCACTTTCCTTCTTCTTCAACCTTGCGAGCAGCCAGGTGCGTCGCCCTGTTGCCCTAGTCGCGCGTTGCGCGACCTCTATTGCTCCCTTCTGGACTCGGCGGCCCTCCTGACCAGCTCCTTTGCCTCTGCCGCCCTTCCCTGCCCTTGGGGCACCGCTTACCTCACAACCAGCGTGGCTAGTTTGGACGAGGGGAGAGCCGCAACCCACAGCCGTGTTGCAGCTGTGCGGCTGCTGCTGCAGCTGATTGAGCGCAGGTTGGTGGCAGGGAAGCATAGCCGACCCTCCCAGGTTGGTCGCGGATGCACACAGCCTCAAACAAGACCCTAAATACCCCCGTCACTCCAAGGATGGAACCTTACCTTCAAGGTTAGGGTTTTGACGTGCAAGAATCAAGGAGAGCTGTGTGGGATTCTTTCCAGAATTCGATCCCAGATCCTACCCCTTTTATAGGGGAGAGAAATGATGTCATATGGTTTCTTGCCCACCAAAAAACGAAATCTCTTAACAAAAGGAAACATACTCCTTCAAGGAGAAGAAACCTTCTCTCTCCTATGTACTTCCTTGATGTTTCCTATTTCTTGGGCAACTAGGAATATGAAAAACCCTTTAATATCTCTTATGCTTGATTTTTACTCCATAAGCACGAAATTATAGTTTCCTTTAGTAGAAAAATACTCCCTTTTATTAATACCATGAAATTCATTCATTATGCACCACATTATCCTTTTTTTCTTTTATTGATATTTTCTCTTTCCTCTTTCTTGATTGGGACTCCTTGGATCCCAATAAAACTCAAAGAATTCCAAATTCTTTTTATTAGATACTCCTTATCCTCGTAGATGCATCTAAATGCATTATTTCATATTAACCTGTTTATTTCTCATTAAAATATCTCTTTTTGAGGTTTTATCTTTATTTCTCTTTTACTTTCCTCATTGGTATTCATTTTGTCATTAGGAATCATTGGGATACGAAATCCCACTAAGGATATCTCCATTCCACCTCTTTTCATTTGTTTTCCACATATTACCATTATTTTCAATTCATTTCTCGATAAGGAAATATTTAAATGATCTTTTCTTTTATTTTTTGTATTCCCTATGCCTACTTAGACTCCTTGGAACCCAAGGAACCCAAGAGGCACGAAATCCTTCTTTGGATTTGCCTCCTAGAGGTTTCCACATATTTCCTTTTCTCTATTTTCTTATTTTCTCGATGATAGTGGAATTTCTTTTATCCTTTCCTTGTTATTGGGCCCAATAGCCAATAAAGCCCACAAATAAATCAACAAGGCTATTTTAAATGAAAATCATGCATTCATTCATTATTTGTTCATTTATCTTTAATATGAGAAATTACATTTCTCAGCAAACGAACCCAAAATCAGGGTTGTAACATCCTCCCCCTCTTATGAGAATTTTGCCCTCAAAATTCCATCAAGCAAACAAACAAAAACATGATAAGCCTTCTTATGTCCATCAGGGCTCCCATGTGGCTTCACCCTTTCCATGGTGTTTCCCAAGAACCTTCATCATCTCATTTTCTTCCATCTGAGTTCTTTCTTACCTTGGTATATCGTACCCTCATAGGTGACTCAGGACATTCCAGCCTCAAAAGCTGAATAGGTTCAGGGCTCAGCACATGGCTTGGGTACCTCACATAGTGCTCTAGATCAGACTCATGCAACACATCATTTTATCCTGAGGGGTGAGGTTAAACACAACCATCTCCACCAATCCATCTCAAATGGACCCATATATCGGGGACTCAGCTTTATCAGCTGTAGCTTAGAGGGGTCGGATTTTCACATCACATATTATCCCACAGTGAACTGCATGTCAGTCTGCTTTGCATCAGCTCGTGACTCATGTCACCCTTGGGCTCTCTCTTTCATCCATTGCACGATCAAGTGACTTCATTTGCACACACTGTGGATCTTTTATGACCTTCACGAGGCCTCCTTCATCAACATCATCTTAATGAAGCGGTGACCAACACAACCTCCTTCTTACATCCCGATAAGGCTATGGTGGTTAACATCACATCTTAAGAACTGTCTCTATGTATCACCCTAAATGAGCACACATGCTCTCATCAGACCCTCTAGTCCGGATCATATTGTCCATTAGTATGGGGTGATAAACTGTACAAACACTGAGCTCTTCATGTATCTACTTCCACCTCATGGAAGTGAACCTTTAGTTCACATCAAGAACTTTGAATTCGCATCATGGTGTAATTGAACCATCCCTTTTTCATATGTAGTTCAACCAGATCTGTCCCTTGACAGAACTCTTCCTTTCTCATGTCATCTAGGTAAGGCGATCTACCATAACCCATATTGTATCTTGACCTTATTGGTCTAGGAGAAACTCACATCATCCATAATGATGAACTCCCATTCCCTCTCGGGAACTCTTTATACTTTATATCCATGCACTGGGTTAATGGTGTTCGTCCTTCACCTCCTGGCTTGCATGGCCACATGCTACATGCAACTTTGTTTTAAGCATCCAGAATGCTACCATCACTTACTATCTTTGTAGTACCAAGGTATACATATCTTCCTGTATTGTTATGATTCCTCAAGCTTGATACCTCGGAAACCCTAAACCACTCTCAAAAGGGTTTTATTATCTTCCTATCCAAAGAAGTGTACCTGAGGTTCTATCACCATCCTTTTACTACATCAAGGACTAAAATGGATACCCAAACAACCATTAACTTGTTCAACATATCTCATCCAGAGCATTCATTACCACTCTTTATCCTTAGGTGGTAGTTAATGTCGAAGACGCACACCGCCATGCATTATACTTATCATTTCTTCTCATACTCTAAGTTCATCTTCATCCAGAAACTCTGAGCTCATCCTCATGGTGATCAAACTCAACCTTGTGATTTCTTGTAACACTTGCAAAAATCCACTTAGTTCAAGATAAAACATCCTCGCAAGATGATCTCCTTAATACTTTTAGTGTTTGTAAACCATCCATGTATTATTCTCTCCACAAAGGTATGTTATCATCTCTATCCTCATACCTTGTAGCAATGTTCCAACTTACATCATCTTTATCCCTGGTGTAAGGCATGCGTACTGTCCTATCTCTCACTCCCATAACAAGAAGAAATAAGCATTTGGCTGCAGTCCAAATATAGAGTTCTTCATATTCCAAGAGTAGAGATGGTACATCCCACCTTACCCGTACACTTTCAAATCCAAGCTTATGCCTCTATATCACAAACATCATGATATCAAAATTACTTCCATGGAAAACTGGTCTCAAACTTACTTGGTCCAAGCACAATCCTTGGTCATCTCCTCTAGGTCTATAGGGTGCCGGCACTTTTGGGGTCATCCCTTTTCCCTTATGCATCCCGAGACTGCCCTACTCATCTGCCCTTTGGGTCCCATGAGTTCATGAAGGTGATCAATCTCCTAACCCATGGCCCTCAGACAATGATAGCTGTTACCTCCCGACCCTATGGTCATGAGCAACTAGGGAATTAGGCGACTCCTTCCATCGTTCTTATCCCTACCTGACCCTTGGATAGCTTAGGATTCTAACATAGTACATGTCCAACTTAGAACCTTACCCAATCCTTCATCATCTCTCTCTGCATTCACGACTGACTTTCATCCTTTCATAGGGATCATGGCGACCTGTCTTCCATGGTCAGGTCCCATACAGGTTACCTCCATGGTAACACATCCACATGCACTTTAGAGATGGCTATGTATGGGTCTACAGGTTCATTCCCATACCATGTACTCTTCACTTAGCTTCTCAAGATCCTATGAAACCTCTTTAGGTCACCTCAAAACCAACAAAACTGGTATACACCCTACCAAAGGGTCTCTCTCCCAGGATGGGAGGAAACTACAACTTTTTACGACAAGGTCACAACTGTCCTTGGGGTTTACCTTCGCATGAGCATGTCTAACCCGACAGCTATTAAAGCACAAGTTGATCACCTAATAAACCATTCTAGGTCAAACTTTTTCTCATCCTCAACATTAGTTCAACCTAGTTGCGAGGGGGGTTCATCAAACATACCCTCAACTTAAGGGGTTTTCTGTACATGAGGAGTACCATGCTCGGAACTATAGAGACTCAAATCTCATCATGAGCATTGGGTACACAACTTTCCCTCTTAGGCCTAGGAACCTTAGGTTCTCCTTTGGATATCCAACTGCATGCTCAAACTCTTAACCACAAATCAAGCATGTCCAAGGTATGTCATGTACTCCCATGATCCTTTTATATGAGCAACACCTCAGAGTTGAGTCCTCCTCAAGGACGTTCAACTAGGTATAAAACCTCTCAACAGGGTACTTAAACCTCCTCAGGGTCTAAGGCACTCTTTATCTCATCCAGCAGGTAACCCCTTATACCCTGGGTACTAGAAGCATTGTCCTCTCTCTAGGGTTTGGTTCCTCTAAAGGCAACCAAGATATCATCAGCCTTCAGGGATCAAGCATAAGGCAACCACCATCATCCACTTAGGTCGCATCATTCTTGACTCCTCACTATTCCTCAAGTTTCGGGGTTTTAGGATTCCAACCTCCCTGTTGGGGTTCTGCTTCCTCTCTCTAGAGCTAATTCCACCTCCAACCATACTTACTAGAGGTCCCTTCTCCATGAAGGCTCATGCTCACAAGCATACCCCTATGTGGTTGAAGTCTAGGTGCGAACTTATGTTTTCTCAAGATCATCCATAGCCCTTTTATAATCCATCCATCATGACCTCTTAACCAGGATTTCATCAAGCTATACCTTACTTGCCTAAGCCCATAGGGTAACTATAGGTTCTCTAACCTCATCCACGAAGGAGCTATCCTTTGCTATGGCATGCACGACCCTCTCCAGGGTTGGGTCGCCAAAGGTACTCGATCATCTACCCTCTTATGGCATCCCAAAGGCATGACCAACCAAACACTCGGTGAATCATGACATCCAACTCATCATGTCATCTCTCTCTAACCTTCACTTGGGGTTAGGGTTACCATCATCCTCAAAGGATGAGCTAGATCTCTACCTTTAATGGAGGTCTCTACCTCCAAGACAAACTCTCTCTACTCATCCTCCTACCAAGGAGGTCTATCCTCAGGTCTCTCCTGAGGGCAATGACAACTTGTGTCATACGACCTAAGCATGTATCTATTACGCTTACTCTATTAAGCTTATGTCCATGACATCTGATTTACATGCTTTTTATTAATTTGGTGGAGGATTCCTTAATCCTTATCAACCTTACCCATACCTCAAGAGGGTGAGGAGAAGAGAGGAAACCCTAATCTTGAAGGTCCTTAATAGAATTTCAGTTGAGAGGGGATGAACAAGATGAGAGAGTCCTAAAGGTATCTTATTTTGAGTCATATCCTAAGACTTTGGACAGGAAGTCACACGGACCCGGGAGTCCTCGTATTCCGACTAGCGGTGTGGAGGAAAATATTGCCAGCCCCCGGACGTGATCCTTTTCTAGACACCTCATTCTTTCAGACAATCCTCTAATAACTCCCTTGGTTTCTACAGAATTTGTAAAATTTAATAATTATTAAAGATTAATTGAGGAACCTATGCTCTGATACCAATTGTAACAACCCCGCCTCCCGGTAACCCCCAATTAAGGGAGACCCGGAGGTCAGAGCCGTTATTCAATTAACAGGATCAAAGGTTCGACAAATAATCAGTAATAATTAATAAAATTTACCAACTAAACTGAAAACGGGTACAAAATAAAACTTTGTTTACCTTTTAAAATCTGGGATTTCTAATCTTCTATCCATGAAGATACTAATCTAACTAATCCCCCTGCACACTTTACTTCTCATTTAATTCCACATATGCCACTTTACTGTTTGTTCTTTACATTTGTACCTAAAACGCCGACAAACAAAACGTCGGTCAGCCGAAGCTGGTATGTGGGGGAAACAATAATTGTGCAATTATGTTAACAATATAATCAACCAAATATCATTTAACAACCAAGATTACGTTTTAAGCAATACTACTCAATCCTTGCCTATCCCCTTTCTCTGTAACGTCCCTGCAGTGGACATGGATACCACCTCTCTCATATGGTAGATCCTTACCCCCTTGGCCCTACCACACAGGTAGCCAATACCTAGGGTTATGGAGTCGCATGGTCCTACCCAAAGGTAGACCAATCCCTGACTCGTGATGACTTGATGGACCTACCCCATTGGTAGCCATTTACTAAGTCATTTAATGACCTGATGGACCTACCCTCATTGGTAGCCATTTACTAGATCAATCTATAAAGCTATAGAGGGGACTAGGATCTGAGCTAGTAGGCACATATCTTAGATGATAGTCATATTCACATTATAATTTGCAAGAATTAAATGCATCCAACAATTTATCTCAAACCACGATGGAAACATCGATAAAATCCCGGAAAACTAATTCGGGTAGTCATAAGCATAACCACATACCTGTACATGCAGACTTGAGACAAAATAGTCCAATCAACAATAAGTAAGCAAGCATTCAATAAGATCCTGAAACAAACATGCAATATTTTCTATCATGGATCATGGTATCTAATAGACCTTATTCGAGCCCTAGGGTTACTATTTCATTTTTAGTGTTTCTATTGCAATTAGGGTTTCCTTTCATCTTTCACTATTTTAAACCCTAATTATTCACAAAAGATATTAAGGTTATCCCTTAACAACATTTAACCTTATTTTCAAATTAAAGGCATCACTATCCATCAATTAAACCCATTAAACTTATCTTACATTAAAACTGTCATTTTTATCCTTTTAATCCATGACAAGATCATTATGCTTATTTATCATCAATTTGTAATTCGTTATTCTCTACTACTCATATGAACGTTATTATTCATTAATTCTACGGTGATTCATGAGAAAACCCAAATTACTACTTTTAGGGTATTTATCCACAAATTAACAACTTTAAATGTTTGAAGTAGATTATAACCCTGAAAACTTAGTTCTATTCATGAAATCGAACAATTAAAGACAGTAGTAGTCCTAAGTACCAACATTAGGGTTTCAAGGCCCATTAAAGTATATTCATGCATATGAAACTCTAAATTAACTAATTATATGCAAAGTTCGTCCTTTTTCTTCCTAATATTCCATTTTATCAGTAACAGGCTAATATCAAAATTAATCTTCTATTAAACCCTACTAATCACTTTAATCATTTCAAAATAGGGTTTCTGAATCATTATTACATTAAAGTTAATAACTTATACTACTTTTCGAATTTCAAGCAGAATTAGGCTTCAACTATATTTTATTTAGATTCCTCTCGATTTTCTGAGCAACTTTCATGTATAACATGTCCTCATCCGACCTACCAATTAATTATTATGAATTTATTAAAATTCACTTACTTTCAGCCAACGGGAGGTCGCCACGTGTTCAGGCCCATGCAACGTTGCGGCTTGGTTTAGAAGACATTTCGAAATGTCCGATTTGCCCCTGGTAAGTTGAAGGCTATCTTTAGTCCACTGGGGGCATTTCCGTCCAACTCCACTTTCCTTCTTCTTCAACCTTGCGAGCAGCCAGGTGCGCCACCCTGTTGCCCTAGTCACGCGTTGCGCGACCTCTATTGCTCCCTTCTGGACTCGCTGGCCCTCCTGACCAGCTCCTTTGCCTCCGTCGCCCTTCCCTGCCCTTGGGGCACCGCTTACCTCACAACCAGCGCGGCTAGTTTGGACGAGGGGAGAGCCGCAACCCACGGCCGTGTTGCAGCTGTGCGGCTGCTGCTGCAGCTGATTGAGCGCGGGTTGGTGGCAGGGAAGGATAGCCGACCCTCCCAGGTTGGTCACAGATGCGCACAGCCTTAAACAAGACCCTAAATATCCCCGTCGCTCCAAGGATGGAACCTTACCTTCAAGGTTAGGGTTTTGACGTGCAAGAAGCAAGGAGAGCTGGGTGGGATTCTTTCTAGAATTCGATCCCAGATCCTACCCCTTTTATAGGGGAGAGAAACGATGTCATATGGTTGCTTGCCCACCAAAAAAATGAAATCTCTTAACAAAAGGAAACATACTCCTTCAAGGAGAAGAAAACTTCTCTCTCCTATGTACTTCCTTGATGTTTCCTATTTCTTGGGCAACTAGGAATATGAAAAATGCTTTAATCTCTCTTATTCTTGATTTTTACTCCATAAGCACGAAATTATAGTTTCCTTTAGTAGAAAAATACTCCCTTTTATTAATACCATGAAATTCATTCATTATGCACCACATTATCCTTTTTTTTCTTTTATTGATATTTTCTCTTTCCTCTTTCTTGATTGGGACTCCTTGGATCCCAATAAAACTCAAATAATTCCAAATTCTTTTTATTGGATACTCCTTATCCTCCTAGATGCATCTAAATGCATTATTTCATATTAACTTGTTTATTTCTCATTAAAATATCTCTTTTTGAGGTTTTCTCTTTATTTCTCTTTTACTTTCCTCATTGGTATTCCTTTTGTCAGTAGGAATCATTGGGATACGAAATCCCACTAAGGATATCTCAATTCCACCTCTTTTCATTTGTTTTCCACATATTACCATTATTTTCAATTCATTTCTCGATAAGGAAATATTTAATTGATCTTTTATTTTATTTTTTGTATTCCCTATGCTTCCTTAGACTCCTTTGAACCCAAGGAACCCAAGAGGCATGAAATCCTTCTTTGGATTTGCCTCCTAGAGGATTCCACATATTTCCTTTTCTCTATTTTCTTATTTTCTCGATGATAGTGGAATTTCTTTTATCCTTTCCTTGTTATTGGGCCCAATAGCCAATAAAGCCCACAAATAAATCAACAAGGCTATTTTAAATGAAAATCATGCATTCATTCATTATTTGTTCATTTATCTTTAATATGAGAAATTACATTTCTCAGCAAACGAACCCAAAATCAGGGTTGTAACAGAGTATAACGACAATTGCAACAATTAAGTCTATACCATATTAAGCGGGTCACAATAAAATTATAGGAACTTCTTGATTTTAATAAAGATAAATGGCATCTAAAGAATTAGTACATACCAGCTGGTCAAAACAAGTGACACCATCTCCGTTGCAACAATTAAATACACATCATTCCAATAAGATCAAAATCAAGTTATAGAAGCTTTTTGATTTAATTAATATAAGTGAGGTTGAAGAAGTAGTCTATAGAAGCAAATCAATAGAACTGGCATCATCTCAGTCGCTAGCGCCATCGGGTAGTCCAGAGAGTGTTGGGTCATAAGTAAAAGTCAACATGCATAAGCACAAACAACAGAGAGAGTAGCGACAATGTAGCTAGAATGAATCTCAGTAACTAACTTTTGGTATGTATGCCAGAGATCCAATTATATAATTATTGTGATGGGATATCATATAAATGATTTTGATTAATAGTAAAGGCAATCATTTGATTAATTCCATTTTACTCAGTTATGAGATAAAGAGGAAACATAATGAATGTCTAAAGAAAAACATTACTCAATGACGTATGTCTTCAAGTGTGTGACATGAACAATGAGATCATAAGATGAAAAATGTATGTAAATTCTTGATATGTCCGTAGTCGGATGTTATTGTGGAAGGCTGATAGATAGAAATTACACATAAGACTAGAGTGTGTGTTGGTTGATGACTGAATCTCATAAGTCATGATATGAGATATCAAGCCAAGCACATAGAGATGTTTTAGATAACAATGTATCAAATAGACTCGCCTGGATAGTGATACATGGAAACCATACTTGGTGGTCAAAGTTATCTCATAGTGAATGTGGTTATTGTGGTTCATAGACCTAAATCACTACACTCATCACATGTGGTCCAGTGTGTTTTGACATCATACACCGTGATTTTGAATAAGGGTTGCTCTAAAGGTGATGATCATATGCACTATGATACATGGGGATAAATGTGAGTGATGTTGATGGGATTTGTCCCTTCTATAGGAGTTTGATATAAAGGGAGACTCAGAAAAGCATGTGCATGCACATATGAATCAATATATGATATTAAGGTTATATATATCTAAGACAGTTTGCTCTAGTTCAAAGAACATGGATTGAACATTGATAGTATGATGATTCCATGCCTTGAGTTCAATTCGGATATCATAGACAAAGTAATTATACAATCATTGTAACAACTATCACAGATTGCAGGTTGAATTTGTTTTCCAACTTTCTATTTACTTGGGTAGAAATGATGTGTGACTAGACACCACTCTTTTCTTGTGATGTTATATATATATATATGGCTAAAAGAATTGTTTACCCGAGTACATGTAGCTTGCATGTACCCGTCATCATTTATTATGAATGTAAAATTAAATTCAACTATCCAACCTTATGGATGTGATGTATACTACATAGATAAGATGTGTTTCCATATATGTCATTTTAATGGTAGGTACACGTAAGTTACATGTACTGGCCGGTACACACTTCCTAACCTCTATATGGCTAAAAGAATTGTGTACCCGAGTACAAGTAGCTTGCATGTACCCATCATCATTTATTATGAATGTATTATTAAATTCAACTATCCAACCTTATGGATGTGATGTATACTACATAGATAAGATGTGTTTCAAAAATCACCAAAATTTGATACTCATAGATCATCCAATGAATAATTTGTGTTTTATCTTATCAACGGTAAGTTGTAGAAATTGCAGAAACTGATGAATGATTTATTGTTATATCTCATGATCTATATGATTATTGGTTGTTATTTTTTAAACACATGTAATCTATAATATTTTGAATCAATACATATAGTTGGAATTTGTTAACATGCTCCATATATGTCATTTTAATGGTAGGTACACGTAAGTTACATGTATTAGCCGGTACACACTTCCTAACCTCCTAACCTATATATATATATATATATATATATATATATATATATATATACATACATACATATATATATACATACATATATATACATACATACCTATATATACATATATATATATATATAGAGAGAGAGAGAGAGAGGTTAGGAAGTGTGTACCGGCCAGTACATGTAACTTACGTGTACTGACCATTAAAATGACATATATGGAAACACATCTTACCTATGTAGTATACATCACATCCATAAGGTTGGATAGTTGAATTTAATTTTACATTCATAATAAATGATGACGGGTACATGCAAGCTACATGTACTCGGGTACACAATTCTTTTAGCCATATATATATAGATATATATATATATATATATATATATATATATATCCCAACTGGAGCATCCCGAATGACCTTGAAGATCTTCTTGTCCAGTCTCTACGTCTAGATAATGGAGATTGGGACCTAGCCTTCATTAATCATTTCCTCCCCCATGATATTTGTAATAGAATAAAATCCATCCCGCCACCAGTGTGTGAGAAGGTGGGTGATGTCTGGGCTTGGCCCTTTGAAGACTTGGGATCCTTTTCTACATCCACGGCCTTCTCCTGGACCAGATATGATAAGAACGTCATTACTCCAGGTAACTGGAATGCTATTTGGAGCCTAACTATCCCGGAACGCCTGAAAACTTTTGCATGGCTGCTTCAGCATCGAGCTCTCTTGACGAATGTTGTAAAGCAAAGGCGCCACATTGATACTGACACTACCTACACGATCTGCAACAATGCCCCTGAAACCATCTTACACTGTCTGTGGGACTACCATGCTAGCAGACATGTGTGGATATGCTTGGGCAAAACAAATAACTTCTTCAACATAGATGAAAATGAATGGATCTCTAGCATTCTCTCAAGCAACGCTTCGGCCCCGGATGTGATCCAAACTATTGTGGCAGCATGGCACCTGTGGCAAGTGTGCAATGACACAATTCACTGTAATCATCCTATCAACATCCAATGTAGTGTCAGATTCATCAAAGAAAGAACCCGCTCAATCGAGCACCTGCCTCCCAAAGGACACCAATGTCCAAGTCGTCCACCAACACCGAAAGCCTCAGTGCCTATGGCTTATTCTGTTGTTGCTTTTGCTGATGCGGCATTCGACCGTAACTCCAAGAAGGCGAGTGCAGGTGTTCACATTGTTGATACCTCAGGACGTTGCATGGGGGGCATGGGGTCACCTTTCTTCGCATGCTCTGTACTGGAAGTTATGCCAGGAATAGGGCCTCCTACATGCAGTCATCCTTTCTGATTCCACTACAGCAGCCAAATTACTCACTAGTGACAAGCTGCCTACCCCAAAGCTCCAGGCCTACTGGAGGAAATTTCAACTCATCCAAACACATTGTCAGCTCGCCTTACAGCATGTTCCACGGGAGCTGAACAAAGTCGCGGATGCAGTAGCAAAACACTCTCTTTCCACTTTTAGTAGTTGTAATTTCAATTCTGTTAAGCCCCACTGGCTTTGCCAGGATATCCATGTTAACTTGAATGATGTTTTGACTTCACTAGAGAGCAGTATGAATAATAATTAATTCTCTAGTTCCAAAAAAAATTTTATAAGCAAAGTAATTAAACTTACTCAACGTTGTATGGAGATAACATCAAATTCTTTTTCTATTTATAAAAAATATTTAAATGTGGTAGAGTAGTATTGGATAATAGATATAGGGTGTTTAATTACATGACTAATCAAGGGTGGAACTAGAAATGTCGCATGGGGAAGTGAAAACTCTATACATACCCGATGCGAGTGGTTGCAACATATATATCATGTGCATTAATATATAAGAAAACATATCAACATATATAAAATGAGGTATATAGCTATATAAGATCTCACCATATCCAAAGTTCTATCACATATGTATTCAACCAAGCATAACCAAACAACTCTAAAACATCTTGTAGAAATATACTAGCATCTTGGGGTTGACCTACAACATCCTCCTTAATAGAAACCATAATAGGAGTCCCTTCTTCATGTTCACCTATCCATAGTGCCATACCTCTACACTGAGGACCTATCAAGTCAAATAAATCCTTTGCAAGCCAACCAGGTAATTGACGAGGAGGTGGATGTGGAGGATGAGTTGTAAAGGATTTCTTAGGCACTATTATCCTGAATATATATAATCTCAAATCAATTATCATGTATATACAGATACAAATGAAATATAAATTTACCACACATCAGTATAGACAACTCCCTCTTTGGGCCATGCGACCACGCTGCCTTCTACTTCACCTATCGTCTCATGATTAGGGTGGTCATATGCCACTGAAGTCTACTTCCAAGTGGCATAGACAAGCCTCAAAGTCACACGAAATGCATCACCGAGCATTGGAGCACCATGAATCGTGCCACCTACAAGGGGTGGGTAAACCTCACCTACAAGAATGGCATATTATCATAATTTAAGACGGCATGTTACTTACAATGGATGTACTACGTGGTGGGTCCACAAGATTGCTCCCAATTAACCACCTCTATCATGGGGGGTCCACCTCATATGAAGAGTGGGGCGGCACAAGTAATATTTGAAGAGATGAATGAGAAGCATGATATTGTCTCATTGCTTCCTAAATTCCCTTTGTGATTAACTCTTGTAACTCCTATTTTAAGAATCTCCTTTCTAGACATATTTGCAAATATGTTCTGACGACCCAAAGAATGCTCTTATACTGACACCAGTGCCTGCATCCCTAACATGAATATGATGCTATGGGTTACCTAGAGCAACTATCAATTCATCATTTGTGCACTCATGGATGAACTTTCATTAGTTCCTTTGCGCATAGAGCTCCCGCTAATCATCATCAATAGTAATTGGTAAGTAAAACATAATAATCATCAATATCGATTGCTCTGAGAGTTGGATTTTACCATTTTTGCAACCAACCTCAGCAGTTGCGGGGTTGGGTATATCTCCATATTTGTTTTTCCTCCCAGCTATCCACATATCATGGCAAGGTACAGGTCCAAGAGTAGTAGAGGACTTAGCAGTCCCAAGAGTAGGTTGTTGAGAAGAAGACTCCTATAGTAGCTTTTGGCAAAGATTTGCATAGCCACTTGGACACATCATGTGGTTCTGCACATTCTTTGCACACATTTCTCTTTGATCATGGCTTGCATTCTGGTTAGTAACAATCATCAATAGTAATTGGTAAGTAAAACATAATAATCAAGGTCAAGGTAAAACAACGAAATCATAAGAATGTATTCAAAATTGGGACCGAGGCTTAATACCTTGAATTCATCAATTTTTTCATAGCAACAAACACCTCCCAACATCTTCTGGCCAAGATATATCCATTTCTTATTGGATGACTTCTTCCTCTTCTCAGTATATTGTATGTATAGTCTTTTCAGACTTGTCCTATAATTCCTTAGCACCTTCCCACAACATTGCATCACCTTTTTATGATGTAGTTTTCATCCAGGTCATATATGCTCTACAAAAGTTCATATACTTAATGGAATAATCTTTAAAATGGAATTGTAAATTTCTTTAAAAATATAATTTTAAATGATAATATTTCACACAGTTCTTTCCATATGAAATAACTTATCAAGATTCTCAGGATGAATAACTTTGTTGCATCGAGTGTTGAAGAAGGATAAAAGTCTAGTGATTGAAAACCTTACATGTTTTCACAATATAGATCAAATTTCCATAGGAAATGTTTGTTCCATTAGAGTGTGACAATCATGAGATTTAAGACCCATCAGCTTTAGATCTTTCATTGATACCAGTCTACGTATATTGAAGAGTATCCTTGTGGCACCTTAACATTAAGCAAGTACTCATAAAAAGTTTTCTTCTTCTTTCTAGACAACATGTAACAAGAAGGAGGTTGGTAATGTTTTCAATCACTCCTAACTACTACTATTAATTTTTTCCTTAATTCCTATTTCATGTAGGTGCATTTTGGATTCAATGCCATCTTTAGTCTTACCAATGATGCTATCACAAATATTTTTCTCAACATGCATGTCTTCGATACAATGTCTAACTGCCAAAGAAATCCAATAAGGAAGATCCCAGAATAATGACCTCTTCTTGAATAAAGATTTGTACTTTGTGTAGGAATGGTACATTGTGATCTCTTACCAAATTCATTGACAAAGTCTTTTGCTCATCATAAACAACCTCCCCTGATATAGATTTAGGGGCACTCCATTCCTCATTTGATCCATCAAATGCTTTATGAAACTGTCGGTAAGGATGAACTTTTAGAAGAAACCTTCGATGACCAAGATATACAGTTCTGTCATCATGTTTTTGTCATATTGAATCAGAGTTCTCTTCATATAAAGGGCGTTATTTGGATCCTATTACATGATATCTAGACAAATTCCCATATGTTGGAAATTCATTAATAGTGCAAAACAACATAGCATGCAAACTAAATGTCTCTCTACATGAAACATCATAAGTCATCACATATTCTCCTAAGAGTTTCTTTAAGTCATCAAGCAGATGTTCAATATAAACATTGACATCATTGTCATGTCGTTTAGGGCCTGATATCAACAAAGAAAACATAGCGTACTTATTTTTCATACACAACTAGGGAGGAAGATTGTATATAAAAAAGCCCAAGTCTTAGAGTCCTGACTTCTTCACCAAATTTAGGGTATAATAAATAATTATTCTTCCATTTTGGGGAGTCATTCGCATGTCGTGGGATCCCATCATAATTTTTCATAACCTATGCATGCCACCTTAAATTCTCTGCATCCATCAGATTGGAAAACAAATGTTGAAATTGTGGTATTACAGGTAGATACCACATCACCTGGCAGGAGATCTATCTTTGGATTTCCCCAAAGTCATCATTTTATACCTTGATGCCCACATTTTGGTCAATCTTTCAAATCAACATAGTCCTTTTTAAATAACACACAATAATTCGGGCATGCATGTATCTTATTATCCTTCATTTCCATTGGGCCCCGCCTACTAGAAGGGTTATGGCTCTGATACCATTTGTAACTCTCGTCCCACTCTCCAAGGATCTAATAGAACTCCAAGAATGATGACTAGCCTCATAGACAACCACTATCCTTAATTGCGTGCTTAATCCTCACTCACACGCAAGCCAAGATAAACTTCCCAATTGGTCACCCATCCTAGTACTACTCTGGGCCGAACACACTTAACCACAAAGTTCTTTAGTGATGGGCTCCCTAAAAAGAAGTGCACCTTGGTGAAATGGGTAGTCCAATTATTCCTTTTAATATTATTTTATCTAAGGCCTCAAATTTTGGGACGTTAAAAGGTTGAAAAACACGTCCAAGTATACCTATTCAAGCTAATTTATATGATGTTATCTATTTTTTCACAATAATCTAATTTTTCCCCATCATGATATAGGACTTCAGTTGATGTATGTTCTAATATTTGAGACAAACATTTAATGTGTATATACTGCCCAATTAGGAGCTGCAAATAATCAAATCTTGAATGTGTAATAAGTTTGAGCTAATATACCCTATAATTCTCTAGGGTTTCGATATTGAGGATGAAAACCGAACTGATTACATGTTGAGCATATATATATATATATATATATATATATATATATATGGCTAAAAGAATTGTTTACCCGAGTACATGTAGCTTGCATGTACCCGTCATCATTTATTATGAATGTAAAATTAAATTCAACTATCCAACCTTATGGATGTGATGTATACTACATAGATAAGATGTGTTTCCATATATGTCATTTTAATGGTAGGTACACGTAAGTTACATGTACTGGCCGGTACACACTTCCTAACCTCTATATGGCTAAAAGAATTGTGTACCCGAGTACAAGTAGCTTGCATGTACCCATCATCATTTATTATGAATGTATTATTAAATTCAACTATCCAACCTTATGGATGTGATGTATACTACATAGATAAGATGTGTTTCAAAAAACACCAAAATTTGATACTCATAGATCATCCAATGAAATAATTTGTGTTTTATCTTATCAACGGTAAGTTGTAGAAATTGCAGAAACTGATGAATGATTTATTGTTATATCTCATGATCTATATGATATTTGGTTGTTATTTTTTAAACACATGTAATCTATAATATTTTGAATCAATACATATAGTTGGATTTTGTTAACATGCTCCATATATGTCATTTTAATGGTAGGTACACGTAAGTTACATGTATTAGCCGGTACACACTTCCTAACCTCCTAACCTATATATATATATATATATATATATATATATATATATATATATATATATATATATATATATACATACATACATATATATACATACATATATATACATACATACATATATATACATATATATATATATATATAGAGAGAGAGAGAGGTTAGGAAGTGTGTACCGGCCAGTACATGTAACTTACGTGTACTGACCATTAAAATGACATATATGGAAACACATCTTATCTATGTAGTATACATCACATCCATAAGGTTGGATAGTTGAATTTAATTTTACATTCATAATAAATGATGACGGGTACATGCAAGCTACATGTACTCGGGTACACAATTCTTTTAGCCATATATATATATATATATATATATATATATATATATATATATATATATATATATATATCCCAACTGGAGCATCCCGAATGACCTTGAAGATCTTCTTGTCCAGTCTCTACATCTAGATAATGGAGATTGGGACCTAGCCTTCATTAATCATTTCCTCCCCCATGATATTTGTAATAGAATAAAATCCATCCCGCCACCAGTGTGTGAGCAGGTGGGCGACGTCTGGGCTTGGCCATTTGAAGACTTGGGATCCTTTTCTACATCCACGGCCTTCTCCTGGACCAGATCTGATAAGAACGTCATTACTCCAGGTAAGTGGAACGCTATTTGGAGCCTAACTATCCCGGAACGCCTGAAAACTTTTGCATGGCTGCTTCAGCATCGAGCTCTCTTGACGAATGTTGTAAAGCAAAGGCGCCACATTGATACTGACACTACCTACACGACCTGCAACAATGCCCCTGAAACCATCTTACACTGTCTGTGGGACTACCATGCTAGCAGACATGTGTGGATATGCTTGGGCAAAACAAATAACTTCTTCAACATAGATGAAAATGAATGGATCTCTAGCATTCTCTCAAGCAACGCTTCGGCCCCGGATGTGATCCAAACTATTGTGGCAGCATGGCACCTGTGGCAAGTGTGCAATGACACAATTCACTGTAATCATCCTATCAACATCCAATGTAGTGTCAGATTCATCAAAGAAAGAACCCGCTCAATCGAGCACCTGCCTCCCAAAGGACACCAATGTCCAAGTCGTCCACCAACACCGAAAGCCTCAGTGCCTATGGCTTATTCTGTTGTTGCTTTTGCTGATGCGGCATTCGACCGTAACTCCAAGAAGGCGAGTACAGGTGTTCACATTGTTGATACCTCAGGACGTTGCATGGGGGGCATGGGGTCACCTTTCTTCGCATGCTCTGTACTGGAAGTTATGCCAGGAATAGGGCCTCCTACATGCAGTCATCCTTTCTGATTCCACTACAGCAGCCAAATTACTCACTAGTGACAAGCTGCCTGCCCCAAAGCTCCAGGCCTACTGGAGAAAATTTCAACTCATCCAAACACATTGTCAGCTCGCCTTACAGCATGTTCCACGGGAGCTGAACAAAGTCGCGGATGCAGTAGCAAAACACTCTCTTTCCACTTTTAGTAGTTGTAATTTCAATTCTGTTAAGCCCCACTGGCTTTGCCAGGATATCCATGTTAACTTGAACGATGTTTTGACTTCACTAGAGAGCAGTATGAATAATAATTAATTCTCTAGTTCCAAAAAAAAATTTATAAGCAAAGTAATTAAACTTACTCAACGTTGTATGGAGATAACATCAAATTCTTTTTCTATTTATAAAAAATATTTAAATGTGGTAGAGTAGTATTGGATAATAGATATAGGGTGTTTAATTACATGACTAATTAAGGGTGGAACTAGAAATGTCGCATGGGGAAGTGAAAACTCTATACATACCCGATGCGAGTGGTTGCAACATATATATCATGTGCATTAATATATAAGAAAACATATCAACATATATAAAATGAGGTATATAGCTATATAAGATCTCACCATATCCAAAGTTCTATCACATATGTATTCAACCAAGCATAACCAAACAACTCTAAAACATCTTGTAGAAATATACTAGCATCTTGGGGTTGACCTACAACATCCTCCTTAATAGAAACCATAATAGGAGTCCCTTCTTCATGTTCACCTATCCATAGTGCCATACCTCTACACTGAGGACCTATCAAGTCAAATAAATCCTTTGCAAGCCAACCAGGTAATTGACGAGGAGGTGGATGTGGAGGATGAGTTGTAAAGGATTTCTTAGGCACTATTATCCTGAATATATATAATCTCAAATCAATTATCATGTATATACAGATACAAATGAAATATAAATTTACCACACATCAGTATAGACAACTCCCTCTTTGGGCCATGCGACCACGCTGCCTTCTACTTCACCTATCGTCTCATGATTAGGGTGGTCATATGCCACTGAAGTCTACTTCCAAGTGGCATAGACAAGCCTCAAAGTCACACGAAATGCATCACCGAGCATTGGAGCACCATGAATCGTGCCACCTACAAGGGGTGGGTAAACCTCACCTACAAGAATGGCATATTATCATAATTTAAGACGGCATGTTACTTACAATGGATGTACTACGTGGTGGGTCCACAAGATTGCTCCCAATTAACCACCTCTATCATGGGGGGTCCACCTCATATGAAGAGTGGGGCGGCACAAGTAATATTTGAAGAGATGAATGAGAAGCATGATATTGTCTCATTGCTTCCTAAATTCCCTTTGTGATTAACTCTTGTAACTCCTATTTTAAGAATCTCCTTTCTAGACATATTTGCAAATATGTTCTGACGGCCCAAAGAATGCTCTTATACTGACACCAGTGCCTGCATCCCTAACATGAATATGATGCTATGGGTTACCTAGAGCAACTATCAATTCATCATTTGTGCACTCATGGATGAACTTTCATTAGTTCCTTTGCTCATAGAGCTCCCGCTAATCATCATCAATAGTAATTGGTAAGTAAAACATAATAATCATCAATATCGATTGCTCTGAGAGTTGGATTTTACCATTTTTGCAACCAACCTCAGCAGTTGTGGGGTTGGGTATATCTCCATATTTGTTTTGCCTCCCAGCTATCCACATATCATGGCAAGGTACAGGTCCAAGAGTAGTAGAGGACTTAGCAGTCCCAAGAGTAGGTTGTTGAGAAGAAGACTCCTATAGTAGCTTTTGGCAAAGATTTGCATAGCCACTTGGACACATCATGTGGTTCTGCACATTCTTTGCACACATTTCTCTTTGATCATGGCTTGCATTCTGGTTAGTAACAATCATCAATAGTAATTGGTAAGTAAAACATAATAATCAAGGTCAAGGTAAAACAACGAAATCATAAGAATGTATTCAAAATTGGGACCGAGGCTTAATACCTTGAATTCATCAATTTTTTCATAGCAACAAACACCTCCCAACATCTTCTGGCCAAGATATATCCATTTCTTATTGGATGACTTCTTCCTCTTCTCAGTATATTGTATGTATAGTCTTGTCAGAGTTGTCCTATAATTCCTTAGCACCTTCCCACAACATTGCATCACCTTTTTATGATGTAGTTTTCATCCAGGTCATATATGCTCTACAAAAGTTCATATACTTAATGGAATAATCTTTAAAATGGAATTGTAAATTTCTTTAAAAATATAATTTTAAATGATAATATTTCACACAGTTCTTTCCATATGAAATAACTTATCAAGATTCTCAGGATGAATAACTTTGTTGCATCGAGTGTTGAAGAAGGATAAAAGTCTAGTGATTGAAAACCTTACATGCTTTCACAATATAGATCAAATTTCCATAGGAAATGTTTGTTGCATTAGAGTGTGACAATCATGAGATTTAAGACCCATCAGCTTTAGATCTTTCATTGATACCAGTCTACGTATATTGAAGAGTATCCTTGTGGCACCTTAACATTAAGCAAGTACTCACAAAAAGTTTTCTTCTTCTTTCTAGACAACATGTAACAAGAAGGAGGTTGGTAATGTTTTCAATCACTCCTAACTACTACTATTAATTTTTTCCTTAATTCCTATTTCATGTAGGTCCATTTTGGATTCAATGTCATCTTTAGTCTTACCAATGATGCTATCACAAATATTTTTCTCAACATGCATGTCTTCGATACAATGTCTAACTGCCAAAGAAATCCAATAAGGAAGATCCCAGAATAATGACCTCTTCTTGAATAAAGATTTGCACTTTGTGTAGGAATGGTACATTGTGATCTCTTACCAAATTCATTGACAAAGTCTTTTGCTCATCATAAACAACCTCCCCTGATATAGATTTAGGGGCACTCCATTCCTCATTTGATCCATCAAATGCTTTATGAAACTGTCGGTAAGGATGAACTTTTAGAAGAAACCTTCGATGACCAAGATATACAGTTCTGTCATCATGTTTTTGTCATATTGAATCAGAGTTCTCTTCATATAAAGGGCGTTATTTGGATCCTTTTACATGATATCTAGACAAATTCCCATATGTTGGAAATTCATTAATAGTGCAAAACAACATAGCATGCAAACTAAATGTCTCTCTACATGAAACATCATAAGTCATCACATATTCTCCTAAGAGTTTCTTTAAGTCATCAAGCAGATGTTCAATATAAACATTGACATCATTGTCATGTCGTTTAGGGCCTGATATCAACAAAGAAAACATAGCGTACTTATTTTTCATACACAACTAGGGAGGAAGATTGTATATAAAAAAGCCCAAGTCTTAGAGTCCTGACTTCTTCACCAAATTTAGGGTATAATAAATAATTATTCTTCCATTTTGGGGAGTCATTCGCATGTCGTGGGATCCCATCATTATTTTTCTTAACCTATGAATGCCACCTTAAATTCTCTGCATCCATCAGATTGGAAAACAAATGTTGAAATTGTGGTATTATAGGTAGATACCACATCACCTGGTAGGAGATCTATCTTTGGATTTCCCCAAAGTCATCATTTTATACCTTGACGCCCACATTTTGATCAATCTTTCAAATCGACATAGTCCTTTTTAAATAACACACAATAATTCGGGCATGCATGTATCTTATTATCCTTCATTTCCATTGGGCATACCATTTTCTTTAATTTGTATGTTGAGATTAGAAGCTCATTACTTTCAGGAAGAATTTCTTTCAACAAAGGCAATAATGACATGAAGCTTTTGTCTCTCCATCTATTGTCAACTTTCAGATTATACAATCTCAACACAGCGCTCAACTTCGTAAACTTATTGCAACCTATGTATAATGGTCTCTCAACATCATGCACAATGTTCCTAAATAAGGAAGGTGGATCAGTGTGCTCTACCTCACAACTATTTAGCATCACATCAACCATGTCTATCAGAATTAGTTTATTCACATCTACATAATCAATGGTAATTACTTCTTCAGGACAAGTATGCTATCGACATCTACTGATCTCATGGTTGGAATCCCTCCATTCCAGTAGCATTCTATATAGCCTTGTACAATCCTATTACACATGACATGACTTTTTATTTTGTCACAAGTGTTGACTTTCAAATTGTTACTGCAATGCCTACATGAGTTATAGAACCTATCTCCAGGTTGTTTCCAATGTTACTCTATAAATCTTATAAACTGATCAAGACCAGAATAAGCTCTAGGGTGCAGCAAATGGAATGGACATCCATGATCTATTCATTCTATGATGAAAGAGAAAACAAGTATTAGGGTTTAGTGTTTACAAATTAGGTTTAGGATTTACAAATAGATTAAGGTTTATTATTTTGTATTTAGGGATAAGGTTTTATAGATTACGGTTTATGGTTTATGCACTAGGATTTAGGGCTCAGTATTGAATGTGTGTACCACCTATCCCATTATTGAACACCTAATCTCACTAGTAAGTATATAATGTGTATTCATTTTCAAGAAAATTTCAGCAGCATTTCCCCACAGTTCTCCAAGTACATCGATGTAGATGGGAAAATGTTCACCAAAATATGTACTTGAGAACAAATAGGGAAATGCTGACAAAACAACTTGAGAACTGAATATACATTATACACTTACATCCTAAGTGAGATTAAGTGTTCGAAAACCATCCCAATCCGAGGACTATCCAAGATTTACTCATAATGAGTAAATCTCGAATGGGTTTCTAGGCCAACAAAATACATGTATCTTTTCATTCCTATACCTATGATCCTAGTTTCATCATTCATATCCAAGGTTTTATGTAACATCATTTAATTCAATTCATTCTTCCATTTGGGTTAGTTAATCAAGAGAGAAAGCAAGAAATATTAATTAATTAAGATAAACAAGTAATTGAACTAAATAAACAAGAAATAAATAAAGTAAGCAATTAACTAAACAAACCTAAGTTAAGCAACTAAGAAAGAGCTATGTACTCTAATAAAAACTAATTATAATGAACTAGGAAAGAAAGATAAGTAAAGAAAGGAAATTACTAATTATCATGAACAAGGTAAGCAAGATAAGTAAAATATGATTTGAAAAAGCACATGGGGCAGTGCATTTTTAGAGGATATGTAAAGATCTACCTAGCCATTTGACTAGGTGTATATGGAAGAGCACACCTAGTTATCTCTCTTACCTAGGACTAGGGGAAGCAGAGGTAGAGAGTGGATGCAAGAAGAGAGCTCAAGCTCCATGAGGCGGGCCATGTAAAGAGATCTGGCATTCAAGCTCTAAGAAGCATCCAAGTGGCAGTCCAAGCTCCGACGGCAGTGGTGTCCAGGCGGCAGCTTCTGAGAAGAAGCTCCAATGGAAATACAGACAACAAGCATAGTGACAACAGATGGAACATAGGCGACAATAGATGGAAAAATGACAACGACAACCAAAATGGCCAAAGAGATTGGGGAAATGTTGGGGGAAGAATGCAATAGAGATTGGGGGAAAGTGTTTTGCGTAGGTTCAATTAAGTGGCATATAATCATCACTTATATCAAAAAACCAACACTAAAATACTTAGACGTCCTTTCAAAAAAATATTTTCACATAACCTAGTTTTGATAAACACGACCGTTCTTACTAGAATGATTGTGTTGGAGACTTAGACGTCAGTTAAATGTAAAAATTGATGTAAGAAGTTATTATCCAGACAAAACAAATTGACCTGAGTAATGGCCTTAATTGTCAGACATATAAAAAATGACACATATACTAGTGACATGAACACTATCTCTCTTTAAAAAATCGATGTCAGAGGTAATTACCTAAATGAAAAGAATCGGCCTCAGTAGGGCCTGGGTCATCATTTTCCCAAGAAAGAACCAACACTAGAGTGAAATTGGGAGGGGGGTTTCATGGGGACGTGGTGCAAACACTCTGACGTCGATTTTTTAAAGACAAACCAACACAAATTGTGCACATTTTTTTAGTTTTCCCTGTGAATCAGTTTTGGTTTTTTATGAAAACAACCGACACTATAAGTATTTTGGAGGAAAAAATTATTTTTTATGAAGGTGTCTATCATCGGTCCCTTCACAACCGATGGTCATCTTAAAGATTTTAGAGGTAAATATTTTTACCTAAAAAATTGTATTTTGTGGGTTGTTTTAGGCGTCAGTTGTTTATAAAACTAATCGACGTTAATGAAAAAGTGGTACCTGTTTCTTTTCTTAACTGACTGCACTTGATCTATGGTGACATTTGTGCTAGAGAATTGACATTGTTTATTATCTAGTGTTAGTTTTTCAGTGTAACGATATCTTGAAAAGTGACATTAGAGGCTAGAAATGTACTAGTGCACACACATGCATACACACATATAAACATATAGATATATATATTGATGATACAAGTAAGTCCTAGAATTGATGATTAATGTGTTGAAAATATTAAATATTTTCGTGTGTTACAATATGATATTGACAAATATAGTGATATCCCTAGATAAAAATGATGGTGATGATGGCATATAATTCAGGTTGTTGAAGTCATAGACATATACATGTGGAGTTAGGGTTACTAAACCAATGCTTAAAACATGCTACAATCATAGTCCACATAAACATATTTATTTTTTATTAAAAAAACATGACATGATCAAATAAAAAACTAGGATTTTGAGACCAAACCCTAAACGTCAACCCGACACTAAGGAGACCTAAACTGTAATATAAACAATGTTTAGTATCTTGATGTATGGTGACATTTAAGGATATGCATACTTGGATATTGATTGTTGATTGTTTTGAACCTCCTTTGCTTGCTTGTTTAGATCTACATATGCTTCAAGTGCGCTAAGTAATATTGCATGAGTACTACATGACAAAAATACAAGGTTATTTTATGAATACTCACATCATGGATTGTTGATGTTTTTTGAGAATTTCTTGAAGTTTGCTGGAATAAATTGTTGGATGTTTATTTACTTCTCATTGATTATAATTCCAATAGGAGTATCATATAATGAAACGAATGATAAAAACCCAATGCTAGACCTACCAAGAGGTAGTTCATCTAAGTCCAATGATGGATACATGAAGGTGACATCTAAGGTGGTTTGGAAAACATGGGTTAGATTATTTTAATGAAAATACCAGTTTACATGTGCATATATTTGATTCTTGAAAAAATATGTTGTTATATTATATGTGCATTTTTGTATGCTCCCCACATATAGAGTAAAGCAATATTATGGTCCACATTTTAATCATTGTCATTTTATGTAACTGCAATATATGAAGATATAAATACTTGGTGAATCAAATGAAATAATTGAAGATATTAAAGCTAATCTAAGGAGAATTAGTTAAATACTTATTCTCTAATGTATTGTTTCCTCATGAATAAGTTAGGTTTATTTTTAGAAAACCATGTAGCACTTCATAGGAGTTTTATTATATCTTATAAACAATATTTGTGAAATGAATGGAAGTTATTGGTTGTTATTTATTATTTGCTAAATTTGGATCCTAAAATTTTAGGTATCAATTCTTCAATTCTAGGTCTCTTTATTGGGTGAAAATCAAAATTGGGGATCCTTACACTTAGAAGCCTAAATCAGACAACCAGAAACCTAATAAGAATATAATTAAATTAATTCTACAATCAAACAAGTTTTATCATATTTTATTAGGAATTCTAGTTTATTTATAATCTAATATTAACATTTTTGAAGTACGAAAAGTGTTAGTAAGTTATTTTCATAGACTAAATATATTTACAATGATGGAAACTGATTACATGGGACTAACACATAGTAGTACCCCATCACTATTGTATATGATATATTGATTATCACTACCTAGCATGAGTCTTAGTCATATATAGTGCTACATCCATATTATATAAACTCTTAAGTCCACTTGTATACTTGTGTATATTATGAAAAAAATAGGTTTTATATCTTACTTAACAAAATAAATTTCATTTTATGGCATGATTTCTATTTTTGCTATAATCACAAACACTAGTATATGGAGTTCATAATGGAACCAATAAAAAAAATTCATTCATTCTTTTGTTATGATTTTCTTCATAATAAAAGTTAAATTTGGTTATTATTAACCAAAGAAATTCTTTTTAGACTGACATAATGAAATTTTGATCTTAATAAGTTTTAAAACGTACATCATGATTTCAAATAGAAAATTATACAAACATGTGTGTATAATAGTAAATTTGAATCCTCATAATATTCACGCAGCTCACCTCAAATCCTATAGTTTGCTGTTATAAAATTAATTTAATCTTCATTACAACATAATTAAGTGTTAGCATTTGTATATATATAAAATCAATATCAATCCACTTACCCATAAAAAAAATTATACAAGAACATACCATAAAACCATATCCATGACCATCTAGTAGTGAACCTCACTACTAATTCCACTTACATGATTCTACTCAAAATTGTCAAAGGAAGAATGAGCTAATGAAGTAGACATTAGGTTTAGATAAGAAGATGAAAATGACTCCATCCAAAATGTGGTGATTTAAATAAACTTACATAAAATTACCACTAGAGTTATGCTCATCTGGTATTGTAGCATCCTCATTTTTTTGGATAGTTGCTTACAATATCATCTCTTTTATGAGGACATCTTATAAAAGGGTCAATATGAACTAAAAAATTTACCACTACGAGGAAATGTGTACATAAAATTAAACCCATAATTTTAAGATCTAATTGTTTTTGGATATTTAGTTATGTATTATTTAGGCTTTATCTTATTAAAATTATACTAACTAACATATTCAACTAAAAAAAACTAATGATTCTAGATTATTCTACACAAAGAATAATATATATGGTAAAAATTGATCTCGTTTGGGATTGGTTCTATGGGTCTAATGATTTTCTCTAGATAATTACAAACAAAATGCCTTTTTCCCTATTTTCAAAGAAATTCCTAGAATCTGATTTATTTTAACCACTGTATATGAGCACCATCTTAATGAAGCAATCACAATCATCTATCCTTTCTTCAACCTCCAGTCATGTGGGAGCAAGACCCACATTTAGTATATCAAAATTATCTTACGATTGAAGTAATAATTTAAAACTGGGTGTGTCTGTTGGCTTCCAGAGATCACCCCGTGTCCATCAACCTCTGACTCAAACCCTAGAGTTTGATGTACAAATGATGCCCATTGTTCTATTTTTGCACCTTGTATGTGCCCATCACAACCACCACCACATCCATGACATTTATTCCTTAACCCTTTATAAAGGTCTACCGAGGGCATACAAACTTATTGCACCCATCAATTTGCTGCCACCATCTCTATAGCTCCCCAACTATCTCCCCCTTCACTACCTCCTTCTGGAGACACCCAATCATTGTCGCCACCACCCAGACACCTCCAGTCAATCAACTAGACAAACACCATCTGTGGCATCCCATGAACTCAAGACCACCCCTGGTTTGGACTACTATTCATCGAGGTGACCAGTCGATAAGAACTCATCTCAACAGCTCAACTGGTGGTTTCTATAGAAGAGTTCTTGACACTCACAGCTGGTGGGAAGATGTCAAAAGGAGTCTAGGGAGTCTACTGAAGATTTTTTCAACCCTTGTTTGATCTTCCTAACAGGTATATTTCATATTCCATCTTTTCAATCCCCACTGTATTTTTCTATATCTTAGGAGACACAATTACTCCACTTCTTGTGATGGTCCGCCAAACCTATTTCTCAGTTTTGCTATACCCCAATGTGTTCTTTCAGCTATTTTGAGGGTATGAGACCCTTTCTTCTTCCTCACTTCAACCTAAACTGGGCTCCTAGTTCTTTGGTTTCTAATGTGATGGCGTTACCACTCTGACCATAAAGTGATGTTGCACGAGGGGACTTTGGGCTCAATCTCATGTGATAAATCAATTAGCTAAACTCTGATGCCCAATTTTCTTCCCGCTTCATGATCTAATGATTAAGATCTTCTGATAACACGAGGCATATCTCTATGTGTTTTTGCTTTTCACAGAGATGTATCACTTCCCAATTTTAGCTAACGTGAGTCTCAACTCCCCCGCTCTCTACCTTGGTCATATTATTTATTTTCTTCTCTTCTTGCTCCAATGTGATTGGCCCATGATGCTCAAAACTTTAGAAAATCGTAATGGATGAAACATTAATAATAAAATCACCAAAATTTTACATTAACCTCAAAACTATATTTTAAACCTAAGAATTTTTGTTATGCATGTTTTGTATCCGATAATCAGATATTAAATAGTATAATTAATGGGTAATATCCTAAGGTTTTTAAGATTCCAACCTGAGAAAGTAACCAAACTTGTAACCTTAAGCATACTAACTGTAAATTAGGAAGTAGTAATGACAATATTAAGGCTTACCACGACTATTGCATGTATGACCCTAAATCTATGGAAATTATGTAGTAAAAATATTGATTATACTTATGGACCATGATTTGCATTACAAATATATTGGAGACCTTTTCATTCATATATAGAAATCAAGAATGAATACTAATATCTTTATGGTTACACATAAGGGTTAGAATAAATGAACTCTAAATCAATGATAAAGAAAGATGAGAACAAATGGGGGTGATGAAAACCCTAACCCTAACAACTCATCCACTAAAAAAAGGGGTGACATAATACACCCTAGTATTTCTCAGAACATAAGATCAGGTGAATTCTCCAAAGATTCACCCATGTGTTGGACACATATACCCCCAAATTCTAGTTGAGAACATCATGAATCCTATAATCCTTGGCTTGATAAAATACCTAAGTTTTGATAGAACCTTTGAGTTTTCAGCAGAGAAGTAGATTTAGGTCTCGGAGAAAGCAATGAAGAGGATTTTGGCTTACAAAAAGTATGTGGACCATGCCTTTTGAATTCATATTATATATTTTAGACTAATAGTCTAATTATCCTTCTAAGATAACTCATTAGACGTGTAGTTTAATGTCCATGTGTAGAATGCTATCCTTGTAGTATAGTAGAATTTCTGCATCAGATAGCTCATACCTAGATCTTACAAAGTATCATCTTTAAGTTATTATTCTTTCATAAATGCTTAGAAGTAAGCATGCAACTACTAGAACTCAGGATATAATTTATTTTAGTATGTTAACTCCTTGTTATCATTTGAAATTCAGAATTCTTTTAAAATATTAGAGCCAGATACATAATGTCAAATTTAGATTTACATTGTTATTTACTATTTTAGACTCATAATTCAGAATAGAATAATTACAAACTAGAATAGAAATTTCAAAATTCATTCCTAGTTTTATATTATATTTATTGTCCAAAACTCATATTTTTATACAATGTTAAAATATAATATAGAATATAGATTGTCAGAACATAATACATACTTCAAAATGTCTCCTCACTTAGTTGAGATACAAAATAAGAATATAATCAAAATCAAATTCAAAAATAGAACAAGAATAGAAAATGAAACTAGAACATTATTTATATTATATATTAAGTTCTCACATATGATAAGTACTGCGGTACCCAGAATAGAAGGCACTTGGTGCCACAGAATAGAAGACACCTTGGTGTCACCATAAAGAATTTATGCCATAGAAGGTTCATTGAACCATAGAAGGCACATCATGCCATAGAAGAGGACTTATTGTATAGTAGTCCCACAACAAGAAAAATATGTAAATAAAAGATGCAAATAAAAGTTTTTAAGTATAGTTGTCGACGGCAAGTTTTCATATTATAGTTATTTCTTTTATGTTATAGAATTCAAAGTCACTTACTCTAACTAGAGTTATTTTATGTGTGTAGGGTTGATGATGCAACATGTAGAGATAGTGAGTAGGTGGGATCCTTGAAGGAGTTTTACATTCAAGCAAGCAAGATATCTATCACTAGTGAGGCATTATCTTAGGAGATCCTCACACATCGATATTTTATTTATCTTTTCTTTTTTAATCCATGCAGGGAGATGTGACTCCCGGACTCATAATTCCTTAATGTTAGACATTACCTTTTGATTCAATTACTATGGTTAGTTTGCATGTTACTATATGATAAGATATGTGATGTTTTCCCTAGAAATTTATATTATATGTGTTGATGCTTGCGCATATGATTCTGCGGTCGATAAATGGGCAAACATTAAAATATTCTATCAGATTAAATAACCATTAGTGATTGATTTCCCTAGATAAACCCTCATATATGCCTTTTTGTATAGATGGATCCCAAGAAGAGGTTTGATAAAGGCAAGAAGCAAATACATGGAGAGGAAATCTCCTGTAGTATGGGGAGTGATCGTGATGCCTCTAGAGAGTTAAACCCTAAGGGTAACCCTGATGCACTTCTTGATGTTCTCATCAAGGCTCTTATGGATGCCCTGATTGGTCAGAATTAGAGGCCCCAGCAGCCCATAAATCAGGATCCTTAGTAGATTTCCTAAAGATCAATCCAGAGATCTTCTTTGTCAAAGCTGAGATAGATGTGTTCACTCGTGCTGAGGAGGGGATGTTGAAAATGGAGCATTGCTTCCATGATCTGGGATGTCCTGACATTCCAAGGTCCATTTTAGGACCCATCTACTGAAGAGTGTTGCTTGTGTTTGGTGGGAGAACTTCACCATTGCCCGAGGACCTGATTGCACCACTGACCTAGAGGGAGTTAACCACCACCTTCTAAAATTTCTACATTTTAGAAGCTATGGTCGAGAAGAAGGAGATGGAGTTCAAGCACCTCAAGTAGTGTGACTCCACCATCAGCCAGTATGCAATGAATTTTCATATGCTGTAAAAATTTAGAATTGAAGATGAAGTGCATCATCTAGCCAAGAAGTTCATGTGCACTCTGAAGCGCGACCTCAGCTTCACTCTGGTTGGATGTAGCATCAAGATAGTGTAAGAAGTCCTACAAGAAGCCCTGGAGCTGGAGGACCACCCAGGACAAAATTGAAAGAATGAAGGATCTTTTGGAGGCAATTATTAGCATAAAGGTCAGAGTAGTGGAAAAAACAACACGAGGAAAGTCCCAAAAAGAGCCCTAGGAGGAGGAGCCTAGAAAGTACCTTCCCAAGTCTGCGGCAAGTGTTAGAAGCCCCATGGTGAGGAGTAAAAGTTTGGGTAGTTAGTATGCTACCTATGTGGAGATGAAGGCCACTTCAAGTTCAACTGCATAAAGAGGCAGAAGTATGACCAGAATAATCAAAGAGAGAAGCATCAAGCAAGAGTATTCACCATGAACATAGAAGATGTAGATGAGGACCAGATAATAAAAGGTATGACCCAATTTTAGTATTATTACTCAAATGGATATATTTTAATGATTGCATAGTTAACACCTTTTTCTCACAAAAATAATGAATTAAGGGTGGTCAAGAATCACCATCAAAGAATAAGTAAAACTCTAACGTGGGTAGAACATAAAATTTTGAGGACTAAATTTAACTCAAGGTGGGTAGAATCATAACATCCTCATTTTTTGGATACTTGCTTACTATATAATATCCTTTATGGACACATCTTATAAAAGTGTCAATTTTAAATACTTTTTAGTTATTACCGTGCATTGGAAAATTTACCACTTTGAGGAAATGTGTAAATAAGATTACACCTTAAATTTAAAGATCTAATTCTTTTTTGATATTTAGTGATGTATTATTTAGAATTTATCTTTTTTAAATTATAACTAAATAACGTATTCACTCAATTGAAAAACTAACACTTCTAGTTATTCTACACAAAAAATAAGACATATGGTAAAATTTTAGCTCTTTTGGGATTGGTTTGGTGGGTCTAATGATTTTCTCTAGATATATGCAAAGAAAATGCCTTTTTCCCTATTTTCACAGAACTCCTTGAATCTGGTTTTGTTTGAACCGTTGATCTGAGTTCCAGCTTAATGAAGTGATCAAGATTGTATGTTCTTTCTTCAACCTCTAGTCATGTGGCAACATGCCTCCCATTCAGTAGATCATGATTATCTTACGATTGGAGTAATTGTTTTGAAAATGGATTCATCTGTTGGCTTCTAGAGACCACCTCGCATCCATCAATCACTGACTTAAACCCTAGAGTATGGTGTATAAAAATTCCCATTGTTGCATTGAAACACCTCCTATGTGCCACATTGCAACCACAGACACATCTACAACTATGAAATTTATTCCTTAACCCTTTCTAAAGATCCACTGAGGACATGTAAACTTCTTTCACCCATCAATTTGTTACCACCATCTCGATAGCTCCCCGACCATGTCCACCTTCACCACCTCCGGCTGGCAATGCCCAATCGTTGTTCACCACCACCTAGCCACCTCTGCTAAATCAACTAGGAAACCACCATCCCAGACATCCTAGGAACTCGAGACTACCCTTGGTTTGGACCACGGTTCACTGAAGTGACCAATCGATAAGAACCCATCTTAGCAACTCAATTAATGGTTTCCGCAGAGGAGATCTTGACACTCGCAGCTCATGGGAAGAGGTTATAAGGAGTCTGAGGAGTTCAGTGAAGCTTTTTCCAACCCTAGTTTGGTCGTCTTGAGAGGTATATTACCTATTCCATTTGTTCTACCTCTACCTTGTTTTTCTCTACCTTAGGAAACACTATTGCTCCACTTTCTCTGATGGCCCGTGACACCTGCTTCTCAGTCTTGTGAGACCCCGATGTGTGTTTTGAGTTGTTCTGAGGGTACGAGACCACATCTTCCTTGCTTCAACCTGACCTAGACCCTTGTTTCTTTGGTTTCTAACACACTAGTATTGCCACTCCAATCATAGAGTGATGTCTCCTAAGGGAACTCTAGGCTTGATCTCATGTGATGAAACCATCTAGCTAAGCCTTGATGCCTTATTTTCTTCCTACTTCACAATCTAATGCCTAAGATCTTCTTATAACACAAGGCATAGCTCTACATGGTTTTTATTTTCATAGAGAGGCATCACTCCCCATTCTAGCTAATGTGGGTTTTGCCTCCCTCTCTCTCTCTAACTTGGTCATATTATTTAGTTCATTCATATAGTGAACTCAAGAATTAAGATTAATATCTTTATGGTTACATATAAGGGTTAGTATAAATGAACTCTAAATAATTGCTAAAGAAGTAAGAGAAAAAATGGAGGTGACCAAAACCCTAACTCTAAACACTCAACCACTAAAAAAGGGATATAAAAGTCCCTAGTATTCCTCAGCACATCAGATAATGTGCATAATATTCACCCAAGAATCAGACACATGTACCCTAAAATCCTAGTTGATAACATTGTGGACCCTTTAATCCTTGGCTTGATAAAATACCTATGTTCTAATAGAACCTTTGGGTTTCTAGGAGAGAAGTAGATCTAGTCTTAGATAAAGAGGTGAAGAGGATTTTGACTTAGAAAAGGTAATTGGGCCATGTCCTTTTAAATTCATATTACATATTCTAAACTGATAGTCTAATTATCCTTCTTAGAATAACTCATTAGAGGTGTAGTCTAATGTCCATGCGAAGAATGCTTTTCTTACATTGTTGTAGAAATTTTTCTTCAGATAGCTCATGCCTAGATCTTATAAAGTATTGGATCTAAATTATTATTCTCACAAAAATTCTTACAATTTAGCAAGTAATTAATAGAGCTCAGAATATAATTCATTTCAGCATGATAGTTTCTTATTATCATTTAAAATTTAAAATCTTTTTAGAATAGTAGAGTCAGATATAGAATCTAGAATTCAGATTTACACAACTATTTAAAAATTGAGACTTAGAATTCAGAATATAATTATTATAAACTAGAATAGAAATTTCAAAATTTATCCTTAGTTATTTATTAATTGGGAACTCGGATTTTTATATAATGTCAAAATAAAATTTAGGATATAGAATTCTAGAACATAATACATACTTTAAAATTTCCCTCAGTTAGTTGAGATACAAAATCAGAATAGAAATAAAATCATTATAAAATCAGAAACAGACTCAAAATTAGAATAAGAATACAAAAGAATAGAAAATGGCACCATAACATAATCTATATCATATAATAAGTCATCACAGAATAAAAATAGTGTGGTACACAAAATAGAAGGCTTCTATGCCATAGAAGGTGCATTCCACCATAGAAGTCAATTGGTGCCACGGAACAAAATACACCTTGGTATCACCAGAAGGCATTTATGCCACATAAGGTGTGTTGCATCATAATAGGCACATAGTTCAATAGAAGAGGACTTATTGTGTAACAGTGGTCATAGAAAGATAAAAGATGTACATAAGAGATGCAAATAAATGATGTTTAGTAAATATGGAGATGGTAAGTTTTTATATTGCAGTTATTTATTTTATGTTATAGAATTCAATGCCACTTACTCTAGTTAGAATTATTTATTTTATGTTATAGAATTCAATACCACTTACTCTAGTTAGAATTATTTTCTTTGTGCATGGCCGGGGACACGACATCTATATATAGTGATGAGGAGTACATGGAATCCTTGAAGGAGTTTCAGATTCAAGCAAGCATTATATCTATCACTCGTGAGAAATTATCTTAGGTGATCCTCCCATATAAATTTTTTATTTATCTCTTCCTTTTTAATTCATGTATGGATATGTGACTCCCAGACTCATAATTTCTTAATGATAGACATTACCTTTTGATTCTATTACTACAGTTAGTTTGCATGTTACCGTATGCCAAATATATGATATTTTCCCTTTAAATTTATATTATATGTGTGTTGGTGCTGCCTCTTATGATTTTGTGGTCGATAAATGGGCAAGCATTATAGATATCTACTTCAAATCTTATAGGAATATCCCATCTAGGATTTATTTGGGTTGAATTCAACCTAGAAACCCAAAATTGTCTTTATCATCTTCTAATTGTCTCATGTATGTTTAGATGGTGATCTATGGTTTGAAAATTTTACTCATATTATATAACCCACTAAAGGAACTTAATTCCATAAGATTTTGTCGATTTACATTTTGATCCTTCAAATGTAAGTTTTCCGACTACTGTATACTGAGTTTGATCTAAGTATAACCATATCACTACCAAAAATAATCATAAATTATTTGGACTTGCTACATAATATGGTAGATAAATTTCCCACTCTCACCCCAACTGTGGTCTTGATCAACAAATGATTAGTAGTCGACTAAACATGGTAGAAATGGGAAAATTGAGACATTTGTTTTACCGTCACAACTCAGGCTAGGTCTCTTCCACTTAATTGATACTAAATTTTTTGGTCAACTTACCTGATAATGAAATTAGCTAATGTATATGACTTATCCAAAATGCAATTCATTGTTGTAGTAACTAGTAAACTCCTCCACAATGACCCTATACCTTAATTTGGATCCATAAAGTATCCAACTTGCTAAAAACACAATGTCTACATCACTTATGGTTGTAATGTCATTATCTCTATGTGAAGAAACATGTGTTCCCTCAAAACCAAAATTTAGTTAGAATCTTGGGCTCCTTGTTTGGTTTAGATATACTTTTCTAAACCCAAACTAATAGTCGTGCTTAATCCTGAGCATGAGATCTTAACTACAAGCATATTGAACAACTAATTAAGTATTAAGAAAATATAAACATGTTGATATTCTAGTAACTACCATTACCTTCCATAGAAGGGATCAAGGTCTTATAATAGGTCTAATATTGTAATTCTTTCTTGGTTAAAAACTAAACTTTACTCTACTCCAATAAGAATTGGAGAAAAGAAAATAGTTTCTTGAGGGAGGCTTGTGACACTATTTATTCTGTTCCTACATATAGATCTATTTAGGAACCTGTTGACCTTCAATCCCATGACTAGAATTATGGTGGCATAAATGATCATGAGTTAACAGTCAAGGCTGAGTTGACTTGGAGTAACTTGCCTTCTCCCATTATCCAACTCCCTTCATCATTTTTCTCAAAATTATCTATTGTAAAATAAACCATATTCATTGGATCATTTACATTATTATGTATCATTCCCCTAGTAAATTCCATCCAATGATTTTCCTTCTTAAAAATTGACTTGGATTCTTATCAGAAAGCTTCTTTGATTAGTTCAACATTTTGTTTCTGATCAAATTAGTTGTTTGTACTAAATCACATTTTCATCCTTTACACATACTTATTTTTCCATTTCAAATGAACCAAATTGTGACAATTACCAATTTATTAATATCCTACTTTCCATGGACAATGCCAAGGACCCAAAATTTTAACGTTTTTGAAAGCTTTTTGCACATGAATATCTTTGGAGATAGAGTTAGTAGAGTAATTTTCAAGAGTCATATTGTTCCAAGCCCACTCACCTTCTTGTGGACTATGTTTTAAAGGTTGAAGTTTTGTAGTATCCTTCATAGTATCATATAGAAGGTAGATCTCATGAAAATCCTTCTACATGTTCCATTATCTATCACAAGGTTGTTAATCAGCATGTCCTCAAGGGCTGAAGGTGTAATATTGTTGACCTGTTTGATAAGGGGTGGATGATTGGGCATCAATGTTTCATTACATGTTCTGGTGCTTTCATTGAATATAAGAACTTTGGTGGTGTTATCCTTTATAAAACTTTTTATCCATACACTTTCCTCCAAAATGCAATGGCGTACCTACCAACGTGATTTGGGAAAGTAGAATATTTTTGTTTAACTCCTTCACACAAAAGGATTGTTCTTTTAGTCTTAACCTCACACGCATTTTTATAAAAAAAGAGAATTATTTCAACCCATCGTCATTTTGGCTCCTAACCCTCCATATTTTTTCTCATTGGTAACCTAATGACAACTACCATGGATACAGGTATAGCACTGACTTCACTAGATATAATACTACTACCAGGTTCTATAACTCCATCCATTTATATATTATAACACTTACCCAACATGTTGATGTAGCTAAGCATGAATACCTTCTTGTTTAATAGGTATCCCCAAATATCTCCCAAGGTCATAAGTCTTGGTTATACTACATATGCTTTATAGGATCTATGTGAATGAATCATTACTCATTTTGTGAAAAGATATAATATTTTTCATTAGAAATGTCTTTTAATGATCCTTTGATGAACAACTATAGGCATTTCATGATAACTTTGATTTGTTTCTTTGTAGATTTAGCCAAAAGAATAAAATAATGAGAAAGCATTTTGTAAGAAATGCCCAACCCTCTATAAGACCCTTTAATATGACTCCATGACTAGAATCAACCTCTTTAGAGATTGCTTGACTTAGTTGTTACATGAAAGATACAAATATTATAGGGAAAGAGGACCCCTTTAATGAGGTCTCTATTCCTTTGAAGGTTTCTAGGATCTTCCCATTCTAAGCAACGATGGTAGTTGTAAGGCCCCTGAACTTGCTTAATAAATTGAATGAACTTAATTACCATAATTGAATACTTATAACCCTAATATAACCTTTTATATGTTTTGAATTCATAAGACAAGCTTAAGTTTCAAATTTGGTCCAATTTGGACACTATTTGAGCAAGTTATGCAATTTTCTATACATTTTGGACTTTTCTGCAATTTACCCAATTGAGGGGTTTTCTTTGCAATTTGTCACATACATTATGTTCCTTAGATTTTATATTATCCTTATTGAGATTTTTGATCCATGGGGCTCCTAGTTGAGCCATGGTTTGAAGGTGTTTTCATCAAGGGTATTTTAGGGTTTACCCCTTCATGGATGAGCTACTTTTAGTAGCTATCAACTAATGAATTATGTGATTGGATCTGAATTTCGACAAAGGAAAGCTAAGAAGGTATATAAGGATGGTGGTGGAGCTTCTGTATATTCTTAATAATTTAAGGCCATGGACACATGGGGAAGCTACTTTTACACTGCATGCTTGCTTCTATCCTTATCCATGGGCTATATTTACCTCTTCTTTGCCCAAATTCGAAACTATGCTTTCTTTCTCTTTCTTTGGAAAAATGAATCCACTCTGTTTTTCTATGGAACCAACTTCTCTAAGGTAGAAGACAACCTCTTTTTGGAGAAGAAGGTCTCCTAGAGCTCCATCTAGCCCTACCTAGGGATTTTGACCAAGGCAAGTTGTTTTCTTCCTTCATTCTCCATTTTTCTTGCTATTATCCTTCCTTATACCTTCCTCCAGGTCGTAACCCTTATGTTCCTTGGTGAAAGTGGCTCTAGAACTCAAAAATCTATCCTTCTTATTTCTTTTTCTAGGGTTTTGCTTCCTTGTGGAGAGAAGTGCTTATTTGGCCAAGTTTAGATCTGAATCCAAGGCTTTCTTGCCCTATTTTCTCGAGTTTCTATTTTGGATCTGATCTACTCTATAGAGGCGAGTTATATAACATTCTTCACTTATATTACTTACTAGAAGCTTGTTAGTTGATGTTTATGCCTTAATGTGTTGATTTAAGCATAGAGAAACCATGCTTGTTTAGAATTTGAATTTTTGTGGTGTTCCCTATTCTGTTCCAGTTCTATATGAACTTTTAAACATGTGTACAAACTTTCTAAGGTGTAACATGATCTGGGATAGGTTTATAGCATCAACCTATGGTTCTAAGCACAAAATAATTGATGGTTCAAATTAGGGTTTTCAAGTTATTTCCTTCCCTATCACACAACCGATGGTTATACAATTCAATAACCAATGGTGTTGCTATCTTGGCAATTGATGTTCGTGATCAAGGGTGTACAATTTATGGTGATAACCTATGGTCACCCCCTTAGGTCAGGTTTTGGCTCAATTAGATGTTTAATTATCATCCACTAAGTATTCTAATGATGTGATCAAGCGGTGATGACATTAGCTTAATATTTGATGGTGTTAACTGAATGTATTACTGATATAACAACCAATGGTGACCTAATGATCACAATTAATGGTGGATCAGGTCATCGCCATATATTATGAGTTAAGAATGTAATTGTAGATTTGACTAAACCTTGAACCAATGGTTCCTTGGTTCAATTAATCTAATGGTTAGACCTATACTTCAATTGATAACCTTGAACAATGAACCTGATCCAATGAATAATATTGGATGCTTTAACATCCAATGGATTAGAATAAATCACATGGTATTATATGTGGGTCCTAGTGATGATAACTCGATGGTTCAATACCATTAATTTGTATTCTTACCTTTGCCATCATATAGTTATATTTGATAAATCGTTATAATAAGTGGATGTGTAACTCCCATGTGATCTAGCTTGTTATACCTAACCTTAGTGTAATTATATAATGTTGATTGGTTATAATCAAACCCCTTGAATGATTAATTTGATAATGAATTACACTCTTCTTGTGTTGAAACCACATTGTAGTACTATTTGAATATCATAGTGCCTTGCCATGTTAGTATCTATGGACGAATATGTGCTAATGATCTTTTGAGCCTTGTTTAAGGCATGGAATGATGGTGATAACCTTACTATGAATAATGTGATGGTCTTAAAGACCTTTGGGCATGTTTGAATCCATGATTGAGGTGATATCATCTTCATGTTCCAATAAGGGTTAAAACCCTGGAACTTGTGATAAGATATTGGTATCTTATAAAAGTATGATGATAAGTGTGGTCCATTAATTTGCAATGAATGATAGCATGTGGTAATGTGATTAATATTTATATCTCAAATGTTTTATATCTTTTGAAGTTGTTATACATATACTCTTATTAGAAAAGAATTAGGGTTTGAATGTCCATTTGTATGATTTAGCCTTATTTCACCCAATTGGCATAACTAATTAAGTGAAACTCAAATCATGTAGTGCCATGTACAATACATCTATCTTAGTGTCAGAAATTGCCAGATAGTGAAATGAGTATTCCTAAGGGATACTCAGAGCGCATAATGATGAGTATGTGGGGTGCTTGTCATCTTGAATTCAAGTGTTAGGGAGGATGATAGTGGTCATACCTAGCCCTCAGTTTGAGAATGGTTGCGGCCGTGTCTCGATGATTATATATATATGATGATGAGATTGGAGGACAACTGTGGTTGTACCTCGGATGGTAGGGTATGCGTACCCACCTCCTTTCACTACTTTCGTGACCTATACCAAGGACGGACTAGGCTGTTAGCAGCTTGACCTTATGTGTCGCTGTGGCGGACCCCTACTGACTGGGGGCGGAGAAGATCTTAGGAGTCTGGCTCTTCCTAGATCTTGTATGGCACTGATTTCGACTTAGTAGTGGTCAGTTGGGACTTGAGTGATATTTCTTAAATCCCTCAGGGAAATGTAATAAAAGAAGTGATATAAGCCATGTAGTATACTGACTATGTTCAAATATGTCTCACATTGTTTGATAAGTCTGTAGCTTGTCTTTATACTACTCAGTGTTTACTAGATGATATCATATGACCTTTGAGTAATTGTACTTCTTGTCAAGTTAATTTTCTTAATGGCTTAGTATGCTTAACCTATTCAATCTGCTTAAATTTCTTATTCATTATTATATTTTCTCAGTTCATTTATTATCAATCTATATGTTATAATCAATATATGTTGGAGAGAGTTATATCTTTCGCTGGGACTGGGTCTCACCCGTGGGTCACCACATTTTTTTAGATTGTTGTGGGCAACGAGGTCGAGGTCGCATTATGGAAGAGAACCAACCTAGTGATCAATAGATTCAGAAAGTTGGTTAGTTGTAGATGTTAGTAGTAGAATCCTAGTGTCGTCCCTGTACTCTCAAGTCTAGGTATGGGATGTGTTTTCTAGATGATATACTTGTATCGACACGAGATTTTGGTAGTATGCCAATGTTTGTAAATATATGGCATGTACATGTGAAACATCTTTTGTATGCAGGATGTGAATGAGGTCTTTGGACCCATACGTAAATACTTGTTACAGTATATGAGAATGGAATGATGGACCTTTTGTAAATGTTCTAGAGTTTTTTTACATTGTTGGAATTGGTTTTAGTTAGTAGTTGATCATGTTTTGTGTTTTGAGTAATCTCGTTTAGTGTGACGAGGTGTCACAATTAAGTTGGTATCAGAGCTCTAGGTTTACTGAGTCTATAGTGACATAGGGCTTAGGTTTGAGTCTGCTCTTATGTATCCAACATATCTGATCATAGTTTATGCTTATGTAGATATGTCTGGAGGACATGAAGAAAATGTTGAGAGTAGCCATGTAGCACTAGGAGGAGGTGATGGGAGGCAGGCATGCGATGAGACAGTGCTAGAAGTAGGGCCATAGCAGCCCATAATGCCTCTTCTAGACCCAACAATGATGGCCAATCCTAAGTTTCAGCATATGTTTAGACAGATGATGGCCACAATTACACATATTGTTGACAGAGCGCCAACACCTCAAGCTAGGGAAGCCACCTCTAATGTGGAGTCCCAAGGTGTCGGGAAGACATTTGAATGTCTTAGACGTGTTGGGGCGATTGAATATGCAGGTACTTCTGATCCAACAGACACTGACATGTGGTTGACTGAGCTGGAAAAGGCGTTCAAAATCCTAAACATCGCTGAAGAAGACAAAGTTAAGCATGCAATATACTTGTTGAAGGGTAGTGCTGGCCACTGGTGGGCCATAGAAGAGGAGAAAAGACCAGGAGTTGTGATAGGATGGGAGGAGTTTTGGAGGGAATTTGTTAGCTAATATTTTCCAAAAACCTACGTAGATGATAAAATTTCTCAGTTTGAGAAGATTCGTCAGCTATCAATGAGTATGAATCAAAGTTTATGAAACTTCTGAGGTTCTACCTGCACATGGTAGCAACGGACAAGGAAAGGATCTAGAGACTTGAGAATGGCCTGAGTATGAAGTTGACTATTACAACATCAACCTTAGAGAATAGGGAAAGGTTTTCCACCTTTGTGGAATCTGTCAGGAGGATTGAGAGGTCTACCATAGAGAAGCGTGAAGCTAATGCTAAGAAGCGACCTATGCAGTTTCAAGGGAAATCATATGGAGGCTTTAAGAAGCCAAGGTTTTTCCCATCGTTGTCACAACCAAGGTCAACCTCTACTGAACCAAGATCACATGCACTATCACAGTGGACCCCGTGTAGGGGTAGAGGTCACATTTTTTCACCAATAGGAGCTCGCAGCTCATCATCAGTCTCAGTTATAGGGTCGTTTAGACCACATAGTGATAAATGAGTGTGTCATCAATGTGTACAGACAAGGAATATTAATTGGAATTGTCCTATGAAGGTTGAGGAGGTGACTCAGCAGCCAAGGCAGAATCAATAGGGATCACAACAATGACAGTTTGATACTGGTAGTGGCAGAGGACGTGGTCAGGCATCCCATGCATGATCCTCAGGATAGGAGAACAGAGGACGTGGATGGAAACATGCGACAGCTAGGTTCTATGCCATGACCCAACCGGAAATAGTGGTCAATCCACGAGTCGTGACACGTCAGATGGAGTTATTTCATTCTGATTTGTCTGCTTCTTGTTTCATATATGTGTTAAAAGATCTGGGTGTGACACACTCTTTTATCACCAGAGAGGTGATAGATAGTTGTTATCTACCTGTTAGTCTTAGATCTGATAGCCTGCGGCTAGAGACTCCTTTGGTTGATTCCGCTGAGTTGCAGGAAGTGTACGCTTCTTGTGTTCTTTCTTTCTCTGGACACAACATTCAATTGGATCTTTTGCCACTTGACATGCATGGTTTTGATGTAATCCTAGGAATGTATACCTGGGAAAAATACTTGGAACATAGTACTAAGGTGGTGACGTTCCATGATGGATATATACAGTGGATTTTTCAAGGTGATAGGAAGATTCTTCCTATATGTTTGATGTCAGCTATGACAGCTGAGTGGTTTATGAGATAAGGATGTGAGGATTTCTTAGCTCATGTTGTGGATACCAAGGCAGGAGGTCCTAGTACCTAGGAGGTACCAGTGGTGCAAGAATTCGAGGATGTCTTTCCTGAGGAATTTCCTATCATTCCCCCTCCTAGAGAGATTGAGTTTGAGATCAATCTTGTTCCTAGAACACAACCCATAGTACAGTTAGCATAAAGAATGGCACCAGTAGAGATGCAGGAGTTAAAGATATAGTTACAAGAACTATTAGAGAAGGGTTATATCAGGCTGAGCAATTCCCGTTGGGGTGCTCCCGTGTTGTTTGTTAAAAAGAAGGATAGTTCAATGAGGCTGTGTATAGACTACAGACAGTTGAACAAGGTGACAATAAAGAATAAGTATCCTTTGTCGATGATTGATGATCTTTTTGATCAATTGAGAGGTGCCACTATGTTTTCAAAGATAAACCTGAGGTCAGGTTACCATTAGTTGAGAATTAAGGATGATGACATACCCAAGTCAGCTTTTAGGACTAGGTATGGTCATTATGAGTTTGTTGTTATGCCATTTGGGCTAACCAATGCACCTGTAGCTTTTATGGATCTAATGAATAGGATGTTTAGACCTTATCTTGATTAGTGTGTGGTTTTGTTCATAGATGATATCCTGATATACTCCAAGGATAGTTAATAGCATGAGCAACACCTTCGCCAGGCATTGACTTTGTTGAGGCAGCATCAACTATATGCTAAGTTCAACAAGTGTGAATTCTAGTCATCTGAAATGACTTTTCTGGGCCATGTTATATCTACAAAAGGCATTTGTGTTGATCCCAAGAAAGTGGAATCTGTACTAGAATGGGAATAACCAAAGACACTGACAGAGATCTGTAGTTTCCTAGGTCTGGCAGATTACTACAGGAGGTTCATCAAAGACTTTAGTTCTATAGTGTTACCCCTAACTAGGTTAACTAGGAAGGATGTTCCTTTTGCTTGGAATGACAAGTGTCAATGTTCTTTCTAGCTTTTGAAAGAAAAGTTGACTAGTGCACTGGTGTTAGTACTGCCAGGGCAAGGAAAAGGCTATATTGTCTTTTGTGATGCTTCAAAGAATGGGTTGGGATGCGTGTTGATGCAGGATAAAAATGTGATTTCTTTTGCTTTACGACAACTTAAGAAACATGAGGAGAATTACCCAACACATGATCTGGAGCTTGCAGCGGTGGTCCATGTCTTAAAGATCTAGAGACACTATCTTTATGGAGAAAAGTGTCAGATCTTCACTGACCACAAGAATTTACAGTATATCTTCTCAAAACAGGAGCTAAATATGAGGCATAGGAGATGTATGGAGCTGATTAAGGATTATGATTGCACAATAGACTACCATCTAGGGAAAGCAAATGTGGTAGCTGATGCATTGAGTAGAAAGTCATCTTCATTATCAATGGTAGATAATGCATAATTAAATTCCTTGATGTGCCATAAGAGAGATATGCTAATATCTCTTCGCCAGATGAATGTACAACTAGAAGTTTCCTTGCTGGCAGGATTATTGGCACAGTTACAGGTGAAACCTACCTTGAGACAGCAGATTCATGATGCACAAGAGAATGATACTATGATACAGAATATCCAATCAGGGATTGGTAGTGAAAAGTGTGATAGCTTTCATGAGGAAGATGATGGTATAATTTGTTACCACAATAGGATAGTACCTGATGTTGATAGGTTGAGGAAGATGCTACCTGAGGAGGCTCACTCCTCCATGTATGAAATCCATCCTGGAAGTACCAAGATGTACCAAAACTTGAAAGACATGTATTAGTGGCCAGTTCTAAAGTGTGATGTGGCAAAGTTCATTGCCCAATGTCCAATTTGTCAATAGGTAAAGGTTGAGTACTAGAAGCCTGCAGGGACATTACAACCCTTGCCAATACCACAGTGGAAATGGGATCATATTACTATGGACTTTGTGGTTGGTCTTCCTAGGATAGCTCAGGGTCATGATTCCATATGGGTGATAGTAGACAGATTGACTAAGTCAGCTCATTTTCTACCAATTAAGACAACGTTTATAGTAGAGAAATTGGCACAAATATATGTTGATGAGATAGTCCTTCTGCATGGCATTCCAGTGACTATAGTTTCTGACAGAGGTCCATAGTTTACAAGTCATTTTTGGGAGTGTCTGCATTCAGCAATGGGAACACAGTTGAGATTCAACACAACTTTTCATCCGCAGACCGATGGCTAGTCTGAAAGGACTATTCAAACTTTAGAGGATCTCTTGAGGGCATGTGTGCTACAATTTCTTGGTAGTTGGGTTGTACATTTGACTTTGATAGAGTTTTCATACAACAATATCTATCAAAGAAGCATATATATGGCTCCTTATGCGTCTCTATATGGGAGACAATGTCGGCCTCGTCTTTGCTGGTATTAGACAAGTGAATATCAACTTTTGGGTCCTGAGCTAGTACAACAAACTATAGAAAAGATTAAAGTGATAAAACAATAGTTGAAAGCAGCCCAGGACAGGCAGAAATCTTATGCAGATAACCAAAATAGACCACTTGAGTTCCAAGTAGGAAATAGAGTATATCTTAAGGTTTCTCCTTGGAAATGTGTGATGTGGTTTGGAAAGAAGGGTAAGTTGGCTCCCAGATTTATGGGACCATACCCTGTCCTAGCTCGTATTGGAAAGGTAGCATATAAGTTGGTGCTACCACCAGAGCTACATAGATTGCATAATGTCTTTCACATCTCTATGTTGAGGAAATGTCATCCGAATACTAACTAGACAATCCAACCAGTAGAGGTTGAGTTAGATGAGGATATCTCCTATGTTGAGGGTCCTGTGTTGATCCTAGATAGAAGGGTGGAAAAGTTGAAGAGAAAAATATAATACTCGTGAAAGTTTTGTGGAATCATCATGGAATAGAGGAAGACACATGGGAACTAGAGAATTAGATGCGTAGAAAATACCCATCTCTTTTTGTGTAGGATTTCGGGGAGAAATCCTTGTTAGGGGTTTATAGTTGTAAGGCACCTAAACTTTCTTAATTAGTTGAATGAACTTAATTACCATAATTGAATTCTTATAACCATAATATAACCTTTTTATATGTTTTGAAATCATAAGACAAGCTTATGTTTCAAATTTGATCCAATTTGGACACTATTTGAGCAAGTTATGCATTTTTTGTACATTTTGGACTTTTCTGTAATTTACCCAATTGAGGGGTTTTCTTTGCAATTTTTCACATACATTATGTTCCTTAGATGTTATATTAGCAATCTTGAGATTTTTGGTCCATGGGGCTCCTAGCTGAGCCATGGTTTGAAGGTGTTTTCATCAAGGGTATTTTAGGGTTTACCCCTTCATGGATGAGCTACTTTTAGTAGCTATCAACTAATGGATTATGTGATTGGCTGAAAATTTCTAAAAAGGAAGCTAAACAGGTCTATAATGATGGTGGGGTAGCTTCTTGTGTGTGTGCTTGTATATTCTTAATAATTTAAGGCCATAGACACATGGGGAAGCTACTTTTACACCTCAAGCTTGCTTCTATCCTTATCCATGGGTTATATTTACCTCTTCTTTGCCCAAATTCGAAACTATGCATGATTTCTCTTTTTTCTAACCTTAAGCAACGAATCTACTCTATTTTTCAACGGAACCAACTGCTCTAAGGTAGAATACAACCTCTTTTTGGAAAAGAAGGTCTCCTAGAGCTCCATCTAGCCCTACCTAGGGTTTCCAAGGTCATTTTCTAGGGATTTTGACGAAGAAAAGTTGTTTTCTTCCTTCCTTCTTCGTTTTTATTGCTCTTATCCTTCTTTATACCTTTCTCCAGGTCAGAACCCTGCTGTTCCATGGTGAAAGTGCCTCTAGAACCCAAAAATCTATCCTTCTTGTTTCTTTTTCTAGGGTTTTGCTTCCTTGTGGAGAGAAGTGCTTATTTGGCCAAGTTCAGATCTGAATCCAAGGTTTTCTTGCCCTATTTGCTCAATACTCTTTCTGTTTGGGATCTTACCTACTCTATAGAGGCGAGTTATATAACATTCCTCACTTATATTGCTTACTAGAAGCTTGTTAGTTCATATTTATGCCTTAATATGTTGATTTAAGCATAGAGAAACCATGCTTGTTTAGAATTTGAATTTTTGTGGTGTTCCCTATTCTTTTCCAGTTCTATATGAACTTGTAAACATGTTTACATATTTTCTAAGGTGTAACATGATCTAGTACAGGTTGATATCATCAACCTATGGTTCTAAGAACAATATAATTGATAGTTCAAATTAGGGTTTTCAAGCTATTTCCTTCCCTATCACACAACCAATGGTTATACCATTCAATAACCAATGGTTTTGCTATCTTGGAAACTGATGTTCGTTATCAAGAGTGTCAAATTTATGGTGACAACCTATGGTCACCCCCTTAGGTTAGGTTTTGGCTCAATTAGACGTTTAATTATCATCCACTAAGTATTCTAATGATGTTATCAATCGATGATGACATTAGTTTAATATTTGATGGTGTCAACTAAATGTATTACTGATCTAAAAACCAATGGTGACCTAATGATTACAATTAATAGTAGATCAGGTCATCACCATATATGATGAGTTAAGAATGTAATTGTAGATTTGGCTAAACCTTGAACCAATGGTTCCTTGGTTCAATTGATCTAATGGTTAGACCTATACTTCAATTGATAACCTTGAACAATGAACCTGATCCAATGAATAATATTGGATGCTTTAACATCCAATGGATTAGAATAAATCACATGGTATTATATGTGGGTCCTAGTGATGATAATTCAATGGTTCAATACCATTAATTTGTAGTCTTACCTTTTCCATCATATAGTTATATTTGATAAATTGCTATAATAAGTAGATGTGTAACTCCCATGTGATCTAGCTTGTTATACCTAACCTTAGTGTAATTATATGATGTTGATTAGTTATAATTAGACCTCTTGAATGATTAATGTGTTAAAGAATTACACTCTTCTTGTGTTGAAACCACATTGTAGTACTATTTGAATATCATAGTGCCTTGCCATGTTAGTATCTATGGACACATATGTGCTAATGATCTTTTGAGCCTTTTTTAAGGCATGGAATAATGATGATAACCTTACTATGAATAATGTGATGGTCTTAATGGCCTTTGGGCATGTTTGAAGCCATGATTGAGGTGATATCCTCTTCATGTTCCAATAATGGTTAAAGCCCTGGAACTTGTGATAAGATATTGGTATCTTGTAAAAGTATGATGATAAGTGTGGTCCATTAATTTGCAATGAATGATAGCATGTGGTAATGTGATTAAGATTTATATCTCAAATGTTTTATATCTTTTGAAGTTGTTATACATATACTCTTGTTAGAAAAGAATTAGAGTTTGAATGTCAATTTGTATGATTTAGCCTTATTTCACCCAATCAACATAACTAATTAAGTGAAACTTTAATCATGCAGTGCCCTGTGCCATAGATCTATCTGAGTGTCAGAAATTGCCAGATAGTGAAACGATTATTCCTAAGGGATACTCGGAGCGCATACTGATGAGTATGCGGGGTGCTTGTCATCCTGAATTCAAGTGTTAGGGAGGATGACAGTGGTCATACCTAGCCCTCAGTTTGAGAATGGCTGCAGTCGTGTCTTGGTGATTATATATATATGATGATGAGATTGGAGGACAACTGTGGTTGTACCTCATATGGTAGGGTATGTGTACCCACCTCCTTTCACTACTTTCATGACCTATACCAAGGACAGACTAGGCTGTTAGCAACTTGACCTTATGTGTCGCTGTGGTAGAGTCGTACTGACCGGGGGCGAAGAAGATCTTAGGAGTCTGGCTCTTCCTAGATCTTGTATGGCACTGATTTCAACTTAGTAGTGATCAGTTGGGACTTGAGTGATATTTCTTAAATCCCTCAGGGCAATGTAATAAAAGAAGTGATATAATCCGTGTAGTATATTGACTATGGTCAAATACGTCTCACATAATTTAATTAGTCTTTAACTTGTCTTTATACTACTCAGTGTTTACAAGATGATATGATATGACCTTTGAGTAATTATACTTATTGTCAAGTTAATTTGCTTAATTGCTTAGTATGCTTAACCTATTCAATCTACTTAAGTTGCTTATTCATTACTATATCTTCTCAGTACATTTACTATCAATCTATATGTTATAATCAATATATGTTGGAGACAGTTATATCTCTCACTAGGATTGGGTCTCACCCGTGGGTCACCACATTTTTTTAGGTGGTCGTGAGCAACAAGGTTGAGGTTGCACTGTGGAAGAGAGCCAACCTAGTGATCAATAGATTCAGAAGGTTGGTTAGTTGTAGATGTTAGTAGTAGAGTCCTAGTGTTGTCCCTGTACTCTCAGGACCGGGTATGGGATGTGTTTTCTAGATGATATACTTGTATCGACATGAGATTTTAGTAGTATGCCAATGTTTGTAAATATATGGCATGTACATGTGAAATATCTTTTGTATGCAGGATGTGACTGAGGTCTTTGGACCCTTATGTAAATACTTGTTACAGTACATGAGAATGGAATGATGGACCTTTTGTAAATGTTCTAGAGTTTATTTACATTGATGGAATTGGTTTTAATTATTCCACATTTTTGACTATGTGATTAATTAGTAGTTGATCGTATTTTGTGTTTTGAGTAATCTCGTTTAGCGTGACGAGGTGTCACAGTAGTACCACATGTGATGACATGTATGGTGTAATATACTATAATTGCAGGCCATCCCACTTTAAGAATAAAGTCTTTAATAAAGAAACAATCGCTATGATGAAATTCATGGAGTAATAAATTATATTCATAGTAATTTAGATGTGGTTTTAGACAGTCGCCAATGATTATGGAAGCTAAATTGAGTGAACAATTGTTCATAGATATCAACCTCAGATGGCTATAGTTCTCAAGGTTAGTGACTTTAGGTATGAGAGAAATAATTGATGAGCACAATTCAAGTAGAAGCTCATTTCCTTGCAAAGCACACAAGATAGTTGTGCTAATAGATTGGCCAATACGGTTACACTTTGTTTAAAGAAAATATTATCTAGTTTGTCTAGGCCCAATACTTTATAACGGTTTTCCTAAATTAGGGTGTTTCACATTTCTTCACTGTGGGGTAATCTACAAAGAATCTCTTGTAATTAAGAGGATGAAAGAGAATGGAAATTTCTAGGATAAACTTCCACATAATTTGTATTAGCTATTCTAGTGGCAATGAACTAAGCTTTGATGAAATCTTGAATTTGTTCAAAAATTTCATGGTGTGTGGGGCTGCCTATAAATATAAATATATATAAATACACACACACACCACACACACACACACACACACACAGATATATATATATATATATATATATCTGTGTGTGTGTGGGGGGGGGGGTGTGGGTGTGTGTGTCTGTATATGTGTGTAATGATAAACCTTACGTTGGTATGCCAAGTGTGCTTCAAAGAGAAAATATAAGAAGCTTGTTTGTTAAAATAGAGAAACAAATATGGGCATGTTGGAGATATAGTATTTCTATATGCATAGAAGAGTGCAAGAGAAAAACATGTACATTTTCATTTATACAAAATTATAATAGGGATCATCAGAGGTCCCAATAATTGAAAAGATAACGTTATTCATATTTCAAAAAATTGCATAGAAAATAATAAAATGTGAATTTGAAAAAAATAGAGAGATATGCACCCCAATTTAGGGTATGAAGGTATAAAAATGTATAGAAGAAGCCACAACTTCAAGTCAACATATGGTGAGAACAGATAGGAGAAAGTCTATAGGGTTTGATAAGGAATTTAAAGTAAACTAAATATGAGTCATTTAATAAAAAAATAAAAAGTTGGAAATCTACAACAAAATGAGTCCCCCACCATCCAACACTCCCTTAATTTTTAAAATTTAAAAGGTTTGGATGTCCCCTAAAAAACTTGTGGTGTAACATTTTATACAAAATCCATATGAGTGGAGAACTTACAAGTATAAACTTCATGGCAAGTGTCCTTCGTTGTCGGTTATTGATGGAGAACTTAGCAAGACATTTTATAATAACATGAGGTTTTCCAAAAGAAAATACATAATAATGAGATGGTGGACATTGGCTTTTATTTTTATGAAAAAAACAAGTCTAAGTTGATATATTTTATGTCACTAATAGTTTTATACTTTTGCTTTAGAACATTTTTTTTATAAATGCATAAAAGGAGGATAGTTCAAGTTTGCATCATTCCTCAAAATTCAGCATGTCGATATTGCAAGAATGGTTTAGTCAAATTTATAGTGGAAGGTGTGGTATGAGGATGAGGTGGGGTATATGAGTGTGGACGTCTCTAGCAAAGGATGTTAGGGATGTTGTATAGATACGGTCATGGATGTGACGAAAACTTGTTGCGGAAGCGTTACCAACAAGTGTGTAAACCCAAAGAAGAAAAACCAAATTTAACGTGGAAAAATCTCCCCAAGACGAGAATAGAAAAACCACAGGGCAATCCCTCCAATAAGCACTATGTAATAAAGATTGCAAATCACACCTCTCAGATTTAATTACCCCTAAATCTGGGTAGCACCCGCTAACCGCTACTTTACTCCAAGGCAAAGTCGCTGGTCCTCTCTTATCAACCAAGCGAGCTTTTCTATCAGTTGTTCTTGTTCTCTGGCACCCTCTATCACAGAAGGCACCAACATGCAACTGGAGGGATCACACCTCAACTGGTGGGATGCTCTCAATGGCCTCCCCCATGGTCTCTATTTACATGCCTCCATGCATGTGGTTGTAAGTAGGAATCCTTGTCCAAGTCCTAGTCCAAGTCCTACTCCAACTCCATGTTGCACATAGGGAGCCATCTTCCTTCCCTTTTAGATTCGACTCCTATTGGAATTGGTAGCACAAGCCAACTCCTACTCAAGTCCAAATCCAACTGTGCATGGGCCAAAATTATATTGCTTTTCCCAACAATCTCCCCCTCTAGCCCATGAGGGAGACATTATCTTCAATAATCATCTGGAGTAGCTTGTGGGCATCATCACTCTCCTCGAACATGCCATCATCCTGTCATTTTCATCCATCTTCTTGAAGTCCAATCTTGATTTCACTCTATTTGCAAGCAACTAAGAAGAAGTATCATGATAGTGCCGCTTCTCTCTCCATGCCCACACTTGGAACTTTGCTGGCTCCCCCTGTTTGGTATGTTGAGCCATCCTAGATAAAAACCATATTTCTGACCTTCTGTACCATGGTTCAGAAATCCTCTGATGATGTTGCCCATCTCCATGTAGCTTCTCATTGAAAGCTTGATCCTTTCTTCTGTCATCTCTCTTCATCCTGTAGACCCACTTGTACTTAAGTGATTTCTGACCCTTGGGAAGCTCCACAAGCTCATAGGTATCATTCTTCTGCATAGAAGACATCTCCTCCTGCATTGCCTGATGCCACTGTGCTTTATCTCTATGAGTTTGTGCCTCATGATAAGTCTCTGGCTCCCCCTTATCAGTAAGGAGAATATACTGAGATGCTGGGTATCTAGATGAAGGGTGACGAACTCTGTCAGACCTCCTCAACTACTTCTTTGAGGACTCTTCTTGGTGATGATCTTCCTCCCCCTACCCAGAAGTCTCTGACTGTGAGTCTGAATCACTAATCTCTACACTTGGAACAGTAACACTTGATGTGCTATCACTCGGCTTCGCAAGGTGATCTTGTTGCTCTTCTTCGTCATCTGAAGACTGCACCTGTGAAGAAGCAGAAGCATCCTCATACTCATCATCAGAAGAACTATAACCTGATCCTACAGCCTCTACATCACTCTCAGGCTCCATAACTATTTGACTCTCACAGAAAGTCACATCTTTGTGTATGCTCATGGTCTTTTTCACAGGATCCCATAACATGTATCCCAACTACTTATCTCCATAGCCAAGAAAGATACATGGGACCACTTTATCATCCATCTTTTTTCACTTTTCCTTTGGAACATATGCATAACCTTTGCACCCAAATACTCACAGATGAGAATAAGAGGCATCCTTGCTTGTCCATACCTTCTCAGGCATATCAAACCCCAAAGGAACTAATGGAGATTGATTAATCAGATAGAAGATAATACGCACTGCCTCACCCCAGAATGTCTTTGGCAACTTTGCAGTCTTTAACATGCATCTAACTTTCTCCACTATGGTACGATTCATCCTTTTAGTTGTACCATTGTGTTGTGGTGTGTCGGGCTCTGTCCTTTCATGTTGTATCCCATGCTGGGTGTAGAAATCCTGGAACTCCCTGGTGGTGTATTCTCCTCCATTTTCTATGCGGAGACACTTTAGTTTTTCTCTGTCTCCCATTCCACCATGGCATGAAATTTCTGAAAACATTAAAAGACCTGACCCTTGGTCTTCAGCAAGTAAACCCACACCTTCCTAGATGCATCATCAATGAATGTGACAAAATGCTTATTTCCACCCAGTGAAGCTACCTCAAACGGACCACATACATCCGAATGAACCAACTGTAAAAGTTGTGACTTCACCTTTGATCTTGTCTTGAAAGAAACACATCCACACTTTCTTGTCTGACATGCATCACATGAACTAAGACCAGTATCCTTGCCATAATGAATCAATCACTTCTTTGATAAAAGCTTCAATCCTTTCTCCCTCATGTGTCCTAGTCATTTGTTCCATAGATCTATCTGGTGATCCTCAACTGCATGTATTTTGTCACCTTTGAGCACCTTAAGCTGGGTCTTGTACAATGTGTGACACAATTTTCCCTGTATAATGACTAAAGCCCCCTTGGTGATCTTGCATTTGCCACCACCAAAATCAAGATGACAACCTTCTCTATCAAAGAATGAACCATATATCAAACTCAGTCGCAAATTTGGAACGTGACGAACATCTTTCAGTGTGAGCGTGCAATTGACACTTGTCTGAACACAAATGTCTCCAATCCCGATAATTCTAGAGAAGCTGGAATTTTCCATATTCACCCTCCTGAAGTCTCCCCTCCTATATGAAGCAAAGAACTCCTTACTGGGTGAAGCATGATAAGAATTTGTAGTATCCACCACCCACTCAGAATCATCCTCATCAACAGGCAAACATTGCTCCTGAACTATCAAGACCACATCATCATCATCGCCCCTGTCATCTAAGATTGTCACTGTAGTATTCTTATCATCATCTTTCTTATCTTTGGCTTCAGACTCGCGTTTCTTTTTTCAAACCTTGCAATCCCTTTTGAAATGACCTGGCTTGCCATAATGGAAGCACCCTCTACTACTCTTCGACTTGGATCTACCACGAGACTTCTTGTGGTCCTGGGACTCACCGCGACTCTTAGATCTGTCATGGTCTCTCGTTCTATCAATACCCCTACTCTTTGTGAAGTGCACCTATGATCCGCTGTCGCCTGAGGCTCGTCGTCGAGTCCCTTTATTCAGTATACTACTCGTCACCTGGTCAAGTGTCAACTTGCCTTCCTGTGCAGAATTGTTGACTGTCACTACGAGCATCTCCCAACTGTCAGATAATGATCCCAGAAGAAGTAGAGCCTGAAGTTCAACGTCAAGAACTATCTTCATGGACCCTAGTTGATTTATAAGGCTTTGGAATTCATTCATATGCTCAGCAATGCTTGTACCGTCCCGATGCTTGAGGTTCACCAACTTTCTGATCAATAAGGCTTTATTTGTTACAATTTTCTGCTCATATAATTTCTTGAGCTTCTTCCACAGATCTTTGGCATTGGTCTCTTCTGAGACGTGATGGAACACGGAAATGTCGAGCTACTTTCACACTATTCCGACGATCTTCTTGTGTAGTTTTTTCCAATATGCATTAGACGCACTCTCAAGCTTTTGTCCCTCTATTGGATTGTAAAAATCTTTGCAATTGAGAATATCCTCCATCTTGGGTTTCTAAATCTGACAATTTGTGTTTGTCAACTTTATCATCGTCTCATCTTCATCATTCCCCATCTGGATTAGTATCTGCAGCCTACACTCTGATACCACTTGTTGATTATATTGTACCGATACGGTCCCGAATGTGATGAAAACTTGTTGCGGAAGCATTACCGACAAGTGTGTAAATCTAAAGAAGAAAAACCAGATTTAACGTGAAAAATTCTCCCCAAGACGAGAAGAGAAAAATCACGGGGCAATCCCTCCAATAAGCACTATGTAATAAATATTACAACTCACACCTTTCCGATTTAATTATCCTTAAATCCGAATAGCATCCGCCAACCACTACTTTGCTCCAAGGAAAAGTCACTGGCCCTCTCTTATCAACCAAGAGAGCTGCTCTACCAGTTGTTCTTGTTCTCTGGCACCCTCTACCACAAAAGGCACCAACAAGCAAGTAGAGGGATCACACCTCAACCGGTGAGATGCTCTCAATGGCCTCCCCCATGGCCTCTATTTATAGGTCTCCATGTATGTGGTTGCAAGTAGAAATCATTGTCCAAGTCCTAGTCCAAGTCCTACTCTAACTTCATGTTGCACATTGGGAGCCATCTTCCTTCCCTTTTAGATTTGACTCCTATTCAAATTGGTAGTACAAGACAACTCTACTCAAGTCAAAATCCAACTACGCATGGGCTAGAATCCTATTCCTTTTCCCAACAAAGGAATGAATGAACAATAGTCAACCGGCTCAAGTTGTTCCAGTCCAACGAAAGAAGCAAGTATGTGGATGAAAAATTTGTATTATGCTATGTGGATACAACCAAACTCAAATTTACAATTTTTTTATCGTTATGCACGCATAAGGGCTAAAAAAGAAGGGGAGTCACAATTAAATCTTTTCTCTTTTTATCTTATGCGTACTTAAAGACAAAAAAAATGCAATTTTGAGTTTACATAGTACATCCTGAATTTTTTTTATATAAGGTCTAAAGAAAGAGTTTCTCTATTCCTATGTGGCAGCAAAAGATGAGTTTCCTTGTTCGCCAATCTAACATATCCAAAGTTCTTTTATTTTCGAAGGTAGCTACCAGAACGGAGTTATAATTTTTTCCGTCTTCGATTGTGCTTTCCTAGCTGAACCTAGCTATTGGCTAACAATCAAGCTCCACATTCACTGCAACATCACCGTCATTCTCATGTGCCGTTTATCCTTCTGTACCCACCCCTGACTTGACAGAGTTGTCCTATCATATCCTCAGCCACTACTTGACATCACAGAAGCAGATAAAATAATGGGAAATGCCAACGGGAATGAAAGTGATATCAGTGTATTATCGATTAAATTTCGAAGAGAAATATTTACAAATATGTGACCTTAGTTTGTCAGCAAAGGAATATACCACGGGAAGCGGGGCCCCGGCAACCCGTTGTGGTCCCAGCCGGACGTCTACTCGTGCCTTCTGCATTCTCTTCAGGCTTCGGACGACATGTACTTAGCAGTTGAACAGTTTTTATTTAGTATTGAGGGAGGGGGCATGAGGATATATATTCCTTCGTGTTTGTTTTTCTTCTCATTTGCTGTGGTGCCTTGTAGGATCGACAGCAAGTTTATGTTTTATTCTTTTTGTTATTGTTAGGGTATCTTTCATCTTTTCTTTTTTTGCCCTTTTTTTCTGCGTTAATGTGGTGTTTGGTAGGCTCGACAGGAAAATTTTCCATCGATCTTATCCTCAATCCCTCGCTCGAATAGCCCTGCAGCACATACATGGAATCTTGCGGAGGGATAGGATTGTAGTGATCTGGCTGAGTGACTGACCCACGTCAGGACCCACACACGTGACACCTGTTGGGTCATCTCTTTAGTTCATTCAAGACCCACAACCTGACCTGATAACTACGGTTCGGAATCATCAGAAAGGACGTCAGTCGCCAGCCACTGCGACGAGGACGGCGGCGGGAGGGGAAACAGTGGCGGGAAGGTAAAGGGAAGTGTAAACCATGGCGGTGCAGTTGTTTTATCAAGGAGATTGTCGACAAGCGAGGTTAATTATCGAGCAAGAAGGGACATGGAGCCCTATCCGCTTACATCAAAATGCCGTCTAGTCATTTGAATTATCTCATCTATGTTGTTTCAATTATCTCTCGCGACAAAGTGTGTGCATTCTCATTTGTGAAGAATGCACAATTTTTGACCCTAAAAGTAATGTGAGCTTTGCTCAGGACGTTGATATTAAGGTTCATAGATTTAGTTTATTATTATTATTATTATTATTATTATTATATATATATATATAGTCAGGCTAGAATACACTCGAGTGTACAGATCGCACGAATACACTCAAGTGTGTTTGCATATCAAGACTATTTTTTGCAAAATGTAAACCGTTGATCTTCGTTGTCATACTATAACTAGGCTACATACAAATTTTGAGACCATTTGGATGAGTCGAAGTCACTCATCCAAGGGCAACAAAATCGACGCGCGAAACTAATTTGAAATGTATAATTTTTGCGGTCTTCATAACATGAGCTATACATATCCAAATGTGCTCAAATATTGCGTATGAGTTGTTCACGAGATGTTTAATAAGATCAACGGATTAGATTTTCAAAAAAAATATTGTATCATGAAAAACTACTTGAGTGTATTCCGCTCCGGATACACTCGAGTGTATTCTAGCCTGACTCTCTCTCTCTCTCTCTCTCTCTCTCTCTCTCTCTATATATATATATATATATATATATATATATATATATATATATATATATATATATATATATATATATATATATATATATAGTTAGGCTAGTGTACACTCGAGTGTACCGGAGGCACCGTACACCTCAGTCATTTTTAAAGATGCAATAACTTTTTGAAAAATCTAAACCGTTGATCTTTTTAAATATCTTAAGAACATACTATAAAATAAATTTCAGCTCATTTGGACACTTATAGGTCATGCATCTAAAGGAGGAAAAAATCATGCATTTCAAATTAGTTTTGTGCGTCGATTTTGTTGACCTTAGATGAGTGACTTACACTCATCCAAATGAGCTCAAATTTTGCATGTGGGTTATTATTATTGTAACCATGAAGTTCAATGGATTAGATTTTGGAAAAACATAGTCTAGATAGGCAAATATCATTGGGGTGTACAGCGTGATCTGTACACTCGAGTGTATTCTAGCTTGACTCATATATAGTCAGGCTAGTGTACACTCGAGTGTACCGGAGGCACCGTACACCTCAGTCATTTTTAAAGATGCAATAACTTTTTGAAAGTTATATATATATATATATATATATATATATATATGAGGTTAGGAATTGTGTACCGGCCGGTACATGTAAGTTACGTATACCAGCCATTAAAATGACATATGTGGAGCATGTTAATAAAATCCAACCATATAGATTGACTCATAATTATATAGATTACATGTGTTTAAAAAATCATACCAATATCTCACATAGATCATGAAATATATCAATATATCATCGAACCGTTTCTGTAATTTCTGCAACTTACCGTTGATTAGATAAGACACAAATTCTTTCATTGGATGGTCTATGAATACCATATGTTGGTGATTTTTGATACACATCTTATCTAAGTGGTATACACCACATCCATAAGGTTGGATAGTGTAGTTTAATTTTACAATTATCATAAATGAAGGTAGGTACATGCAAGCTACATGTACTCGGGTACACAATTCTTTTAGCCTATATATATAAATAAATAAATAAATATACATATATATAAATAAATATATATAGTCATGCTAGAATACACTAGAGTGTATTCTGAACAGAATACACTAAAGTGGTATTTCATGATGCAATATTTTTTTTCAAAAATCTAATGTGTTGATCTTCTTAAACATCTTGTGAATAGCTCATATGCAAAATTTGAGCACGTTTGGACATTTATATGTCATGTTATGAAGACCACAAAAATTATACATTTCAAATTAGTTTCACGTGTCGATTTTGTTGCCCTTGGATGAGTGACTTACACTCATCCAAATGGGCTCAAAACTTGTATGTAGCCTAGTTATAGTATGATGATGAAGATCAATGGTTTATATTTTGCAAAAAATAGTCTTGATATGCAAACACACTTGAGTCTATTTGTGCGATCTATACACTCGAGTGTATTCTAACCTGACTCTTATTATATATATATATATATATGTCTTATCTAATAAACTTACAACTTGTATTACAACCAGTGATGGGTGTAATAGCTAAGTACCGATATATATTCTTGTTTTGTTCTAGTACCACCTATATGCTAAACAATCACACCAAACCCAAAAAATTGATTTCGATTTGTTGTACACTTACATGAAAAGCAACTAGATTTGAATCCCACCGAACCCAAAAAATTGATGCCGATTTGGTGTACACTTACACGCAAAGCAAGTAGATTTGTTTTCAAATGATATTTTTTCAATTTTAAAACTCATGTACTATTAGACTTGTAAACGGATCAAATATGGAGTGGATACTACTATATCTGATATTTGAATCTGAAAAAAAAAATTCAATCCGATATTCAACAAATATCATGCAATAATATCTAAATCTAATCTGACAAATAATATCCGAATTTGAATAAGTATCCAATCTGAAACAAAAATCATAGAGGTATTGTTATAAATATATTGCATATCAGAACATTGATATTATGCATATTTATGATAAAATACTATATTTTTATATTTTTATATATAAATAATATACATTTAATATATATGTATATATTTGTCAGATTCAGAGTTTTTCGGAGCGGATATAGCTACATCCAAAATTCTATCCAAAACTTTCGGATATGAAATTTGATATTCTAAATCCAACTCAAATTATGAGGATGTCGAAGTTTGCAGATTCCGAATATCCATTTATAGTCTATTTTTTATGTTATGTTCTTTGGGTACCCACAACACCAATAGTGTAATTCTCAGGCTTATTTTTCTGACAAGTACTCTCTACTGCCAAAAGATATCTTTGCATCTCTTTGAAACCGTAAAAGGGAATTGGGTACAACCCTTCTAAGTTTGTCAGATTCATTAATTATAACCTCATGAATTTGTGTCCTTGAGGAGACCGCCCTTATCCTGGGCAGATTGTTGCTGCATAATAGTACCATAACCGTAGGTTTATGTATTGACAGGGACCACATTCAAATATGTGTGTCAAGGGCCATAGAGGAAAAGTTCTGAACTTGGGCCCATCATTTTCAACTTTCATTATATATAGAGGGTGGTATATTTCAATCATGCGAGGTCTTTTTCCAACCTAAAAGGGTCAATAATCTTAGGAAGTGATGGTATTGTTTGTTATATTTCACCCGCCGTATTTGTTTAAGAATTGGGATGCATTTAGTTTGAGACAAAAGCATCATCCACTGCATTCAATATGCATTTTTCATGTGTGGGTGAAGTTTTAATAAGTGCCCTATAGTAATGCCTTTTATCATTCATTGAAGTCATTCACAACAACATATGTCATTAGGATTTGTAAAGAAAAATCCTATTATTACTTGGTATGACATTTTACTATTTCTAATTATTTGCTAATTTGTTTTGTGCTTTGTGTGAGGGATCCACCCCTTGTAGATATATTATATCTCTAAGTGGTAATTTTTGGGTTATGATTTCTATATCTTTCATTCATATGGCCTTCAAAGGCCCATGATTTTTTTGGAGTTTAACAAGAACTGTTAATAAAAAAAATTTAGAGGAGGGTCATAACATATTATACAATTGAAGATGATTAGGAACTTTCACTTCCCCTTGTGCTCTTAGTCTAAAAGTGGAGATAACTATGATATATTTAATGGTAGTAAGATCATTGAGTGCGCCATTTTCTATTAAGAAAGATAATGGTAACTAATTCTAATTTAATATCTATTTTTTCCCAAGGATGATGTCTAGCCCTTATTCAATGACCCTAGTATCGAAAACCTACTTCATGGTTTTATGAAAATTTTCCATATAACTTTCAAATGCAAAATTGGTGATCTCCTTTATTCTTAATAGGTTACTCCTTCCCCTTGATGGTGAGTGTCTTGATCATCTACTTCTCTCTGTTATTTATGAGGGTATGACTAAGGCAAATGATACATGAGATGTAGATACAGAGAATACAAGAACTCGTGTAATAATGCTTGCAATAAAATTGTAACAGAGGTTGTCGACAAACTCAAGAGTAATGATAAAACAACTTTTCCCTTGGGTTAATGAAATGTAAGAAAACTTGTGGAGTAAACATATTTCCATGGTTTGGAGTAATTGTTGAGGATGACTCAACAAAATTCCAAAATCATTAGTTAATATGTGGGTTTACCATCTATTCACATGAAATAAGTGAACTTTGTATTTGGATAGGCAAATATTTATTTCATCTTAGTATGAGTATAAGAGATTGGATATCCACATGTGATACATATAATTGACATATGAGAATGAAAATCCCAAGTTAAAATTGAATGACATGATCTAGGATATAGAGGTTTTCCATCACTATCTTACATACAACGATGAATAATGATTAGTATTTTGAGACCTAGATGAAAATACCTTCACCAAGTGAAAATGGAATCACGAGTGATGATGTTACACAATGAATGAGGATATGGATATACCCTTTTGCATAAATCTTGGTTCTAGCCTCAAAATTATAAATAAATTTCATCACAATGGAAGTTATTTATGTTGTTGTATCTATAACTTTTCCCTAGGTTTCTATCCCTAATGCATACGACTAAAGATGAGTTGCCATTCAGCTTAAACTAATTACGTTCAAATTTTGGAGACAAAATTCATGTGGAGGAAAATGTAACAACCTAAAATTCTAGAAGTCTTGGATCTAATTTAAGAATATGATGTGGAATAAAATTGGGTAATAAACGAAACAATATGACTATCGTTGATGACTTTGATCCCTTGACTTGAATTAAGTTCTCAATTTAACTAAATAAAGAAGTAATGTACTAATATGATACTTCAATTGAGGTATTGTGATGACCAAAGATCTAATTATGTAATTAAGAACATGTTGAAGCTTGTGGGTCCATTACGAGGCTTGGATTTCAGCCATGAGCCCTAGGATCCAATCTAAACCACATCAAACCACTTTTTGGTTTACAGATAGGTCCTCAGGATAGAAGATTGGAAATTCTATAATTTGTGACCGTAGTAAATACTAATAATATTTTTAGGTGAGGTATAAAAGCAATATCATATTATAGGAGAAATTATAGAAGGCTACAATTTATATTGTTATCCATGTTATTAATTAGGAAATTATCTAGTTTTTCCTTGAAAACCAATTTTACCATAACAAATAGACGTGTTTTAGCCTAATCCTTGGCCCAACGACATGTCATAAATAATTTAAGTTAATCGCAACAATTGTGATGAACTGAGGCACCGATGCAGCCTAAAGAATGAGTTTTAGATAAAGGGGTTTTAATTGAAAATGGGAATTAATGTTGGGAGGCAGAGCCCACTTATAAGATCTGAATCTTAAATCTCAGGTAGATCCAACCATGAGGAAGTCAACTCCCCCGCTCAGACTTCACCAGGGAAACCCTATGTATATCACAAGTATCTTTTCCCATCATTATCCCTCTCTCTCCTGACTCTCACATTAACTCCCTTCATTTTCCATCCTGAGATGATTATGTGGTTCACACTAACCAAGCCTTAGCCATTATCACAAGTAATTGGGATTATCCCGACCTCTAATAAGATTCAAGACTCTTATAATACATGTCACTCTCTATTACCCCTACCTATATAAAGACCTGAAGACCCTTAGCGGCATGGGCACTAACACCTACTGAACTTGAAGAACTTGAAAAACATCCCCACAACACATTGTGTTTCTTCCTTCGACCTATGCATGATCAAAGACACAAGAATTCTTCCTAGTTGATTCAAACCACAAAGAGAAGCATTCGAGCTTCCTGGACAGAGTGAAATCCCCATGGTACATGCACACCACACACACCTCTCCAAAGGAGCCTAGGTAAGGACTCTATCTGTCACACCTGCATCCCACGATTACCACTAATCATGAGATTAGGGCATAATTTTGATGACATATCCACCATATTATTATTTTTTTCTCTAAATATATTATAATAACACTTATTGAATGATAAGTCTTGATTAAACATAACAACAAGATACAATAAAATTTGTCTTATTACATAGAAGCAAAAGTTTCACATTTAATATACATCATGTACATTACATTTCAAACTTCTCTCTTTTCTCACTCTTTCTATCCCAGGATCCAGGGGAAGGATAAGAGACCCTTTAACTATTCTAACTACTCTTCTTTTAAGACCTCTAAGTTAATCTTGATTAAAGTTGGCTTCTGACTCCTCAGGAAGAGCTAATCCTTTACCTGAAAAATTGTTCAGTAGGTTGGTGATCTACTGGCTCAGTTAGTAGAAAATCAACAGGTAACCAAGATATTTGTGATGTTTACAAGTAATAGAACTTAAATGCAATCATGTAAGCATGGCAGTTTAAAACTGTAATTCACTCAGCATGGTAGTAGTACATATATTGAATGTAATAAAAGGATAACCTAACTATTTACATTATTTCAAATCTAATTATTATGTTGTTGGACCCACATGAGGTGTACCACAACATGTGGAAGTATCACAATAAGCTACGATCTCACTGTACAAGACTTAGAAGCATGCATGGGTTCCTAAGTCTTTAATTTCAATACCATGTCAGCAGCTGGCATCGGCACGTCAGCCTCTCGACGGCTAATGAGAGCGGACAGATATCTCAGACTCCACCTCTCAACCTGGGTACTCAGGCGGTGATTCAAAGCCCTCAGGCTTAAAGTGCATCAGTGGACCTACCGACCATTGATTACTACACCATGTAGCATAGGTACCACCGACATTCCCAGTTGGTGTTGGGTACCACACAACTGTAAGGAGTTTTCCCTACAGGTCAAACCTCTGCACCCTACTGGTACGCTCTGTCTTACCTCGATTTCGACTATCTCCAGTTGGGAAACTATTTCCTCCCCACAACGCAGGCCTCATCCTGTGAGGATTCTATAGTGTCCATGACATCTAATGTCTAGTGTGTTGACCTAGAGGTTATACATTACCTATATTTTGATAATGACTTAACCATTCCACTCATATGTATATAATATGTGTGTTTAAGATTGTTTGCAGGCATTAGGTACATGAAAAGGATCTTAAATCCAAAGCCCTAGAAAGGGTCGTCAAGTTCAAGTCAAAATAGCTACACATGTGCGTTTTGGGTTTTCTATATAAACGACCTTAAAACATCTACGTAATCACTTGTAATGATGAATTGACTTGTAACTTGGAAGAGAAAATTGTTTGGGATAAAAATAACCATGTGCTAATCACTTTAAATGCAAATTAGAAAATTGATTATAGGAACTTGGTCGGTCGAGTTTCCCTGGCTTGAAACTCGATCGATCATCTTTGGTCAATTTTCTAAAGATTGATCCAGTCGAGTTGTGCACTCACAGAAATCGACTGATCAGGTGATTGGGCCATTTCAAGTTTAAATGGTCGATCGAGTTTTGTCAGGACAAATTCGACCAATCATTTGAATATCGGTTTTGTCTTTTACTTGATCGGTCGAGTTACCCCTATTGAAACTCGACCGATTGCACTGTACGGAATTTGCAGAGAAAAGTGATGTGACCGTTGGTGAGTGTTTTGGGCAAAAAAATAGTCGTTTCCTTGAACAAAAAATGGCTATTTTTGCATCCAAGTGTCCCACAACTTAAAGGGACACCCTCAACTATAAATAGACCCCCTTGGAGTTCATTCCAAGCTGCTCTTCCATTGCAAACTTGGAGCTAGCATAGTTGAGAGTGTTCTAAGCCCTTGATCCCCTTTCTCTCTCTACCTTCAAGATAAATTCATGAGCTATGAGTGAGTTAGGTCCCTGTGTATGAGAGCTATCCCTTGTATGATAAAAAGCTCTCCATTCTCCCTTCCTACCACATATTCCATTTGAAGATTGATTGAAGCTGCTTCTCCAAGTGAAAGAGAATTGGATGGTGCTCTTCCCCGAGTGAAGGTGAAGATGGTTGCTGGTCTTCAAGAGTGAAGAAAACCAGCTGCTCCAAATCTCCTAGTGAGGGAGAAATGTGGAAAAGCTCTCCAAGAGAAGGAGAGGTGCAAGGCAAATCTCAAGTAAGGTGGGTAAATCCTGCAAGGATGAAGACTAAAACAAGAGTGGGTAAGTCCTTTGAAGAAGGCTGAAGACTACTTGCAAAGTGGGTAAGACCTTGGTAAGGTAGAAGATCTTAGCTTGAGAAACTAAGTCCTTGGTTGTGTGGTTGTTGTACCTTGTAATCTTATTGTGATATATAAGAGAACCAAGTTGCAAATCCAAGAGTCTAACCAACTCTAGGTAGTGGACTGACATTGTTCCTAAGTTTAGGACGTGGAACCACTCTAAACCACATGTCCAAGTGCTTGCAATCCCTTGTCTCTTATCCTTGCTTTGAATGCTAGATTAGGACATCAAATTGCTGTTTGGTTTAGTTTCTGCACTAAGTTTAAATTGGTGGTCTAATTGATTTTGTGAAGTGTGTGTATCTCTATTCACCCCCCCCCTCTAGAGCCCTTGATCCAACAAGTGGTATCAGAGTAGGTCTTCTCCAAGTTATTTCAACAAGTAGGAGAAGATGGGCGATTCGGCTCTTGGTTCACTCAACCTTGAAGGAAGCTTCTCCATGAGACCTCCAATCTTCGACGACACAAACTTTCTTTATTGGAAGAGGAGAATGCAATTCTACCTCCAAGGTGTGAGCTATGAAATTTGGAAGATTGTCCACCTCAAATATGAAGATCCAAAAGGGGACATCACCACATGGACTGAAGCTGAAATAAAGCGTACTCAACTCAACGCCAAAGTTGTGAGCATCATCTACGCCGCTCTTAATCCATCCGCGTTCAACTAGATCTCTTCTTGGGACACCGCACATGAGATATGGCATAAATTGTGTGTCACCTATGAAGGAACCGAGCAAGTGAAGGAGGCCAAAGTCTACATGCTTGGTGGTCTTCTAGAGAACTTCAAGATGGGTAAGAATGAGAGAGTGGCTGATATGTACACTAGGCTCAATGTCATCTTGAATAGTTTGGCAGCCCTTGGGAGTGTAATGGATAGAGGTACTATCAACGCCAAGATCTTGAGATCTCTTCCTAAGAGATGGGAGCCTAAGGTTACTTCAATTGAAGAGGTGTACAAGCTAAGTGAGTTGTCAACCGAGGAGCTGGTTGGTAATCTCCAAGCCCATGAACCTAGGCTTGACAAGCAAGAAGAGGAAGAGAAGAGAGAAGAAAAAGAGTCTAAGAAGATAAAGGACACAACCTTCAAAGCACAAATTGAAGAAATGGTCCGGCAACAACAACTCACCTTGAAGTCTCCCAGCCCTTCCTCAAGTGAAGATGAAGGTTCCAATGAGCATGAAGCAAACTACTCAAAGGGGAAACACTTCAAGAACAAGCCCTCCTATTAAACTCCAAGATGCTATGAGTGTGGTCAAAAAGGCCACTACAAGAGTGACTGCCCAAAGGCCAAGAAGAGCCATCACAAGAGCAGCCACAAGAAAGATGACAAGTACAAGAGTGAAGCCAAGTACAAGAGGAAAGACAAGAAGGAAAGAAGATCCAAAGATGCAGCTCATGCAGCATGGGAGGAGTCTTCTTCAAGCTCCTCAAGCTCCGAAGATGGAGAATGTCATCTAGCTCTCATGTCCTCTACTAGTTAAGATGCATGTGAGGTAAGTGAGGTAAGCAAGGTGAGTGAAGTAAATTTACTAGAGCTTCCTAAAGAAACTATCATTGATATGCTTAATGAATGCCAATCATCTTTTGCTAAATGCAAATTTAATAGGAAAAGGTTAGGCAAGATAGTTGATGATCTTTATGCTAAAATTGATGTTCTTGATAAAAATGAAAAAGTGCATCTTGAGAGTATAGATTCCTTGCAAGGGCAATTTCTTGACCTTGAACTTCAATACAATGGAGTAGAGGTTGAGAATGGTGTATATCTTAAAAATATTGAAAATCTTAAGATAGAAAACCAAAAGTGCCTAGATGAGCTTGAGGTTCTTAAAACTGAAAATGTGGAACTCAAACTTATTTATGATGCTAGGAGAGATGAAGTCTATGCTTATCAAAGAGAGATTGTTGTGCTTAAATCTGAAAATGCCAAGTTGCTTGCTCAAGTTAATGGTTTATCTTCTAGGCCTATTTTGCCAAGAAATGAAGTTGCTAGCTTAACTTTAGAAAAGGATTCCCTTCTTATTAAAGCCCTCTGTCTTGAGGCCGACCTTTTTGCATGCTAGAGAAGATCTTGCTAGTATTTCTACTACCGTTATAAATCTTAGTGATGATAATGCTAAGTTAAGATCTACTTTGCAAAGGTTTCTCTCAGGAAAGAAATCTCTCAATGATGTCCTAGAACACTCTACCAAACATGTTGGTACTAGTGGCTTGGGATATGATGGGACTGCTCCCAAAGGTAAGAAAAAGAACAAGAACAAGGATAAGAAGAAGAGTGTGGAACCTCCCATTTTCCATGGAGAGACTTCCGGCTCAAAGAACCCTATGGTTTGTGTTCATTGTAAATGTGATGACCACTACTCCACTTATTATCCTTACAAGCCCAAGGGGACCAACCCAAAGATGAAATGGGTCCCCAAGCTAACCCCAAATCCCAAAGTTTGAGTTGGGTTCCGACATTCTTCTTTCTTGTAGGTTAAAAAGAGATGGATTGTTGATAGTGGCTGCTCTAAGCATATGACTGGAGAAATCAACCATTTCAACAAGTTTTTGAAAAAGAAAGGAGGATCAGTAACCTTCAGGGACAACAACAAGGGTAAGGTCATAGGTGAGGGAGATGTAGGGAATGAGCTATGTATTAAAAATATGTTGCTTGTTGATGGCCTACATCACAATTTAATTAGTGTTAGTCAACTTTGTGACAATGGATGTCTTGTGTTGTTTACTTCTTTAGAATGCTTGCTTCTAGATTCCCTCTCCTATAATGTTATATATAAGGGAACTAGAAATGGTAATCTTTATATCATTGTTCTTGATGCTCTTAAGCCCATACTAAATAGATGCTTGGTTGTGGATAAAAATGATCTTTCTCTTTGGCATCGTCGTTTGGGTCATGTGAATTTGCATCAAATGAAGAAGTTGAACAAAAAGGATCTGGTTCGAGGACTTCCTAAATTGGACTTTGATAAGGATGAGGAATGTCAACCTTGTACACAAGGGAAACAAACCAAATCCTCCTTCAAATCCAAAGGAGTCATGAGTACCAAGTGAGTTCTTGAACTTCTTCATATTGATCTATTCAGACCAATGAGAACGCAAACGCTTCGTAGTTCCAAGTATTGTCTTTTTATTGTTGATGATTTCTCTCGATATACTTGGACCTTCTTTCTCGTTTCTAAAAGTGATACTCTTGATGTTTTCTCGAGCTTTTGTAAACGGGCTGAAAATGAAGCTTCTTGCCGAATTGTTTCTATCCGTAGTGATCATGGGGGAGAATTTGAAAATGATCTTTTTGAGTGTTTTTGTGAAAAACTTGGTTATTCGCACAATTTCTCTTCTCCTCGCACGCCTCAACAAAATGGGGTTGTTGAGTGGAAGAACATGTCGCTACAAGAGATGGCTAGGACCATGCTTCTTGAGTATGACACTCCTAAGAAGTTTTGGGTTGAAGCTGTTAGCACGTCATGCTTTGTGCAAAACCGAGTTTTCACACATCCTTCTTTAAAGAAAACCCCCTATGAACTATGGCGTGGTAGAAAGCCGTCTATTGATTTCTTTCATGTTTTCAGATGTCCTGGTTTTGTTTTAAACATGAAGGATTCTCTTGAAAAGTTTGATCTGAAATCCTATAAGGCTTTCTTCCTAGGCTATAGCACTACTAGCAGGGCATATAGAGTATTCAACATTGAATTGTCTAAAATTGAAGAATCTATCAATGTTAAGTTTATTGAAACTAACCCTGTAGTTGGCAAGCATGTTGGTGGTGGTGATGTTGTAGATGAATTGATCCCCATCTTAAAAGACCTCAATATCAAAAATAAAGGTAAGAAGGTAATAGAAGAAGAAGAAGAAGAAGAAGAAAATAAGGATCCCACTCCTCGCTTTGCAAAGAATCATCCCAAGGAGTTGATCATTGGCAACCCGTTTGAGAGAGTGAGGACACGAGCTGCTCACAACAAAGAACAAGCAGATAGTGCCTTCATCTCCCAACTAGAGCCAAAGAACATCAAAGAAGCCCTTGGTGATGATGAGTGGATCCTTGCCATGCAAGAAGAGCTAGAGCAATTTGAGAAGAATCATGTGTGGACCTTAGTGCCAAGACCAAGTGACAGAAAAATCATTGGCACCAAATGGGTCTACCACAACAAGCTAGATGAGCAAGGAAAAGTGATAAGAAATAAAGAAAGGTTAGTAGCACAAGGTTACAACCAACATGAAGGTATTGACTTTGATGAAACTTATGCTCCTGTTGCAAGATTAGAATCTATTCGTATGCTACTTTCCTTTGCTAGTTACAAAAATTTCTTATTATATCAAATGGATGTTAAAAGTGCATTTTTGAATGGTACAATCGAGGAGGAAGTATTTGTTGCTCAACCTTCGAGCTTTGAAAATGACAAGTTACCCAATCATGTTTATTTGTTGCAAAAAGCTCTCTATGGACTCAAACAAGCACGTCGAGCTTGGTATGAGAAACTAAAGAACTTTTTATTAGATAACGGGTATGTCATGGGCAAAGTTGATTCTACCTTGTTTCTAAAACACACTTCTAACCATTTTCTTATAATTCAAATATATGTTGATGATATCATTTTTGGCAGATCTGATCTTGATCTTTGCAAGGAGTTTAGTTCTCTTATGCAGAGTGAGTTTGAAATGAGCATGATGGGTGATTTGACCTTCTTCCTCGGCTTTCAAATCAAGCAAACAAAAGAAGGAAACTTCATCAACCAAGGCAAGTACACAAGTGAACTACTCAAGCGCTTTGGGATGGAGAATATGAAGCCGATGGATACACCCATGTCAAACACCGCCAAACTTGACAAAGATGAAGAAGGTGAAAAGGTAGATGAGAAGCTCTATAGAGGTATGATTGAAAGTTTACTTTATTTAACTGCCTCTAGACCTGATATTATGTTTAGTGTTGGCTTGTGCACTCACTTTCAATCTAACCCTAAGAATTCACATCTTATTGCTGTTAAGAGGATTTTGAGGTACTTAGCCAAAACCCAAAATTTTGGACTATGGTATCCTAAATCAAGGGATTTTACTCTTAGAGCATATAGTGATGTAGATTATGCAGGGTGTTTGGTTGATAGAAAGTGCACAAGTGGCACTTACTTCATTCTAGGACCATGCTTAGTGTATTGGTTCTCCAAGAAACAAAGTACAGTGGCATTATCAACTACCGAAGTTGAATACATTGCAACTGGGAGTTGTTGTGCACAGGTTCTATGGATGAAGCAAATGCTCCAAGACTTCAACATATTTTTTGATGCTTCTCCTATCTTTTGTGACAATACTAATGCAATCAATCTATCTTACAATCCTATATTGCATAGTAGAGCCAAGCATATAGAGATTCACCATCATTTCTTTCGTGACCACATTACCAAGAAAGATATCTATATCACACATGTGAACACATAAAATCAGTTGGCGGACATCTTTACAAAACCTCTAGCTAGAGATCAATTTAATTTTATTCGATCTAAACTACTTATTATTGACTTGAATGATATTGCCAAGTGATCTAGCTAGTTGTCTCTTTCCTATATGCTTGCTCATGTCTATCTTCACCTTGTTTTTGCCTATATATGCTTATTTGTGCTTAAATTGCCTGTCAACATGCTTAGTTTTTTCTTGTTTTTGGGTTTTTATCGAATTTTATGATTTATCACTAAATAGTGCCCAATGATGAGCTAAATGTGCCTAAGTATGTTAATTATACTTAATAGAATGGAAAAATGAATTTAATTGGCATGTATATGGCTAGAATCTAAGAATGTGACTGTTAGGTCAGGTTGACCTTCGGTCGAGTTTCCACCCTGGAAAACTCGACCGATCAGGAGCCGAGGGCAAGTCTTCAGTGGACCGTTCGGTCGAGTTTACCACACTCAGAACTCGATCGATCCGCGGGCTGAGCCAACTTAAAAGTTAGGATCGGCTGACTATTTTCCCTTGCAACTAGAAAATAGCCGACCGATTCCTTGCCTCTAAGCCCTAAGCTCTCACACCCAACCCTAAACCTCACATTCCTAACCCTAGGGAGACCTAGAAACCCCGTTCTTGACCTCCCCGGGTGCTCGTGGTGGTGTTTCTTCGGCGTTTGAGGTTTGCTCTTGCTCGTGTGCACATTTTTCTCCTTGTTTTCATTTCCATGGCTTCGCTTAGATGAAAACGTGCTGCTACCGGCAATGCTCAAGCCTCTTCCTCGACTAATCTCTTGATTCCATTTGATAACACCTCTTTTGTGTCTCTTGAGGCAGTAAATAGGTACAAGGGTCTTCTTCCCTGAACTCCTTTTCCGTTTCGCCCCTTGCTTGACCCAAATCGTTTTCAAGCGATGATTAACTCTGTTTCGAGGCTTCTCGCCAACCATCACCTATCTGCCCTTGCGATCGAACGTGACTGATTTAACAATCACATGTCTAGCACTAAGGCAGTACACGAGTTCTACGCAAACTTGTGTTGGAACTATGATACACTTGTTCCCCCGTCGAATACTGAAGTAGTTCTTAATTCGATGATCGCCAGTCACCATTTCCAAATCTCCGAGGATATATTAAACCTCTTTTTTGCCGGAGATGAGGAAAACAACACTTGGCGTAAGGACTATGGATAGTATTTTGATCTTCTTGACCCGAAAGGTTTTTATAAACACCATGAATTGACGCTACTGGACATTCATCGGTTTTTAAAGAAACCCAATGTGGCCTACAAGAAGAAGTCTACCCTACCTTCATCCTCTCTTGATCTTTAGAGGTGCATAATGGCCTTGGTGATTAACTGTAATGTCCATCCTAAGCGAAATCAAATGAACATTGCGGAAAACATCGCGGTCATTATGTATTGTTTGCTAAACAATATCGGTGTCAAATGGGCCAGATATATCTTACACCACATGACATGTTTCGACATCGGCAAGAACACCAAAGGCACCCACCTTCCCTACCCAGCTCTGATCTGTGGTCTTTTCTAGTTCGCCACTGATAAATCCCTCTTTTCTGGCTTCCATTACCCGGTTGCTAGAAAAGGTGTGTGTATTAGTGAGACCACTCTTCAGAAGGTTGTCCCTGTGTTTTCTCCTGCCTCTGGTGCTTCTTCTTCTGCCTCTGCCTCTGCTGACCCACCATCCTCCACCCATGCTCCACCTCCGCAGCCACATCCCCGACCCAGCCGTGCGTCCTTCCGTGCTTCAAATGAAACCCTAATGGGATATATGATGCATGAACAGGCGTACAACCAACAAGTTCAGGAACACATGCACCAGGATCTGTGTTCAATCATGTCTACCATGAACCTATCCTATGCTTCACCCTATCCCACCTACCAGCCATACCCAGGTAGTGCTTATGCTTCTTATGCATACGAGCATTACTTCCTTACTCCCGAGCCTTCCGCTTCCGCTCCGCCACTTTTTGTTGCTGATAGTTCTGCTCCTGTGTTCCTGTCGTTACCTGCTGGCCCCCTGGCCACTCTGCTCGCCTCCTTGCGAGACTCTTCTCCGTCCTTCCCACATGCCAAGGAGCTTCTTGCTCTTGGTATGTCGTGGGCTGAGCAAAATGCCCGCTGGCCCAATCATTCTTTTGGTCCTCCTGATGATGAGTAGATGCTTGACCAGGCTGAGGATGATGATGTTGATGCTGGTGATGGCGAGGATGCCTCTGACGACGACGGTGGTGATGGTGCTGGATCTGATGCTGGCAGTGCTGCTCTGCCTTCAGATGGGGATGAGGACTACAACCCTGGCGAGGATGATGATACTGTAGATATCGATAGCTTATATGTTTAGGTGGTTTCTTAGCTTCTAGTCTAGCATGTCAATCATATACATCTTTCTAGACTCTTTTGTATAAGAAACATCCTGGTTTATTATTCTGAGTTGTACTATTTTATTATCTCTATTTT